>CAWUFW010006350.1:0-600000 GCA_963921515.1 Calotriton arnoldi
TCTGTATCCATCTGTTTGTTGGTGTGTAAGTGGATGCATGGATTTGCGAATAGCTACATGAGTGTCTATATGGGTTATTGATTGGTTCTCTGAGTATCTGTATGGCTGCCTGAGTGTTTGTGTGGGTGGGGTGTGTGTGACTCTATACATAGATGTGTGAGTGGGTGATTCACTGGGTGCATGATTTCAAGAGTGCATCTGTGATGGACTGCTTGGGTGGGTGAGTGTGTGTATGGGTGTGTTAGTGAGTGAATGTATATCTCAGTGGTACATGTGCGAGTAACTACATATGTAAAAGGCAGTATATATGTGTGTTAGAGTATTTAAATGGCTATAAGTGAGAGTGTGTTATTGTGAGAGTGGCTGTATGGATGCGTGTGTGCTTGTATCAGTTATTGTATAAGAGCGTAAGAATGTGCTAGTATTTGTATGAGTAAGTGAGCTGGTGTGTGTATAACTGTATAGGTGAGTAAATGGGTGTGTGATTAATTTTTTGCATGACTGACTAGGTGTGTGAGTACCTCTATGGATGAGTGGCGGTGTGTGAGTGTTTATATAGGTGTATGAGTGCATATGATAGTCCTGTACTGAGTGACTGTAAGTATGAGTGACTGTACAGGTGAGTGAGTGGATGTGTGTGTAGACCTAAGAATCAGTGAGTGGGTATGTAGTTTTTGGTGTTGGAGTGTCTATGGTTTTGAGAATGGCAGTCTGTAATTTAGAGTGGGTGTATCAAAAGTTATATTAGGGTGTGAGAAGATGCATGAAATTATCACATGGATGATGTCATCAGTGATGTCATTTGAGATGTCATCAGTGATGTCATCAGTGATGTCACTGACCATGTCATGAGTGATGTAATATGTGACGTCATCAGCAGTGCATTGCGGGGCGCGAGTTATAGTTAGCTGAACTAACTATAACAGGGGAATTTCACGGGTTTTGTACGAGTGCAATGTCCAACTAACTATAACTGTCCCTAAAACCTATGGTTTTTTCAGTGAATTTCAAAGGTTTTTTAAATGCTAATTTCTAACTATAACGTGTCTGAAACCTATGGTTTTTTCAGTGAATTTCAAAGGTTTTTTAAATGCTAATTTCTAACTATAACGTGCCTGAAACCTATGGTTTTTTCAGTGAATTTCAAAGGTTTTTTAAATGCTAATTTCTAACTATAACGTGCCTGAAACCTATGGTTTTTTCAGTGAATTTCAAAGGTTTTTTAAATGCTAATTTCTAACTATAACGTGCCTGAAAACTATGATTTTTTAAGTGAATTTCAAAGGTTTTTTAAATGCTAGTTTCTAACTATGCCAACAGAGGTAGGACATGTGAAGAAAGAAGAAAAAACGCACAGAAAGAAGCAAAAGATGTGCAGAAAGAACCAACAGAGGAGCAGAAAGAGGCCTTGTTGCAAAATCATCCTGTGCCCACAACTTTTTCAGACGGGTACTGGTGGTAACTGACTCTGACTAACCAGAGCCAGTGCGCGTTTGCACAGTGGTGAAGGGAGGGGGGCCTGAGGTGACATGTGTGCAAACGCGCCCCGTGGCACGTTTTAAGTTGCGGGATTAAGTCCCCTTGAATCCTGAGGGTCCCTGGGGCCCAACTAGCCCCCCAGGTACCTACAGTTAGGACCACAGAGCTGAGTTGCAGAGAGGCGTTCCGAGGCCACGCACCTTTTTTCACCTCTCTGCAACGCACCTCTGTTGTGCTTACTGAAGGTACCTGGTGGGCTAGTTGGCCCCCAGGATTCAAAGGGAATTAACTCCCCAACTTAAAACGCACCACAGGGCGTGTTTGCGCAAATGTCACCTGAGGCCCCGCCCCTCCCTTCACCACTGTGCAAACGCGCCCCGTGGCGCGTTTTAAGTTGGGGGATTAGGTCACCTTGAATCCTGAGAGTCCCTGGGGCCCAACCAGCCCACCAGGTACTTCCAGTAAGCACCACAGGCCTGCGTTGCAATGCCTGTAACAAATTGTGCAGTTGTGTTTAGGTAGTGAAGAGGGTCGTGCTGGGGGTAGTGTTTTAGGGTTTAGGGTAGTGCAGTGGTGTTTGTGTAGTGTAGGGGGTCATGCTGGGGGTAGATTTAGGGTTTAGGGTAGTGCAGTGGTGTTTGGGTAGTGTAGGGAGTCGTGCTGGGGGAGTGTTTTAGGGTTTAGGGTAGTACAGTGGTGTTTGGGTAGTGTAGGGGGTCGTGCTGGGGTTAGTGTTTTAGGGTTTTAGGGTTTAGGGTAGTGCAGTGGTGTTTGGGTAGTGTAGGGGATACTGCTGGGGGTAGTGTTTTAGGGTTTAGGGTAGTGCAATGGTGTTTGGGTAGTGTAGGGGGTACTGCTGGGGGTAGTGTTTTAGGGTTTAGGGTAGTGCAGTGGTGTTTGGGTAGCGTAGGGGGTACTGCTGGGGGTAGTGTTTTATGGTTTAGGGTAGTGCAGTGGTGTTTGGGTAGTGTAGGGGTTCGTGCTGGGGGTAGTTTTTTAGGGTTTAGGGTAGTGCAGTGGTGTTTGTGTAGTGTAGGAGGTCGTGTTTTAGGGTTTAGGGTAGTGCAGTGGTCTTTGGGTAGTGTAGGGAGTCGTGCGGGGGTATTGTTTTAGAGTTTAGGGTAGTGCAGTGGTCTTTGGGTAGTGTAGGGGGTTGTGCGGGGGGTAGTGTTTTAGGGATTAGGGTAGTGCATTGGTATTTGGGTAGTGTAGGGGGTCATGCGGGGGGTAGTGTTTTAGGGTTTAGGGCAGTGCAGTGGTGTTTAGGTAGTGTAGGGGGTCGTGCTGGGGGGAGTGTTTTAGGGTTTAGGGCAGTGCAGTGGTGTTCGGGTAGTGTAGGGGGTCGTGCTGGGGGGAGTGTTTTAGGGTTTAGGGCAGTGCAGTCGTGTTCGGGTAGTGTAGGGGGTCGTGCTGGGGGAGTATTTTAGGGTTTAGGGTAGTGCAGTGGTGTTCGGGTAGTGTAGGGGGTCATGCTGGGGGTAGTGTTCTAGGGTTTAGGGCAGTGCAGTGGTGTTCGGGCAGTGTAGGGGGTCGTGCTGGGGGTGGTGTTTCAGGGTTTAGGGCAGTGCAGTGATGTTCGGGCAGTGTAGGGGTTCGTGCAGGGGGTGGTGTTTCAGGGTTTAGGGCAGTGCAGTGGTGTTCAGGCAGTGTAGGGGGTCGTGCAGGGGTGGTGTTTCAGGGTTTAGGGCAGTGGTGTTCGGGCAGTGTAGGGGGTCATGCTGGGGGTGGTGTTTCAGGGTTTGGGGCAGTGCAGTGGTGTTCGAGCAGTAAAGGGGGTCATGCTGGGGGTGGTGTTTCAGGGTTTAGGGCAGTGCAGTGGTGTTCGGGCAGTGTAGGGGGCGGTGCAGGGGGTGGTGTTTCAGGGTTTAGGGCAGTGCAGTGGTGTTCGGGCAGTGTAGGGGGTGGTGCAGGGGGTGGTGTTTCAGGGTTTAGGGCAGTGCAGTGGTGTTCGGGCAGTGTAGGGGGTCGTGCAGGGGGTGGTGTTTCAGGGTTTAGGGCAGTGTAGTGGTGTTCGGGCAGTGTAGGGAGCGGTGCAGGGGGTGGTGTTTCAGGGTTTAGGGCAGTACAGTGGTGTTCGGGCATTGTAGGGGGTGGTGCTGGGGCTGGTGTTTCAGGGTTTAGGGCAGTGCAGTGGTGTTCGGGCAGTGTAGGGGGTCGTGCTGGGGCTGGTGTTTCAGGGTTTAGGGCAGTGCAGTGGTGTTCGGGCAGTGTAGGGGGTCGTGCTGGGGCTGGTGTTTCAGGGTTTAGGGCAGTGCAGTGGTGTTCGGGCAGTGTAGGGGTCATGCTGGGGCTGGTGTTTCAGGGTTTAGGGCAGTGCAGTGGTGTTCGGGCAGTGTAGGGGGTCTTGCTGGGGCTGGTGTTTCAGAGTCTAGGGCAATGCAGTGGTGTTCGGGCAGTGTAGGTGGTCTTGCTGGGGCTGGTGTTTCAGGGTTTAGGGCAGTGCAGTGGTGTTCGGGCAGTGTAGGGGGTCATGCTGGGGGTGGTGTTTCAGGGTTTAGGGCAGTGCTGTGGTGTTCGGGCAGTGTAGGGGGTCGTGCTGGGGCTAGTGTTTCAGGGTTTAGGGCAGAACAATGGTGCTCAGGCAGTGTAGGGGGTTGTGCTGGGGGTGATGTTTCAGGGTTTAGGGCAGTGCAGTGGTGTTAGGGCAGTGTAGGGGGTCGTGCTGGGGGTGGTGTTTCAGGGTTTAGGGCAGTGCAGTGGTGTTCCGGCAGTGTAGGGGGTCGTGCAGGGAGTGGTGTTTCAGGGTTTAGTGCAGTGGTGTTCGGGCAGTGTAGGGGGTCGTGCTGGGGTGGTGTTTCAGGGTTTAGGGCAGTGCAGTGGTGTTCAGGCAGTGTAGGGTGTCGTGCTGAGGGGTGGTGTTTCAGGGTTTAGGGCAGTGCAGTAGTGTTTGGGCAGTGTAGGGGGTCGTGCAGGGGGTGGTGTTTCAGGGTTTAGGGCAGTGCAGTGGTGTTCGGCCAGTGTAGGTAGTCTTGCTGTGGGTGGTGTTTCAGGGTTTAGGGCAGTGCAGTAGTTTTCGGGCAGTGTAGGCGGTCGTGCTGGGGCTGGTGTTTCAGGGTTTAGGGCAGTGCAGTGGTGTTCGGGCAGTGTACGGGGTTGTGCTGGGGCTGGTGTTTCAGGGTTTAGGGCAGTGCAGTGGTGTGCGGGCAGTGTACGGGGTCGTGCTGGGGCTGGTGTTTCAGGGTTTAGGGCAGTGCAGTGGTGTTCGGGCAGTGTAGGGGGTCATGCTGAGGGTGGTGTTTCAGGGTTTAAGGCAGTGCAGTGGTGTTCGGGCAGTGTAGGGGGTCGTGCTGGGGCTGGTGTTTCAGGGTTTAGGGCAGTGCAGTGGTGTTCGGGCAGTGTAGGGGGTCGTGCTGGGGCTGGTGTTTCAGGGTTTAGGGCAGTGCAGTGGTGTTCGGGCAGTGTAGGGGGTCTTGCTGGGGGTGGTGTTTCAGGGTTTAGGGCAGTGCAGTGGTGTTCGGGCAGTGTAGGGGTCTTGCTGGGGGTGGTGTTTCAGGGTTTAGGGCAGTGCAGTGGTGTTCGGGCAGTGTAGGGGGTCTTGCTGGGGGTGGTGTTTCAGGGTTTAGGGCAGTGGTGTTCGGGCAGTGTAGGGGGTCTTGCTGGGGGTGATGTTTCAGGGTTTAGGGCAGTGCAGTGGTGTTCGGGCAGTGTAGGGGGTCTTGCTGGGGGTAGTGTTTCAGGGTTTAGGGCAGTGCAGTCGTGTTCGTGCAGTGTAGGGGGTCGTGCTGGGGGTGGTGTTTTAGGGTTTAGGGCAGTGCAGTAGTGTTCGGGCAGTGTAGGGGGTCATGCAGGGGGTGGTGTTTCAGGGTTTAGGGCAGTGCAGTGGTGTTCTGGCAGTGTAGGGGGTCATGCTGGGGGTGGGGTTTCAGGGTTTAGGGCAGTACAGTGGTGTTTGGGCAGTGTAGGGGGTTGTGCCGGGGGTGGTGTTTCAGGGTTTAGGGCAGTGCAGTGGTGTTCGGGCAGTGTAGGGGGTCGTGCTGGGGCTGGTGTTTCAGGGTTTAGGGCAGTGCAGTGGTGTTCGGGCAGTGTAGGGGGTCTTGCTGGGGGTGGTGTTTCAGGGTTTAGGGCAGTGGTGTTCGGGCAGTGTAGGGGGTCTTGCTCGGGGTGATGTTTCAGGGTTTAGGGCAGTGCAGTGGTGTTCGGGCAGTGTAGGGGGTCTTGCTGGGGGTAGTGTTTCAGGGTTTAGGGCAGTGCAGTGGTGTTCGTGCAGTATAGGGGGTCGTGCTGGGGATGGTGTTTCTGGGTTTAGGGCAGTGCAGTAGTGTTCGAGCAGTGTAGGGGGTTGTGCAGGGGGTGGTGTTTCAGGGTTTAGTGCAGTGGTGTTCGGGCAGTGTAGGGGGTCGCGCTGGGGGTGGTGTTTCAGGGTTTAGGGCAGTGCAGTGGTGTTCGGGCAGTGTAGGGGGTCATGCACGGGGTGGTGTTTCAGGGTTTAGGGCAGTGCAGTGGTGTTCGGGCAGTGTAGGGTGTTGTGCTGGTGTTTCAGGGTTCAGGGCAGTGCAGTGGTGTTCAGGCAGTGTAGGGGGTCGTGCTGAGGCTGGTGTTTCACGGTTTAGGGCAGTGCAGTGGTGTTCGGGCAGTGTAGGGGGTCGTGCTGGGGCTGGTGTTTCAGGGTTTAGGGCAGTGCAGTGGTGTTCGGGCAGTGTAGGCGGTCGTGCTGGGGCTGGTGTTTCAGGGTTTAGGGCAGTGCAGTGGTGTTTGGGCAGTGTAGGGGGTCATGCTGGGGCTGGTGTTTCAGGGTTTAGGGCAGTGCAGTGGTGCTCGGGCAGTGTAGGGGGTCGTGCTGGGGGTGATGTTTCAGGGTTTAGGGTAGTGCAGTGGTGTTCGGGCAGTGTAGGGGGTCGTGCAGGGGCTGGTGTTTCAAGGTTTAGGGCAGTGCAGTGGTGTTCGGGCAGTGTAGGGGGTCGTGCTGGGGCTGGTGTTTCAGGGTTTTGGGCAGAGCAGTGGTGTTCGGGCAGTGTAGGGGCTCATGCTGGGGGTAGTGTTTCAGGGTTTAGGGCAGTGCAGTGGTGTTCGGGCAGTGTAGGGGGTCGTTCTGGGGGTGGTGTTTCAGGGTTTAGGTCAGTGGTGTTCGGGCAGTGTAGGGGGTCTTGCTGGGGGTGATGTTTCAGGGTTTAGGGCAGTGCAGTGGTGTTCGGGCAGTGTAGGGGGTCTTGCTCGGGGTAGTGTTTCAGGGTTTAGGGCAGTGCAGTGGTGTTCGGGCAGTGTAGGGGGTCATGCTGGGGGTGGTGTTTCAGGGTTTAGGGCAGTGCAGTGGTGTTCGGGCAGTGTAGGGGGTCGTGAAGGGGTGGTGTTTCAGGGTTTAGGGCAGTGCAGTGGTGTTCGGGCAGTGTAGGAGGTCGTGCTAGGGGTGGTGTTTCAGGGTTTAGGGCAGTGCAGTGGTGTTCGGGCAGTGTAGGGGGTCATGCAGGGGCTGGTGTTTCAGGGTTTAGGGCAGTGCAGTGGTGTTCGGGCAGTGTAGGGGGTCGTGCTGGGGGTAGTGTTTTAGGGTTTAGGGTAGTGCAGTGGTGCTTGTGTAGTGTAGGGGGTCGTGCTGGGGGTAGTGTTTTAGGGTTTAGGGTAGTGCAGTGGTGTTCTGTGTAGTGTAGGGGGTCATGTTTTAGGGTAGTGCAGTGGTGTTTGGGTAGTGTAGGGGGTCGTGCTGGGGGTAGTGTTTTAGGATTTAGGTTAGTGCAGTGGTGTTTGGGTAGTGTAGGGGGTCGTGCTGGGGGTAGTGTTTTAGGGTTTAGGGTAGTGCAGTGGTGTTTGTGTAGTGTAGGGGGTCGTGCTGGGGGTAGTGTTTTAGGGTTTAGGGTAGTGCAGTGGTGCTTGTGTAGTCTAGGAGGTCGTGCTGGGGGTAGTGTTTTAGGGTTTAGGGTAGTGCAGTGGTGTTTGTGTAGTGTAGGGGGTCATGTTTTAGGGTAGTGCAGTGGTGTTTGGGTAGTGTAGGGGGTCGTGCTGGTGGTAGTGTTTTAGGATTTAGGTTAGTGCAGTGGTGTTTGGGTAGTGTAGGGGGTCGTGCTGGGGGTAGTGTTTTAGGGTTTAGGATAGTGCAGTGGTGCTTGTGTAGTGTAGGGGGTCGTGCTGGGGGTAGTGTTTTAGGGTTTAAGGTAGTGCAGTGGTGTTTTTGTAGTGTAGGGGGGTCATGTTTTAAGATGCAATGCTCCAATACCTGACCAGTCTGCACTACATAAAACTGCAAAAAAACTAAAAATCAAAAGTGTTTTGCACACTTTTGTCATTGGGCTATATGTGGGCTACATCTGGGTAATATTTGTGCTACATTTGGGCTCTTTTTTCACTGGTGGCCATCTTGGAAGACTTCTTTGTTATGAAGTTTCCTAATTTCTTCATTTACTGCAGTCTCCTCAGTAGGAAATGCTTTCAGTTTTTTACTTTGATTCCATCAAGAAGGCATTCAGATGTCTCACATCTGCCATAAATTCAGAATGTTAGCACTCTAGTTGCTCATTAGATCACTGGAGTAAAGCTACTGCTCACCAGGGAGTTAACTGGGAGTCTGCAGCTGGTATTGAAAGTGATTGTTTCAGTCTGCATGTCAGAATTTTCTAATGAAATAGAAGAGGATTTGAGATCTCACTTAAAACATGCCCTAATTTTTCTTTCTGCAGCACTAACCATAATTTCTATTTCAAAAAGAACCCCTCATTTTGTTCCTTTTTAAATTAAATGTTTTAAGTGTTACTGGTTTATTCCAATCAAGATGGCTTCAGGTGTGCCATACTTTTGTCATAAGTAAGGCTGTTAGCGCTCTAGTTGTTCTTTAGAACACTCTGGGAAGCTGCAGTAGAACACAAAGGCATCAACTGGCAGGCTGCTCCTGTTGAAATATAACAGGAAGATATTTGAGATCACACTTGAAATATGTCCTAATTTTTCTTTCTACAGCACTAACCATAATTTCTATGACAAAATGAACCCCATCATTTTGTTCCTTTTTAAATTAAATGTTTTAAGTGTTACCAGTTTATTCCAATCAAGATGGCTTCAGGTGTGCCATACTTTTGTCATAAGTAAGGCTGTTAGCGCTCTAGTTGTTCTTTAGAACACTCTGGGAAGCTGCAGTAGAACACAAAGGCATCAACTGGCAGGCTGCTCCTGTTGAAATATAACAGGAAGATATTTGAGATCACACTTGAAACATGTCCTAATTTTTCTTTCTACAGCACTAACCATAATTTCTATGACAAAATGAACCCCATCATTTTGTTCCTTTTTAAATTAAATTGTTTAAGTGTTACCAGTTTATTCCAATCAAGATGGCTTCAGGTGTGCCATACTTTTGTCATAAGTAAGGCTGTTAGCACTCTAGTTGTTCTTTAGAACACTCTGGGAAGCTGCAGTAGAACACAAAGGAATCAACTGACAGTCTCTGCCCTTGTTGGATGTACATGTTTTACTGAGAATGTCAGACTTCATTCTCACATGAGTGAGAAAGATAATGTGAATTTACAGAAAATATGCTCTCATTTTAGCTTCTGGAGCACCTTCCAAACCTCCATGGGACAAGCATGAGAAAATAGTGTTCTCTCAAACATGATTCATGATATCCCAGCAGAAGGTTTTTCACATGGTAAAATCACCTTAGAATACACCACAATTCCTAAAATTAGTATGGTACCATCAACAAATAAATTCTAATGTAACTAAAGCCTGTTATCACCCTTTATAGTTCTCTTTTGGTGACCCTCAAAATCTTCTATTCACTACAATGCATTTCAATGAGGTACTATCATTTATATTGGTCCCAAGATGGCTGCCAGCAATTCCAGGATGAAGTGCTGACAGCCAATCAGATCTCACGATGACATGTGTGGTTAGGCTCCGCCCAGATATATATGTGACTTTACTTTTGATTTTCTCAGGAACTACTGAACGGATTTACACCATTTAAGCAAAAGGCACGACACTGAACCAAGGGCTACCTCTTTGCCAAATTTGGTGTAATTCCGTTCAGCAGTTCGGGCTGTAGCTGCGACTAAAGGTTCCTATGGAAAAATGAATGGGGAAAACGCGTTTTGGGACCCCCTTTTTTCTCGGCCCCCGCTTGACGTATCACCCCGAGACTTTCAGGATAGGAGCGGACCGGAGCGCCCCAACAAGTTGGAAACTTTCGTGAAGATTCGTCAACCGGCGCCAACGTTATTTCAAATAGAATGTCGCGGATTTCCTATGGATAATAGGTTTTAACTATAACTATCTACTGGCGACCGCCAGTAGATAATATACATATACACATATATATATATACATATACATGTATATATATATACATATACACATATATATATATACATATACATATATATATATATATACATATATATATATATACATAAACATATATACATATATATATATATATTCACTGAAAAAGCCATAGGTTTTAGGGACAGTTATAGTTAGTTGGACATTT
The DNA here is from genome assembly GCA_963921515.1 of Calotriton arnoldi. Lineage (NCBI taxonomy): Eukaryota > Metazoa > Chordata > Amphibia > Caudata > Salamandridae > Calotriton > Calotriton arnoldi. Next base: position 9,890 of record CAWUFW010006350.1, read on the forward strand.
TACTCATACAAAACCCGTGAAATTCCCCCGTTATAGTTAGTTCAGCTAACTATAACTCGCGCCCCCGCAATGCACTGCTGATGACGTCACATATTACATCACTCATGACATGGTCAGTGACATCACTGATGACATCACTGATGACATCTCAAATGACATCACTGATGACATCATCCACGTGATAATCTGATGCAGCTCTTCACACCCTAATATAACCTTTGATACACCCAATCTAAATTACAGACTGCCATTCGCAAAACCATAGACACTCCAACACCAATAACTACATACCCACTCACTGATTCTTAGGTCTACACACACACATCCACTCACTCACCCGTACAGTCACTCATACTTATGGTCACTCAGTACAGGACTATCATATGCACTCTTACTCCTATATAGACACTCAAACACCGCCACTCATCCATAGAGGTACTCACACACCTAGTCAGTCATGCAAATAATTAAACACACTGCCATTTACTCACCTATACAGTTATACACACACCAGCTCACTTAATCATACAAATACTAGCACATTGTTACGCTCTTATATAATCACTGATACAAGCACACACTCATCCATACAGCCACTAACACAATCACTCACTCTCGCTTATAGCTATTTATATACTCCAACACACATACATACTGCCTTTCACATATGTAGTTACTCACACATGTACCACTGGGACATACATTCACTCACTAACACACTCTTACACACACTTACCCACCCATACAGTCTATCACAGATGCACTCTTGAAACCATCCACCCAGTGAATCACCCACTCACACATCTATGCACAGTCGCACACACCCCATCCACACAAACACTCAGGCACCCATACAGATACTCAGACAACAAATCAATAACTCTTATAGACACTCATGTAGCTATTCACAAACCTATGCAGCCACTTACACAGCAACAGACAGACGGATACAGACATTCACCCAGTTTAGTCACTAACCCATGCATTCAGTAAGATACGTTAAATCACTCACTTATAGAGTCAGTCACGCACCTACTAAATCATCCATACAGACACTTACACACCCACTCATTCTTCAATACGTCTTTTCCTATATATATTAAAAATATTTAAACTTTACAGAAACACACAGTCACTGGATGATGTCATCAGTGATGTCATTTGAGATGTCATCAGTGATGTCATCAGTGATGTCACTGACCATGTCATGAGTGATGTAATATGTGACGTCATCAGCAGTGCATTGCGGGGGCGCGAGTTATAGTTAGCTGAACTGACTATAACGGGGGAATTTCACGGGTTTTGTACGAGTAAAATGTCCAACTAACTATAACTGTCCCTAAAACCTATGGTTTTTTCAGTGAATTTCAAAGGTTTTTTAAATGCTAATTTCTAACTATAACATATCAGAAACCTATGGTTTTTTCAGTGAATATATATATGTATATACATATACACATATATATATACATATACACATATATATATCTACATATACACATATATATATTCACTGAAAAAACCATAGGTTTTAGGGACAGTTATAGTTAGTTGGACATTGCACTCGTACAAAACCCGTGAAATTCCCCTGTTATAGTTAGTTCAGCTAACTATAACTCGCGCCCCGCAATGCACTGCTGATGACGTCACATATTACATCACTCATGACATGGTCAGTGACATCACTGATGACATCACTGATGACATCTCAAATGACATCACTGATGACATCACTGATGACATCATCCAGTGACTGTGTGTTTCTGTAAAGTTTAAATATGTTTAATATATATAGGGAAAGGCGTATTGAAGAATGAGTGGGTGTATAAGTGTCTGAATGGATGATTTAGTACGTGAGTGACTGACTCTACAAGTGAGTGATTAAACGTATCTTACTGAATGCATGGGTTAGTGACTAAACTGTGTGAATGTCTGTATCCATCTGTTTGTTGGTGTGTAAGTGGATGCATGGATTTGCGAATAGCTACATGAGTGTCTATATGGGTTATTGATTGGTTCTCTGAGTATCTGTATGGCTGCCTGAGTGTTTGTGTGGGTGGGGTGTGTGTGACTCTATACATAGATGTGTGAGTGGGTGATTCACTGGGTGCATGATTTCAAGAGTGCATCTGTGATGGACTGCTTGGGTGGGTGAGTGTGTGTATGGGTGTGTTAGTGAGTGAATGTATATCTCAGTGGTACATGTGCGAGTAACTACATATGTAAAAGGCAGTATATATGTGTGTTAGAGTATTTAAATGGCTATAAGTGAGAGTGTGTTATTGTGAGAGTGGCTGTATGGATGCGTGTGTGCTTGTATCAGTTATTGTATAAGAGCGTAAGAATGTGCTAGTATTTGTATGAGTAAGTGAGCTGGTGTGTGTATAACTGTATAGGTGAGTAAATGGGTGTGTGATTAATTTTTTGCATGACTGACTAGGTGTGTGAGTACCTCTATGGATGAGTGGCGGTGTGTGAGTGTTTATATAGGTGTATGAGTGCATATGATAGTCCTGTACTGAGTGACTGTAAGTATGAGTGACTGTACAGGTGAGTGAGTGGATGTGTGTGTAGACCTAAGAATCAGTGAGTGGGTATGTAGTTTTTGGTGTTGGAGTGTCTATGGTTTTGAGAATGGCAGTCTGTAATTTAGAGTGGGTGTATCAAAAGTTATATTAGGGTGTGAGAAGATGCATGAAATTATCACATGGATGATGTCATCAGTGATGTCATTTGAGATGTCATCAGTGATGTCATCAGTGATGTCACTGACCATGTCATGAGTGATGTAATATGTGACGTCATCAGCAGTGCATTGCGGGCGCGAGTTATAGTTAGCTGAACTAACTATAACAGGGGAATTTCACGGGTTTTGTACGAGTGCAATGTCCAACTAACTATAACTGTCCCTAAAACCTATGGTTTTTTCAGTGAATTTCAAAGGTTTTTTAAATGCTAATTTCTAACTATAACGTGTCTGAAACCTATGGTTTTTTCAGTGAATTTCAAAGGTTTTTTAAATGCTAATTTCTAACTATAACGTGCCTGAAACCTATGGTCTTTTCAGTGAATTTCAAAGGTTTTTTAAATGCTAATTTCTAACTATAACGTGCCTGAAACCTATGGTTTTTTTCAGTGAATTTCAAAGGTTTTTTAAATGCTAATTTCTAACTATAACGTGCCTGAAAACTATGATTTTTAAGTGAATTTCAAAGGTTTTTTAAATGCTAGTTTCTAACTATGCCAACAGAGGTAGGACATGTGAAGAAAGAAGAAAAAACGCACAGAAAGAAGCAAAAGATGTGCAGAAAGAACCAACAGAGGAGCAGAAAGAGGCCTTGTTGCAAAATCATCCTGTGCCCACAACTTTTCAGACGGGTACTGGTGGTAACTGACTCTGACTAACCAGAGCCAGTGCGCGTTTGCACAGTGGTGAAGGGAGGGGGCCTGAGGTGACATGTGTGCAAACGCGCCCCGTGGCACGTTTTAAGTTGCGGGATTAAGTCCCCTTGAATCCTGAGGGTCCCTGGGGCCCAACTAGCCCCCCAGGTACCTACAGTTAGGACCACAGAGCTGAGTTGCAGAGAGGCGTTCCGAGGCCACGCACCTTTTTCACCTCTCTGCAACGCACCTCTGTTGTGCTTACTGAAGGTACCTGGTGGGCTAGTTGGCCCCCAGGATTCAAAGGGAATTAACTCCCCAACTTAAAACGCACCACAGGGCGTGTTTGCGCAAATGTCACCTGAGGCCCCGCCCCTCCCTTCACCACTGTGCAAACGCGCCCCGTGGCGCGTTTTAAGTTGGGGGATTAGGTCACCTTGAATCCTGAGAGTCCCTGGGGCCCAACCAGCCCACCAGGTACTTCCAGTAAGCACCACAGGCCTGCGTTGCAATGCCTGTAACAAATTGTGCAGTTGTGTTTAGGTAGTGAAGAGGGTCGTGCTGGGGGTAGTGTTTTAGGGTTTAGGGTAGTGCAGTGGTGTTTGTGTAGTGTAGGGGGTCATGCTGGGGGTAGATTTAGGGTTTAGGGTAGTGCAGTGGTGTTTGGGTAGTGTAGGGAGTCGTGCTGGGGGAGTGTTTTAGGGTTTAGGGTAGTACAGTGGTGTTTGGGTAGTGTAGGGGGTCGTGCTGGGGTTAGTGTTTTAGGGTTTTAGGGTTTAGGGTAGTGCAGTGGTGTTTGGGTAGTGTAGGGGATACTGCTGGGGGTAGTGTTTTAGGGTTTAGGGTAGTGCAATGGTGTTTGGGTAGTGTAGGGGGTACTGCTGGGGGTAGTGTTTTAGGGTTTAGGGTAGTGCAGTGGTGTTTGGGTAGCGTAGGGGGTACTGCTGGGGGTAGTGTTTTATGGTTTAGGGTAGTGCAGTGGTGTTTGGGTAGTGTAGGGGTTCGTGCTGGGGGTAGTTTTTTAGGGTTTAGGGTAGTGCAGTGGTGTTTGTGTAGTGTAGGAGGTCGTGTTTTAGGGTTTAGGGTAGTGCAGTGGTCTTTGGGTAGTGTAGGGAGTCGTGCGGGGGTATTGTTTTAGAGTTTAGGGTAGTGCAGTGGTCTTTGGGTAGTGTAGGGGGTTGTGCGGGGGGTAGTGTTTTAGGGATTAGGGTAGTGCATTGGTATTTGGGTAGTGTAGGGGGTCATGCGGGGGGTAGAGTTTTAGGGTTTAGGGCAGTGCAGTGGTGTTTAGGTAGTGTAGGGGGTCGTGCTGGGGGAGTGTTTTAGGGTTTAGGGCAGTGCAGTGGTGTTCGGGTAGTGTAGGGGGTCATGCTGGGGGAGTGTTTTAGGGTTTAGGGCAGTGCAGTCGTGTTCGGGTAGTGTAGGGGTCGTGCTGGGGGAGTATTTTAGGGTTTAGGGTAGTGCAGTGGTGTTCGGGTAGTGTAGGGGGTCATGCTGGGGGTAGTGTTCTAGGGTTTAGGGCAGTGCAGTGGTGTTCGGGCAGTGTAGGGGGTCGTGCTGGGGGTGGTGTTTCAGGGTTTAGGGCAGTGCAGTGATGTTCGGGCAGTGTAGGGGTTCGTGCAGGGGGTGGTGTTTCAGGGTTTAGGGCAGTGCAGTGGTGTTCAGGCAGTGTAGGGGGTCGTGCAGGGGTGGTGTTTCAGGGTTTAGGGCAGTGGTGTTCGGGCAGTGTAGGGGGTCATGCTGGGGGTGGTGTTTCAGGGTTTGGGGCAGTGCAGTGGTGTTCGAGCAGTAAAGGGGGTCATGCTGGGGGTGGTGTTTCAGGGTTTAGGGCAGTGCAGTGGTGTTCGGGCAGTGTAGGGGGCAGTGCAGGGGGTGGTGTTTCAGGGTTTAGGGCAGTGCAGTGGTGTTCGGGCAGTGTAGGGGGTGGTGCAGGGGTGGTGTTTCAGGGTTTAGGGCAGTGCAGTGGTGTTCGGGCAGTGTAGGGGGTCGTGCAGGGGGTGGTGTTTCAGGGTTTAGGGCAGTGTAGTGGTGTTCGGGCAGTGTAGGGAGCGGTGCAGGGGGTGGTGTTTCAGGGTTTAGGGCAGTACAGTGGTGTTCGGGCATTGTAGGGGGTGGTGCTGGGGCTGGTGTTTCAGGGTTTAGGGCAGTGCAGTGGTGTTCGGGCAGTGTAGGGGGTCGTGCTGGGGCTGGTGTTTCAGGGTTTAGGGCAGTGCAGTGGTGTTCAGGCAGTGTAGGGGGTCGTGCTGGGGCTGGTGTTTCAGGGTTTAGGGCAGTGCAGTGGTGTTCGGGCAGTGTAGGGGTCATGCTGGGGCTGGTGTTTCAGGGTTTAGGGCAGTGCAGTTGTGTTCGGGCAGTGTAGGGGGTCTTGCTGGGGCTGGTGTTTCAGAGTCTAGGGCAATGCAGTGGTGTTCGGGCAGTGTAGGTGGTCTTGCTGGGGCTGGTGTTTCAGGGTTTAGGGCAGTGCAGTGGTGTTCGGGCAGTGTAGGGGGTCATGCTGGGGGTGGTGTTTCAGGGTTTAGGGCAGTGCTGTGGTGTTCGGGCAGTGTAGGGGGTCGTGCTGGGGCTAGTGTTTCAGGGTTTAGGGCAGAACAATGGTGCTCAGGCAGTGTAGGGGGTTGTGCTGGGGGTGATGTTTCAGGGTTTAGGGCAGTGCAGTGGTGTTAGGGCAGTGTAGGGGGTCGTGCTGGGGGTGGTGTTTCAGGGTTTAGGGCAGTGCAGTGGTGTTCCGGCAGTGTAGGGGGTCGTGCAGGGAGTGGTGTTTCAGGGTTTAGTGCAGTGGTGTTCGGGCAGTGTAGGGGGTCGTGCTGGGGTGGTGTTTCAGGGTTTAGGGCAGTGCAGTGGTGTTCAGGCAGTGTAGGGTGTCGTGCTGAGGGGTGGTGTTTCAGGGTTTAGGGCAGTGCATAGTGTTTGGGCAGTGTAGGGGGTCGTGCAGGGGGTGGTGTTTCAGGGTTTAGAGCAGTGCAGTGGTGTTCGGCCAGTGTAGGTAGTCTTGCTGGGGTGGTGTTTCAGGGTTTAGGGCAGTGCAGTAGTTTTCGGGCAGTGTAGGCGGTCGTGCTGGGGCTGGTGTTTCAGGGTTTAGGGCAGTGCAGTGGTGTTCGGGCAGTGTACGGGGTTGTGCTGGGGCTGGTGTTTCAGGGTTTAGGGCAGTGCAGTGGTGTGCGGGCAGTGTACGGGGTCGTGCTGGGGCTGGTGTTTCAGGGTTTAGGGCAGTGCAGTGGTGTTCGGGCAGTGTAGGGGGTCATGCTGAGGGTGGTGTTTCAGGGTTTAAGGCAGTGCAGTGGTGTTCGGGCAGTGTAGGGGGTCGTGCTGGGGCTGGTGTTTCAGGGTTTAGGGCAGTGCAGTGGTGTTCGGGCAGTGTAGGGGGTCGTGCTGGGGCTGGTGTTTCAGGGTTTAGGGCAGTGCAGTGGTGTTCGGGCAGTGTAGGGGGTCGTGCTGGGGGTGGTGTTTCAGGGTTTAGGGCAGTGCAGTGGTGTTCGGGCAGTGTAGGGGTCTTGCTGGGGGTGGTGTTTCAGGGTTTAGGGCAGTGCAGTGGTGTTCGGGCAGTGTAGGGGGTCTTGCTGGGGGTGGTGTTTCAGGGTTTAGGGCAGTGGTGTTCGGGCAGTGTAGGGGGTCTTGCTGGGGGTGATGTTTCAGGGTTTAGGGCAGTGCAGTGGTGTTCGGGCAGTGTAGGGGGTCTTGCTGGGGGTAGTGTTTCAGGGTTTAGGGCAGTGCAGTCGTGTTCGTGCAGTGTAGGGGGTCGTGCTGGGGGTGGTGTTTTAGGGTTTAGGGCAGTGCAGTAGTGTTCGGGCAGTGTAGGGGGTCATGCAGGGGGTGGTGTTTCAGGGTTTAGGGCAGTGCAGTGGTGTTCTGGCAGTGTAGGGGGTCATGCTGGGGGTGGGGTTTCAGGGTTTAGGGCAGTACAGTGGTGTTTGGGCAGTGTAGGGGGTTGTGCCGGGGGTGGTGTTTCAGGGTTTAGGGCAGTGCAGTGGTGTTCGGGCAGTGTAGGGGGTCGTCCTGGGGCTGGTGTTTCAGGGTTTAGGGCAGTGCAGTGGTGTTCGGGCAGTGTAGGGGGTCTTGCTGGGGGTGGTGTTTCAGGGTTTAGGGCAGTGGTGTTCGGGCAGTGTAGGGGGTCTTGCTCGGGGTGATGTTTCAGGGTTTAGGGCAGTGCAGTGGTGTTCGGGCAGTGTAGGGGGTCTTGCTGGGGGTAGTGTTTCAGGGTTTAGGGCAGTGCAGTGGTGTTCGTGCAGTATAGGGGGTCATGCTGGGGATGGTGTTTCTGGGTTTAGGGCAGTGCAGTAGTGTTCGAGCAGTGTAGGGGGTTGTGCAGGGGTGGTGTTTCAGGGTTTAGTGCAGTGGTGTTCGGGCAGTGTAGGGGGTCGCGCTGGGGGTGGTGTTTCAGGGTTTAGGGCAGTGCAGTGGTGTTCGGGCAGTGTAGGGGGTCTTGCTGGGGGTAGTGTTTCAGGGTTTAGGGCAGTGCAGTCGTGTTCGTGCAGTGTAGGGGGTCGTGCTGGGGGTGGTGTTTTAGGGTTTAGGGCAGTGCAGTAGTGTTCGGGCAGTGTAGGGGGTCATGCAGGGGTGGTGTTTCAGGGTTTAGGGCAGTGCAGTGGTGTTCTGGCAGTGTAGGGGGTCATGCTGGGGGTGGGGTTTCAGGGTTTAGGGCAGTACAGTGGTGTTTGGGCAGTGTAGGGGGTTGTGCCGGGGGTGGTGTTTCAGGGTTTAGGGCAGTGCAGTGGTGTTCGGGCAGTGTAGGGGTCGTCCTGGGGCTGGTGTTTCAGGGTTTAGGGCAGTGCAGTGGTGTTCGGGCAGTGTAGGGGGTCTTGCTGGGGGTGGTGTTTCAGGGTTTAGGGCAGTGGTGTCGGGCAGTGTAGGGGGTCTTGCTCGGGGTGATGTTTCAGGGTTTAGGGCAGTGCAGTGGTGTTCGGGCAGTGTAGGGGGTCTTGCTGGGGGTAGTGTTTCAGGGTTTAGGGCAGTGCAGTGGTGTTCGTGCAGTATAGGGGGTCATGCTGGGGATGGTGTTTCTGGGTTTAGGGCAGTGCAGTAGTGTTCGAGCAGTGTAGGGGTTGTGCAGGGGGTGGTGTTTCAGGGTTTAGTGCAGTGGTGTTCGGGCAGTGTAGGGGGTCGCGCTGGGGGTGGTGTTTCAGGGTTTAGGGCAGTGCAGTGGTGTTCGGGCAGTGTAGGGGGTCATGCACGGGGTGGTGTTTCATGGTTTAGGGCAGTGCAGTGGTGTTCGGGCAGTGTAGGGTGTTGTGCTGGTGTTTCAGGGTTCAGGGCAGTGCAGTGGTGTTCAGGCAGTGTAGGGGGTCGTGCTGAGGCTGGTGTTTCAGGGTTTAGGGCAGTGCAGTGGTGTTCGGGCAGTGTAGGCGGTCGTGCTGGGGCTGGTGTTTCAGGGTTTAGGGCAGTGCAGTGGTGTTCGGGCAGTGTAGGGTGTTGTGCTGGTGTTTCAGGGTTCAGGGCAGTGCAGTGGTGTTCGGGCAGTGTAGGGGGTCATGCTGGGGCTGGTGTTTCAGGGTTTAGGGCAGTGCAGTGGTGTTCGGGCAGTGTAGGCGGTCGTGCTGGGGCTGGTGTTTCAGGGTTTAGGGCAGTGCAGTGGTGTTCGGGCAGTGTAGGGGGTCATGCTGGGGCTGGTGTTTCAGGGTTTAGGGCAGTGCAGTGGTGCTTGGGCAGTGTAGGGGGTCGTGCTGGGGGTGATGTTTCAGGGTTTAGGGTAGAGCAGTGGTGTTCGGGCAGTGTAGGGGGTCGTGCAGGGGCTGGTGTTTCAAGGTTTAGGGCAGTGCAGTGGTGTTCGGGCAGTGTAGGGGGTCGTGCTGGGGCTGGTGTTTCAGGGTTTTGGGCAGAGCAGTGGTGTTAGGGCAGTGTAGGGGCTCATGCTGGGGGTAGTGTTTCAGGGTTTAGGGCAGTGCAGTGGTGTTCGGGCAGTGTAGGGGGTCGTTCTGGGGGTGGTGTTTCAGGGTTTAGGTCAGTGGTGTTCGGGCAGTGTAGGGGGTCTTGCTGGGGGTGATGTTTCAGGGTTTAGGGCAGTGCAGTGGTGTTCGGGCAGTGTAGGGGGTCTTGCTGGGGGTAGTGTTTCAGGGTTTAGGGCAGTGCAGTGGTGTTCGGGCAGTGTAGGGGGTCATGCTGGGGGTGGTGTTTCAGGGTTTAGGGCAGTGCAGTGGTGTTCGGGCAGTGTAGGGGGTCGTGAAGGGGTGGTGTTTCAGGGTTTAGGGCAGTGCAGTGGTGTTCGGGCAGTGTAGGAGGTTGTGCTAGGGGTGGTGTTTCAGGGTTTAGGGCAGTGCAGTGGTGTTCGGGCAGTGTAGGGGGTCATGCAGGGGCTGGTGTTTCAGGGTTTAGGGCAGTGCAGTGGTGTTCGGGCAGTGTAGGGGTCGTGCTGGGGGTAGTGTTTTAGGGTTTAGGGTAGTGCAGTGGTGCTTGTGTAGTGTAGGGGGTCGTGCTGGGGGTAGTGTTTTAGGGTTTAGGGTAGTGCAGTGGTGTTTGTGTAGTGTAGGGGGTCATGTTTTAGGGTAGTGCAGTGGTGTTTGGGTAGTGTAGGGGGTCGTGCTGGGGGTAGTGTTTTAGGATTTAGGTTAGTGCAGTGGTGTTTGGGTAGTGTAGGGGGTCGTGCTGGGGGTAGTGTTTTAGGGTTTAGGGTAGTGCAGTGGTGTTTGTGTAGTGTAGGGGTCGTGCTGGGGGTAGTGTTTTAGGGTTTAGGGTAGTGCAGTGGTGCTTGTGTAGTCTAGGAGGTCGTGCTGGGGGTAGTGTTTTAGGGTTTAGGGTAGTGCAGTGGTGTTTGTGTAGTGTAGGGGGTCATGTTTTAGGGTAGTGCAGTGGTGTTTGGGTAGTGTAGGGGTCGTGCTGGTGGTAGTGTTTTAGGATTTAGGTTAGTGCAGTGGTGTTTGGGTAGTGTAGGGGGTCGTGCTGGGGGTAGTGTTTTAGGGTTTAGGATAGTGCAGTGGTGCTTGTGTAGTGTAGGGGGTCGTGCTGGGGGTAGTGTTTTAGGGTTTAAGGTAGTGCAGTGGTGTTTTTGTAGTGTAGGGGGTCATGTTTTAAGATGCAATGCTCCAATACCTGACCAGTCTGCACTACATAAAACTGCAAAAAAACTAAAAATCAAAAGTGTTTTGCACACTTTTGTCATTGGGCTATATGTGGGCTACATCTGGGTAATATTTGTGCTACATTTGGGCTCTTTTTTCACTGGTGGCCATCTTGGAAGACTTCTTTGTTATGAAGTTTCCTAATTTCTTCATTTACTGCAGTCTCCTCAGTAGGAAATGCTTTCAGTTTTTTACTTTGATTCCATCAAGAAGGCATTCAGATGTCTCACATCTGCCATAAATTCAGAATGTTAGCACTCTAGTTGCTCATTAGATCACTGGAGTAAAGCTACTGCTCACCAGGGAGTTAACTGGGAGTCTGCAGCTGGTATTGAAAGTGATTGTTTCAGTCTGCATGTCAGAATTTTCTAATGAAATAGAAGAGGATTTGAGATCTCACTTAAAACATGCCCTAATTTTTCTTTCTGCAGCACTAACCATAATTTCTATTTCAAAAAGAACCCCTCATTTTGTTCCTTTTTAAATTAAATGTTTTAAGTGTTACTGGTTTATTCCAATCAAGATGGCTTCAGGTGTGCCATACTTTTGTCATAAGTAAGGCTGTTAGCGCTCTAGTTGTTCTTTAGAACACTCTGGGAAGCTGCAGTAGAACACAAAGGCATCAACTGGCAGGCTGCTCCTGTTGAAATATAACAGGAAGATATTTGAGATCACACTTGAAATATGTCCTAATTTTTCTTTCTACAGCACTAACCATAATTTCTATGACAAAATGAACCCCATCATTTTGTTCCTTTTTAAATTAAATGTTTTAAGTGTTACCAGTTTATTCCAATCAAGATGGCTTCAGGTGTGCCATACTTTTGTCATAAGTAAGGCTGTTAGCGCTCTAGTTGTTCTTTAGAACACTCTGGGAAGCTGCAGTAGAACACAAAGGCATCAACTGGCAGGCTGCTCCTGTTGAAATATAACAGGAAGATATTTGAGATCACACTTGAAACATGTCCTAATTTTTCTTTCTACAGCACTAACCATAATTTCTATGACAAAATGAACCCCATCATTTTGTTCCTTTTTAAATTAAATTGTTTAAGTGTTACCAGTTTATTCCAATCAAGATGGCTTCAGGTGTGCCATACTTTTGTCATAAGTAAGGCTGTTAGCACTCTAGTTGTTCTTTAGAACACTCTGGGAAGCTGCAGTAGAACACAAAGGAATCAACTGACAGTCTCTGCCCTTGTTGGATGTACATGTTTTACTGAGAATGTCAGACTTCATTCTCACATGAGTGAGAAAGATAATGTGAATTTACAGAAAATATGCTCTCATTTTAGCTTCTGGAGCACCTTCCAAACCTCCATGGGACAAGCATGAGAAAATAGTGTTCTCTCAAACATGATTCATGATATCCCAGCAGAAGGTTTTTCACATGGTAAAATCACCTTAGAATACACCACAATTCCTAAAATTAGTATGGTACCATCAACAAATAAATTCTAATGTAACTAAAGCCTGTTATCACCCTTTATAGTTCTTTTGGTGACCCTCAAAATCTTCTATTCACTACAATGCATTTCAATGAGGTACTATCATTTATATTGGTCCCAAGATGGCTGCCAGCAATTCCAGGATGAAGTGCTGACAGCCAATCAGATCTCACGATGACATGTGTGGTTAGGCTCCGCCCAGATATATATGTGACTTTACTTTTGATTTTCTCAGGAACTACTGAACGGATTTACACCATTTAAGCAAAAGGCACGACACTGAACCAAGGGCTACCTCTTTGCCAAATTTGGTGTAATTCCGTTCAGCAGTTCGGGCTGTAGCTGCGACTAAAGGTTCCTATGGAAAAATGAATGGGGAAAACGCGTTTTGGGACCCCCCTTTTTTCTCGGCCCCCGCTTGACGTATCACCCTGAGACTTTCAGGATAGGAGCGGACCGGAGCGCCCCAACAAGTTGGAAACTTTCGTGAAGATTCGTCAACCGGCGCCAACGTTATTTCAAATAGAATGTCGCGGATTTCCTATGGATAATAGGTTTTAACTATAACTATCTACTGGCGACCGCCAGTAGATAATATATATATACATATATATATATATATATATTCACTGAAAAAACCATAGGTTTTAGGGACAGTTATAGTTAGTTGGACATTGCACTCGTACAAAACCCGTGAAATTCCCCCGTTATAGTTAGTTCAGGTAACTATAACTCGCGCCCCCGCAATGCACTGCTGATGACGTCACATATTACATCACTCATGACATGGTCAGTGACATCACTCATGACATCACTGAAGAATGTGCTAGTATTTGTGTGAGTTGGTGTGTGTATAACTGTATAGGTGAGTAAATGGGTGTGTGCTTAATTTTTTGCATGACTGACTAGGTGTGTGAGTACCTCTATGGATGAGTGGCGGTGTGTGAGTGTTTATATAGGTGTATGAGTGCATATAATAGTCCTGTACTGAGTGACTATAAGTATGAGTGACTGTGCGGGTGAGTGAGTAGATGTGTGTGTGTAGACCTAAGAATCAGTGAGTGTGTATATAGTAATTGGTGTTGGAGTGTCTATGGTTTTGACAATGGCAGTCTGTAATTTACAGAGGGTGTATCAAAAGTTATATTAGGGTGTGAGAAGATGCATCAAATTATCACATGGATGATGTCATCAGTGATGTCATCAGTGATGTCATATGAGATGTCATCAGTGATGTCATCAGTGATGTCACTGACCATGTCATGAGTGATGTAATATGTGACGTCATCAGCAGTGCATTGCGGGCGCGAGTTATAGTTACCTGAACTAACTATAACGGGGGAATTTCACGGGTTTTGTACGAGTGCAATGTCCAACTAACTATAACTGTCCCTAAAACCTATGGTTTTTTCAGTGAATTTCAAAGGTTTTTTAAATGCTAATTTCTAACTATAACGTGTCTGAAACCTATGGTTTTTTCAGTGAATTTCAAAGGTTTTTTAAATGCTAATTTCTAACTATAACTTGCCTGAAACCTATGGTTTTTTAAGTGAATTTCAAAGGTTTTTTAAATGCTAATTTCTGACAATAACATACCCCGCCCCCTCCCTTCACCACTGTGCAAACGCGCCCCGTGGCGCGTTTTAAGTTGGGGGATTAAGTTCCCTTGAATCATGAGGGTCCCTGGGGTCCAACTAGCCCACCCTGTACCTCCAGTATGCGCCAGGGAGCTGCATTGCAGAGAGGTGTTCAGAGGCCACGCCCCTTTTTACACCTCTCTGCAACGCAGCTCTGTGGCGCTTTCTGGACGTACCTGGTCCCCAGGGCATGTGGGGGGGCTGGAGCCCCCCCACACAGGTGATTACAAAAAAAAAAAAGAAACCCACCCCCCGCATGCCCTCCCGGGGGCAAAATAGCATCAAAGCGGGATCTGCGCATCTTGCCGATTTTTATTTTTTTTAATGCTTTTTTCTGCCCAGGGGGTCCTTGTGGGACCCCCTGAGCAGACCTAGGGGGTCAGGGTGTTTCTACCCTGCCCCCTTGTTGCGTTTGGCGACGTGTTTCTGTGCCTCTAATTACGGCGGAATCCGCGCATCCCGCCGATTTAAAAAAAAAAAATGCTTTGTTCTGCCCACGGGGTCCTTGTGGGACCCCCTGAGCAGACCTAGGGGGTCAGGGTGTTTCTACCCTGCCCCCTTTTTGCGCTTTGCGCACTTGTTTCTGTCCCTTGGTTCTACCGAGGGACAAAATGGCTGCCAACACTTCCTGATTTGGAGTGTTGACAGCCACTTGACAGCCAATTAGCATGCAGCTTGTGATCGGGAGGGTACGCGGACCCTACTCAGCCATAGATATATATGTGACTTTACTTTTGATTTTCTCAGGAACTACTGAACGGATTTACACCAATGCGTTTTGGGACCCCCCTTTTTTCTCGGCCCCCGCATGACGAATCACCCCGAGACTTTCAGGATAGGAGTGGACCGGAGCGCCCCAACAAGTTTGAAAATTTCGCGAAGATTCGTCAACCGGCGCCAAAGTTATTTCAAATAGAATGTTGCGGATTTCCTATGGAAAATAGGTCCTAACTATAACTATCTACTGGTGACCGCCAGTAGATAATATATGTAGATATATATATATATATACATATATATACACATATATATCTGGTGTTCCCTTTAGGGAGCAGAAGCTATATAGCAAGTGATCTTTATGTAATGTAATCTTATGTCATCATTTTCCTTTACAATTCAAGGAATGTAATGATTCATCCAATGTGACGTAATCTTATGTCATCTTCCTTTACATTTCTAGGAATGCAATGATTCATTTAATGTGATCTTATGTGACCTGCCTTTATTTTACTACCTAAGGAATGGAATAATTAATGTAATGTAATGTGATTTTTCCTTGGGATTTAGGATTGGGTACTTACATTTACAGGAGGTGTGGAATGTGTATTTTCTTTCACTTTTCCTGTTGTTTCGTTTGTTTCCTGTAGGAAGGAGATATGTTATATCCTGTGGTCTTCTAGTTCCTTGCTGCTCAGTCTGTGTGAGTATGATGTAATAGAATGTTCATGAGTGCATGGTTTGGATGAGTGGTCAGTTGGAATGAGTGGGGCTGAGCAGCAGGATGCTGTTCCCGGTGGAGCTGTACCATCTTACCTGTATCTGAATAAACCCACATAATCTACACTACTGGCTACTGGACTGATTACCTACAAGGGCCTTACTTCGTTTACAAAAGTATTTTTTGAAGAAACGTTTCGACTGAATTAAATAAATTCGGTTAAAGCTTTTGTCACCTACCTTCACACATCAGCTCATCACTACACAGTAAATAGATGTCACTGGGTGTAGCAATGAGGGCAATAAAGCGTGGCGCAAATAACTGGAGGACAGTTAGGAATGTTTATATAAATTCCAATCTTCTTTATTCAAAGAGGACCCACGACAACCTCTGGTGTGCGGCTGGCTCCGTGAACTGCAGGTATCACACTCCTGAACGTTCCAGAGCCACCCGTGCCCCAGAGGCAACCAAGGATTTAAAATAAAACATTGTAAAAGCAAGCACAGTAAAACTGAAGTAGGACAAGATGATTCATTATGGCACCATACGTAAATACATTGATGTAGTAAATTACACTGGGCAAGTAATGTCTTGCAGCAAAAATTGAAAGCAGACTGCTGACACAGGAGCTTAAACTCTAACGAAACGTGAGGGGATGATGACATCACCTAGGGCTTCAGTACCCACCGCCCTGTGAGACCAAATTCCCTTGGCACCAGTTTTGTGTCTGCTGCAACCCTTCTGCTATGAGATTTATTGGCTGTGAAATGGTAAGTCCAGACATGCGTAGTGTGCTGCCTTTCATAGCCTAGTTTTATGATCCGATTCAGTACGAGAGACAGGTGGCCAGGTGCTTTTAGCCTTGGTTGAAGAATAAGGCAATGCAATATAATTTTGTGGAGACTGGAGGGGCTGAGCCCAAATGCCTTAATAAAGAAACCACCTCCGATCACTGGAACCTCCACTCCCAACTACATCCCTTCTTGATGTCCTACAGCTCTCGACCACTCACATTGTGCATGTGGTTAAATCCTTTGATCTTTCCTTTCCAGATATACTACCATCACCAATGTGCCAACTTTAACACCTCACTGATGGGAGCCAGAGTGATTTGCTAAACAGTGAAAAAACAAAGCAGCTTGGTCCATCGTTAATGTCAACCCGTGGCACAATATGCAACCATCGTTAGTGGATCTTAGCTTGCTTGCTGACTTGTGTAGAAGGGGTGTAGATAGAAATGGAGCAGCAGATGCATTGGCACCATGGTCCAGTGGTGTGGGTGGCTTACTACATCCCAACTATAGCAGTTTTTTCATATCCGCCCAAGGGTATTTGGAGCCCATTTCCCTTGCTTGCATTATGGACCCTAAAACCTTAACTTAACCACTGTTCTTTAAGATGCTATTCAGCCTCCAGCCACAAAGCCCTTTGAAACTAGGGTACAAATAGGACCACAATATACAGTTCAGATATAAACCACCACTAGAAGCTTTAGCTCCTTCAGCAAAGATAAAAAGGGACAATGCCTGGAAGACCAAGAATTGCACCATGAGGGTCCTACAGAATGATTGCATTGATTTCAGAATAGTCTCCTTTTCTCAGTAGATCTGGATCCCGATTTACTAAGATAATGGTCAAAAAGGGATTGCAAATTGCAACCCTATTTTCTGTGACCAGTGTCTCACTTTGCAAAAGATTTAAGTACTAATAGGTCGGTTCACAAAACAACAAATTATAGGCGGTCGCAGAAAGACAGGTCTCAAATTGTGACCCTCTATGATTGGCTACAACCAGGGAATGGTGGCCAGCAGACTACCATCTCTGTGATTGCATTTCAAAATAGATTTGTTTTTTAAACAGCTGATTTCCTTAAAGAAATTGTAGTTGTTGTTTAGAAGAAAATGTTTTCAATTTTGAAAAATGTCAGTGAGAGTTGAGAAAATTTTCTGAAGGAGAATGCAGCATTCCAATGATGCACTTTGGTTTCCCAGAAGCCTTTAAAGTGAAATGTACCCTTCAACCATGGAAGTAAATTAAAACATATCCATGAATATAGACGATATATTTATTTGGTCTTACATACTATTTCAGCGTAATGCTAATTATGTAAAATTGTTAAATACATCAATGATTACAATGTAAAATGAACAGGTGGGTGGAGCACTGCCTCGAGCAAGATGGCCATGTCCTGGAGAGCTTCTGCTGAGCACAACCTACATTCAGTTAATAGGGCAGCATTAACGTCTCTACTTTGATGGGAAGTGTGCTCTTTTACATTACCAAGACGTACTGAATAGAAAATGATAGCCGCTATATGCTGCCTTCCCTACTGCAGTGAATATCAAGAGCGTTCTTGAGAGGCCAGGGAAATCCACAGCACCTGCCTCTATACTTACCTTAATCCCGAGATGAGCTCTGAAGTTGGCAGACCACTGGAGACACAGGGATGGTGCTGGTGCCTGGCAAGCTTCCTCAACCATTGCAGCGCTGTGCAGCTCTCCCCAATGGAGTGAACAGTGCAGCAGTCTTGAAGATGCAGTGAGCTGTCTGTGCAGCCAATCCACTCCAGGGAGGCCACCATGATAAGGAAGACTGAATAACTGGTAACCTATAGGAGATTCCGGAGAGTTTCTGCAATATTGGATTGGACCTCATGAAAGGCCTGGGCCCTGCAAGGATTGCTTACTGGACACTCTATCCACATTAACATTGCCAGTTTTCTATCGTGGAGGATGCTTTGCTGGCCAGAGGCCCTAATTTCCTGCTTCTACTCTTCTGCCTATGACCACAACAAGACACCCCTGTACTAAGACTGTGTCAGTGGCATCGCCTCTTCTCTACCATCCTGAAGACCCAGGCAGTGTCACACTTGGTGGAGCTTAAGCAGCAGGATACTCCTGTGCAGCAGAAAAGACATATGACCTTGATGTATGCAGTGCTATTGCCAATTGTACATGGCAACAGGAAAGACATACCGTCAGCTCCTTTTATTCTGAGGCATTGCAGAGACATTGCTCTTGCACCATACAGCACCACTAACTATCTTATATTTCACCATCCTCCCTGGAACCAATTGTAGCAAAACTCAAGTCAATCAAACTCCCAGTGCATGTGGTGGAACAAACAGCAATAGACACAAATAAAGGAATCAAACCCATTCACACGGAATTGGCTACTGTCAAGAACAAACTGGATGCCACGGATAGCAGTGGTGGACCTCAAACAGAAACTATTATCAACCCCAACTTGGGAAATGGTTGTGGGGCCTACAGAAAAAGCTAATTGAAATGAAAGATCCCAGCAGGAGGAACGATATCTGTGTCTTTACTGTTCGAGAGAAAGAGGATGGTGATAACATGCAAGACTTTCTGAAACTCTGGCTCCCAAATTTGCTCAACATTACGGTTGAACAACCCTTGATGTTCCAAAGGACGCACAGAACTTGTCTTCGATGAACAACATATCAAGATATGCTGAGGCCTAATATTGTATGTCTGTTGCACTTAGAACACACAAGACAGATCCTCCAAACAGCTAAGCAGCATGGACCATACCAATTATGTGGTTGTAAGATTTCCATTTCTGTGGATTTCTCACAAGAAAAGAGTGTACTGCAGAACATGCTTCTTGCTCTATGGCCCCTGCTCAAACAGAGAGACATTAGGTATGGGCTGATAGCACCCCCCCCTCCTCCACCCACAATGATCATCACTGTAGATGGTACAACAAAGGTATATCATGGCACAGAAGAACTTGAAAGTTTTGTGAAAGGACTGGAGACCCAAAGCATGGAGAAGGTCCTTTGCTCCGGTCTGAGGAAGAAAGTATCCGCACTCAAGCATATTTCTGGGCCAACTGAGCCAACTGATCCTAGAAATCACAAGACATAGGCTACAATACAGACACTTTCAACAGCTGTGCATCTAGGAAAACAACAGGTCCAATACACACGGAGCAAGACAAATCAAGATCCTCTTTGAAGAACAAGAATAGTAACATAAGCCATTAGATTTTAGAGGAATATCATCTGGGCCATGTTGTGACTCCCCAACGCCACCATACATGGAGGTCTATAATTTTTCAATTCATGAATCCCCCAATACCTTACTGGAAAGCAACCAACTGGTTTAATATAATTGCTTATACAGGTAAGGCTCCCCTATTACAGGTAGCCCGCCGACCACCGTTTCTGCTACTTTATTGTTACCACTCTTGCCTTGCAACAGTTCTGCCCCACTGCTCTGCATCATTCTGATTATCTATCCATGTGTTTGGTTAGAATAAGTCTATACTCACCCTTGGACAGCTTCTGAACCGCACATGCACCCGGGCGACCTACTTAAGTCTCAGGAGGGCACGAGCTGCAGCACCTGTCTTTGGTTTAGTTCCCATGATGACCGCCTATGTTGACCACAACCACTGAAGCTGCAGCTACTTGGGAGGAACCGCTGTGACGTCATTGATGCAGCACGTATGTGCCAGCCTTTCAGCATTGGCTGTGTTGTGTTCTTGTGAGTGCACAGGTGTGCATGTGTCATATAAATTATTGGGTGCATGTTGTGCTGGTATTGATCAGTGTTGTTTCCTACATGTGGGAGTCTGTAGGGTTGGGTCTGATGTGAGACTGTAGGCATTAATTTGCAGTGTGTGCAATATTCAGTTTTTGCGAAGTGATTTGCTGGTCCTTTTTGTGTGACCTTGTTGGGTACTTTACTTGAGTCTGTGGTAAGATTGTGTTTGTGTATCCTTGGTCCTGACATGACGAGACCGCGTAGTTGGTTTCCCTCATTTGTGTGCTGTAGTGGGAACATGTGCATTCCTTTGTCCAGCGTGGTGTGCTGTAGTGGGAACATGTGCGCTCCTTTGTCCAGCGAGGTGTGCAGTAGTAGGAGAGTGTTGCTCCCTTGTCCTGCAGTGTGGGCAGTAGTAGGGGTGTGCGAGTTCCTCTGTTCTCTGCGAGGTGTGAAATGATCTATGTGCTAGTTGTATACTGCTATATACATATATATATACATATACACATATATATATATATATACATATACACATATATATACATATACACATATATATACATATACACATATATATATCTACATATACACATATATATATATTCACTGAAAAAACCATAGGTTTCAGATATGTTATAGTTACAAATTAGCATTTAAAAAACCTTTGAAATTCACTGAAAAAACCATAGGTTTTAGGGACAGTTATAGTTAGTTGGACATTTCACTCGTACAAAACCCGTGAAATTCCCCGTTATAGTTAGTTCAGCTAACTATAACTCGCGCCCCGCAATGCACTGCTGATGACGTCACATATTACATCACTCATGACATGGTCAGTGACATCACTGATGACATCACTGATGACATCTCAAATGACATCACTGATGACATCATCCAGTGACTGTGTGTTTCTGTAAAGTTTAAATATTTTTAATATATATAGGAAAAGACGTATTGAAGAATGAGTGGGTGTGTAAGTGTCTGTATGGATGATTTAGTAGGTGCGTGACTGACTCTATAAGTGAGTGATTTAACGTATCTTACTGAATGCATGGGTTAGTGACTAAACTGGGTGAATGTCTGTATCCGTCTGTCTGTTGCTGTGTAAGTGGCTGCATGGGTTTGTGAATAGCTACATGAGTGTCTATATGAGTTATTGATTGGTTGTCTGAGTATCTGTATGGGTGCCTGAGTGTTTGTGTGGGTGGGGTGTGTGCGACTCTGTGCATAGATGTGTGAGTGGGTGATTCACTGGGTGGTTGGTTTCAAGAGTGCATCTGTGATAGACTGTATGGGTGGGTAAGTGTGTGTAAGAGTGTGTTAGTGAGTGAATGTATGTCCCAGTGGTACATGTGTGAGTAACTACATATGTGAAAGCCAGTATATATGTGTGTTGGAGTATATAAATAGCTATAAGCGAGAGTGAGTGATTGTGATAGTGGCTGTATGGATGAGTGTGTGCTTGTATCAGTGATTGTATAAGAGCGTAACAATGTGCTAGTATTTGTATGATTAAGTGAGCTGGTGTGTGTATAACTGTATAGGTGAGTAAATGGCAGTGTGTTTAATTATTTGCATGACTGACTAGGTGTGTGAGTACCTCTTTGGATGAGTGGCGGTGTTTGAGTGTCTATATAGGAGTAAGAGTGCATATGATAGTCCTGTACTGAGTGACCATAAGTATGAGTGACTGTACGGGTGAGTGAGTGGATGTGTGTGTGTAGACCTAAGAATCAGTGAGTGGGTATGTAGTTATTGGTGTTGGAGTGTCTATAGTTTTGCGAATGGCAGTCTGTAATTTAGATTGGGTGTATCAAAGGTTATATTAGGGTGTGAGGAGCTGCATCAGATTATCACGTGGATGATGTCATCAGTGATGTCATTTGAGATGTCATCAGTGATGTCATCAGTGATGTCACTGACCATGTCATGAGTGATGTAATATGTGACGTCATCAGCAGTGCATTGCGGGGCGCGAGTTATAGTTAGCTGAACTAACTATAACGGGGGAATTTCACGGGTTTTGTACGAGTGAAATGTCCAACTAACTATAACTGTCCCTAAAACCTATGGTTTTTTCAGTGAATTTCAAAGGTTTTTTAAATGCTAATTTGTAACTATAACATATCTGAAACCTATGGTTTTTTCAGTGAATTTCAAAGGTTTTTTAAATGCTAATTTGTAACTATAACTGTCCCTAAAACCTATGGTTTTTTCAGTGAATTTCAAAGGTTTTTTAAATGCTAATTTCTAACTATAACGTGTCTGAAACCTATGGTTTTTTCAGTGAATTTCAAAGGTTTTTTAAATGCTAATTTGTAACTATAACGTGCCTGAAACCTACGGTTTTTTCAGTGAATTTCAAAGGTTTTTTAAATGTATTAATTTTTATATTATTTTTTTTCATACTGATTTACTACATTTTTAGAAACAATTTCTTTTACATATTTTATTTTTAAATTACATTGTAATTACATTATACATTACATTACAAAAAATACTTTCTCAGAATGAATTACTTTAGTTTAAATACTTAGCACATAGGCAATAGACTTTTAAGTACAGTAGTTACAGTTGTTGCAATGGGCAACACATTTTCAAACACAATGCAACATTCAGCTCAATGTGAATTTCTAGTTAAATGCAATTAGTTACTTTATGGATTACTTTTCTAACCATAGGACTGGATCCTAGATTCAGTCCTGGGACATCTCCTGTAAACAGTTGAGTAAAAGCGTTTTGGTTACAGTCGTGATTTTTAAGGAATATTATTGTATTTTAAAAGTTGACACTTAGAAACTTTTCCTCATAGAATCACCAATGTTATCCTATGGAAGGAAATTCACTTAGCAGGTAAAAACTGTTATCGTTACTTTTTCTTACTCAGTGTTGGATCCTGGATCCAGCACTGGTGCATCTCCTGTAAACAGTTGAAAAAATGCGTTTAAGTCATACAGGCGATTTTTAAGGAATATTTGTAGTTTGTGAAAATCGACACTTTGAAACTTTTCTGCTGAAAACCAGACAATGGATTCCTATGGAAGAAAAGATAAGTTACTGGTAAGTACGGTTAAAATTACTTTTCAGGGTCAGTGCTGGGCTAAAAGATGCAGCACTGGGTTCTCTCCTGATAACAGGTGAGTAAATCGGAATTCGTATTTCGGCTGATTTTAGAGGAATATTTGTATGTTTCAAAAATCAACACTTAGAAACTTTTTCAGCAAAAAGCAGGCAATGATATCCTATGGAAGGAAATTCAAGTTACTGGTAAGTACGGTTAAAATTACTTTTGAGGATCAGTACTGGGCTGAAAGATGCAGCACTGAGGTCTCTCCTGATAACAGGTGAGTAAATCAGAATTCGTATTTCGGCTGATTTTAGAGGAATATTTTAAAGTTCCAAAACTCCACACTTAGAAGAATTTCCAAGTGAAACCAGTCAATGTTAGCCTATGGAAGGAAATTCAAGTTACTGGTAAGTACGGTTAAAATTACTTTTCAGGACCAGTACTGGGCTGAAAGATACAGCACTGAGGTCTCTCCTTATAACAGGTGAGTAAATCGGAATTCGTATTTCGGCTGATTTTAGAGGAATATTTGTATGTTTCAAAAATCAACACTTAGAAACTTTTTCAGCAAAAAGCAGGCAATTATATCCTATGGAATGAAATTCAAGTTACTGGTAAGTACGGTTAAAATTACTTTTGAGGATCAGTACTGGGCTGAAAGATGCAGCACTGAGGTCTCTCCTGATAACAGGTGAGTAAATCGGAATTCGTATTTCGGCTGATTTTAGAGGAATATTTTAAAGTTCCAAAACTCCACACTTAGAAGAATTTCCAAGTGAAACCAGTCAATGTTAGCCTATGGAAGGAAATTCAAGTTACTGGTAAGTACGGTTAAAATTACTTTTCTGGACCAGTACTGGGCTGAAAGATACAGCACTGAGGTCTCTCCGTATAACAGGTGAGTAAATCGGAATTCGTATTTCGGCTGATTTTAGAGGAATATTTGTATGTTTCAAAAATCAACACTTAGAAACTTTTTCAGCAAAAAGCAGGCAATTATATCCTATGGAAGGAAATTCAAGTTACTGGTAAGTACGGTTAAAATTACTTTTGAGGATCAGTACTGGGCTGAAAGATGCAGCACTGAGGTCTCTCCTGATAACAGGTGAGTAAATCGGAATTCGTATTTCGGCTGATTTTAGAGGAATATTTTAAAGTTCCAAAACTCCACACTTAGAATAATTTCCAAGTGAAACCAGTCAATGTTAGCCTATGGAAGGAAATTCAAGTTACTGGTAAGTACGGTTAAAATTACTTTTCAGGACCAGTACTGGGCTGAAAGATACAGCACTGAGGTCTCTCCTGATAACAGGTGAGTAAATCGGAATTCGTATTTCGGCTGATTTTAGAGGAATATTTTAAAGTTCCAAAACTCCACACTTAGAATAATTTCCAAGTGAAACCAGTCAATGTTAGCCTATGGAAGGAAATTCAAGTTACTGGTAAGTACGGTTAAAATTACTTTTCAGGATTAGTACTGGGCTGAAAGATGCAGCACTGAGGTCTCTCCTGATAACAGGTGAGTAAATCAGAATTCGTATTTCGGCTGATTTTAGAGGAATATTTGCACAATGGTGAAGGGAGGGGCGGGGCCTGAGGTGACATCTGTGCAAACGCGCCCCGTGGCGCGTTTTAAGTAGGGGGATTAAGTCCCCTTGAATCATGAGGGTCCCTACGGGCCAACTAGCCCACCAGGAACCTCCAGTATGCGCCAGGGGGCTGCGTTGCAGAGACATGTACAGAGGCCACACCCCTTTTTACACCTCTCTGCAACGCGCGGTCTCCCGCGCTTCGATTTTTTTTTTTTCGGCAGGATTCGCGCACCCTGAGCGCATCCTGCCGATTTTTAAAAAAAAATAAAATTTTTTTTTGCCCAGGGGGTCCTTGTGGGACCCCCTGAGCAGACCTAGGGGGTCAGGGTGTTTCTACCCTGCCCCCTTTGTGCGCTTTGCGCACTTGTTTCTGTCCCTCGGTTCTACCGAGGGACAAAATGGCTGCCAACACTTCCTGATTTGGAGTGTTGACAGCCAATTAGCATGCAGCTCGTGATCGGGAGGGTGCGCGAATCCGACGCGGCCATAGATATCACTATCTTTTTACTTTTGATTTTCTCAGCAACTACTGAACGGATTTACACCATTTAACAAAAGGGTTCTTTCTGAACCAAGAACTACCTCTTTGCCAAATTTGGTGTAATTCCGTTCAGCAGTTCGGGCTGTAGCCGTGTCTAAAGTTTCCTATGAAAAATTGCATGGGGAAAATGCGTTTTGGGACCCCCCTTTTTCTCGGCCCCCGCTTGACGAATCCCCCGAGACTTTCAGGGTAGGAGCGGACCGGAGCGGGCCACAAAGTTTGAAAATTTTGCGAAGATACGTCAACCGGCAAGAGAGTTATTTCAAATAGAATGTCGCGGATTTCCTATGGATAATAGGTTGTAACTATAACTATCTACTGGCGACCGCCAGTAGATAATATACACATATACATATATATATATACATATACACATATATATATATACATATACATTATTATAAACAATGGGCTGGAGCAAAATCGGCAAGTCAAACAAAAGAAACAAAGTAGTAAAATTGGTCTACAAGTGTCAGACATTCCATTACTGTGTGCCATTCATGAACTCAATGCTGCAACCGGAATAGAAGATAATGAATCAACTACAACAGTTCCTACACAAGAACAGCTTCGGCTTATGGACATTTCGCAACAAGGGGCTGGGAGCAGCCCCTTTAGATCAAAATCAACGTTCATACCCATAATGCCGAAGGACGCAATCGAGATATTCCATGAAACAGTGACAGAAGAAATGAAAAAGCTCAATCACCAAGTTAACAACAAGAAGCGGAGAAAGAATTATAATGAATATCAATATATTCAATTGATGGAAAAACTCAGAAGGAATCATGAAGTGGTTATTACTAAAAGCGACAAAGGAGGTAACATAATAATCTGGCCAAAGGCAGATTATATTAAGGAAGCAAAAAGACAATTAATGGATCAAGCATGTTATGCTAATACCAATTGGAAAGAATGCAATAAAGCCAAAGACTCTCTGGAAAATAAGCTGCATCAATTCAAACGAGAAGGTCTGATCTCATTGGAGGAATACAAATATCTGAGGGTGGAATATCCAGTTATTCCCATTATATATTTTATCCCAAAGATACACAAGAACACTATTCCTGTCCCCGGACGCCCAATCATTTCAGCGATTAACAGCATGGGAGAACATATCTCCCAGTATGTGGATTATTTTTTACAGGGGCTGGTTAAGGATCTTCCCACATATATAAAAGACACCGGGGACTTCCTAAATAAAATCAAGAATATCAAATGGGAGAAAGATTGGATGTTCATAACTTTAGACATTGAGTCTTTATATACATGTATTGAACATAGTACGGGACTCAAGGCCATTAAGCATTTTTTAGACTCTAGACCTGTCGAATGCTACAAACATAATGAAATGTTGATGGACTACATATCATGGTGTCTTAACAATAACTTTTTCCTGTTTAGCACGGATGTGTATAGACAGTTGCGGGGTGTTGCCAATGGAGCCCGCTTCTCTCCCAGCTATGCCTGTTTGGTGGTAGGCTGGTGGGAGGAGCGGGCTCTCAGGGTTATACACTCTGAAATGTACAACAGACATGTCAAATACTGGTTCAGATATATTGACAATGTTTTTTGGGTATGGCAGGGAAATGTGGAAAGTGCCAATGTGTTCATTAATAATATCAATGATAATTCAATGAATCTGAAATTTACATCGCATATCAGCGCAGAAAGCACTGAATTCCTTGATGTACAAATTTCGATTAAACATGAACACATAGTCACCACCCTACATAGAAAGGCGACAGCCGGGAACTCCACACTCCATGCCAACAGTAAGCACCCGAAACATCTGATAAGGAGTATACCCTTTAGGGAACTCCTACGGATTAAAAGAATATGCAGTAATGAACAAGAATTGGAGAGATGCACAGATGAGGCCCTTAAGAGATTCAGACAAAGAGGCTACAGCGATTCAGTCCTTAATGAAGCACAAATTAAAGTACAAACTAAAACTAGAGACATGCTTTTAGTAACTAAAAATCAAATCCAAGAGATAGAACAAGAGAATAATGCACCGAGATTTATCCTCACCTATAATCAACAAGAAAAACAACTTAGATCGATTATTAAGCGCAATTGGCCCATCTTAATGACTGATGCGGAGTTGGCACCAAACCTGTTAGATAATCCGAAAATAACCTTCAGGAAAGGTATCTCAATGAGGTCGCAGCTAGTAAAAAGCAGCCCGGAGGTGCATGGGGCTGCGACGTGGTTGCAGCCGAGGCATGGATTTTTTAAGTGTTCGAGTTGTAGAGCCTGCAAATTTGGTGAAAACACTACCAGTTATATGACCGCATTTGATCCTAAGCCCAGACTGATCAAAGGCAACTACAACTGTAGAACCGAATTTGCTGTCTATATCCTGACATGCACCTGTGGTTTGAGATATGTGGGCAGTACTAAGTTGCAGGTGCATGTCAGGATATTACAGCATCTTCGAGCAATTGTAAATAGTGATATAACTTATCCTGTCGCAAGACATTTTAAGCAAACACATAACAATGATCTCAATTGCCTTAGGTATTTTGTAATAGCATCAGTATCCAAACCACGTAGGGGAGGCAACAGGGAGCGCTCCCTTCGCCAATTGGAATCTCGGACAATCCTTGAACTAGACAGCAAATTCCCTAAAGGACTGAATAACACGGAAGATCTGCATATTCTGTAAATATATATCACTGATCCCAGTTCCATTTATAACCATATTTTCACAGAACCTTATACAGTAGATTACAACTACAAACAAAGATGTGTACAGGTATAGATTATATTGACTTTTTTGAGTTTCATGTCGCTGCTAAGGGTTGATAACGCTACAATGTCTGAATGATTCAATATAGATTTTTTTAAATAAAATGTTTAGTTCCTTTGCTGCTGCCAACCTTTTTGTATATCATTATCACATTTTTTTAATCCATGGTCTTAATATTTATTACACTTTTTAAGTATTAGCACTTTTTTGGATAGGTAAGGTATTTGAGTCCTACCATATAATATATAGCACTTTTATTGGGAGCACTGAAATTTTTATGTCGTATAAACATCATGGTCTGGAATTTTTTAGTCTATTTTACTCCATTAGCAGTATGTATGTATAACAAAATCAGGGTTCATACCACTGCCTCTACATAAATTGTGATAGAGGAGTCGAGTTAGTACTAGCATTTATGCAGGAATAGGAGTAGGACTCCATAACTATAAGTAAACCCCTGGCCCGATATATATATATATATTTTTTTTTTTTATCTATCTAGAAACTGGTTATACATCAGAATGAGATTTTTAATTGCGCATTTGCACAGTTTCAGTGCTGACCATGTTTATTTTTATGCACTTATGCAGTAATATGTTGCAACATCAAGCATAGAACACTTAATATTATGTGTCTTGCTTTAAAGTGGGTTCTTAAAAAACATTTTCTTAAAAAACACTTTTTTTAAAAACATTTATATCTGAAATTATTATTCAACCAGTAATGTATTTCATATGTTTTTTTAAATGGATGTATTCTTGGCATGATAAGACTTCGATTTTTTAGTCAGAACTGTGTACTTATATCACAATGTGCGATAAATATTTCTGCTGATGATAATAGTATAGAATAAGACTGCATTGGAGTAAATGGAGAAATCAGCAGACCTGAGAAAAGACTATACGACAGGTTGGAGTATGTTGTTTGTGTTCATTCAGGTGTTGTAACACGAGACACGTTTGTTAAAAACTGGAAAAAAATGTACTATAAAAATAGAAGACGGACTGCGTTTCCGTATGTGATCAAGGGCATTTCATTGCCCGAAACACGTCATACGGCTATTATGAAATAAACACATCTATTTTTGCCACGAAGTTTGGGTCCGTGACTCTCTTTCCACAAGGAGGAAGCAGGAGGGAGTTATTATCTTGTTCGAATGTATATATATATATATACATATACACACATATATATATACCA
Source organism: Calotriton arnoldi (assembly GCA_963921515.1). Classification (NCBI taxonomy): domain Eukaryota; kingdom Metazoa; phylum Chordata; class Amphibia; order Caudata; family Salamandridae; genus Calotriton; species Calotriton arnoldi. Next base: position 38,512 of record CAWUFW010006350.1, read on the forward strand.
AATACAGCAAGATATGGGACGACCACATAGTTATGTGGATTCGTTTCATAGATGACCTTTTCATTCTATGGGATGGATCAAAAGAATTGGCAGAAGGGTTCATACAGGATATCAACGACAATGATCTAAATTTGAAATTCACTGAACACATTAGCGAGTCTAGTGTTACATATTTAGATCTTGAAGTATATGTGAAACAAGGAATGATTCATACTCGCACATATAGGAAACCCACTGCTGGGAACACGATCCTGCATGCTCAAAGTTTTCACCCACCACGTTTGAAATTGAGTATCCCATACGCGGAGCATTTGAGAATGAAGCGAAACTGTAGTGAAGGTACTGCCTTACATGAAGCACAAGATGCCTTAACTGAAAGGTTTTTGCAAAGAGGGTACAAACACAATATATTGAGGCAGGCTAAAAACAAAGTTGATAAGACAGAAAGGGATATACTACTAAAATCTGACATAGAGAAAAAAGAAAAGAAATAGAGCACTGAAAGTCAGATCAGGATGATCACTGGATACAATGCCTACCAGGCTAAAGTGAGAGATAGCCTGTGCAGGCATTGGTATCTAGTGAAACAAGACCCCATATTACAGGGGAAGATACCACGTAGACCCATGGTGACTTTTAATAAAGCAAAATCTATGAGAAATGACTTATTTAACACTAACCCAGAAATAGTAAGAGGGGGAGGATGGCTAAAGGCCAGTCCTGGCTTTCATAAATGTTTTAAATGTAAAGCATGCAGGTTTGGAAAAAACGAAAAACAAGTCATAACTCCATTGATGAGCAACCCATGGAAAATAAGATGTTCATTAAACTGTAAAAGTGATTATGTGGTCTATATCATTCAATGTACTTGCCCTAAAGTATATGTTGGTAGCACAATTCAGATGGTACACGTTCGTATTCTGCAGCATCTCAGGGCGGTAAAGAATAATGATAAAAGCTATGTGGTAGCCCGCCACATTAATGAGGTGCACAAAGGGAATATTAATGATTTATTGTATTTTGCTATTGATCAAGTACAAAAATTGAAAAGAGGTGGAAATAGAGAAGGTAAACTCCGCCAGCTTGAATCAAAATACATAATGCTGTTCAACTCAAAAAATCCATATGGATTAAATGCTGAAGAGGATCTGCATGTCCATTTGACATAAATGAATTATCCATTGCAGTAAGATTGTTTTTAAGATATATTTTTTAACATAGAACAGAGAATGGAAGACAGACCGGTAAGATCAAGTTATAAGATTGGATTATAAATTTTAAACTTCAATAGATGAGGTATTTTAAAGTTGAATTTAAGAACTATCATGAATAATCCACCAAGAACCAATGAAATTTGTAAAAAAGCACTTGCACTTTCAATAGCGAATTTTGCACAAAGAGGGAAGATAGGATTGTAATTTAAGTACTGTAAAGCACTTGCATTTTAATTGAACTAAATTCATCCGTCTTTTCAAGTTCTGTAGTAGATTTGCATTATGAAAGAGGTTACGTGTGTATCTAAATAAGATATACCTTTGGTTTATATTGGCAGATGAAATGGTGGAAAGTGAAAAGAAGATATTTTCAGAACACCTCTTAAGTTAGTAGAACAAAAAGTAATTCTTATGAGAAATTGATTAATGAAACTTGCACTTGCACTTTATTCGTTTGATGCTGCTGAAGAGAAAAAAATGTTTTGACTCTTTTACTAATGTATATATATTTATTTTTTAACATCATGATTTTATTACTGATATGACTTTAATGTATAAAATGACGATATGTAATTTATTGCAAAGGTTGCTAAGTTAGTGGGCACCACTTGTGAGAATTAATAAACAAGTGGAGCGTTGTAGAGCATTTGTTCTGAATAACATTGCCTCATCTTGCAATGAGAAATGAGCATTGCATTGAGACGTTATTGTCTAAAGTATTTAAATCAATTGACATGATGTTGGTATTATCATAATTTTTGTACTAATGACAATGATGTAATTGTGGTTATGTTCGTTTTGAAAAAACATTTGTAAGGAGAAAGTGTACACTTTGAATTTGAAGCAGTAACGTGAGTCTGTCTTCCATAGTCATTCAACAACTGGGTCATGTGATCGCAGTACTCTGTTTAAATAAAGCATTCTGTTTTTTGACGACTGCCAATGTGAACAAGGCAGGTATGCCGAAACGCGTCATAGCGATAATTTCGTAATAAATGGAAGGATGGAATAGCAATGCTTCCCCTGTGTCGGTGTCTGATCTGTACGGAGTTCAGAATTGGTTTGAATGTTTAGCCGCTAACGCTGGAAGAGCGGCTGCATCGACACGACCTTGATCTGGTGCATCTCCGATAATTCCGGCAAACAGTGGAAGGAGTGTTTTTCAGCACAAGCGGAGAAGCCCCCCCCGCAGACCAAAGCAGAAGGTACTAACCGTTACGTGGCGAAGTCTTAGGTTCAAAGCTTCGAAGGAGGCCGGACGCCGAGGAAACTGGCCACTGTTTACACGGTATGTGAAATTTTGATAAGCGGGGAGAGGAGTTGGGAAGAAAACCTGGCGGGGAAGCTGAGCGCGTCCTCTATTTACAACGAGCTATCGAGAGGTGTGTGAGGCAGTCGTTCCTGCAATCGAACACACTACAATGGATATTTTAACTAAACAAAGGGAGGAAACAGCAGATTCCGTATTCAGTGAACAGAACACGATTAATGTGGAACAAAAACGCGGATCTGAATCAGTTACAAAGGAAAATGACGTCCAAACTTTAAAACGGAAACTGGAGAAATTAAAGCGCAATGAGATTTCTAAGTGGTGGGAAGTAAAATCACTGAGCAAATATCTCGATGTGGGTAGAATACCTCGTGGATTAAGAGTGTTAACAGCCCCCACTTACGAAAATCCAGATCCGGAGATTCTTAGAGAATGGGCTGCTAATAATGCATCTTCATCAGAGAATATGATGAAAATATTAATCAAGTATGCATCTAAGGATCGAGAGAAAATTATAGATGAAATCACCACAATAGAAGCAGAATTAAAGGAACTAATGAGTGAGGACGCTATCACTAAATTTGAATCAGACCTAAGCGCCCGTCTTAAAAAGCATGAACAAGTTATTACAGAACGTAAAGAAACAAAGTTCCAAAGAGATAGGCTGGACTACATGCGGGGGCAAATATACACCTTTGCTCGCCGCTTTGACAGCATACGTAAACAAAGACTATCCAAATCAACTAAAGCAGCTGGAAAACATGATATAAATGTTGCAAGCCTAGATGGAGGAGAAACAAGTTCAGATATAAACTCTCGGGCAAGCTCGGATGTTGACACTGCCTCTGAAGACGGACATCAAAATACGGGATTCCCTGACAACCCGCCATCTGTAATTGAAGAGCTCGGTTTTTTATACATAGACCGGACTCAAAACACCAGACCAAACCCGCAGGGATACAGAAAAGAAAATCAAGGAAACGTAAAAACAGACGGAGTGGGAATGGAGCTTCGTTCAGGGATGAGGAAAAAGGACTCATACCAACGCAGAGGATGGAAGAAGCAACAGTGACAGTAGTCAACTTGACAAATCTGATCTTAACAGACAAGGATACACAGATTCTATCGTTGGGGCTTTCATTCTGTAAGCGCACTAATTTCAACTATGCTCAAACGCGCATCGACTTTTTTAAGTTTATATGAAAATTGAAGCTCAAAAAATTCTTTCACAACAACAAAAGCAATGTAGAAAGAACGTCAGAAGAAAGAGAAGGAGTAGATAATCTTGAGGTTGGTGATATGGGGTTATTACTTGATTTGCATCAATTGCATCGGGAGGGTGAGGGATTGCAAGGAGTGGAAACTGTGAGCCAAATGACAGATTCATTGTGCCTAGATGTATATGATAGTACTAAAATGCTATTTAGACCTAAATCTACATTTACGCCCAATACACCCAGAGATGCATTAGACATATTTTCAGATTTGGTCATTAAAGATTTAAAAGATTTATCTTTAAATTCAAGTAGAGACTTCTTAAAAAATGAGAGTCAGTTTGAAAAAGAATATCAAGCGGTAGTCACCAAAATAAAAAACAGACAAGATATAGTGGTCAGACAGGCCGATAAAGGTGGGAATCTTGTCCTTTGGTCATTAGAAGCTTACAATATCGAAGCAATCTCTCAATTGAAGGACAAAAATGCAATTTTAAGGTCCCACAAAGTAACCTATTTGAGGTTAAACAGAAATACTTAAAAGATCTAGCTAGATGGCGAGGATTAGGATTACTCACACAAACAGAATATTTGTTTTTAAAAGTAGACAATCCAGTATTACCTATTCTATACCTGATCCCCAAAATTCATAAGATTAAAGAAAAACCAGCTGGACGGCCGATAATTTCTGCCATTGATAGTTTATTTGAGCCAACCTCAAGATATCTTGATTCATTCTTACAAACATATGTACAAGCATTGCCTGCATATATACAGGATACAAGAGACTTTCTGAACAAGATTGATACAATGGGCTGGAAAGAAACATACCTTTTGATTACTTTGGACGTTGTTAGTCTTTATACTAGCATAGCTCACGAAGATGTCCTGCGAGCGATACGTCACTTTCTAAATACAAGACCTATCAATTTATATCAACACACAAACATGCTAGTTGAGATGTGTAGATTGTGCCTGACAAATAGTCACTTCATGTTTGGAGGAGATACATACAGGCAGTTACAAGGTACGACGATGGGCACCTGCTTCGCCCCCAGCTATGCTAATTTGCATGTGGGCTGGTGGGAGGAGCAGGTGCTCAAAACCAAATACAGCAAGATATGGGACGACCACATAGTTATGTGGATTCGTTTCATAGATGACCTTTTCATTCTATGGGATGGATCAAAAGAATTGGCAGAAGGGTTCATATAGGATATCAACGACAATGATCTAAATTTGAAATTCAATGAACAAATTAGCGAGTCTAGTGTTACATATTTAGATCTTGAAGTATATGTGAAACAAGGAATGATTCATACTCGCACATATAGGAAATCCACTGCTGGGAACACGATCCTGCATGCTCAAAGTTTTCACCCACCACGTTTGAAATTGAGTATCCCATACGCGGAGCATTTGAGAATGAAGCGAAACTGTAGTGAAGGTACTGCCTTACATGAAGCACAAGATGCCTTAACTGAAAGGTTTTTGCAAAGAGGGTACAAACACAATATATTGAGGCAGGCTAAAAACAAAGTTGATAAGACAGAAAGGGATATACTACTGAAATCTGACATAGAGAAAAAAGAAAAGAAAAAGAGCACTGAAAGTCAGATCAGGATGATCACTGGATACAATGCCTACCAGGCTAAAGTGAGAGATAGCCTGTGCAGGCATTGGTATCTAGTGAAACAAGACCCCATATTACAGGGGAAGATACCACGTAGACCCATGGTGACTTTTAATAAAGCAAAATCTATGAGAAATGACTTATTTAACACTAACCCAGAAATAGTAAGAGGGGGAGGATGGCTAAAGGCCAGTCCTGGCTTTCATAAATGTTTTAAATGTAAAGCATGCAGGTTTGGAAAAACGAAAAACAAGTCATAACTCCATTGATGAGCAACCCATGGAAAATAAGATGTTCATTAAACTGTAAAAGTGATTATGTGGTCTATATCATTCAATGTACTTGCCCTAAAGTATATGTTGGTAGCACAATTCAGATGGTACACGTTCGTATTCTGCAGCATCTCAGGTAAAGAATAATGATAAAAGCTATGTGGTAGCCCGCCACATTAATGAGGTGCACAAAGGGAATATTAATGATTTATTGTATTTTGCTATTGATCATGTACAAAAATTGAAAAGAGGTGGAAATAGAGAAGGTAAACTCCGCCAGCTTGAATCAAAATACATAATGCTGTTCAACTCAAAAAATCCATATGGATTAAATGCTGAAGAGGATCTGCATGTCCATTTGACATAAATGAATTATCCATTGCAGTAAGATTGTTTTTAAGATATATTTTTTAACATAGAACAGAGAATGGAAGACAGACCGGTAAGATCAAGTTATAAGATTGGATTATACATTTTAAACTTCAATAGATGAGGTATTTTAAAGTTGAATTTAAGAACTATCATGAATAATCCACCAAGAACCAATGAAATTTGTAAAAAAGCACTTGCACTTTCAATAGCGAATTTTGCACAAAGAGGGAAGATAGGATTGTAATTTAAGTACTGTAAAGCACTTGCATTTTAATTGAACTAAATTCATCCGTCTTTTCAAGTTCTGTAGTAGATTTGCATTATGAAAGAGGTTACGTGTGTATCTAAATAAGATATACCTTTGGTTTATATTGGCAGATGAAATGGTGGAAAGTGAAAAGAAGATATTTTCAGAACACCTCTTAAGTTAGTAGAACAAAAAGTAATTCTTATGAGAAATTGATTAATGAAACTTGCACTTGCACTTTATTCGTTTGATGCTGCTGAAGAGAAAAAATGTTTTTGACTCTTTTACTAATGTATATATATTTATTTTTTAACATCATGATTTTATTACTGATATGACTTTAATGTATAAAATGACAATATGTAATTTATTGCAAAGGTTGCTAAGTTAGTGGGCACCACTTGTGAGAATTAATAAACAAGTGGAGCGTTGTAGAGCATTTGTTCTGAATAACATTGCCTCATCTTGCAAAGAGAAATGAGCATTGCATTGAGACGTTATTGTCTAAAGTATTTAAATCAATTGACATGATGTTGGTATTATCATAATTTTTGTACTAATGACAATGATGTAATTGTGGTTATGTTCGTTTTGAAAAAACATTTGTAAGGAGAAAGTGTGCACTTTGAATTTGAAGCAGTAACGTGAGTCTGTCTTCCATAGTCATTCAACAACTGGGTCATGTGATCGCAGTACTCTGTTTAAATAAAGCATTCTGTTTTTTGACGACTGCCAATGTGAACAAGGCAGGTATGCCGAAACGCGTCATAGCGATAATTTCGTAATAAATGGAAGGATGGAATAGCAATGCTTCCCCTGTGTCGGTGTCTGATCTGTACGGAGTTCAGAATTGGTTTGAATATATATATATATATACATATACATATATATATATATACATATAGATATATATATTCACTGAAAAAACCATAGGTTTTAGGGACAGTTATAGTTAGTTGGACATTGCACTCGTACAAAACCCGTGAAATTCCCCCGTTATAGTTAGTTCAGGTAACTATAACTCGTGCCCCCGCAATGCACTGCTGATGACGTCACATATTACATCACTCATGACATGGTCAGTGACATCACTCATGACATCACTGATGACATCTCAAATGGCATCACTGATGACATCATCCATGTGATAATTTGATGCATCTTCTCCAGGGGGCGCGTTTGCAGACTGCTGAAGGGAGGGGGCGGGGCCTCCGGCACGATGCCGGTCTTTTTTTTGTCTTTCAGCTCGCCAAAACAGGTAATTGTGGGAGCAAACTCGAATGACAGCAACAAGCGGGTCCAGCATGAATCAGCGACCCGATGGATAATACTGTTGGAGGAGTTTATACAGCATTATCCAATATGGATTTTATTGGGACTACACTAACCATAATGCCGAGTGCTGACACGCCCATGTGGGCGGTCTTGAGAACCCTTTAAACACCTGTGTGCAAACATGAAGCTGTTCCTTTCCCCAAGCCAAGCCGGTGATCAAGGGGAATATTTCCCCGTAACGCGTATGGCAATTTGGCAGGAAAATCACGCTGTGAACGCTGTACATCGTCTGTTGCTGCTGGCCAGAATAAAAGAAGGTGAAAACTAACGTTGAGTAGGTGTCTCCAATTGTGGGAGCAAACTCGATTGGAATATATATATATATATATATATATATATATATATATATATATATATATATATATATATATATATATATACATATATATACACATATATATCTGGTGTTCCCTTTAGGGAGCAGAAGATATATAGCAAGTGATCTTTATGTAATGTAATCTTATGTCATCATTTTCCTTTACAATTCAAGGAATGTAATGATTCATCCAATGTGACGTAATCTTATGTCATCTTCCTTTACAATTCTAGGAATGCAATGATTCATTTAATGTGATCTTATGTGACCTGCCTTTATTTTACTACCTAAGGAATGGAATAATTAATGTAATGTAATGTGATTTTTCCTTGGGATTTAGGATTGGGTACTTACATTTACAGGAGGTGTGGAATGTGTATTTTCTTTCACTTTTCCTGTTGTTCGTTTGTTTCCTGTAGGAAGGAGATATGTTATATCCTGTGGTCTTCTAGTTCCTTGCTGCTCAGCCTGTGTGAGTATGATGTAATAGAATGTTCATGAGTGCATGGTTTGGATGAGTGGTCAGTTGGAATGAGTGGGGCTGAGCAGCAGGATGATGTTCCCGGTGGAGCTGTACCATCTTACCTGTATCTGAATAAACCCACATAATCTACACTACTGGCTACTGGACTGATTACCTACAAGGGCCTTACTTCGTTTACAAAAGTATTTTTTTGAAGAAACGTTTCGACTGAATTAAATAAATTCGGTTAAAGCTTTTGTCACCTACCCTCACACATCAGCTCATCACTACACAGTAAATAGATGTCACTGGGTGTAGCAATGAGGGCAATAAAGCGTGGCGCAAATAACTGGAGGACAGTTAGGAATGTTTATATAAATTCCAATCTTCTTTATTCAAAGAGGACCCACGACAACCTCTGGTGTGCGGATGGCTCCGTGAACTGCAGGTATCACACTCCTGAATGTTCCAGAGCCACCCGTGCCCCAGAGGCAACCAAGGATTTAAAATAAAACATTGTAAAAGCAAGCACAGTAAAACTGAAGTAGGACAAGATGATTCATTATGGCACCATACGTAAATACATTGATGTAGTATATTACACTAGGCAAGTAATGTCTTGCAGCAAAAATTGAAAGCAGACTGCTGACACAGGAGCTTAAACTCTAACGAAACGTGAGGGGATGAGGACATCACGCAGGGCTTCAGTACCCACCGCCCTGTGAGACCAAATTCCCTTGGCACCAGTTTTGTGTCTGCTGCAACTCTTCTGCTATGAGATTTATTGGCTGTGAAATGGTAAGTCCAGACATGCGTAGTGTGCTGCCTTTCATAGCCTAGTTTTATGATCAGATTCAGTACGAGAGACAGGTGGCCAGGTGCTTTTAGCCTTGGTTGAAGAATAAGGCAATGCAATATAATTTTGTGGAGACTGGAGGGGCTGAGCCCAAATGCCTTAATAAAGAAACCACCTCCGATCACTGGAAACTCCACTCCCAACTACATCCCTTCTTGATGTCCTATAGCTCTCGACCACTCACATTGTGCATGTGGTTAAATCCTTTGATCTTTCCTTTCCAGATATACTACCATCACCAATGTGCCAACTTTAACACCTCACTGATGGGAGCCAGAGTGATTTGCTAAACAGTGAAAAAACAAAGCAGCCTGGTCCATCGTTAATGTCAACCCGTGGCACAATATGCAACCATTGTTAGTGGATCTTAGCTTGCTTGCTGACTTGTGTAGAAGGGGTGTAGATAGAAATGGAGCAGCAGATGCATTGGCACCATGGTCCAGTGGTGTGGGTGGCTTACTACATCCCAACTATAGCAGTTTTTTCATATCCACCCAAGGGTATTTGGAGCCCATTTCCCTTGCTTGCATTATGGACCCTAAAACCTTAACTTAACCACTGTTCTTTAAGATGCTATTCAGCCTCCAGCCACAAAGCCCTTTGAAACTAGGGTACAAATAGGACCACAATATACAGTTCAGATATAAACCACCACTAGAAGCTTTAGCTCCTTCAGCAAAGATAAAAAGGGACAATGCCTGGAAGACCAAGAATTGCACCATGAGGGTCCTACAGAATGATTGCATTGATTTCAGAATAGTCTCCTTTTCTCAGTAGATCTGGATCCCGATTTACTAAGATAATGGTCAAAAAGGGATTGCAAATTGCAACCCTATTTTCTGTGACCAGTGTCTCACTTTGCAAAAGATTTAAGTACTAATAGGTCGGTTCACAAAACAACAAATTATAGGCGGTCGCAGAAAGACAGGTCTCAAATTGTGACCCTCTATGATTGGCTACAACCAGGGAATGGTGGCCAGCAGACTACCATCTCTGTGATTGCATTTCAAAATAGATTTGTTTTTTAAACAGCTGATTTCCTTAAAGAAATTGTAGTTGTTGTTTAGAAGAAAATGTTTTCAATTTTGAAAAATGTCAGTGAGAGTTGTCAGTGGTCCCTTGGTATTGTTCCCTTTCAGAAGCTTCCTTGAAGCTGGCTTCATGACTGTAGTACACAAAAACCCACCAATATGTATACTGTACATAACGCAGTCATTCCTACACATAATAATCCTTACACAGTATACCCTATTGCACACAGAAGACACGCACACACACACAAACACATATCACTGATGTGCCGAGTGTTGCAGTGTTTATCAAACAGAAATTTTAAACCAGGCTCACAATCAGCTAGGAATCTGCCCAGGGGATACAAGCACAATTATAATTTCAATGACTGCATTTGCGCTGGAGGCACCAGGTTGTCAAGTAGAGAAAGTAAGTGTTCCAAAGACGTGCCCTATAGTAAAATGTATCTTCACTCCATAAAAGACAGCAGTGATCCACAAAAGAGCCTAAGTGAGGCACAGAAGGTAAGCTTCTTCAGCCCAGAGAGCTCCTTCGACTTGATGGAGTTTCCTTGGACTTGAAAGATGTTTTTCTTTCACCTGGGAAAGGTCTCACATGAATATATTTGTATCTGTAGTATTTGTATAATACAAACCAAGTCAAGGCAGTGGAATGCTGTACAAAGTCAAAGGTTTTGAGAGTGGAAGTGGACTGCTACTTTGTTTTCAGCTGTGTGGTGAGATAGAGTTCTTCAACGAAGTGTGTCTTCAGCTTTTAAAAAGCTTACATCTATACTGAGCACCACCTACAAAAGCTCTTCCAACAGTTATAGAAGACATGTGGGATCATATGAGTTTAGCCTTTGTTTCCAGGCATAGCAGACTCTACACAAAGGGTCCTATTCATTAATGTAAGTTTACACCTGTAGATTTACTAATGTGTAATTAACTCTTGCATCTAGGTGTAGATCTGCACATTTTTGCTATTCACCATTTCTCAGTGTAGATTTACACCTAAGTGTAGACTTACATGTGTCCACCCACTGAAACCATGGAGTGGAGACATCTAAGACTTTATTTATAAGTGTGAAGTTAGTACTGGTTACTTTTTGCACATTGGCAGAGATGTCCAGGGTGAAGCTCTGGCTATGGAAAAGCCTAGGGAAAAATAATAAATGTGATTTTATTTAGGATGGATGATTGGGTCAAGCAAAATAAGATCCTAAGTAGGGCTAAGTATGTATTTAAGGAAGGCCTGGGGACGCAGGAACAATGCCTTAATCTTAGTCTAATAGAAGGAAAATATGTGATTGCCAAGAAAGGTTCTCTATGCCTTGCCTTTATAGACCTGAGCAGTGCATTTGACAGAGTCAACCGATCTAAACTATGGACTATTCTTCAGTGGATTGGTATGCCGCAGGATCTGGTGGAATTCTTACATGCCTTGCACTGCGAGGTTTCACCAAAGGTGAGGTTTGGCATAGATGGGGAATATACTTCACTCTTCCGTCTGATGCAAGGTGTCCACCAAGGGTGTGTTTTGGTCCTGACTTTATTTCTTTTATTTATCAATGAATTAAACCTTTTCCTAACTAGTGATAGTGTTGATCTACCCAAGATCAATTGCAATCCAGTGCCAGCCCTATTGTATGCAGATGATGCGGTCCTGCTCTCCGGCACACCCAATGGGCTATGGGCATTGGTTGACAATTTTGTATCCTTTATGGATAATCTGAATCCAGACACCAACATTGCTAAGTTGCATTTCATGTTGTGCGGGTCACAGCGCTGCAAGGTCAAACTGATTTTCATCAATGGTAGCAACATCACCAGGGTCAGAGAATTCTCATATCTAGGAGTGACTTTCAACACTAGTAACAGCTTTTTGCCCTGCCTTTCTGATCATTGCACTCGCTCTAATCGAGCAGTTGGTGCTTTGTTTAATGTATCTACTAAACTGGGTGGTATACCTAAAATATCACTTCTGAAAATATATAAATTATAGTGCCTACCATCCTAACTGCTGGCATACGGGGGTATAGAGATTGCAGCAGCCTTCATAGAGAGAAAAATCGCTTTTGCAGGTGGCTCCTTGGACTTGGGCCAGCCAGCTCACAATATTTGATACTAGTCACTGCACATACCCACTCAGGGCGCTCCAATATTTTCATTTGGAGTCCTCTCTCCACCTCTGACCACTCAGAGGCTTTAAGATCATTGCCCAGTAAACACTGGACTGGGAGCACCTTTGACACAGCTACCTTGATAGGGCCTGTCACACCTCCCCATTCCAAAACCACCACAGCCATAGGATGGAGTTTGGTAGTGCTGTCTGCATAAGGCACCTGGTGAAACTCACCAGGTAGCAACCTCCCCGGAGGCACCAGCTCATCCAGGACCATAGTTACACTAACCCCTGTGTCTCTGATAGCCTCAACCTCAGTCCCATTCACTTTAGGCCTCTGCCTGTACTTGTCTATGTTTGGAGGTAAGGCAGCAAGGGTTGCAATATTCACCCCACCGAGGGGCAATAAGGTTGCTTCCACCACCTGACTACCCTTCTCTGGGGCACTACTCTCCACCCCTATACTTACACTGGCAATCCCTGTGGATGGCCCCTTGGGGGGGAGCTTCTTGGTACAGACAGCATCTCCCTGCTTCTCCCTGGCTGGTTACAGTCAAAGCACTTACCCACTTTTGAGGGATCAAAGAACCTACCATTCTTTCCCTGATACCCCCTCCCTTTGAACTTGGGTTGACTCGGAGCCCCCCTCCTTGTGGAGGTTTTTGTGGGTCTTTGGAGGACTCCTTCTGGTTTTGACCTTCTTTTCCCCTGGGCTTTCCCCTGGGGAGGGACCTGTCCTCCTTTCTTCTGGTCACCCCCTGGTGCTGAATGGAAACCCGGGTTCTCACCCACTCATCAGTTGCTTCCCCCAGCTCTCTGGGATCTGTCAGCTTAGAGTCCCCTAGATACTGGCGTGACTTCTCTTCTGCACAATGAGTCAAAATATGCTCTTTCAAAAACAAATTATACAATCCCACATATGTGTCAACTTTGTTACCCACAATCCAGCCTTCCAGTGCCTTCACTGAAAATTCCACAAAGTCTATCCAAGACTTTGAACTTCAATTTCTGGGTGCCTCTAAACTTCACCCTGTACTGCTCTGGAGTCAGACCAAATCTCTTGACTAAGCATGCCTTCATCTGCTGATATGATTCTGCATCCTCCCCCTTCAGGGTCAGGAGCCTATCCCTCCCAGCTACTGGAATCAACTCCCACAGGAGTGCACCCCAATACTTAGAATGGACTCTACTCATTTTAAGGGCCCTCTCAAAGGCTGCTAGCCACTTGTCAATGTCATCCCCCCCGGTGTACTTGGGTACTATACCCTTGGAAAGTTTGTGATCAAGACCACCACCCCTGGACGTCTCAAAATCTTCATCTTTTTCTCTGACACCATTTATTTTCAACGCCTCCTCCCTCTCCCATCTCTTCTCAGCCAATTCCAGTTTCCTCTGCTCCAAAGCTATCAAAGATAATTGAGCCTTAAGCTGTCTCTCTGCAAGGGACAGTGGTGGTTCCTGAGTAAGGGACCATTCCCCCCTCCCACCATCTGGAGTCATATGGCTAACACTAGAGAAAATGGAAGAGGCACCATCCTCATCCTCCTCTTTGGTGAGGTTGGGGGGGACACCCTCCCTCCCCCCTTGAATCTCCTCAGCTACCCCAGCCCAGGCCTTTAGGGACTTAAGCAACCCTGCCTTCCTAATCTTGTGGGCGGCAGGCAACCCCCTCAGCCGACACTGTACCCTAAGATCAGACTTCCTGAATTGGGACATTTTAGCCAGGTCCAGCTCCATGGTTCCCTAGATTTGGGTCACAATAACTAGGCACAACAGACTTAGAACAATTTGGAAAAATCAAAACAATGGATTAAAAACAGTTTAGTCCAAATTCCAAAAGTCAAACTCAAAAGTTTTGCTCTAAAGCAATTTAGAGGATTTTTACAATCTTAATTCCCTTTACTGAAAGGTGTACTTTTTAAACACAAGTCCTCATCCCACCGCTGCCACCAAATGTTGCAAAGTGGATTATTAGTAGGGGAAAATATATATCTGCCACTGGCAATAAGGCCACTAACACAGTACGGGCTCAGAATAGGTCTTAGAAAATTATTCCTATGCTCAACCCTTGGTAGCTTGGCTATGAGCAGGGAGGCTTAACTTCAAGGACAGGTATGTAAAGCATTTAAAAACACCATTTCAGTAAATAATTAAGACACAATACAAAATAAAAATCCAACATCAATTTATAACAATAGGAAATATTTTTACCTTTAAAATGACACCAAAACGACAAAATATCTAATGTAGGGAACCGGAGATATGAATTTTCAAAGATTTAGCAATTTCTAGCACATAGCAACCTATAGTGACTTATCGGGACATCTGGTCACGATAGCCCGGGTCAAAGTCAAAGTTTCAGGCCAACCGCAATGGAGCACTGGGCGGCTACCCCTTGCGGTAGGTCTGGGTCAAAGTTTTTACCTTCTGACTAAGAAACTTTCCTGGAGCTTTTCTTCCCGGGGTCTCTCGAAGCTCTCAGCCAGTCCGGATTCGGTGAGGGTTCGCTGTATTGCCTTGCGACAAGCTCCCGGTCAAACTTATGGAAGTCCGACCTCCGGAGCATTCCAGCAGGGCAAACAAAGGATCCAGGCCAACACGCGGTTGAAGGCAGGCGGCTTGGCTTTCGCGGTTGCTCCCGGTCACCTTTTCTTCATTCGGACTTAGAAACTTTTACTGAGCTTTTTCTCGCGGGGTCCCACAATGCTCTCCATCAGGCCAGATTCGGTGAGGGTTCGCCGGCCTCGTATTTCACCTACTCCCGGTCAAACTCTGGAAATAGGACCTACGGAGCTTTTCAGCGGGATAAACCTGGACGGCAGGTCGGCTCGCGGTTGAAGGCAGGCGGCTTGGCTGGTCAGGTTTGAGTCTGTCCCCTTATGGAGCTTTTTTCCAAAGTTCCTTCAAAGTTCTCCAAACTTCTGGAACATCTTCCTGAAGTTCCCCAAAGGGTCCCAAAGTGTCTCAAACTCACTCCAAAGGTCTGGAACGGTGCTTAATTTGAGCCGGTGCTCTCCGGTGCTCAGCACCGGCACCTAATCCTCAGCACCAGTGCTTATAGCACCAGTTAAGGACACACTTATTTAGAAGGCACATGGTTTGCCCCAGACTCACAAGATGTTGAGCCACGCCAAAACCCGAACCGTGTTCTCCAGCTCTGAAATTGGCAGCTCTACCCATTAGGCCAAGTCTTCTCCTGGTTAATAAGTGCCGGGGCTGTAGTCAGGAGGCAGTTTGCACCAGCACATTTCTCTTGTTAGCACTTCCTCCTGAGGAGAGCCCCAGCACTTTTTATTTTACAAATTAACCACTGGTCTGGAAGCTCCAAGATGGTCCTTGAAAGTTGAGGACTTCAGTTCCCACAATCCACTTGGACAAAACCCTTTCAAATCCACTGGTAGTTCTCCAGGTTGAGGATTCTTGGTGGTGATGTTCCAGGTGAGCTCTGTTAACCTGTAGCTTGCAGGGAGTCCACTCTTTAGTCCTTTTTACAGCAAGGTAATCCACAGGCTGTAGTTTCAGATGGTGTAGAAGGCGTAGTCTTCAGAGTGCAGGCCTAAGGAAATGCACGTCAAACTTCCAGCATGGCACGTCTTGCTTTCTTAAGTTTCAATCAGAAGATCCGAGGGGCTCTGCTCTTCTCAGATACTTATTCCAATTTCTCTGGGTCAAGCAGGAGGTCACTCCTGTCCAATGGGCTGCAGGGTACCACCCAAAGATCTGACCACTTCCTGCAGAGTGTGGCACTATTGTGTCCCAGAGTGCACCAATTCTTCCAAATTCATAATGGCTGATTTTCCAGCAGGGAGAGAAGAGCTGGCTAAACACACCCCTAAAATGGCTAATCTCCGTAATCTCTCCCCCTTGCATCCGCTCATTCCTCCCTTAATCCTAGCACCTTGTTGGGGGTCAAAAGAGTGGACTTGTAAATGACACTGATGTCTTCCCCTTCACTTGAAGTCCATTGTTTACAACTCCTCCCTCTGCTCTGGCATTCCTGTGCAACAGAACACTGCCCTCCCAGCAGAGCTGGTCAACCCCAGGGGCTTTTTATCACCTCTTCAAAGAAGCCTGGCTAATTCACTTAACTCTGACTAATCAGGACAGACCACTGGAAGGCTGAATCTGGGCTTACAAATAAGAAAGTCTTATAACTTCTTGTAGGTACATTTGAGGAGAAATTCAACAATATAATATTGTTGGATTTATTAATACCATTCTAGGAAGTCTTTGAATGGTATTTTTACCCTTTTCCTATCAAGAGTTATTAGTTAATAACTTCTTGCCATGCTAACCTATGTGGCATGGGATTTGCAATGGAAAAAATGACTTGGGCCATTTTTCCAGCACCAGGGCTTATAAAAACATATTTTATGAGTACTCTACATATATCTACAGGACCCCCAACCCAGGAACACCCAGGGGAGACTTTAGGGGTTCTGAATATGTAAAGATATTGCAGATCCTCCCTCCACAGTGCTCCTACCACCAAAGTCGATTTTGGGCAGCACTTTATCACAATGTGGGAAGTGAAATGTGCCATTTCACTTAACCCAGGGAACGTAAAACTCATTTTATAAGGGTTCTCCTTATAAATACCTGATTCCCCACCCCTGGGACACCTAGGGAGACCCTGGGGGTACCTAATATGCCCAAACATTGTAGGTCAACCATTTTTAAGTGACCCAAACACCAAAGTCGAGTTTGGGCACAATTTACTTTTTGAAAGCAGTCTTGCAACACAGGGCTCCTTTTTAAACTGACCTCAGGCATCAGCAGTGCACACATGCAAGTGCAGAAAGGGCTGCTGGCCTCTAAACTACCATGCCCTATTATATACTAGGGACTGATAGGTAGTTTCATTCCCCCTGCCCTATTATGTACTAGGGCCTTAGAGGGTAGGTCATGCCAATCACAGGGGTACCCCAACCCATAGTGTACCCTAGTGTATGTAGGTGTTTTCACTGTATTCTAAATGTGTCTCTTTCAGCATAGCACTGGCCCTAGGCCTGGTTAGGCAGAGCCCAGTGTCAGTCAGAGTCAGTTACCACCAGTACCAGTCAGCAAAACGTTGGGGGGTGCCCAGGGCACAGGATGACTTTCCAACAGCTAGGATTGGCTTATGTGACCGATCTGCTGGTGCTTGCCCCACTTCTTCTTTGGGCTTCCATCTGGAATATCCCCAAGGTCTCCTTCAATAGTGAGATTGTTGAGTATTGTTTATCCTGTGATTATGGCTTAAGAATCCCATGGCTAAAATCTATACAGAAAACAGCAGAATCCATTGGAATACCAGAGCTGTTTTTCAAACCACATGCTATTCTAAAGAGGGATACCAGAAACATCAAAACTTGTTTTTAGAGAGGCAGTGTCTGACAGGTAGAGCCGTGAGATTGTTAAGCTCAATATGAGAAAACTGATCAGTTTACAAACAGTCAAAGGAGTTGAGCCATTTCTCCAGTACCTTGATAATGTAAGGGAAAGGTCACGGTCACTGCTGACCGCGTCGACCAATTTGATCCCAAGTCTGTTCTGCTCTGCCTATGTGATGAGCCATCCCTCCAAACCCTGGATCATTTTATGTTTTTTGTCAGTTTTATAAGGAGGCAAGAAGGACATTTTTATTAGTAATTTTAAGAACATGGGGTTTTGTCAATATAGACCTGCACTTTATTATCTTCAAATGCTCACAAATCAAGATGTTTGTTATTCTGTTTAATTCACTTTATTGGCGGAAGCATATTGCTTTTTAGCTATAATGTACTGTTCTTTAAATTTTATTTTGAGTGCACTCTCCTTCAGCTGTTATTATTATATTGTCATTGATTTTATTGCGACCTCAATGAAATGGTATCATTTTTTCTATGGGGATTTGAGGAGTTGCACGATTTTATCATTATGTGTTAACAATATTTTATACAAATCTTTGATATTTGTGGAATTAAATTCTAGAGCTGAGGAGAAGGCTTTGTACCTCCCTTATAACATAGGGGACCCATAATTGAGGTTTTTGTTATCAGGGTCATGATGTGGGAGTCCCCCGGTTTTTATAGTGTTTTGAAATATGTGTTGTGAATCTACAGATTGCATTATATATTATGAAACACTTGTACATATGTAATTGGATCACACTTTCGTTTTATTCTGATGTTTCTGTTGTTTTTATGTTCTTTTATGGTCATTATCAATTAAAAAAAGTGATTGATTGATTGATAAAAAAATTAAATATGAAAAATATTTAAATGAAAAATAGATGTGTAAACTATATTTAAATATTCATTATTAACCAAAAACTGCCTGGTTCTACTAATTATTGAATACGATAGATAGGGAACCCATGGCTGAAATTAGAGCAAAATGGGAAACAATGCTGAGTCGAGATATCACCGACCCCGAATGGGTTAGAATCCTTGCATACCTACAGGAGGTGTCCCGAAACTCCCACCCAAAATACATTCTATTCAACCACACACACATGACATATCTGTCTCCACATAGAATCATGGCCATATATGGAGGTGAGCCTAGGAGGTGCCCCTGGTGTGTGCACCTGGACGCAGACTAGTCAAATGACATGAGGGTGCACTTGACTCTAAATGTACTGGGGGGGCGGTCCTAGTGCGGCTGGCGACAACCCTCAATCGCACCCCAGCAAGCATTATTGAGGTGTGCATACTGGGAGTCTTCCCACGCCCCAAACTCAAGAAAGTAGGGAATAGGTTTCTGGGCTTGGCCCAGATACTGGCTAAGAGATGCATAGCACTGGCCTGGAAATTCAGGGAAGGGCCTTGCGTGGAGACCTGGGTGAGAGATGTCACCACATGGTCCCGAGCAAAATAAAAAGCCGTAATTACAATTTATTAGGAATTAGCTTAAACCTGCATGACTCACCGACAGTCCGCGCCAGAAACCAAAGGAGCTGACGATCCGGCGCTGTATCCTGCAAGCGTGAAGCAAATCACTGCAGGATTGCCTGAGTACCAGCAGCGTCACGTTCTGACTGAGGCGCGGCCTACCGTGCAAGTGAAGCCGGCGCCCTCGCGTCGCGGCCGTGACTGCCGGGGACGCCCCTGGTGCCTTCGGGGGTTGTGCTTGGGGCTGTGGGGGCGACCGTTATTGGTGGAAGACCGGTGCTTGCTATGGCACTGGGGCATGGGGCTGATCTGCCCGCGCTGCTGACGATCGGCTGCTGCTGGAGTTGTGGGGCTGCCCGAGGTCCTCTCGTCGCTCCCAGGCCCTGGGGCCCCTCTGTTCAGCATCACACCGCGGTGGTGGAGGCAGCGGGGGGATCGGCCCCTGGAGCCTCGGGGCGCTGCTGAGAGGCGGTCGACATTATCCGGCATACAACTAAATCCTGTGTGAGGCCCTCTGCTGCGGAGGAAAGAAGCGGATGGCTGCTGGCAGAGACTCCTTAACCTACGGTGAGCTGCATGTGGCTTGGGTGCTCTGAGTGATACTGGGCAAAGCAAGTGACATCCGAATCCTGAAGGGAGCCTTTAGGACCCTCAATATAGCGCACATAGCTGTGGCGTACCGGTCAGAGGGCACTGAGACCACCTTATAACCCCCGCTGAGACTTAGGCACGCTATGGGAAGCCTGACAAGCTGCAACAGAAGCTCCACTTTGAGCAGCGAAAATCTGCCAGATCCAGGGAGGAGGACACAGAGGGGCCGGCGCAGGAACAAGGGGCAATGAATAATGAGCTGGGTAGCGACCTCCGAGAAATTCTCACCACAATGCAGCAAAGCCTCACCACTATAGATAGTAAAATTGGCTCTCAGACGCATCGCATGGACTGCATGTCCGAAAGGATGGACAAACATGCGAAGCGGCTGAGCGAAGTCGAAAAGTGAGTCTCTGACGCTGAGGATCTGCACGTTGAGGCCTCGAAATCGCAGAAATGGATGGACGCCACGCTGGCAGCACTGCAAAATAAGGTGGAGGACTTGGAAACGCGGTCTAGGCGCAATAACCTATGCATAGTGGGCCTGCCCAAGTCCACAAGTATTGGTAATATGGAGCAATTTGTTGAGCAACTGCTTATAACCTTGCTAAGCCGCGATACTTTCTCAGCTTTCTTCATCGTTGAGCGTGCGCACCGCTCGCTGACCCCTAGGCCTGCACCTGGAGCTCCCCCTCGCCCTATAATTGCTAGACTCCTCAACTACAGGGACAGAGACGCAGCGCTGTGAAGGGCAAGAGAGCTCCGAACACTACACTATGAGGGATCAGAATTATCCATTTATCCGGATTTTACTCTGCAAGTGCAGGAGGCTCATAAGCAGTATGCATCTGTGAAACGTAAACCGAGGGAAATGAACATACCATACGGGATGCTGTATCCTGCATGTCTGAGAGTGACACTGGACGGTAAACCCACCATTTATTCTGACCCGAACAGTTTATCACAGGTGCTGAAGTCACGCTCAAAAGACAGTGCCATGAATAAAGGACAAGTTCCACCGTCGGAGAATCTCACGAACCGCATCCATCGACCTAGATCAAAATGACTGATATATGGATCCCAGTTCTGTGGTTCATGGTTCATGTAAGCTAAGTAGATAACGGGTCATTAAGACAGTAGAAGTACGTAGATAAGATCTGGTTCTGGCCACCTGACTCGCTTCATAATTGTACATCAGTTGCATATATGGTACAGTATAGGTAATGAGGTCTTTCAGAGACTCCACTGGTATTGAGCTATGCATCAGGTTATATTGTCAAGATTGCAGAACGCTAAACGGCCAAATCGTAAATGTGAGCTGTAGACCAGCTCAGGGGCACTCACCGCCCCTGTGTGTAAAACACACAAAGTTGGGTATGTACAGGGGGGGAACTGTTGGGGTGGGGTACCAGCTGCCATGTACAGTTGGGGAATGCATAGCGTGGGAGGGGGTGGAGGGGATCACCAGTTTGAAGGTATTAGACGCAAGTAGCCAAGCAAAAAAGATCAAAGGAAGAACACCCTATAGAGTAAGCATGCATTTATACAGAGACAGACACTGAGTGTAGACACCAATCCGAATACATCACAGAAAACTAAAGAGGCCACGATAAGTTTTATGACATGGAACATAAGAGGGCAAAATTCGCAAAACAGTCCTTTACCTGCAGAACTACAATGTAGATGTCGCTATTTTGCAGGAAACACACCTGGCTCCTGGGTCACAAAGTAGGATGAGGGGCACCTATGTGGCATTCGGCTTCACCTCTCACGCACGTGGGGTATTGATATGGGCCCAACGGGGATCCGTAGTAAAGATTCAGGAGGTATGTGTGGACAACAGGGGCAGATATGTGGTTGTACGTTGCCGCAAAGACAATCTCGACGTACTACTAATTGGCATCTATGGTCCAAATTATGATGACCCACAATTCTATAGACCACTTAATGATAAAATAGCTGAGTATGCAAATATTCCCTAGATGTGGGAGGGGGATTTTAACTGTGTTCTATCGCCCGAGCTTGACAGATCCAGGGGGCCCACTAGACGACCATCTGCTGCAGCCAAGGCAATGACTACAATAGCGGAGGACGGTGGATTGCTGGATGTCTGGCGTTATAGATCACCATTAGGTAGAGAATATACCCACTATTCATCCATGTATGATATATTTACACACGTATTGATTATTGGCTGGCTTTGAAGAGTCTACTCCCCCATATACAAGAATGTGTCTATTTGCCGTGCACATTGTCCGATCATTCGCCTGTTAAGCTATCACTGGCGTTTGAGGGTCTGCAGCCTAAGGTCCTCATGTGGCGGTTCCCACAATATTCATTGCTCGACACGGTATTCCGAGCGGAGCTCGCTCAGGCAATTGACGAATATTTTTTACACAATATTGGGAGTGTCACGAGCACGGCCACTATCTGGGAGGCTTTTAAGGCATACATTTGTGGGGTAACTATAGCTAAACACGCAGGGGTGCTGAGATCTATAAGAGACCGTATGAAGAAACTTGAGAGAGAGTTGACAATGCTGGAGCGTGACACATTCCGATCATCAGAGCCTGAGCAAATTAGCACAAATTAGAGAGAAGACGCAAGAATATAACGAATCGGCACAAAGCGAGATGGTCCACCTTAGGAAATACGCCACTGCTAGAGGGTACGGGGAGGGAGAGAGACCTAGTGCCACGCTGGCGGCGGTGACCCATCCCCCAAGAGGTGACAGCGAGGTATTGACACTCTTGGATAAAGACGGCAAGCAGATCTGGGATGCCCCACAGATCACTGATTGTTTCTGTTCTTATTATGCTGAGTAATACACGTCACGTGGCGCTAGTGCTGTTGAATCTGCAGAGGAATATATAGAATATATTGCGATGCAGTGGCTATCTGATTCACACAGAGAGCGATTGATGGCCCGCTCCATCCTACAGAAATTATCGAGGCTCTAAATACAATGCAAAATAACAAAGCCCCTGGGTCCGGTGGCCTGACAGTGGCCTTTTACAAGGAATATCAAGATCGACTAGTACCGCACCTAGTCAATTTATTTGAGGAAATGACAAAAGAAGGGATTATGCCTCCAACGATGCGAGAGGCCATGCTGGTCACTCTGTTAAAGCCCAACAAACCACCCACACTAAGCTCCTCATATAGGCCATTATCACTGCTTAACACAGACACAAAACTTTTTGCCAAAATTTTAGCGAATAGGATCTCCCCGCTGCTCCCTGGTCTAGTTGGCCTAGAGCAATCGGGATTTATCCCCGGTAGGTCTTTAACAAGTAATACACGTACATTATTCTGTGCACTTTCCCGAATCGACCCCGAAGTTCACGCCGCGACTAACTTCTTGGACGTCAGCAGCAGGTTGGACTACGGAAACGCCCTCTACGCAGGAGCCTCGGCCAAACTCCTGAGACGGCTCCAACGCATCCAGAACGCCTCTGCACGCCTGATCCTCGACATCCCTCGCCGCAGCCACATCACACCCCACCTGAGAGACCTGCACTGGCTCCCGGTCAACAAGAGGATAACCTTCAAACTCCTCACCCACGCACACAAGGCACTCCACAACACCAGACCAACGTACCTCAACAGATGACTCAGCTTCTACACCCCCACCCGCCAGCTCCGCTCCGCCGACCTCGCCCTCGCCACTGTCCCCCGCTTCCGAAGAGCGACCTCCGGTGGCAGATCATTCTCCCACCTCGCCGCCAAGACCTGGAACACCCTCCCCATCCACCTACGGCAGACCCAAGACCTGCTGACCTTCAGAAAACTCCTCAAGACCTGGCTTTTCGAGCAGTAGCAGCATTCCCCACCCCAGCGCCTTGAGACCCTCACAGGTGAGTAGTGCGCTTTACAAATGATATGATTGATTGATTGATTGATTGACGCCGAGAAGGCATTTGATTCAGTGGAATGGAGCTTTTTAACGGCTGTGTTACGGGGGTGGGGGAAGTTTTTATAAAGTTAGTGGAAGTGCTATATGCGAAACCCACAGCCCGAATACGTGTCAATGGCTTGACCTCCACCCCAATTACAATCACAAGGGGTACCAGACAAGGCTGTCCCCTTTCCCCATTAATATATGCACTGGCGGCCGAACCCTTAATCTGTGCTATTCGGGAATATCATTCTCATCGAGGCATACGATCCTTGCTGTATAACTTGACGATTTCCGCATATGCTGACGACACGTTACTGTACGTCAGAGATCCTGAACATAATTTAACCCCAATGCTACAAGAGGTAGAGAGATTTGGCAGCCACTCTGGATTGCGAATTAATTGGTCCAAATCACTTATATTTCCCCTGACTGCCGTCACATCCCAGGTGCCGCTTGACTATCCTTTAATATGGACATCAGAGCCTGTTAGATATCTCGAAATTCAGGTTCACACAGACCCAGAGATTGTGGTTCGTGAAAACTATGGCAGGGCACTGCTACGTCTTGTAGATATGGTGGAAAAGTGGATTAAATTGCCGCTGTCAGTGCTGAGGCGTATAGCTATTATGAAAATGATAGTGCTACCACGCTTCCTGTTCTTCTTTCTCAATATACCAAGTTTACTGCCGAACTCACTGTTTCGCACCATTCGCGCTCAGTTCATCAAGCTTACATGGGCTGGTAAACAGCCTAGGGTGCAATGGGCCATTCTTACAAAACCTTATCAGGCGGGTGGCCTCAATACTCCAGACTTTGAGACATATTATAGAGCGGCGCAAAAAATCCACACACAAGCTTGGATACACGGTCCTCCTAATCTGCTGCATTTCCATTTGGAAAGAGGAGCAGTGCATCCAGCCACTCTTCCACAGACTTTGCTCATAAAACCGCAGAGAAAACATCATGTTTTCGACCCAGTGGGACTCACTAGTGGTCAGCTACATAAAATGGCGGAGCTGCAGGGTCTTCCATTACTATACACTTCCACACTGCCAGTAGAATGGTGCAGCTGGTTCTCACTATGGGAAGATAGAGCGGTTATGCAGGCACTTTGCACACTAAACATAAAGACTATGGGAGACCTATTTATCAACGGTGAGGTCCGAACGTGGGAGCAGGTCCAGTCGATGGCTCCAGATTCTTCCCCCCTACTCAGGTACCACTACCACAGAGTTAGACAGGCATTGCGTACCCTATTGGATGATTGTTTTACAGAGCCTCTAGAGTTCACCTCACTTGCATATCTCCTGAGAGCCCAGACCCCACAGAGAGGCATAACCACGTTATACACACTTGCACAAAAAGAGAGCAAGTCGAACCCGATGAAGATATGCCAGGAATGGCAGGAAGAACTTAGTATGGACATCTCAGAGGAACAATGGTCGTACTGCTATGCAATAATAAAGACTATTTCAGAAAATGGCAGACATCGTTTAATCCATTTTAAATATATCCACAGAGTTTACTATATACCAGTGCGAATGCGCAGATACGGCCTCAGGGAGGATGACAACTGTATGAGATGTGGCATGGCTGGGGCCAATTTTATTCACTTGGCATGGGATTGCCCAGGTGTTGTGAGGTTCTGGTTGGAAGTAATTGGCGCTTTGCAAGAATTAGCTGAAACCCCCTTAGATATTACACCCTTCGTGGCTCTGCTGGGCTATGATAAAGGATTGCCCAAGGCCCCCCGCAGGCTTATTGCATTAGGAATGTTGCTAGAGAAACGCAGGATAGCCATGCGGTGGATGAAGGGGCCACTGCCTACTCTCACGGAGTGGCTTATCGATCTATCCTATTGTAATACCCAATCTGAAAATTATAATGCCCTGAGACCAATAAGCTGTAGACCACGTGATATTTGGGAACCTTATAAGCTGTATCTCAGGCGACAAGCTGCAATGGCCGAGGATACAGAAGAAGACGCGAGGAGAGACATACCGATGGCCACGGCTGCTCCATCATTACATCAGGATGGTCCAGATAATTAAAATGAGCCACGCACTGGGAGGGAAAACACTGTAACCAAAAAGATAGTATAATCCAATAGTGTATCCCAACCTGCATTGTATAAGTGATACGCATGTGGGCCCTACTGATGCGAAGATTGTCAATGGAATAGGTAATGGAGGAAATTAATAGTTGTTCGTGATCTCGATATGTACTCACAATGTTTCTCAATTGATGCATAAATGTAACAATATAATGGCTACTGTAATGGAAAAGATGTTTAAAATTATAAATAAAGTTTAAAAAAAAAAAGCACTGCGGGCTGCTCAGAAAACCGATAGTGGCACGCTGGTCGGAGGTGGTGGATGAATGTGAGTACCCCTCAAGCAGGGAGAGCTTGTCCGGTGACTCCCGGGGGGATGGCAAACCCGACGACTCATACGAAATGGGGAGAATCACAGGGCAGCCCCCACTCAAGGATAATAATTGGCTCCCCTCCTCATGGAGGGTCTGCAGCGTCCAAAGGGCAACAGACGGGAGATCTCCGAACAGTTGCGGGGTTACCCTCCCATTCCTTCCTTCTCCCCTCTGGCATCTGACCCGGTGAGCCCCCCACACAAACGCTGACACACTACAAAGGCACTCTATTCCCCGCAACATCAGTTAGCCAGTTCAGAGTTAGTTAGGTGTTCAATATGGGGCCTAGCCTACGTACACAGAATTGACCACTGACTGAACGAGATCAAGATCTCTGACCGAGATTACACACGCTCCTGTCCCATTAGAAGCCGGAGCAGCCTGTGAACACCCCGCTGCATATATGTTGGTCGAACTGTGGCACATTAGAAGGTGCAAGACGATATTGGGCATGGATGTTGTACTGAAT
The DNA here is from genome assembly GCA_963921515.1 of Calotriton arnoldi. NCBI lineage: Eukaryota > Metazoa > Chordata > Amphibia > Caudata > Salamandridae > Calotriton > Calotriton arnoldi. The sequence continues at coordinate 65,081 of CAWUFW010006350.1, forward strand.
TAAATCACACATAAGGTGCACAATAATATGTTACAAATGTTAAAAGGCCAATAAAACACATTAACAAAAACAAGAACTGTAAAATAAAACTTTACAACACATTAACTCAGCAAATTAAAACATTTAACTGTCAAAATAGATTAATTTAATTTATAAATATTATTAAACTTTTTTTTTTAAATCCCACACTCACTAGCATTTAAATATTTAAATAATATTTAGCAAATTTGAGTAAAGGTTAAGTTTACATTTCTAAATATGTTAATTTATATTTTTTTAAAGTTGAAATAATGTAATTGTTTTAACATTTCTTCTCATGGTGTGTCCCTGCCTTCATTAATTTTGTTGCGAATGTGTTGCACACCAGGTGTGGTGGTGGACTTACTCCAAGGTAGGGCTGGAGTACATGTGAAACTGTCTTCTAACTTTTTGGGCAGTGGTAACTTAGAAGTGTAGTTTGCAAATGTAGTTAGCAATGCTCCTACTCTTTCATGGATGAGTGTTGTATTAGTATGTCCCTCCTGACACACCTCCTTACCCCTGCCTAAACCCTCCTTTCTGTAGTAAGTATTCCCCACTTTCCAGTCACTACTCCTTGTCCTTCTGCAGTTACAACTGAGTAGTAAGCTTACATGTGTGGAGATCTTCCCATAGAAAAGGTAGGGAAGGTGGAGATTTAAACCTGTAATTTCATACATTGCATTTTATAGTAAGTGAGTAGTGCTACTGTAGAGTTCTTTTATGTACTACAAAATGCAGTTTGTGAATCAGGCGCAAAATGTTCCCGTCTACACTGACTTAAAAGCCATTCACAATCTACTGAGAGCATTGCGATTCATCTGCCCATAGAAATGCTCTGTTAGTTTTCCGGATGTATTGAATGCCTTGTCAATGAGAGTGGGTGGTAACCATTGCAAAGTCAAGGTGCTGCTGCTCACTTGCCCTGCATTAGAGGGGCTAGAGTGGGACACAAATTTAAGGGGAGGTGTTTATCTGAAATCTGACCTCCATTACAGCACATGGCATTTCCCTAATTTCATTGTAGCACTATTCTCTTTAGGAGGCAGGGGTGTCAATAGTCTTTGTCTTGCCCTTAAAACCTCAAGGATGGTGTCTTGTCTCAAGCTGACCTTTTCACTTGAGATGTATTCATCCCTTGTGTCAGTGCAGCGTGGTGTAAGTGCCCACTTCTGCCCTTTTGCACCAACTATGACTCCCAATTCTTCTCTTTGGGTTTGGAAGCATCTGAAGCTCCTGCGTTATTTGGTTCCCTTCTTTGGTTTTTGGAGTTGTATGAATCACTGAGATAGAAAACACTGAGTTGGTGTTAAACTATATATAAAAATAACAGCTTACTTTTGACATCACACTTCTCACCAGCAAACCTGAGGAAAAACGTTCTATTTTAAGGCCGTGTGTTTCAGAGCATGACAGTGTCATTTTGGAGAGTTTCGGCTGCCATCTGCTAAAGGAATTTTTAGAGCTGGGACATGCTCCTGATAAAACACTCAGTGGGGAATCTTTCATCGGGAAGCGCGGCCCCAGAGAGACAAGCAATTCACTGGTTCAGATCAGACAGAAATCCCACCGCTTGCAACAGTTACAGCAGCTGGATAGAGTAGAGGTACATTTTTAGGTCTCGCCTAACAACAGCTTTTAGCAATTTGTTGTCACAGACTTATTGTATACAGTACAAATGCCTAGAAGAGGTTTTGGGTTAACTGATTGCTTACCATTGATTGGCTTTCTTGTCAATCTAATTTGCGTACCTGTTTATTATTGATAGCTTTCCTTCCTTTTCTTGTCTTTGTTCCTTCCTTTGTGCATAGCTTCTTTACCAATCTTTTGATTGTACAACTTGTCTCTTTCCACAATTGACATGCAGGGAACTTCTTTTTTTGGTTTTCTCCATAGAAGTACATGTGTTTTCTTACTCCAAACCTTGTGTGATGCTCTCCCAACCCCAAGTCACCATCTCCCATGCTCTCCAGGTTGCTCTGCCACTGCTCCCCTACCGCAAGTCTCTATTGCTCACACCGCTCAGCATTGCTCCCAAACCCCAACTCTTTATCTGCTCCCCCAACACTCCCTATCAAGTTCTCTCCTTTTCTAAAATTGATTTTCTTTCAGTTGTTTGAGGGACCAACATCTGCAATTTTCCTACTAGGTTTCTCCTTTTGCAATAATGTACACCTTTTACGTTTTTGTTTTTTTAATTTACTGCTCCAAAACGGGCAGCTAAAATGGCTTTCAGGCATGAAGTAGGCTTATGCATGCATGGTGGCGCATATGTGCATATACTCATTACGTAGTGGCCATTTTGGGGCTTTTTGCTGTTGCTGTTGTTCAACATTGTCAATGAGCAATTTTGTTCTATTTACTGAAGCTGTTTAGCATCGACAATAAACGCTGGCAAAGCCAAACGTTTGACTGATTTCTTCCCATGAGAACACTATTGGTTTTGTCTTTGATTATTGGCTACTGCTGCCACTCCAGGGGCTGGATTTTGCAAAGTGCGCCCACTTTGTACACCCCTTGGGGTACTTTCTTATGAAAGAAGTGGCCAGAGACACTTGTGGGGCCCCTTCTGTAATACTGATAGTGCTGGCGGAGATGTAGCACCAGAACTGTTGTGAGAAGGCATGCTGCCATTTGCAGGGGGGTGTGGCCCCATATAAATGAGGGAAGCACTTTGCCTCTGCATCCACCTCCTATTACAGGTGCGGGCACAGAGACAAACTCGTCGCTAGTAGGCACACTGACAGTGCACAACAACAAAAATTGGCACCCCGTTAGTGGCACCCCCTGAGGGCAGCCCTCAGAAGGAAGGTTGTACCAATCAAATCTAGTACAAGAGTTGTTGGACTTGGCATCATTGGCGTGGTTTCCCCTGACGTTTTGCTGTTACCTCCTGTATTTGTGATGCTGTGCTGGATTTCGATATTGCTGGCTTAGATGCTTTGGGCACTTTGCCACTGCTGATCAGTGTCAAAGTGCAAGTGCTCCCTGTGTAAATTGTTGTTACAATTGGTACTCCCTGATTGGCATATTTGATTGGCTGGTAAGTCCCTAGTGAATGAATGAATATGAAATTTGTAGAGCGCGAACTAAGCCCAAGGGCGTCAAGGCGCTATAAGCGAACAAGAGGGTGCAGACAAAGAGACATGCTCATACCGAGGTCTGTGAGAAAAGCCAGGTCTTTATGGCCCTGCGGAAAAGAGAATGGGACACCTGATTTGAGAGCTGTTCCGGGAGGGAGTTCCACAGTTTAGCAACAGCAGTGGAAAAAGCTCTACCTCCCCATGTAACCTTCTTGAATCTCGGTACTATTAGCAGATTCTTATCTGCGGACCGGAGCCGCCTGCTAGGAACATAACGATGGACGATAGCCTTAATCGCCTCAGGACCTGACCCGTAGTAGGCATCGTGAGTCATGCACAAGGTCTTAAAGAGGATCCTACGGTCCACAGGCAGCCAGTGCAGCAACCTAATAGAGGCTGTGACTGAATGATATTTTGGTAAATTCATCACCAGCCTGGCTAGTAAAGTGCACTGAAGTGTGCCAGGGCCTGTAAATCAAATGCTACTAGTGGATCTGCAGCACGGATTGTGCCACCCACATGAGTAGCTCTGAAAAGGTAATTCAGGCCTGCCACTGCAGTGCCTGTGCGCAGTTGTTAACTGCCATGTCTACTTGGCAAGTGCACCCACTTGCCAGGCCCTGACCTTCCCTTTTATTACATGTAAGGCACCACTATGGTAGGCCCAAGGTACCCCCCTGGGCAGGGTGCAGTGTATGTGAAAGGTAGGACATGTACTGGTCTGTGCCACATGTCCTAGATAGAGAAATACAGTTGCGGTAGCACTGATCCTCTCGTGCCTAAACTACTGCAACAGCCTCCTGGCGGGAGCCAATAAACAAACGCTAAAAAGACTACAAGTGGTACAACATGCTGCGGCCCGCTTAGTCCTGAAGTTACCGCGTAGGTCCTCCACATCCGCAGCTCTAAAAATCTTGCACTGGCTCCCACTGCATAAGAGAATCCTATTTAAGATTCTCCTAATCACTTTCAGAGCGTCACTAAACCTCGGCCCAACATACCTCTCAGCCAGGTTCACCCCTTATACCACAACAAGGACCCTTAGGTCCTCATCAGCAAACTTCCTCAAGCCCCCCTGCTTTAGGTATAAAACTAAGGGAGGAAAAACAGTAGCAGCCATGGGAACAAAGGCATGGAACCTTTTGCCAACCCACCTGAGAATGTTAAAAACTGAGACTCAGTGTAGGAAGGCACTGAAAACTTGGATCTTTGGATCTCCTGATGACTTCTGCCAATCCCTCATATAAGGCCCAGTGGCTTCCTCTCACCTTTCCTCCGACTAGCGCCAGTATGCTCCTTTCGGAGTGACAGCCCGCGCTCTACAAATACAACAATCAAATCAAATAAGGTTTAGGCTCTCTGAACTCAGAATTTAATAACACATCTTTTAGTAAAGATGGTTTTTAAATTGTGTGTTTGAAAATGCCACTTTTAGAAAGTAGGCATTTTCTTGTTTAACCATTCTGTGTGCCTCTGCCTGTTTGTGTATTGACTGTCTGGTTTTGGAGTGACAGGGGATGGGGATGTGCATTCACTGTAGACAGCCAACGGGGGGGGGGGGTTTGAGGTGTGCCTGGCCCTTCCTGGATGGCTCAGAGCTGGGCAGATTAGACCCTGGCTGAATTTAGAGTAGTGGGAGGAGATATCCTTGCACCTGAATAGGGCCTGTCTCCCTTGCACAATGCTGTCTCCACCCCCTGTGGTCATACTGCACCAGTGAGGACAGAACTGGTTTGGACTGGGCTCAGAGACCCTTGCACAGAGAGAACAAAGATATTTTGGGGTATAAGTATTAGACCTAAAACGCCTGAACTTTAGACTACTTCTGGAATCAAGAGGAACCTTTGCCAAGGAGAAGAGCTGGAGAAACTGAGGAGAAGTACTGTCCCTTTGCTGTGTGTCTGAGGTTGGCCTGCAGTAGCTGTTTCTGCCAAGGAAAGGAGAAGGAATTTGCTGTGTGCTTTTCCCCTGCTTGAAGAAGATCTCCAAGGGCTTGAGTAGAGCTTGCCCCCTGTTTTGAAGTCTCAGGGAGACAAAGAATTCACCCCCAGCTCCCCTGAACTTCCTTGCTGGGAGTTCTGACCTGCCAGGAGGTGCCTTTGACTGTCTTGGGCCTCTGGAGTTTGATTCTGCTATTGGGAGCTGGAAAAGCAACGCAACTACAAGAAAATCGACGCATCGCTCTTCTTGCGGCAGTTTTCCCGACGCAGCACCGCGGTGCGAGAATAATCTCCACGCATCACCACGCCGCTGCCGCGGCTGAAGAAACCGACGCAGCGCTGCTTGATGCCACCGCATCGATTGCCGACGCATCCCGAATTTCCACGCATCATACCTGTGCAGCAAGTTTTCCCCACGGATCACCTGCGGATCGGAGTCGCCTCAGAATCGACACATCGCTTTCCACCTACAGACCGGACCTGACGCACCGCTCTCCTGTGTGCAAGAGAACTGTTGTATTGCATCTTCAAGGTCTCAGGAAATTATGCATCTTTGTTTTTCGACGCCTTCCATCGCTGCGGCTGTTTGGCCTTGTGAATTTTGTCGCAACAACAGGTACTTTGAGAGAAATCACGCATCCATAGTTTTCTATGGACCCAGTTGCTTAAAACCTTTTTAAAGTCATTTTAGTAATACTTGTATGTTGGATTTCTGTCGTTTTGGTCTTGTTGAGTTTAGATAAAGATACTTTATTTTTCTAAACTGGTGTGGTATCCATTTGTGGTGCTATCACTGTATTACTGTGTGTTTTGAGTACAAATACTTTACACATTGCCTTTGGGATAAGTCTGTCTGCTCGTGCCAAGCTAACCAGGGGGTGAGCAGGGGTTATCTAAAGTGTGTATCCCCCTTACCCTGACTAGAAGAAAAGGTCCCTATTTGGACAAAGGTACCTGCTTCTGCCAACTAGACACCCCCATTTCTGATGTTTGGTAAGTGTTTCAAAGTAGCTCTGCAGGTATGGCTACTGCTCATGTGTTTTGGTCCAGAGGTGTATTAAATATAAAAAGAAAGAGGAATATAAGAAGAATTGTTTGGAAACAGTATGTTGGAACATTGTGTTTGTATGCTTACCAGTGCTTGAAGTATTCCTTTGATTATGGCATATAGTTGAGTCTATCAGGTATACAACAGAGCAAGTGTCTTAAAACTGAAGATTCATGATCAACATTCTGAGTGCACCTGGAGTACTAGGATCCCAAACATTTTATGTAATGTGCATATTTCCTGGTAATGGATGGCATCTGAAAACTGAGTGGTCCCAATTAAGATTTCTTAATGTCCTGTGATCCCACAAGGCCTGTTGGTAGGGATAGTGCTTCTCTGTGATCTTCAAAAGGTGATATCCTGGAAATCACTATTCATGGTCAACAAAATATTTCACCAGTAGGTCCTTACTGGACGGGAGCATCTCCTGTGTACTTGGAGTTTTTGGAACGCAAGGAGTATGAGGGACATCGAGTCCCCTTGAGGGGTCGAATGAAGGATCCAATACATAGGGGCCGATTCCGATCTCGGTCGGAGGCGCACCCAATACCATTCGGTCGGGAAAAAGCCATGCGAATGCCTGTTTCCCGACCGATCCGTACAGCACACCGAACGAGTAAGTACGATGCGCACAACAGCACAGAATCCGGCCGAGCCGTACTCACCCAATCCAGGTCCTGTACTCCGACCGAGGCGAATCCGGAAACGCAGAATCGAGTCGCACGGAAGGGAAAATGCAGCTCCATCCGGCCGACCAAGTACGATGCGCTTCCCGTACGCGCCGAACCCGTCGCTACGCACGGCACGTCAAAGCATCCGGGAGAGGCGCACATAAGCTCCGATTCGCGCCACAACACAATACACGGCTACGAGCCGAACACGCCAGCGACGAGGACGACGCGAAGCGACGAGGACGACGCGAAGCAACGAGAAGGACGAACGACACGAACCAACCATGAATCCCTTCGTCCCGATCATACCAATATTCTACATTTACTACCGGAACAGGCACGGACGCGTACGGCGCAGAAGGTAAGTCAGACACCAACCACAAAACACATACAACACGTACACGACACATCACACACACACAGAGGGATGCAGAATATACTTACACCAGCAACAGCAGCACCATAGGGGCGGGATGCCCATCACCAATGCCACATATGCACACAGGGGCCTGAATGCGCACCACCACCCCTACCCAGGGGGCTGGATGCCTACCACTACTACCACCCTCACCCAGGGGGCTGGATGCCTACCACTACTACCACCCTTAGCCAGGGGGCTGGATGCCTACCACCACCCTTAGCCAGGGGGGGCTGGATGCCTACCACTACTACCACCCTCAACCAGGGGGGGCTGGATGCCTACCACCACTACCACCCTCACCCAGTGGGGGCTGGATGCCTACCACTACTACCACCCTCACCCAGGGGGGGCTGGATGCCTACCACTACTACCACCCTCACCCAGGGGGGGCTGGATGCCTACCACTACTACCACCCTTAGCCAGGGGGGCTGGATGCCTACTACCACTACCACCCTTAGCCAGGGGGCTGGATGCCTACCACCACCCTTAGCCAGGGGGCTGGTTGCCTACCACTACTACCACCCTCAACCAGGGGGCTGGATGCCTACCACCACTACCACCCTCACCCAGGGGGCTGGATGCCTACCACTACTACCACCCTCACCCAGGGGGCTGGATGCCTACCACTACTACCACCCTTAGCCAGGGGGGCTGGATGCCTACCACTACTACCACCCTCAACCAGGGGGCTGGATGCCTACCACCACTACCACCCTTAGCCAGGGGGCTGGATGCCTACCACCACCCTTAGCCAGGGGGCTGGATGCCTACCACTACTACCACCCTCAACCAGGGGGCTGGATGCCTACCACCACTACCACCCTCACCCAGGGGGCTGGATGCCTACCACTACTACCACCCTCACCCAGGGGGGCTGGATGCCTACCACTACTACCACCCTTAGCCAGGGGGCTGGATGCCTACCACTACTACCACCCTCACCCAGGGGGGCTGGATGCCTACCACTACTACCACCCTTAGCCAGGGGGCTGGATGCCTACCACCACCCTTAGCCAGGGGGCTGGATGCCTACCACTACTACCACCCTCAACCAGGGGGCTGGATGCCTACCACTACTACCACCCTCACCCAGGGGGGCTGGATGCCTACCACTACTACCACCCTTAGCCAGGGGGCTGGATGCCTACCACCACCCTTAGCCAGGGGGGCTGGATGCCTACCACTACTACCACCCTCAACCAGGGGGCTGGATGCCTACCACCACTACCACCCTCACCCAGGGGGGCTGGATGCCTACCACTACTACCACCCTCACCCAGGGGGCTGGATGCCTACCACTACTACCACCCTTAGCCAGGGGGCTGGATGCCTACCACTACTACCACCCTCACCCAGGGGGCTGGATGCCTACCACTACTACCACCCTCACCCAGGGGGGCTGGATGCCTATCACTACTACCACCCTCACCCAGGGGGCTGGATGCCTACCACTACTACCACCCTTAGCCAGGGGGCTGGATGCTCTACCACCACCCTTAGCCAGGGGGCTGGATGCCTACCACTACTACCACCCTCAACCAGGGGGCTGGATGCCTACCACTACTACCACCCTTAGCCAGGGGGCTGGATGCCTACCACTACTACCACCCTCACCCAGGGGGGCTGGATGCCTACCACTACTACCACCCTCACCCAGGGGGGCTGGATGCCTACCACTACTACCACCCTTAGCCAGGGGGGCTGGATGCCTACCACTACTACCACCCTTAGCCAGGGGGCTGGATGCCTACCACTACTACCACCCTCACCCAGGGGGCTGGATGCCTACCACTACTACCACCCTTAGCCAGGGGGGCTGGATGCCTACCACTACTACCACCCTTAGCCAGGGGGGCTGGATGCCTACCACTACTACCACCTTCACCCAGGGGGCTGGATGCCTACCACTACTACCACCCTTAGCCAGGGGGGGCTGAATGCCTACCACCACCCTTTGCCAGTAGGGGCTGGATGCCTACCACTACTACCACCCTCAACCAGGGGGGGCTGGATGCCTACCACTACTACCACCCTCAACCAGGGGGGCTGGATGCCTACCACTACTACCACCCTTAGCCAGGGGGCTGGATGCCTACCACTACTACCACCCTCACCCAGGGGGCTGGATGCCTACCACTACTATCACCCTCACCCAGGGGGGCTGGATGCCTACCACTACTACCACCCTCACCCAGGGGGCTGTATGCCTACCACTACTACCACCCTCACCCAGGGGGCTGGATGCCTACCACTACTACCACCCTCACCCAGGGGGCTGGATGCCTACCACTACTACCACCCTTAGCCAGGGGGGCTGGATGCCTACCACTACTACCACCCTTAGCCAGGGGGCTGGATGCCTACCACTACTACCACCTTCACCCAGGGGGGCTGGATGCCTACCACTACTACCACCCTTAGCCAGGGGGCTGGATGCCTACCACCACCCTTTGCCAGTAGGGGCTGGATGCCTACCACTACTACCACCCTCAACCAGGGGGGCTGGATGCCTACCACTACTACCACCCTCACCCAGGGGGCTGGATGCCTACCACTACTACCACCCTTAGCCAGGGGGCTGGATGCCTACCACCACCCTTAGCAAGGGGGGCTGGATGCCTACCACTACTACCACCCTCAACCAGGGGGGGCTGGATGCCTACCACCACTACCATCCTCACCCAGGGGGCTGGATGCCTACCACTACTACCACCCTCAACCAGGGGGCTGGATGCCTACCACCACTACCAACCTCACCCAGGGGGGCTGGATGCCTACCACTACTACCACCCTCACCCAGGGGGCTGGATGCCTACCACCACTACCACCCCCACTCATAGGATGGACAATGCATGACACAACCAGCACACCACAACCTAGGGAATGCAAGAAAAAGACATCCCCCAACACCATGACAAGCGTGTGTAGACTGTGTCAAATGCCTACAACACCGAACATGACTTTAAACATACAATGTGACCCCCTAGCACATGTGCCACACATATATGTGTGTGGCCCCACAATGCAAGCAGGCCATGAACATTGTGGCAATGGGGTCCAAACCCCCATCATCACAGTGACCAAAATGTAAGTGTGGGGTCCATAGCTGAAGCACATTCAGAACATTGTGGCAATGGGGTCTAAACCCCCATCATCACAGTGACCAAAATGTAAGTGTGGGGTCCATAGCTGAAGCACATTTTGAACAGTGTGGCAATGGGGTCCAAACCCCCATCATCACAGTGACCAAAATGTAAGTGTGGGGTCCATAGCTGAAGCACCTTTTGAACATTGTGGCAATGGGGTCTAAACCCCCATCATCACAGTGACCAAAAGGTAAGTGTGGGGTCCATAGCTGAAGCACCTTTTGAACATTGTGGCAATGGGGTCTAAACCCCCGTCATCACTGTGACCAAAAGGTAAGTGTGGGGTCCATAGCTGAAGCACATTTTGAACAGTGTGGCAATGGGGTCCAAACCCCCATCATCACAGTGACCAAAATGTAAGTGTGGGGTCCATAGCTGAAGCACCTTTTGAACATTGTGGCAATGGGGTCTAAACCCCCATCATCACAGTAACCAAAATGTAAGTGTGGGGTCCATAGCTGAAGCACCTTTTGAACATTGTGGCAATGGGGTCTAAACCCCATCATCACAGTGACCAAAAGGTAAGTGTTGACAAAGAAAGAGCTGCAACTGCCAAACTGCATGGATGATTCCTGGTCACAGAACAAAAAACACATCAGTGGCAAAGTAGTGTATGTGTCCCATTGCAATATAAATTGGGTGAGCCAAATACTGCAGTGCAAATAAGACATACCTTTGGCCATGTGCAGACAAACAACACCCATGGGTGCTGACACTGTCAACATTCATCAATGACACAATGACAGAAGTGACCATCAGAATGCAGACCCACATATTTGCACCAATGGGCACACAAATGCAGATACCCTGTGGAGACTGCAGATGTGAGGTGAACAGATACCATACCATGGCAGCAATGGGACACACAAACCATGATCATTGTGCTGACCGATGACCTAGGAGTCCCAGGGACAGCAGGGGAAACCCACCAAACTACATACAGCCAATGGCACACCCAAGATATGCCAATGCAGTGGTGCAGATGCACAAACACAAACAGGCAGACCCACACTGCACATCATACACAACAGGTGAGGGGGTGCCAGTGTCCCCAGGCAACCACACAACACATGAGGAGACCTGAATACCAATCATACAGATGTGCATACAGTGCCACACAAAGGTAACTCATGGATCCAAATCCCCTATGTGGGCAAGCAGGCATTGTCAGATGAGAGGGAGCACAAATCACACATGTCACACAGGCACGTAGGAACAGCAACTGACACAGCAAGACACAGACACACCACAGCACCACCCCCAGGGCCCCCACAATGTGGTGACCCTGGGCTGCATTACAATCCCACTGTGATGACAAAGCTAAATGTCGTTCACACTGTGAACCACAGTCATGTGTCCTGAGCAACAAACTACCATCACACCTACACAAGCACAAATCAATCAGCATGGCCAGTAAGCCAAGGCCAACATGGAGGCAGGGGCCTAGCCGGGCAACAACTCTCATCTGCACACACTCAACACCACACCCCTCGACCTCCAACAATGTGCAGCAGTGAAGCACACATGCACTGGTGACATTGCACATGCACCCATGACTATTCCAGGGTGGTGGGTGGGAACCAAGGTGCAGAAACACATCACACATGGCCACTCAACAAGACTCCTGAATGTCTGACACACTGCACACTACGCTGTACATGGACATGACGGCAATACCACACCAACCAATGGGATCCCAGCCACAGTCACACACCAATGAAGAAGCCAAGGTCACCCACAAAGAACACACATAGACAACAACCAACATTGCAGCCCGGACCCTGAGGAGTGCCAGCAGTCACACACACAACGTGTCACAATCACTGAAAGATAACACAAACTGGAAATCACATGACAGGGGCAAACAACAAGTGCCAAGGGGAAACCTGACTGTGACCCATCTGCGTCTGCACACAAACTCAGCCCTGACAGCAAACACACCTATGGGTGACACCCTGATGACCAGTAATGTGCCATGCACCCACATCACAGAGAACCCAGGGAGAAGACTTTGGGGGAACATAGGTCAACTCAGCAAGCATCACAAACAGGTACAACACTAGAGATCACAGCATGCACAGCTAAACGGAAGTGAACACACAGACATGCACATACAACACACACCTTGGGCGCAGGCAATGTCACAGGAGTACACACTGCCATGAGGGGACTCCACTCCTGTGTGAGGAAAGCTGTGCCATATGTTGCCTCAGTAGGGCCCCATCATGTCAGCTGAGCACTTGGTCACACAATCAACAATTAGCACCAAATGAGGGCTCCCGTCACATCAGCCTGGTCATGGAAGTGCCAACGGAATCATCAGCACAGATCCAACACACTTGTATAGCAATGTTGCACTGACTACACGGATGAGTCCTTCCCCATTGATGCCCAAACCTGCATGTCCAGTGGAGATGGCCACACGGTCAGGGAAGTAGACGAATTGAACAATGGCAGGCACAACAGATGTGCAGGGGTGGAAGCCACAGATGTGAAATAGCTAATCTAAGTAGAAAATCCCATTGCCAAATACTGAACACATGACACCCTCAGATGCTGCTATGGATGACATGGATACACCACAGGATAGGACACATTCCCCTGGACCACATGGGTTCCTGCACAGTAACACTTCATTATCATGAGACCAAATATCACCATCACTGCAGCAAGGGCATGGTTAGCATCATCAACAACATGTACATCAGAAGCATAAGCACTAGAGAACAGAAAGTTGCTTTATTCAGCATATGTGTGGAATGAAAACAAAGTCCAGAAAAAACACAAAGGCCAATGGCCAGTCCATTGTCAAAGTCCAACCTTGGTGACAGTGGCAGATGTCACCCTACGCATGCCTGCACAAAACCAGGGACAATCCACTAGGAGGGGCAACCGGGGGCAGGCCAGGCACCGCAGGGACAGGATCAGGGCTCACCAGGAGGAAGCAGGGAAGGGGTGGTGGGTGCTGGAGAGCCACTGACAACTGCAGTGGAGGTGTCTGACATGGTGTGTGCCGGCACAACTGGGGGCATGACTCAGATGTTGTGGGTGCCGGCACGACTGCAGTGGACCCTGCAGATGGAGTGGACAGGTCCGCCACTGCAGTGCCCAAGTCAGACAGGGTGGAAGTGGACTCCACTGCAGTGCCTACCACCAGGGGAGGAGAATGGGGAACAGGCAAGGTGGGCTGGACAGAGGGGGAGGACACCCTCACCACATCAGTGGCACAGACAAGCGCAGCGGGGGTGTGGTGCCGGGAGAGCAAGTGGCAGGGGGAGAAGGCCGGATCCTCTTGGGGATGGTATATCTGTGGGTGGGGGAACCTGGGGCAGGGTGTGGTGGGGGCACCTGTGGAGTGGGGGCCTGAGGGATGGAGGAAGGAGACCTGGTGCTTGAGCTGCAGGGCGGCGGCGGGGTCTTGCTCTTACAACTCCGGGGGACTTGCGGGTGGGGGCCTCAGTCTGTCTGCGCCTGGGGGAGGGTGTCCGGGGCGAGGGGCACTCTGCTCCGTGTGGGTGGGCTTCCTCTTCCCCCTGAATGCTGTATCAGCTGGATCGGAGGGGAAGAGGCCGAGGTCACTGAGGAAGAGGCGCTGGGTCTTTGGGGTTGCAGGTGAGGCAAGGGAGGGTGTTTTGGAGGGAGAGGCAACTGAGGACTGCGCAGTGCTCGTGGATGCGTGTGTGTGTTCCAGGGCCCCATCCCCTGTGAGTCTGGTTTCAGTCCCCTGACTGTGCGTGCGTGTGCGTTTTGCTTGTGGCGTGTGTGTCTGTGTGCTGGATGTGTGTGTGCTGGTGTGTGCCTGTGCCGGTGTGTGTGTGCTTGGGACGGGTAAGGTGCTGGGGAGTGTGGATGGAGCAGAGGCAGGAGGGGTGAGGGACTGTCTGAGGAGGGACACTGCTGCCGTCAGGGAGGAGTCCATGGACCTATTGCCCCTCTGTAGGTCAGACATGCCCGATGAGATGCCCTCCATGAACGACACCAGCTGAGTCAACAGAGCGGTGTGCGCATGGAGGACACTCAGCATGGCTGTCTGCCCTACATGGAGCTGGCGAAGGAGGTACACAGACTCCTCACTCAGGGCAGCAGGGGACACAGGGGCAGGGGGTGCGGTGCCTGGCCCATAGGAGACACGCTCCCGAACATGGGAGCCTCCACGGACCTGGGGAATGGGAGCCGATGGGAGGGCGGTGGTGGTGCTGGTGGTGGCGGGGACAGCAACACTAGCTGGGGTGTGGTGGCTGCTGACACCCGCCTCCATAAGGGAGTCATCCTCCGAGTTGCTCTGGTCCTCAGCTGAGGTGGATGGTGCTGAGGACTCCTCGGTGTGGCTCCCTCGCCCTCCGTGCCACTGGGTCCCTCCGACCACTCCTCGGCTGCTGACCCAGTCTGGCTCTCCGGCTCCTCCTGGTCCGTGGAGCTGTCCCCTTCCATGGCCGTGGATGTATCTGCAAACAATGGGGAAACAGACAGACATCAGTCACCTGCACCAAACGCACACACCACTGTGAGCACAGCACATTACAGAGCAAGCCCTGGCATCATTAGTTGTACATTGCTAAAAGTGCCCTGACTGAACAGGAGAAGCCAATTGTCAGTCTGATGCCAACCATGGCACTCACATCCCACATGGCCTTGCACCCATCTGTCTGGTGTCTGTTGGATAGCAACACCCCAGTGTGGACACATGCACCAACTACACAGTAGTTGGACAGTGCAGAGGACACTGTGTAGCATGTGGACATGCACACATCACAACTCTTGCCACTGAGTCAGTACAGGTTTCCGGATGAAAGGGATGCCCAGAGTCAAATAGGAAATGCATGTGATGCATACCAGCGACAGACACCATGATGCACCCATGTCCTGATAGCCATCGCCACAATGGTGTGCATGTAGCACATGTCACTCCCCTGCAGGATCACCAATAAGTAGACACATGCCATGGCGGAGGCATGACTGCTAAGTCATACATCACTGTCTCAGTGATGTATGACTTGGCAGCCAGACAACAACACTCTGCACTGTGTCACAATAGTAGGTCATGGGGAATGCAAGTCCTGGAGCTGCACAAGTGCACATGTACATCCCCCACACAACACATCATCTTAACCCTCATCTGTCCAGGTCATACCGATTGGACATATGGGAGACCTGTGACACTACCCTCTGAACCTGAGCCCCTCACAATCTGCTGTGAATGGGGAACAGCTGCCTGAACTTCACATTCGCATACCCCAGTCTGCACGGGCAGCTGATCAAACACCTATGTGACACACAAGTATCGTCTCCTATGGTCACATCTCCAGTGGCATGCTGAGCCCCTACCAAGAAACACCCCAGCAGTCCTGGCAACTAATCCACAGCACACTGACACAGAGGCTGACACCTGAGGGGTCAAATCACTGCGCACAATGTGTCAGCTGATACACAGGAGTGGGAGTACAGAGTGCATTGCATGGCCTGGAGTAGGCATGACTGTCCTGCCCCACATGAATGAGGGATGAGCCCTGGACAGTGGATAGCTGGCTATGTATGTGTGACACACGTAATCTGCACACTCCTGGGGCCCAAACATTGTTCCCACCCACTGCATAGGCGTGTGCCACATACCCCAGGCACATGTGGTGGCTCAGCTCAGCAAGTGGACCACATATCAAAGCAACACGCAGATTACATGTCCGAACACAGGCGTTGTGTGAACAATGGACCCACCCATGATGCCCACAACAGAGTTAGGGAAACAGATGCTGTCCCCCACCTTTAGTGAAGCAAACTGCAAGGACACAGTCCCAAGTGACACAATTTCCTGAATGTAAGGGCCACACCTGGGTATCAGATGAGGAGTGGGCAGTGCACAATAGAGGGACATGGCTCCTGGACAACATGACTGCTGCACTGTGGCAGTTGAACCAGGCCAGAGGAGGGCACAAAGCATGTAATACAGAGTTCACAGTGCAGTCTTTGACTCACCCCCTCCTTGCCGCTGTCTGGCCTTCAGCTGCCCATCCAGGTCTGAAAACACCACCGCCAGGATCTGGAGCATGTGGGGGGTCAGGGTCCGTGTTCCGCCCCTCCTGCGAGGAGGCGACAGCTTCAGCTGGACCCGTGCAATCCTCCGGGTCCAGCCCCGAAGGTCCTGCCACCTCTTCTGGCAGTTGCGGATCCGGCGCTTGAAGACCCCCACGGACCGGACAGCCCGGACGATGTCCTTCCAGATCTCCTGCTTCCGATGGGCATTAACCAGTCAGGATGACAAAGTGAAAAGGCCATTACTACACATGCAACATATCCGTGCATGACACAGTTGTATATACATGTCTCATTCACAGGGGCACATGATGTACACAGGCAGTGCAACGCTGCCCATGGACACTTTGCCAGACGTCACTACATGGTATCATTGCATGGGAAGTAAAACCTTGTTCAAATGCACTGTCACTGCACCATACCTGTCCAGTGCATGTCACTACACACTATGGGGGTGACAACTACTCAGTGAGCCTGCTAGCCAGTGGCGTGCAGACTTTCAGCCTTGCTAGTCAGACAAAATGCACATTCAGAAAGGCAGTGCACAGAACACTCACCTGCTCCCCTGGTGTCCCATACAGCTTGCTGTACTGTGGAAGTAGGCTGTCCAGCAGGGCCTGGTTCTCCTCAAGGCTGAAGGCTGGGGCTCTCTCCACAGTACGTGCCATTGCAGGGTCCAGAGGGGCAGAGACAGCAGCAGTGCAGTGGCAGATGTCGTCCTGGAGCATGTAGTGCAGGCAAGTGAGCTCTCAGGGGAACAGCCAGCAATATATATGTGCTGGAGAGGCAGATACTGTCCCTTGTGTCCAAAGTGATAGGTCCAAGTCGTTCGCATCTTCTGAATCTGGCCAATCCATGGAATAGCAGCACCAATACACGCCCACGGCATCCTTCAAATCTTCAACTTCATGACATACATGATTTTGCAACATTGTTGTGGGTGACCAACTGAATTTCCAGCAACCGACTCGTTCGAAATTCGAAAACGCGTCCGTTGCCAGGCAAGGCCATTGTCAATGGGTGCGCACCGATCGGTCCATTGCGGTACAACGCGTACAGGGGCACAACGCGTACCTGCACACATTGAATGCAATGGGCCGGCCGGGGCACCGATCGGTCCATTGCGGTACAACGCGTACAGGGGCACAACGCGTACCCGCACACATTGAATGCAATGGGCCGGCCGGGGCACCGATTGGTCCATTGCGGTACAACGCGTACAGGGGCACAACGCGTACCCGACACATTGAATGCAATGGGCCGGCCGGGGCACCGATCGGTCCATTGCTGATCAACGCCGTACAGGGGTACAACGCGTACCCGCACACATTGAATGCAATGGGGCGGCCGGGGCACCGATCGGTCCATTGCAGTACAACGCGCATAGGGGCACAACGCTGCACCGCACACATTGAATGCAATGGGCCGGCCGGGGCACCGATCGGTCCATTGCGGTACAACACGTACAGGGGCATAACGCGTACCTGCACACATTGAATGCAATGGGCTGGCCGGGGCACCGATCGGTCCATTGCGGTACAACGCTGCATAGGGCACAACGCTGCACTCGCACACATTGAATGCAATGGGCCGGCCGGGGCACCGATCGGTCCATTGCGGTACAACACGCATAGGGGCACAACGCTGCACTCGACACATTGAATGCAATGGGCCGGCCGGGGCACCGATCGGTCCATTGCGGTACAACGTGTACAGGGGCACAACGCTGCACCTGCACACATTCAATGCAATGGGCCGGCCGGGGCACCGATCGGTCCATTGCGGTACAACGCGCACAGGGGCACAACGCGTACCCACACACATTGAATGCAATGGGCCGGCCGGGGCACCGATCGGTCCATTGCTGATCAACGCGTACAGGGGTACAACGCTGCACCCGACACATTGAATGCAATGGGCCGGCCGGGGCACCGATCGGTCCATTGCTGATCAACGCTAACAGGGGCACAACGCGTACCTGCACACATTGAATGCAATGGGCCGGCCGGGGGCACCGATCGGTCCATTGCTGATCAATGCGTACAGGGGCATAACGCGTACCCGCACACATTGAATGCAATGGGCCAGCCGGGGCACCGATCGGTCCATTGCTGATCAACGCGTACAGGGGTACAACGCGTACCAACGCGTACAGGGGCACAATGCGCACCTGCACACATTGAATGCAATGGGCCGGCCGGGGCACCGATCGGTCCATTGCTGATCAACGCGCATAGGGGTACAACGCGTACCAACGCGTACAGGGGCACAATGCGTACCTGCACACATTGAATGCAATGGGCCGGCCGGGGGCACCGATCGGTCCATTGCGGTACAACGCGTACAGGGGCACAACGCGTACCTGCACACATTGAATGCAATGGGCCGGCCGGGGGCACCGATCGGTCCATTGCTGATCACCGCGTACAGGGGCACAACGCGTACCTGCACACATTGAATGCAATGGGCCGGCCGGGGTGCACCGATCGGTCCATTGCTGATCAACGCGTACAGGGGTACAACACGTACCAACGCGTACAGGGGCACAATGCGTACCTGCACACATTGAATGCAATGGGCCGGCCGGGGCACCGATCGGTCCATTGCTGATCAACGCGTACAGGGGTACAACGCGTACCAACGCGTACAGGGGCACAATGCGTACTCTGCACACATTGAATGCAAT
Source organism: Calotriton arnoldi (assembly GCA_963921515.1). NCBI lineage: Eukaryota > Metazoa > Chordata > Amphibia > Caudata > Salamandridae > Calotriton > Calotriton arnoldi. The sequence goes on from CAWUFW010006350.1 coordinate 84,122, forward strand.
GGGCCGGCCGGGGCACCGATCGGTCCATTGCAGTACAACGCGTACAGGGGCACAACGCATACCTGCACACATTGAATGCAATGGGCCGGCCGGGGCACCGATCGGTCCATTGCTGTTCAACGCATCCCTGTACAAGTGACTGGCATATGTCACCATGCCTGTCTCAGATGGACATATGCCAGCCACAGATAGCTCCCAGGGAGTGAGGGGCACACCTACAACACGACAGCCTGTCCAAACTGTATGATAAGGCATGTAAGGCTGCATTTCCTATTGTGTGTATGTTGGTGTACATGTTGTCCTGTGGGTGTCACCTGGGGGCAGCAACCCCCAGGCTGTGCACGTGTTCATGGGGACAGGATCCTGGGTGTTACGTGTACATGACCACTGTGATGTGCAACTGTTCATATCTGTGCATGTGCCATGGTCACATTTCACGGTGGTGTATGTGTATGTCATGTCACATACCCCGTGAGTCCCATGTGGGACGGTATGTTTGAGCCAGGGTGTCCCAGTGGCACAATAGTGATGGTCCTCCACAGTCTGTGTGCATGTAGTGTTTACAATGTCTCCGATTTCATGTGCACAATGGGAGACAGTCTCCACATCCACGTTGTGTGTGCATGGACTTTGATGTTGTGCGTGTGTGTGTCACAGACGCCCATGTCTGTCCTGCAGTGGCAAGTGGGACCACTACCTGTGGGGGTCATAGTTGTTTTGCTGTGGTGTATACATGATACTCCATGTAATGCCAGTGTCCAAGTGGCAATACAGGGTCCCTGGGAATGTACCTGTCGTTGAGCTGTGATGCCTGGGGCACATCTGTCCTCTCATGTCACTGTGGGGGGTGATTGTGACACGGCAGCAGGAGATGGGAACTGTGACACGGCCTCATGATATCCAATGGGCCAACCTGGGACTAATTGATGCCACTTGTTGGACCGTGATGACAGATGTTGGCCATGTATGTACCATACATGTCCTTACGGAACTGCACACTTCATGTAGTTGTGCCTCATAATGATGTATGTTGGGATATTGAGTGTGTTCAATGCCGCATATGTGGGCTGACTGACAATCTTGCTTACTTCTCCTCTGCACTGCAGGGCTCCTGCTGTCCATCGACCATTCCCAGACCTGGCAACGATGGTGGAACGGGACAGCATCCGACGGTACCGCTTCACCAGGCAGCTGATTGAGGATTTGGCAGTGCAGTTGGCCCCACATTTGCAGCCTGGCCGGCCGTATCCTACAGCGCTGACCCCCAAGGTGAAGGTGATGGCAGCCCTACACTTCTTTGCCACCGGTACCTTCCAACATACTGTGGCGACTGCTGGTGGGATGTCACAGACCATGTTGAGCCGTGTGCTCCGCGATGTTTTGGCGGCAATGTTGCTATTCCTGAACCGGTACATCTATTTCCCTAGATCATGCGACGACTCACTGACGTGGAGAGTGACTTCTATGCCCTGGGGAGGATGCCGCATGTCATTGGCTCCATTGATGGGACACATGTGGCTTTGGTACCACCACAGGCCCAGGAGCAGGCCTACAGGAACCGCAAGCACTACCACTCGGTCAATGCACTGGTGGTGTGTCTTGCAGATATGACCATCACACACGTGTGTGTCCATTTCCCTGGTTCAGCACACGATGCCTTTGTGATGAGGAGTAGTCGCATCCCCAGGATGATGGCACAGATGCAGAACCAGCGTGCCTGGCTTGTCGGTGTGTACTGACTTTGTGCCATTGTGTGTGATCTGATCTGTAGTATTCCGCCCACTTTTCCAAGTCAGCTAATGTGCACTTGTCTGTCCGTAGGTGACTCGGGATACCCCAACATGCCGTGGTTGCAGACACCCCTCAGGAACCCTGTGACACCAGCCCAGATGCGCTACAATGAGGCACATGGTCGGACCAGGAGAGTGATTGAGCGGACATTTGGTCTCCTGAAGAGCCGCTTCCGCTGCCTGGACAAGACCGGAGGGTCCCTCCCATATGCCCCTGCGAAAGTGTGCAAGATTATCATCGTCTGCTGCATGCTCCACAACCTGGCAGTGCGGAAGGAGTTGCCTCTCATCCAGGATGGCAATGACCAACATCCGCCACCTGTGGAGGATCCTGGCCTGGACCACGATGCCAGTGACGATGATGATGATGATGATGAGGGTGATGTCCGCACACAGCTCATCACCAACTTCTTTAGCTGAATGTGAGTATCCTGAGGTGTCATGTCAATGATGTGAGTTGGCATGATATGTGTAGGTGGTGCTCTGGTGCTGTTGGAGTGTGTCCATGGGCTACTTGACTGGATGTGTGTTGCGATGTGTGCTTACAGGTGGGCTGTACTCCCCAACAGTGTTGACATGCTAACTTGGTTCTGGGTGGGTATCTTGTAACATGTATTGTGCATGAGTTTTGCTGTTCTGTCCTGTTCTCCATTGCTTTTGACTGTGTGTCATTTCTGTCCTTCACAGGGTACTTTCAGATTCGTTTGGTCAACTGTGTCCACCGACGACGTGTTTGCACTTCCAGGGTGGTAGCTGTTGTGTCCCTACAGGTGATGTGCGCCACACCCATGGACTTCCTTCCGTCTACAGTTGTTGACTGTGTGCCCGCTGCCAGGTGGGATTACCTTGCATCTGTAGTGGTTACGACATGTTGCAACTGTGTAATAAACCTGTGCTTCACTTTGTGATGTGCGTTGTCTGTGGTCACACATTTGACTGCCATTTGCTTACTGCACCTGTGGGCTACTTGACTACAACTGGGAATGGGTGTGGTGTCTGTGCATTGCACCGTCTTCCCTGGCAACATCAGTGTAGGCAATGAGTCAGATGGCCTAGGTGTGTATGTGTTGTGTAGCTCTGGTGGTGTGTCTCCCCCATATGTGTCACGTTGCCTTTACTCACATGCCTGTGTTGTACTTGCTGTTGCAGTTCGCATACACAGTGTAATTTTGCAGTTCATCATCCCCATAACAGCACCCACGTTGGAATCACAACAGAGGCAAGTATGGTGTATTAGTGTGTTTATTGTGATACATTTGTGTGAATAGTGCATAGGATGGGTAGTGCTGTACATAAATCTTGCAATCAGAAGTTCCTAGGTGAATTGAAAGTCCTGGTAGACAAAATCCCCAGTATCGGGGCCACAGTTGTCTGAGACATTGGTCCAACTTGTACTCCCCATGCAATGTGTGGGAGTAGTGTTGCCGTCAACAGGGTGAACAGTCTGTGCACAAAGGTGAACATCCAGAACAGGTTCAGGCTTCCTGGGAGTTGCGCTTGGCCATCGGCCTCTCACTTGCCCCTCCTCGGACGACCCCTCTTCTTGGGGGTGCCCTCAAGTACAGGCTGCTGCGGTGCAGGGGACTCTCCGCCAGAGTCATCCTCCCTCCCTGTGGCAGTTGCAGTTTGTTCAGCACCAGATGTTGTTGGCACACAGGGAGGTGTGGACTGGTTGCTGTTCATCTGGCGGAGGCATTGTAAAATGTCCCTGTGCACCGCCGTCATCTCATGCAGTGCATCCCACTTGGACTCCACGCGGGACATGTGTGAGTCCACGCGGGACATGTGTGACTCCACATGGGACATGTGAGAGTCCAAGCGGGCATGATGGGCAGCCTGCTGCTGTTTCATGTCTCTGAGGAGCCCCACTACCTGGCTGAGGTCTCCGGTGCTGGACTGGTACGCATCAGCTATGCGTACCAGTTGTGGGTCATCATGCACACCAGCAACCTCTGCAAGCAGCGACCTCTGTCTCCCACCCCTCCCACCACCCCTGCTGACATGTGCAGTGCATGCAGTGGCATGCACAGATGACCCTGGTCCACCTTGGGGGTTGGTGGTGGTGGTGGTGTCCATGGCCCCAGGTTGGTCCAGGGTCCCTATGCTGGTGTTGCTCCTTGTTCTGTCCATGTCGGCAGGGATGGTATTTGTGGTGACAGTCGTTGGAGGGGTGGGTGCAGGGGGTGCAGCTGGTGGTCCTGCTGGTGCTGCAGCTGGTGGTCCTGCTGGTGCTGCATGTAGACTTGCACCGGATGTGCCAGGTTGGTCTTCTTCGTCCGAGGAGGGCAGAGGCTGTACGACACCAGTGAGCTCCGCATCCTCTTGAGCCTGGGACTGGGACTCCTCAGCGTCTGCTGCTGTGTCCCCATCATCACCTGTTTTTGGGAGACACACACAATGTATGTTATATTTCTGCAGGCATCAATGGTTGACACACCTGACAGTTGTGACTGTGCCTCTGGGTGCGGGCCTGTACATTGCATTGTCCTAAGTCGTCACAGTCAGGGGTTGATTTTGGTGTGGCACATTGTCCTGCATTATTTGGGCATTTCTATGTATTTGTTGGGGTGTGAACATGGTCTGCATTGGTTGTATTTGGTTGACAGCCGGCCCTCCTTCCCACCCAGCCAGTCAGTTATCCCACCATGGACTGTGCTTGCATTGCAGGGAGTGGAAGTTGTCTCTCAGGATGTCAGTCAGTGGTGTCCTGCTGTTTGTTGGTGCACAGTTCCCAGCAGGGCCTTGTGCTCCCCGCAGCAGTAGCCAGTGTCAGCCATCTTGTGAGTCCTTCTCCACTCCCTGTGATGTGAGCATGGTTCAGGGTGGTGTTGATGGGACAGTTGTGGGGGTGACCAATATCTGTGACTGCCACTCCCATCATGCTATTGCCTCCACCCCACTTCCCAGCATTCCCATACTTACTTGCTTTTGTGGGGAGTTCAGTGTGTGTGGGTGTGAGAGCAATGGCAAGATGGCTGACAGTGGTGTCCTGCTGTTGGTTGGTGTGCAGTTCCCAGCATGCCCTTGTGCTCCCCACGACACAGCAACAGTGTCAGACATCTTTGATGGGCCTTTCCACTCTCTGTGGGATGTGCATGCGTGAGTGTGAGCTTGCTGGGCCATGTGGTGGGGGATGTAGAGCTGTGACTACGACTCCCATCATGCTATTGCCTCCAACCCCCTTCCCAGCATGCCCATGCTTCCTTCCTTTTGACTCTGCTTCCCTGTGGGGTGGGCTGGCTGTGCTGACAGGATGGCTGGGAGTGTTGTTCTGGCAGTTGTTTGGCTAAAAGTCCCAAGAGTGTACCTGTGCTTCACACAACATAACCCAGGGTGGTGGTTCTTTGTGGGATCTTGAGTTAGGATGGGAGGCATTGCATTCTACCAGGTGGGTTCTGTGGAGTTTGTGTTGAGGGGGGTGTGAGGGGAGGTGCTTGTGACTATGGTCAGTGCTGCAAGTCCCCCTTCCCACCCAGCCAGCCAGATATCCCACCATGGAACGTGCTTGCATTGCAGGGAGTGGAAGTTGTCTCTCAGGATGTCAGTCAGTGGTGTCCTGCTGTTTGTTGGTGCACAGTTCCCAGCAGGGCCTTGTGCTCCCCGCAGCAGTAGCCAGTGTCAGCCATCTTGTGAGTCCTTCTCCACTCCCTGTGATGTGAGCATGGTTCAGGGTGGTGTTGATGGGACAGTTGTGGGGGTGACCAATATCTGTGACTGCCACTCCCATCATGCTATTGCCTCCACCCCACTTCTCAGCATTCCCATACTTACTTGCTTTTGTGGGGAGTTCAGTGTGTGTGGGTGTGAGGGCAATGGCAAGATGGCTGACAGTGGTGTCCTGCTGTTGGTTGGTGTGCAGTTCCCAGCATGCCCTTGTGCTCCCCACAGCAGTAGCCAGTGTCAGCCATCTTGTGTGTCCTTATCCACTCCCTGTGATGTGAGCATGGTTCAGGGTGGTGTTGATGGGCCAGTTGTGAGGCTGAGCAATATCTGTGACTACCACTCCCATCATGCTATTGCCTCCACCCCCCTTCCCAGCATGCCCATGCTTCCTTCCTTTTGACTCTGCTTCCCTGTGGGGTGGGCTGGCTGTGCTGACAGGATGGCTGGGAGTGTTGTCCTGGCAGTTGTTTGCCTAAAAGTCCCAAGAGTGTCCCTGTGCTTCACACAACATAACCCAGGTTGGTGGTTCTTTGTGGGATCTTGAGTTAGGATGGGAGGCATTGCATTCTACCAGGTGGGTTCTGTGGAGTTTGTGTTGAGGGGGGGTGTGAGGAGAGGTGCTTGTGACTATGGTCAGTGCTGCAAGTCCTCCTTCCCACACAGCCAGCCAGATATCCCACCATGGAACGTGCTTGCATTGCAGGGAGTGGAAGTTGTCTCTCAGGATGTCAGTCAGTGGTGTCCTGCTGTTTGTTGGTGCACAGTTCCCAGCAGGGCCTTGTGCTCCCCGCAGCAGTAGCCAGTGTCAGCCATCTTGTGAGTCCTTCTCCACTCCCTGTGATGTGAGCATGGTTCAGGGTGGTGTTGATGGGCCAGTTGTGAGGCTGAGCAATATCTGTGACTACCACTCCCATCATGGTATTGCCTCCACCCCCCTTCCCAGCATGCCCATGCTTCCTTCCTTTTGACTCTGCTTCCCTGTGGGGTGGGCTGGCTGTGCTGACAGGATGGCTGGGAGTGTTGTCCTGGCAGTTGTTTGGCTAAAAGTCCCAAGAGTGTCCCTGTGCTTCACACAACATAACCCAGGGTGGTGGTTCTTTGTGAGATCTTGAGTTAGGATGGGAGGCATTGCATTCTACCAGGTGGGTTCTTTGGAGTTTGTGTTGAGGGGGGGTGTGAGGGGAGGTGCTTGTGACTATGGTCAGTGCTGCAAGTCCTCCTTCCCACCCAGCCAGCCAGATATCCCACCATGGAACATGCTTGCATTGCAGGGAGTGGAAGTTGTCTCTCAGGATGTCAGTCAGTGGTGTCCTGCTGTTTGTTGGTGCACAGTTCCCAGCAGGGCCTTGTGCTCCCCGCAGCAGTAGCCAGTGTCAGCCATCTTGTGAGTCCTTCTCCACTCCCTGTGATGTGAGCATGGTTCAGGGTGGTGTTGATGAGACAGTTGTGGGGGTGACCAATATCTGTGACTGCCACTCCCATCATGCTATTGCCTCCACCCCACTTCCCAGCATTCCCATACTTACTTGCTTTTGTGGGGAGTTCAGTGGGTGTGGGTGTGAGGGCAATGGCAAGATGGCTGACAGTGGTGTCCTGCTGTTGGTTGGTGTGCAGTTCCCAGCATGCCCTTGTGCTCCCCACAGCAGTAGCCAGTGTCAGCCATCTTGTGTGTCCTTATCCACTCCCTGTGATGTGAGCATGGTTCAGGGTGGTGTTGATGGGCCAGTTGTGAGGCTGAGCAATATCTGTGACTACCACTCCCATCATGCTATTGCCTCCACCCCCTTCCCAGCATGCCCATGCTTCCTTCCTTTTGACTCTGCTTCCCTGTGGGGTGGGCTGGCTGTGCTGACAGGATGGCTGGGAGTGTTGTCCTGGCAGTTGTTTGGCTAAAAGTCTCAAGAGTGTCCCTGTGCTTCACACAACATAACCCAGGGTGGTGGTTCTTTGTGGGATCTTGAGTTAGGATGGGAGGCATTGCATTCTACCAGGTGGGTTCTGTGGAGTTTGTGTTGAGGGGGGGTGTGAGGGGAGGTGCTTGTGACTATGGTCTGTGCTGCAAGTCCTCCTTCCCACCCAGCCAGATAGATATCCCACCATGGAACGTGCTTGCATTGCAGGGAGTGGAAGTTGTCTCTCAGGATGTCAGTCAGTGGTGTCCTGCTGTTTGTTGGTGCACAGTTGCCAGCAGGGCCTTGTGCTCCCCACAGCAGTTGCCAGTGTCAGCCATCTTGTGAGTCCTTCTCCACTCCCTGTGATGTGCGCATGGTTCATGGTGGTGTTGATGGGACAGTTGTGGGGGGGCAATATGTGTGACTACGACTCCCATGATGCTATTGGCTACACTGACTTGGCCAGCATACACAGAATTCCTTCCTTTCAGTGGTCTTCACTGTGTGTTGGTGTTGTTGTGGTGGCTACATGTCTGGATGTGTTTGTTAGTTCTATTTGTGCCACTGCCTAGCTGTAGTTGTAGTTGTGTTTGTACATGTGATGGCACGGTTGGATGTAACTATTTTGATGGCATGTGTTGTGTTTATCTGACTGACATACACATTTTGGGATGATTCTGTTCTGGTTGCTGTGTAATTGCTATGAGTGCATGGTTTGACTCTCCCCTTGACAGTGATGTGTGTGTGTTTTGTGGCAGAATATTGTGTACATTTGTTGTGTACTCACCAGGCTCTGGGATGTTCTCTAGTCCATATACGCTCACTGGCGGAAGGATGGCCCGCACCTTCTCCTCCCAGGGCCTGAGGTATACTGGCTTGGCAGGAGGGCCACTGCCGGTGTATTGGCTCAGGAGGTAGTCTTTCTTGAGCAGGTCCCGGACCCTCCTGCGCACGTCATACCACCTGTTCTGGATGTCGGTCTTTGTGCGCAGACATGGTGATTGTGCGTTCACCCTGTTGATGATCCTCTCCCACATCTTGATTTTCTGGGAGATGGGGGTCTGTTGGACCAGTGTGCCAAACAGCTGTGGCTCTACCCTGAGGATCTCGTCTACCATGACTTCCAATTCACAATCTAGAAACTTGTGATTCTTCTTGGGGGGCATGGTGATGGGTGGTGATGGTGAGTGATGTGTGTGTTGGTGTGCAGGTGAGGGTGTGTGAGTGTGTGTTTTGCTGGGTGTATGTGAGGTAGGTATTTGTTGGTGTGCTGATGGTGTGTGGCTTGTGTGAGGGATGAGCTGTGGGTGTGTGGTTGCTGTCTCTTGGGTGCTGGCAGTGGAATGGCATTTGCAAAGGATCATGGTTGTGATTTGTGTCCTTTATATGGGTGGAGTTGTGGGTGTGTCTTTGTTCTCTGTCCCCACCCCCCAGTATTTATTGGCTTTGTAATTGCTTGTTTGGCCTTTTTTGTGTGATTTTTCCTTTGTACTGTCTGTGCATGTTGGAAACGTTCTTGTGACCGAGTCGGACCCTGCATTTGTCTCGTACGGTGTTCTCCATTTCGTTCACGCTGTGTTTGTGCAGTTTTCTATGCTGCGTACGCGTCGGTCGCGGTGTTTTGTGTTGCTTCGGCTCGGTTTTGTATGCGTGTCGGTCGTGCGGCTTGTCCTCCGTCCGACTCGGTCGTGGTTTTCGCGCCTTGCATCGTACTTTGCGGTTTGGAGTTCGCATGTACGTTTCGGTCGGATTTGTTCCGGGTGCGTGTCGGTCGGTTCGATTCGCGTGTTTTTCCGGCCGGATTGCTGTTTTCCGTGCGGCTCGGTCGTTCGGCTTGGGTTCTGTACGTGTCGGTCGGATTTTGCACGCTTTGCATCGTACTTGGCGTGTCGGGCGCCACAGGTACGTGTCGGTCGGTATAAATTCCGGCTCCGAGTCGGTCGGTGCTTTTTCCGGCCCGAATCGGAATCGACCCCATAGTCTACAGCATGTTGAACCTCAGTGCCACACTTACCAAATGTCAATGAGGAATCCAAGCAAATCCAAATACTTTCACAGCACGCAGGAAAGAATTCATGGGCCTAATATCAGTATAGCAAAGTGTGGGTGATATTGAACAGATGGCCTTGGTCTCACTCGTGCAGGATAGTAAATGTGCCATGCCGAGTTACTACTCTATTCCATGTTTCAAATGTTTAAAGTCGTTCTCTTAGTTGCTTTGGTGCGTTTTGATCCTTCACCACATTTTCACCTGGTCACTAAAGTCTCTCTCATGATGTAAGTCCACAATTAAGCTCTTTGGCAGGCTGCACAAAACGTCAGATCAGGCCCCATGCAGAAGTCTTTCAATTTGGTTCTACCAGGATGGAACTGGCATCATGCAGCTCAAATACCAAGGAAGTACCAGTCAGAACCGTGCTGGCCTGAGATCTAGGTCTTCTGTGTACTGGACCAAGTGGGTCCAGTATTTATTTAGTTTCCGGAAGATCAGGACAGAAGTCTCTCTACTATCGTTTTAAGTGCTATTCATACTCCTGGAGGTCAGCCCACCAGGAGAGGGTCCGTTCATGTGCCTTCTCTTGAGGAAATCAGGCAGAAGCACCTTAAACTGTAGCAGGATGTGTGTTCTGTCTTCCATATCAGAATCTCGTAAACAACTCCATGTTTGTAGATCTGCTCCTAGAACAGCAGAAAGGATATGAGAAGGGTCACATATACAGGTTATTCTTCTAGTGGAAAAACACTACATGCCAAGCACCCACTCGTCCATTAGCTTCCCTAAAGCCAGGGCAGGAAGCCATGAACTCTGCCTGGTACCACTTTTAGAGCTGACACCTGGATGGTCCTTCCAGCAAGAGACAACCAGATGTAAATTAACGTGGGGAACTTTCAAGGAGAAATGACATTTAAAAAAAACATGGTAGGACAGCTAAAACAAACAGCTCCAGGCTTTCACACTAACAATGATAGTAAGACATGTTCATTTTCTCCAGAGACCGGAGTAACAAGCTATGTGGGTAAGTGTCTGGAAAATTGAATGTAAATGCACATGTGATTGTTCTGCAACTTCTCTGTAATTAGCTCTTGTTACATGAGATGGCAGGTTGATACTTCTTAACTAGGCAGCCTGGGCTAAATTACTTTCATGAGCACATGAACATCAAAATACGGTACCAACACAGTGGAATCTCGATCACCACTCCTGCTGACACTTTTTCAGTGAAATATCAAAGCCTTTTAAAACTCTGAGAGAATGCTGTCGACCTTCCTCCCCACTCCCCCTTACAGGACAGTCCCTCTTACCGAGTTCCTTCTTTACCCCCTTTACTCCCCCACAGTCCCAGTTTGCTTTTTCTCTATTCCTATGTTTACCTCACCGACCACTGGGTGTAGCCGTGTAGGTGAGGATACTGTAATGTATCTGTATATGGTTCCACAAAAATAAATAAAACGGCCTTAAACCTGAAACGCTGAGAGAACAATGGATCTAGGTGCAAATCTAAAGTCATGGTAAAAGATTTGGACTTGCGTCATTGGATTAGGTATTACAAAAGGAACATTTTCTTGAGCCCTTCTCAAGTCAAACTGCTGCCAAAGACGGGTTAGTTCTCAGGTGTCTTGGGACATTCAATCCCCAATCAATCAAGGCTTGAGATGTTCTTACTTACTGTCAAGCATTTCTACTCCACGTTCAAATATCTTCTGAACTTCTTTGAGTTGACTGGCTCTCTTCCACACTTCGTTGTTGTCTCACTTGACTGTGTCCCTGCAGTACAGAGGCTGTTTCAAGTGACTACTCTTTTTTTCCCTGATGAGTCTTCTGGTATTTTCTGCCCACCTCTAGAGATCTGGGTCTGCCTTTCTGTGAGATGAAATCTCTGTAAGCCACGAGAAAGCAGAGCATAGTAGCTACATTGCACAGGCACATGGAAGCTGATAAAACACTTAATTCCACTGACAAGCAAGCTCCTAGATAGAAGTTTCATCGTGAGGTGTTTTAACCTATATGTTCTTGTAAAGGGCCTACCTAACTCTCAATGAACAGATGCAAAGAGTGAATAGAGCTAAATGCAAAGCACAAAATAGGTATCACGAAAAAAGAAAGACATCTACAGAATGATAAAGTTAACCCCCATACAACGCCTTAACAATAAAACAGGCCATTACAGGGAAAGAAAAACAGTTTCATAGACGAAATACACATCTGTCACAGAGTTAGGCCTAGGCAAAAATATGTGTCATTTCCATTGTGCAAATTACGCAAAATGCCTGGAAAATTATTACATAACATTAAACAGTATTATGCTAAATGCTGTTCTAGAATTTTGCGCTATCTTGTAGCGTGGAATGTGCCCTGTGTGCAAATTTGTGCAAAAACACTATGCAAACAAGGCTTGCATTCGGTTCATTTGTGTTGTTCCTGTGCTCCTGCTGCAGGATTTTTACTTGAATGAAATCTCAATTGAGCGACGTATCGTAATGCCAAAACTTCAGGTATTTCTCATAAAAATCGTAACGTGTATTACCAGAATTTATGTGAGATTATTCCTGTGTAAACAAAAAGTCATCTAGGCCTAGTAAAAAGAAGACTGAAAGCAAATATGCATAAAAAGACTTTATCAACCCCCAATGATTGTGACAACGTCCATAAGCAGAGAAGCGTTGGTTTCTGGGTATGGAATCAGAATATCACGTTTTAAATATCAACCTCCGAAAATATCACGACCGGATTATCAACTGCTAGAATATCGTGAAGTAGTGGGATGTAGTGGAAACTGCAATTTCATTTGTAGGGGTGCATTATAATCACACATGTAGGGCCACCCGCATATAGGGCCTTATTTACGAAGTGACGCATCTAGACAGATGTGTCACTTCGTAAACTCCTGCGCTACATTATACCTGCGTCAGGTATAATGTATGCAGGGTGGGCGTTCCCCCGCAAGAAAGGGTTGTAGGAGTGGTGCAGTGAAATCTATAAGATTTCACAGTGCCACTTCTAGGTAGCCAATGCGTCAAAACCTTACACCTGCCTTGTGACAGGCGTAAGGGTGACGTAGGCCTTTTCACATGGGGCTTGCCCCATGTGAAAGGAACATTGCTGGAGTTGCGTCAAGCTTCCGACAAAACTCCAGCAATGCCCCACTTTTGCGCCGACAGATACGTCAGTAATACTGACGTATCTGTCATTCCTTGCGACATGATGCGTCATACAGTAAATATGACGTATCAATGGTATTGCAAGGAGGGCGCACTGAGAAGTGACGCATCGCTGCTTTCACACAGCGATGCAACACTTCTCATAAATGAGGCCCATAATCTTTTGTTGTTTTAACGTGAAGTGTTAGAATCTTGAAGTGTAATATCATGAAACGTGATGTATTTAGGAAAGTGAATGGAAACATTATCGTGAAGAACTCGTGTTGTTTAGCTGACAATCATTCATTTATTAAATGTGTTTATGTTAGAAATGGGGGTCTCTAGTTGGCAATGGCTGGCCACTGTCCAAGTAGGGACCCTTCTTCCTAAGTCAGAGTAAGAGGGCTACCCTCCTTGATACCCCTGCTCAACCCTGTGGTAACGTAGCACGAGCAGGTAGGCTTATCTCAGAGGCAGGGTGTGAAGCATTTATGACCATACACAGTAACACAGTGAGGAACACTACAGAGGGACACCACACAAGTAGTTATAAAAAATAAGTATCTTTATATAAAGGCAGATTTATCACAAGACCAATAACTGTAAAAGCCACAATACTGTCAAAAATAGGATAGCTGTTGAAGGGCTGTCAAAGATAGTTCAAAGGTTGCAAGAATAAGGTTCAAATTCAAGGCAGGGGTCTCTGCGCCCCTTTCTCGTTCAGAGGTTGCAAAAATAAGGTTCAAATTCCAGGCAGTGGTCTCTGCGACCCTTTCTCTCATAAGACTGTCAAAAATAGGATGGCTGTTGAAGGACTGTCAAAAAATAGTTCAAAGGTTGCAAAAATAAGGTTCAAATTCAAAGCAGTGGTCTCTGCGACCCTTTCTCTCACAAAGTACCTGGGTTTAGTAGCAAAACCAACAAAATGTCGCAAAGAAGTGGTAGCGATGATTCTCGGCACGCGAGGCCGGCGATGCGTTGAAATCCTTGCCGCAAGGGAGGATGATGCGCCGATCTGCGTGATGCGTGCGGAGACACTGCGACCAACTTCTGCACGCTAGGCCGCCGATGCGATGACTTTCTTGCCGCGAGGGAGAAGTCGATGCGACGATCCTGTTGCGCTGTGCGATTGTGTTGCGATGCGAAGAGATGACGCACCGCGAGGGAGCGACGAAATCCGGTGCGATGCGATGAAAATGGCGGACGCACGGCGTCCGCAAAGCGATGTCTTGAAGCGATGATTTCTTTAGGGGTCGCGAGCGCTCGGCGACAGCAGCGCGATGATTTTTCCAGCGCGTCTCAGCTGCAGCGGCTCGCAAAGGGGCGTTAGCGATGGTTTCGCGTTGCGAGCACCCAGCGGCAGCAGCGCGATGATTTTTCCAGCGCTCTCGGCTGCAGCGGTTCGCAAACGTGCGTTAGCGGCGATTTCCAGCACTCTTTTCTCTGAAGCAAAACTAGAGGCCCTGGAACTCACAGGAGCCTCATCAGCAGATAGCAATCCTCGCAGGGAGGAAGCAGGAGGTTGGTGGTGGAGTCAGATGTGCCTGAGACTCCAGCAGGAGGCTAGCTCTTTTCCTAGCCCTTGGGTAATTGCTGTAACAAAAATAAAAGTTCTCTCAAAAGTCCTTTTCTCTCTTCTTCAAGATCCAGTGGTCACTGCTGCAGGCCAGTGCAAGAAACAACACACAAGCACAGGGACAGTCACTTCCTGCAGATTCCTCCAGTGGCACGGACAGAGTTTCCTCTCCAGATCCAAAAGCAATACAAAATGTAGGGGCTTGAGCACAGATATTTATACCCCAAAAGCCTTTGATCTTTGAAGCTACCAGTCACTGAACCTAGCCAGAACCAGTTCTGCTCAGGCCTGGAGCACTTTGTTTACCAGGCTGCATTCTTCCTTTCAGAAAGAGGGGTCTGCTAGCAGACACACAGTAGGAGGTGGAGCCAGCATTCACCTTGCCAGGCACAGCCCTATTCAGGTCAAAGAGCCATCCCTCCCCACACTCTAAATGCAGATCTCTCTATTCAACACAGGTCTGACTCAGCCTGCCCTGCCCCTCTAAAACCAGACAGCCAATACACATAACAGCAGAGCACACTGGAAGGCTTAGGCAAGAAAATACCTACTTTCTAAAAGTGGTATTTTCAAACACAGAATATAAAAATAAACTTCACTAAAAGATGTATTTTAATATTCTGAGCTCAGGCATACTAAATTCGTTTTTCTACCATGTTCCTGGGGTCAGTTAGGACTATAGAATGTAATAGTCAAACTGCCCATTCTAGCCTATGAGGAACAGGTAGCCTTACAGTAGTGAAAAACGAAATGGGGCATAATTCACTACCAGGACATGCTACACACACCAAGGCATGTCCTACCTTACACATACAATGCACCCTACCATAGGGGTGACTTACAAGATGCCAATGGAAGGTTCAGGGGCTGGGAAGTGGGTGCACTTCACAGCCAAGATGGCAGTTCTGGACTGCACACAGACACTGCAGTGGCAGGTCTGAGACACACTTTACAAGCTGCTTCTGTGGGTGGCACACATCAGTGCTGCAGGCCCACCAGCAGCATTTGGTTTACCAGCCCTGGGCACACACAGGCCACACTACTAGGGACTAACAGGTAAACCAAATAAGCCAATCAGGGATATACCAATTCACATAGTCATATTTACAAAGGGAGAGAATATGCACTTTAGCACTGAACAGCAGTGGTAAAGTGCCCAGAGTCATAAAACCAACAGAAACAGGTCAGCAAAAATACAGGAGGCAGGCAAAAAGTTTAGGGGTGACCCTGCAAGAAGGGTCATTTCCAACACAACCCCCTTCCAGCCAAAACGCAGGGTAGACCAATCACTACTTTGATGGGCTTCCCTGCTTCGGGCGATAGAACACGGAACTGGCCCGCAACTGCAGGGGCATATGCCAGCTCTACTCCAATCTGAACCCTGGTGGATCCCTCTGTCCACACTCCCAGGGCCCACTAAGATAACCAATGGGGAACTCTGCCCCTCACCTGTGGACACCACCTGTGCAGCACCTAACCTTAACTGGCCCCCAGGTGTGTCCCAACAGATAAACAATAAGCCACAGTAGCCACTGACAGTAGTCAGGGATGAGACCCAGGCCTTATACCTCTCAGGGCTCACTAAGACAACCAATGGGGAACTCTTCCCCTTACCTGTGGACACCACCTGTGCAGCACCAAACCTTAACTGGCCCCCAGGTGTGTCCCAACAGATAAACAACAAGCCCCAGTAGCCACTGACAGTAGTCAGTGATGAAATCCAAGCCCTATACCTCTCAGGGCTCTCAAACT
Organism: Calotriton arnoldi; assembly: GCA_963921515.1. Lineage (NCBI taxonomy): Eukaryota > Metazoa > Chordata > Amphibia > Caudata > Salamandridae > Calotriton > Calotriton arnoldi. The sequence goes on from CAWUFW010006350.1 coordinate 99,934, forward strand.
TTTGTGGCATCAGAGAGTGAGGGGCAGTAACCCCAGGTGTCTGGCACCTTTTGTCCACTCTCCCTCCTGTCAGGTCAGGTGACGCACCCTGACACTGACCCACCAGCCCTGGGCCTGTTCCCAGCGGCGGGGCCAGAGACTGGGGTGGGCTCCCCCACACCCGGTCCCTCTCTTTGGGGCTCGGTACCCTCCCACTTGGAGCGGTACCCCCTCCAGAATTGTCAGGGCACCTGAGGCAGGTGTCCTGCATAATTCACCCACCAGTTCAGGGGTTCTATCCTGCAACTGGTATCCCAGCATAGGGTCTGTACCCTTAGACTGGGCGGAGGTCAGGGGTGAGGCTGCCCTCTCCCCGCCCCCTTTACTGGGGCCCGGCACCCTCCCACCTGGAGAGGTGCCTCCATAACACAAACCGGGAGGGGCACTGTTAGCAGTTGCCCCTTTCTCCAGATCAGGGGGGATACCCTGAACCTGGCCCCCCAACCTAGGGTCTGTACCCTTAGGCTGGGCCTGTGCCTGGCAACCCAGGACTTCTGGGGGAGTACACCAATTCCCCCAAGGAAAATACACTCTTCCACTAGTTCAGGGCCTTGTCCCTGCAACTGATCCATCAACCTGGAAAAACCCTCAGGTGGTACTGGGGTCAGAGGCGAGGACTCCCTCCCTCTGCACCCCCTTCCAGCATACTGCACCCTCCCACCTGGAGTGGTGCTTTTAGGAAAAAAATGGTCGGGACACTGCTTACAGTTGTCCCTTCCTCCAGGTCAGACAACACCTGGACCTGACTTACCATCCCAGGGACCAACCCCTGTGGTTGAACAACCGCCTGGCCACCCAGGACTTCCTGGGGAGCACACAGGCTCCCCTCAAGGGAAACACACCCCTCCACCAGTTCAGGGCCTGGACCCTGCAACTGACCTACCAACCTGAAAGAACCCTCAGGGTGCACCGGGGTCAGAGGCGAGGACTCCCTCCCTCTGCACCCCCTTCCAGCATACTGCACCCTCCCACCTGGAGTGGTGCTCTTGGAAAAAATGGTCGGGACACTGCTTACAGTTGTCCCTCCCTCCAGGTCAGACAACTCCTGGACCTGACTTACCAACCCAGGGACCAACCCCTGCGGCTGAACAACTGCCTGGCCAACCAGGACTTCCTGAGGGTGACACATACCTAGCGTGTTGCGTGACAGTCTGCCTGGCACAGAGCTCACGACCTCCTGTCCCTCTGACAGTGCGTGAAGATGCCCCAGGACAGAAGTGGCGTCACCATGGCCAATCCTATGAGGCTCAGCCCTTCTGGCTGGCCCCTGACCCACTGGTTCTTCCACTGGGGACTCTTTCCCCCTTTCATCCCTCAGACTGGACTTCTGTACCCTCCCCCTAGGAGTGGCACTGCCAGGCACAAGAACTGATGGAGGCCTGACTACAGGCACTCCCAGCTCACCTAACACTGGGGTACCCCCACAATGGACGGTCCGTCCAGACAGACTAGGCTCCCCACCTGGTGTTCCCTCATTGAACCATCCAGTCCTGGGGACTGAGGCTGGGGCACTTCGGGACCTATCCCAGTCTCACTCCTGCTCCCACGAGACAGGATGTGAGGCCCTACCACCTCCTCACAACAAGGGGACCCAGCTGTAACACTCCTAACCTTTACCAGAACTCTGGGTTGGAAAACTTCTGAACCACTTCTCTTAGGGTCATTCCCTAATGCCTCTACAGAGCCTCTGGTACTCACCCAGAGGTCTGCCTCCTGCGCAAGTTCCCTAGGATCAGAGAACTCGCACTCTAACACATGTTGGTTTAGCTCTGGAAAATAGGAACTCACAATATGCTCTCCCACAATTGGATTACACAGTTCCACGCAGGTGCTAACCTTTACCTCACAATCCAGTGTCTCACACACGTACCCCACACCACTCTCTTGAAGTGGGCGAGACATTAACTGACTGTCTCTATCACTCAACCCACACTCTTCTGGGCGGTCCTCACACTCATACACCAGGACTTCAACCACGGGGGAACCCCTCTCCCTGCACCTCTCATCCAGAGTCGGTAGAGTATCCCTCCTTTCACTAGGACTATGGGCCCCTGCGCTAGTTCCCCAATCCACCTCAGGGACACTGCATATTAATGGAGCTACCTCATATCCTTGAATCCCCTGGTGTAGATCAACCCCCTCCTTCAAGTCAGGTGCTACATCTCTGGGTGGGTGTACTACACTGTCATCACTATATACTTCAATTTTGCTGCCACCACTGGACCCCACCCTCTCTGGGGAATCCAGACAATTAAAACTGCGCTCCAGGGGTAACCTACCCTCTTGAGCTAACTTCTCCTTTTCTGCTATCTGCGCTAGGTGCGCCTCCAGCTGGGCAATCTCTATTTGGAGCCTCTCCAATTCCAGCTGGTACTCCCTCTCCCTCTGTCGGCCCAACTCCTCTGGGGACCATGAAGGGGATTGGGTGCTACCCTGTGCACTAGATCCAGCAAGGGACTCCCTACCTATGGGACCTTCCCGCCTGTCCACCAACTCCTCTGGGGACCCTGAGGGGAATCTGGCACTACCATAGGCACTAGACTCATCAAGGAACTCCCCACCTATGAGATATTCCATAACACTTTCTTCCTCCTCTTCAGACTCTCCAGAGCCACCCTCAGACCAACTACCCTCTTGGTAGGTGTACTGGGACTCCAAGAATCTCCATCTGTCTTGTTGCCAAAGTCTCAGGGATGTCTGCAGGGATAGCTGAGTCTCCTTCCTACTCACTGCTAAGCCCCTCTCCTCACAGAACCCCCTTAGCTCCTCTAGACTGTAGGTCAACAGATCATCTATATACAAGGTAGGTCTCATTTCAGCAAGACCCATTGTAGCAATATCTGGCAATATCAATAATAAAAAAAATAGGCTTGCCCGTTGTAACAATCACGGGCAATATCAATACAGATAGAAGAAAACTTCTTAAGAAAATGTATGCGGGTAAAAAAATCACCGGCAATATCAATCACAATATAGGATCCAAAAACTTTCAAAAATGTATGCGGGTACTATCACCGGCAATATCAATAAAAATAGGCTTGCCCATTGTAACAATCACGGGCAATATCAATAAAAGACAGAAGAAAATTTCTCAAGAAAATGTATGCTGGTAAAAAATCACCGGCAATATCAATTACAATATAGGATCCAACAATTCTCAAAAATGTATGCGGGTACTATCACCTGGCAATATCAATAAAACATAGGCTTGCCCATTGTAACAATCACGGGCAATATCAATAAAAGATAGAAGAAAACTTCTCAAGAAAATGTATGCTGGTAAAAAATCACCGGCAATATCAATTACAATATAGGATCCAACAATTCTCAAAAATGTATGCGGGTACTATCACCTGGCAATATCAATAAAACATAGGCTTGCCCATTGTAACAATCACGGGCAATATCAATAAAAGATAGAAGAAAACTTCTCAAGAAAATGTATGCTGGTAAAAAAATCACCGGCAATATCAATTACAATATAAGATCCAACAATTCTCAAAAATGTATGCGGGTACTATCACCTGGCAATATCAATAAAACATAGGCTTGCCCATTGTAACAATCACGGGCAATATCAATCAAAGATAGAACCAAAAAAAAAACTTCAAAAATGTATGTGGTACGTTATGGTCTGCACTCACTAGTAGTGTACACTATAATTACTGTATGCGATCATAAATGCAAGTCCAGATCCTCACCGCTGACCACCAATGTTAGAAATGGGGATCTCTAGTTGGCAATGGCTGGCCACTGTCCAAGTAGGGACCCTTCTTCCTAAGTCAGAGTAAGAGGGCTACCCTCCTTGATACCCCTGCTCAACCCTGTGGTAACGTAGCACGAGCAGGTAGGCTTATCTCAGAGGCAGGGTGTGAAGCATTTATGACCATACACAGTAACACAGTGAGGAACACTACAGAGGGACACCACACAAGTAGTTATAAAAAATAAGTATCTTTATATAAAGGCAGATTTATCACAAGACCAATAACTGTAAAAGCCACAATACTGTCAAAAATAGGATAGCTGTTGAAGGGCTGTCAAAGATAGTTCAAAGGTTGCAAGAATAAGGTTCAAATTCAAGGCAGGGGTCTCTGCGCCCCTTTCTCGTTCAGAGGTTGCAAAAATAAGGTTCAAATTCCAGGCAGTGGTCTCTGCGACCCTTTCTCTCATAAGACTGTCAAAAATAGGATGGCTGTTGAAGGACTGTCAAAAAATAGTTCAAAGGTTGCAAAAATAAGGTTCAAATTCAAAGCAGTGGTCTCTGCGACCCTTTCTCTCACAAAGTACCTGGGTTTAGTAGCAAAACCAACAAAATGTCGCAAAGAAGTGGTAGCGATGATTCTCGGCACGCGAGGCCGGCGATGCGTTGAAATCCTTCCCGCAAGGGAGGATGATGCGCCGATCTGCGTGATGCGTGCGGAGACACTGCGACCAACTTCTGCACGCTAGGCCGCCGATGCGATGACTTTCTTGCCGCGAGGGAGAAGTCGATGCGACGATCCTGTTGCGCTGTGCGATTGTGTTGCGATGCGAAGAGATGACGCTCCGCGAGGGAGCGACGAAATCCGGTGCGATGCGATGAAAATGGCGGACGCACGGCGTCCGCAAAGCGATGTCTTGAAGCGATGATTTCTTTAGGGGTTGCGAGCGCTCGGCGACAGCAGCGCGATGATTTTTCCAGCGCGTCTCAGCTGCAGCGGCTCGCAAAGGGGCGTTAGCGATGGTTTCGTGTTGCGAGCACCCAGCGGCAGCAGCGCGATGATTTTTCCAGCGCTCTCGGCTGCAGCGGCTCGCAAACGTGCGTTAGCGACGATTTCCAGCACTCTTTTCTCTGAAGCAAAACTAGAGGCCCTGGAACTCACAGGAGCCTCATCAGCAGATAGCAATCCTCGCAGGGAGGAAGCAGGAGGTTGGTGGTGGAGTCAGATGTGCCTGAGACTCCAGCAGGAGGCTAGCTCTTTTCCTAGCCCTTGGGTAATTGCTGTAACAAAAATAAAAGTTCTCTCAAAAGTTCCTTTTCTCTCTTCTTCAAGGTCCAGTGGTCACTGCTGCAGGCCAGTGCAAGAAACAACACACAAGCACAGGGACAGTCACTTCCTGCAGATTCCTCCAGTGGCACGGACAGAGTTTCCTCTCCAGATCCAAAAGCAATACAAAATGTAGGGGCTTGAGCACAGATATTTATACCCCAAAAGCCTTTGATCTTTGAAGCTACCAGTCACTGAACCTAGCCAGAACCAGTTCTGCTCAGGCCTGGAGCACTTTGTTTACCAGGCTGCATTCTTCCTTTCAGAAAGAGGGGGTCTGCTAGCAGACACACAGTAGGAGGTGGAGCCAGCATTCACCTTGCCAGGCACAGCCCTATTCAGGTCAAGGAGCCATCCCTCCCCACACTCTAAATGCAGATCTCTCTATTCAACACAGGTCTGACTCAGCCTGCCCTGCCCCTCTAAAACCAGACTGCCAATACACATAACAGCAGAGCACACTGGAAGGCTTAGGCAAGAAAATACCTACTTTCTAAAAGTGGTATTTTCAAACACAGAATATAAAAATAAACTTCACTAAAAGATGTATTTTAATATTCTGAGCTCAGGCATACTAAATTCGTTTTTCTACCATGTTCCTGGGGTCAGTTAGGACTATAGAATGTAATAGTCAAACTGCCCATTCTAGCCTATGAGGAACAGGTAGCCTTACAGTAGTGAAAAACGAAATGGGGCATAATTCACTACCAGGACATGCTACACACACCAAGGCATGTCCTACCTTACACATACAATGCACCCTACCATAGGGGTGACTTACAAGATGCCAATGGAAGGTTCAGGGGCTGGGAAGTGGGTGCACTTCACAGCCAAGATGGCAGTTCTGGACTGCACACAGACACTGCAGTGGCAGGTCTGAGACACACTTTACAAGCTGCTTCTGTGGGTGGCACACATCAGTGCTGCAGGCCCACCAGCAGCATTTGGTTTACCAGCCCTGGGCACACACAGGCCACACTACTAGGGACTAACAGGTAAACCAAATAAGCCAATCAGGGATATACCAATTCACATAGTCATATTTACAAAGGGAGAGCATATGCACTTTAGCACTGAACAGCAGTGGTAAAGTGCCCAGAGTCATAAAACCAACAGAAACAGGTCAGCAAAAATACAGGAGGCAGGCAAAAAGTTTAGGGGTGACCCTGCAAGAAGGGCCATTTCCAACACAACCCCCTTCCAGCCAAAACGCAGGGTAGACCAATCACTACTTTGATGGGCTTCCCTGCTTCGGGCGATAGAACACGGAACTGGCCCGCAACTGCAGGGGCATATGCCAGCTCTACTCCAATCTGAACCCTGGTGGATCCCTCTGTCCACACTCCCAGGGCCCACTAAGATAACCAATGGGGAACTCTGCCCCTCACCTGTGGACACCACCTGTGCAGCACCTAACCTTAACTGGCCCCCAGGTGTGTCCCAACAGATAAACAATAAGCCACAGTAGCCACTGACAGTAGTCAGGGATGAGACCCAGGCCTTATACCTCTCAGGGCTCACTAAGACAACCAATGGGGAACTCTTCCCCTTACCTGTGGACACCACCTGTGCAGCACCAAACCTTAACTGGCCCCCAGGTGTGTCCCAACAGATAAACAACAAGCCCCAGTAGCCACTGACAGTAGTCAGTGATGAAATCCAAGCCCTATACCTCTCAGGGCTCTCAAACTTTGTGGCATCAGAGAGTGAGGGGCAGTAACCCCAGGTGTCTGGCACCTTTTGTCCACTCTCCCTCCTGTCAGGTCAGGTGACGCACCCTGACACTGACCCACCAGCCCTGGGCCTGTTCCCAGCGGCGGGGCCAGAGACTGGGGTGGGCTCCCCCACACCCGGTCCCTCTCTTTGGGGCTCGGTACCCTCCCACTTGGAGCGGTACCCCCTCCAGAATTGTCAGGGCACCTGAGGCAGGTGTCCTGCATAATTCACCCACCAGTTCAGGGGTTCTATCCTGCAACTGGTATCCCAGCATAGGGTCTGTACCCTTAGACTGGGCGGAGGTCAGGGGTGAGGCTGCCCTCTCCCCGCCCCCTTTACTGGGGCCCGGCACCCTCCCACCTGGAGAGGTGCCTCCATAACACAAACCGGGAGGGGCACTGTTAGCAGTTGCCCCTTTCTCCAGATCAGGGGGACACCCTGAACCTGGCCCCCCAACCTAGGGTCTGTACCCTTAGGCTGGGCCTGTGCCTGGCAACCCAGGACTTCTGGGGAGTACACCAATTCCCCCCAAGGAAAATACACTCTTCCACTAGTTCAGGGCCTTGTCCCTGCAACTGATCCATCAACCTGGAAAAACCCTCAGGTGGTACTGGGGTCAGAGGCGAGGACTCCCTCCCTCTGCACCCCCTTCCAGCATACTGCACCCTCCCACCTGGAGTGGTGCTTTTAGGAAAAAAATGGTCGGGACACTGCTTACAGTTGTCCCTTCCTCCAGGTCAGACAACACCTGGACCTGACTTACCATCCCAGGGACCAACCCCTGTGGTTGAACAACCGCCTGGCCACCCAGGACTTCCTGGGGAGCACACAGGCTCCCCTCAAGGGAAACACACCCCTCCACCAGTTCAGGGCCTGGACCCTGCAACTGACCTACCAACCTGAAAAAACCCTCAGGGTGCACCGGGGTCAGAGGCGAGGACTCCCTCCCTCTGCACCCCCTTCCAGCATACTGCACCCTCCCACCTGGAGTGGTGCTCTTGGAAAAAATGGTCGGGACACTGCTTACAGTTGTCCCTCCCTCCAGGTCAGACAACTCCTGGACCTGACTTACCAACCCAGGGACCAACCCCTGCGGCTGAACAACTGCCTGGCCAACCAGGACTTCCTGAGGGTGACACATACCTAGCGTGTTGCGTGACAGTCTGCCTGGCACAGAGCTCACGACCTCCTGTCCCTCTGACAGTGCGTGAAGATGCCCCAGGACAGAAGTGGCGTCACCATGGCCAATCCTATGAGGCTCAGCCCTTCTGGCTGGCCCCTGACCCACTGGTTCTTCCACTGGGGACTCTTTCCCCCTTTCATCCCTCAGACTGGACTTCTGTACCCTCCCCTAGGAGTGGCACTGCCAGGCACAAGAACTGATGGAGGCCTGACTACAGGCACTCCCAGCTCACCTAACACTGGGGTACCCCCCACAATGGACGGTCCGTCCAGACAGACTAGGCTCCCCACCTGGTGTTCCCTCATTGAACCATCCAGTCCTGGGGACTGAGGCTGGGGCACTTCGGGACCTATCCCAGTCTCACTCCTGCTCCCACGAGACAGGATGTGAGGCCCTACCACCTCCTCACAACAAGGGGACCCAGCTGTAACACTCCTAACCTTTACCAGAACTCTGGGTTGGAAAACTTCTGAACCACTTCTCTTAGGGTCATTCCCTAATGCCTCTACAGAGCCTCTGGTACTCACCCAGAGGTCTGCCTCCTGCGCAAGTTCCCTAGGATCAGAGAACTCGCACTCTAACACATGTTGGTTTAGCTCTGGAAAATAGGAACTCACAATATGCTCTCCCACAATTGGATTACACAGTTCCACGCAGGTGCTAACCTTTACCTCACAATCCAGTGTCTCACACACGTACCCCACACCACTCTCTTGAAGTGGGCGAGACATTAACTGACTGTCTCTATCACTCAACCCACACTCTTCTGGGCGGTCCTCACACTCATACACCAGGACTTCAACCACGGGGGAACCCCTCTCCCTGCACCTCTCATCCAGAGTCGGTAGAGTATCCCTCCTTTCACTAGGACTATGGGCCCCTGCGCTAGTTCCCCAATCCACCTCAGGGACACTGCATATTAATGGAGCTACCTCATATCCTTGAATCCCCTGGTGTAGATCAACCCCCTCCTTCAAGTCAGGTGCTACATCTCTGGGTGGGTGTACTACACTGTCATCACTATATACTTCAATTTTGCTGCCACCACTGGACCCCACCCTCTCTGGGGAATCCAGACAATTAAAACTGCGCTCCAGGGGTAACCTACCCTCTTGAGCTAACTTCTCCTTTTCTGCTATCTGCGCTAGGTGCGCCTCCAGCTGGGCAATCTCTATTTGGAGCCTCTCCAATTCCAGCTGGTACTCCCTCTCCCTCTGTCGGCCCAACTCCTCTGGGGACCATGAAGGGGATTGGGTGCTACCCTGTGCACTAGATCCAGCAAGGGACTCCCTACCTATGGGACCTTCCCGCCTGTCCACCAACTCCTCTGGGGACCCTGAGGGGAATCTGGCACTACCATAGGCACTAGACTCATCAAGGAACTCCCCACCTATGAGATATTCCATAACACTTTCTTCCTCCTCTTCAGACTCTCCAGAGCCACCCTCAGACCAACTACCCTCTTGGTAGGTGTACTGGGACTCCAAGAATCTCCATCTGTCTTGTTGCCAAAGTCTCAGGGATGTCTGCAGGGATAGCTGAGTCTCCTTCCTACTCACTGCTAAGCCCCTCTCCTCACAGAACCCCCTTAGCTCCTCTAGACTGTAGGTCAACAGATCATCTATATACAAGGTAGGTCTCATTTCAGCAAGACCCATTGTAGCAATATCTGGCAATATCAATAATAAAAAAAATAGGCTTGCCCGTTGTAACAATCACGGGCAATATCAATACAGATAGAAGAAAACTTCTTAAGAAAATGTATGCGGGTAAAAAATCACCGGCAATATCAATCACAATATAGGATCCAAAAACTTTCAAAAATGTATGCGGGTACTATCACCGGCAATATCAATAAAAATAGGCTTGCCCATTGTAACAATCACGGGCAATATCAATAAAAGACAGAAGAAAACTTCTCAAGAAAATGTATGCTGGTAAAAAATCACCGGCAATATCAATTACAATATAGGATCCAACAATTCTCAAAAATGTATGCGGGTACTATCACCTGGCAATATCAATAAAACATAGGCTTGCCCATTGTAACAATCACGGGCAATATCAATAAAAGATAGAAGAAAACTTCTCAAGAAAATGTATGCTGGTAAAAAAATCACCGGCAATATCAATTACAATATAGGATCCAACAATTCTCAAAAATGTATGCGGGTACTATCACCTGGCAATATCAATAAAACATAGGCTTGCCCATTGTAACAATCACGGGCAATATCAATAAAAGATAGAAGAAAACTTCTCAAGAAAATGTATGCTGGTAAAAAATCACCGGCAATATCAATTACAATATAAGATCCAACAATTCTCAAAAATGTATGCGGGTACTATCACCTGGCAATATCAATAAAACATAGGCTTGCCCATTGTAACAATCACGGGCAATATCAATCAAAGATAGAACCAAAAAAAAACTTCAAAAATGTATGTGGTACGTTATGGTCTGCACTCACTAGTAGTGTACACTATAATTACTGTATGCGATCATAAATGCAAGTCCAGATCCTCACCGCTGACCACCAATGTTAGAAATGGGGATCTCTAGTTGGCAATGGCTGGCCACTGTCCAAGTAGGGACCCTTCTTCCTAAGTCAGAGTAAGAGGGCTACCCTCCTTGATACCCCTGCTCAACCCTGTGGTAACGTAGCACGAGCAGGTAGGCTTATCTCAGAGGCAGGGTGTGAAGCATTTATGACCATACACAGTAACACAGTGAGGAACACTACAGAGGGGCACCACACAAGTAGTTATAAAAAATAAGTATCTTTATATAAAGGCAGATTTATCACAAGACCAATAACTGTAAAAGCCACAATACTGTCAAAAATAGGATAGCTGTTGAAGGGCTGTCAAAGATAGTTCAAAGGTTGCAAGAATAAGGTTCAAATTCAAGGCAGGGGTCTCTGCGCCCCTTTCTCGTTCAGAGGTTGCAAAAATAAGGTTCAAATTCCAGGCAGTGGTCTCTGCGACCCTTTCTCTCATAAGACTGTCAAAAATAGGATGGCTGTTGAAGGACTGTCAAAAAATAGTTCAAAGGTTGCAAAAATAAGGTTCAAATTCAAAGCAGTGGTCTCTGCGACCCTTTCTCTCACAAAGTACCTGGGTTTAGTAGCAAAACCAACAAAATGTTGCAAAGAAGTGGTAGCGATGATTCTCGGCACGCGAGGCCGGCGATGCGTTGAAATCCTTGCCGCAAGGGAGGATGATGCGCCGATCTGCGTGATGCGTGCGGAGACACTGCGACCAACTTCTGCACGCTAGGCCGCCGATGCGATGACTTTCTTGCCGCGAGGGAGAAGTCGATGCGACGATCCTGTTGCGCTGTGCGATTGTGTTGCGATGCGAAGAGATGACGCTCCGCGAGGGAGCGACGAAATCCGGTGCGATGCGATGAAAATGGCGGACGCACGGCGTCCGCAAAGCGATGTCTTAAAGCGATGATTTCTTTAGGGGTCGCGAGCGCTCGGCGACAGCAGCGCGATGATTTTTCCAGCGCGTCTCAGCTGCAGCGGCTCGCAAAGGGGCGTTAGCGATGGTTTCGCGTTGCGAGCACCCAGCGGCAGCAGCGCGATGATTTTTCCAGCGCTCTCGGCTGCAGCGGCTCGCAAACGTGCGTTAGCGACGATTTCCAGCACTCTTTTCTCTGAAGCAAAACTAGAGGCCCTGGAACTCACAGGAGCCTCATCAGCAGATAGCAATCCTCGCAGAGAGGAAGCAGGAGGTTGGTGGTGGAGTCAGATGTGCCTGAGACTCCAGCAGGAGGCTAGCTCTTTTCCTAGCCCTTGGGTAATTGCTGTAACAAAAATAAAAGTTCTCTCAAAAGTCTTTTTCTCTCTTCTTCAAGGTCCAGTGGTCACTGCTGCAGGCCAGTGCAAGAAACAACACACAAGCACAGGGACAGTCACTTCCTGCAGATTCCTCCAGTGGCACGGACAGAGTTTCCTCTCCAGATCCAAAAGCAATACAAAATGTAGGGGCTTGAGCACAGATATTTATACCCCAAAAGCCTTTGATCTTTGAAGCTACCAGTCACTGAACCTAGCCAGAACCAGTTCTGCTCAGGCCTGGAGCACTTTGTTTACCAGGCTGCATTCTTCCTTTCAGAAAGAGGGGTCTGCTAGCAGACACACAGTAGGAGGTGGAGCCAGCATTCACCTTGCCAGGCACAGCCCTATTCAGGTCAAGGAGCCACCCCTCCCCACACTCTAAATGCAGATCTCTCTATTCAACACAGGTCTGACTCAGCCTGCCCTGCCCCTCTAAAACCAGACAGCCAATACACATAACAGCAGAGCACACTGGAAGGCTTAGGCAAGAAAATACCTACTTTCTAAAAGTGGTATTTTCAAACACAGAATATAAAAATAAACTTCACTAAAAGATGTATTTTAATATTCTGAGCTCAGGCATACTAAATTCGTTTTTCTACCATGTTCCTGGGGTCAGTTAGGATTATAGAATGTAATAGTCAAACTGCCCATTCTAGCCTATGAGGAACAGGTAGCCTTACAGTAGTGAAAAACGAAATGGGGCATAATTCACAACCAGGACATGCTACACACACCAAGGCATGTCCTACCTTACACATACAATGCACCCTACCATAGGGGTGACTTACAAGATGCCAAGGGAAGGTTCAGGGGCTGGGAAGTGGGTGCACTTCACAGCCAAGATGGCAGTTCTGGACTGCACACAGACACTGCAGTGGCAGGTCTGAGACACACTTTACAAGCTGCTTCTGTGGGTGGCACACATCAGTGCTGCAGGCCCACCAGCAGCATTTGGTTTACCAGCCCTGGGCACACACAGGCCACACTACTAGGGACTAACAGGTAAACCAAATAAGCCAATCAGGGATATACCAATTCACATAGTCATATTTACAAAGGGAGAGCATATGCACTTTAGCACTGAACAGCAGTGGTAAAGTGCCCAGAGTCATAAAACCAACAGAAACAGGTCAGCAAAAATACAGGAGGCAGGCAAAAAGTTTAGGGGTGACCCTGCCAGAAGGGCCATTTCCAACAGTTTATTAATTTGTTGTTTACATGTAGGTAGAAATTAACTGAACGTGCCTTAGTTTCCTATGCAATTTTGTAAACCTCACATGCCATTTTCTTATGTTAGCTGAATCTTGTAGGCCTGAAATTTATTTTTCCCTGCAAGCTCTCGCTTTAGAATTAATAGCTTAATTTCATGTGTGCTGTGGAATTCGTTCTATCTCATGTTTTGTGTTGCAGGTAAAAGACGCGCTCATGTTAGCTAGAATAATGTCTTTGTAATACTAGTCAGGCAAGGAGAGAAAGAGTTACATCGTTTGGTCTGAATCGATAAGAGAAGACCGTTGTCCTTCGTACAGGAGAAGGCTTGGGAACCAAGGACAGAAGTGGTGAGAAGAAGAACAACGCGGTCCCATGGAAAACTACCTTTAGGACGATATCCAGAACAGGTGGCATGACCCGCAAGGACTCTTGGAAAGGATACCTGTAATAATGTGATGTTGAAAGTAGGGAAAGTGCCCACTTCTGCTTCTGCCTTTGGAGAGAGAGCATCTTAGCACGAGCTCTGTCTCGGTAGCTCTATGCTATTTGACCCATCAATGGTGGAGAGACTTCTTAGGAAGACTCCACATGCTGACACATTTTATTTCCTTTTCCTGAAGATGCTTAAGTAGGTATGTCATCTTAGCACTAATGTAGGGAAAGATTGATGCTTTATATTCATCAACCCTCAATGCAGGAAAAGTTTGACTCATGCTTTCTGATCCTCTGCATCCTATTTCTTGAGTTTATTGTTTTGTGCATGTTACGTCGCCTTAACTTGATTCGCAGATTTGGCTTTATGCTGATTCTGATGTATTTTTACACTCTTTATGTCCAGTTATTTGTGGCTTTGTAAAAAGTAACTAACCTTACGTAGTTGTCTGTGGTTACTTTGTGTCTAGAGAAATTCTTGTTGAATTGATTAGCATTAATAATGACTTTCTCCCCTCTACGCTTACATGCTTCTAAAAAGAACCTTCAGATTGTAATTCTATAATAGGTCCAGAACTTATGAGCCCGGCACTTTCAGATGGTAGCAGAGTAGGTTGGTTAGCACATGAAGCGAGGGGAGAATCCAGAAATCAATCTAGAAAAGCGTAACCTAGAACTCCAGAGCCCCAAAATAGAACCCAATGACTAAGAACGAAGAGCGACGGAATTCGGCAGAGAATGACGGAGTCTGATGTGCGACGAGATCAGCAGTGAATGGAGGAGTGAGTATAAATAGGGTGTATGGCATGTGTTAGATTGCGGGAATTAATTGAGTGTGTGATGTCTGGCAGAGGTGAGTGAGAGTCGAGTGAATGTGGTTTTGGGCCGGACATGCTCCAAGGATTGAGATTTGAGTTTCAGGTCCCGAAGTGGCCTAAGATCCCGGGATATATTAAATGGTGTATAAGACACAGAGATTTATTGTGATTATCTGACCGAAGAATTGAGGAGTTGACGTGAGACGTCATCAGCAGTTCCACCTAAGACAGGGAATCGTTTAGTGGACCTTGTGTACAGAGGTGAGCTATACTGATTCAGGTGACCACGGAGGTCGAGGGTCACCGTGCGTGTATGTTCTTGGATGATTGAATTCTATCGATCCTTTTAGATGGCAGACAATTACAGAATTTAAGACGATTGCGTGAGTGAATGTGTATGGAGAAATTGTAAAGGAGGGTGAGCCGCTGCAAGGAGTGAAGGTGACGTCAGAGTGTGCCGCACTGCGATATGTCAGTTGGTGTAACGCCGCTCTGGGATAGGTTGGTAGTCATCAGGAAGTTGTGGTTGGAAAGTATTGTTCCGTTGTCAAAATTTTGAACAACTTGCAATTCAATCATGCGTTGTTTTAGAGTATTGCGAGATCTTTTCAGGGGTGATCAAGGGGTTGTTACTTGAGTGGGTGAGGAGGAGCCGCCCAAGGATACTCCAGCTCACTACATGGCGACAAAAGTTGGGCTCCACACTATAATTTGGCTTCAAAATTGGCATAAAATCACTGAAAAAGAGGGTGAATTGTCATTTCCACGTTTTGGTTCATTTCGGTTGGATGTGTTGCACCAGTTGAGAGGAGTAATGTTTGCACTGCAACCTTTGCCTAGACCAACACAGTTTGAGGCGTTAGACGCATGGATACGTGCAGCACATGCAAAGAAAAGGGAGATATACCAAGGGAAGATGAGGAAAGCTTTGAGGGCGTGTCAGGAAGTGCAATGGGTTTAAGAGATGGAGAGTGGATACTAATGAGGAAGAAAGGTTGTACCCAATGCTGGTAGAAGAGAGCGATCCTCAGAACAGGAATAGAAGGGAAAATGGAAATGATGAGAGTGATACTGACGACAGCTTGTTGGATGGGTTGTTATCTGAGCGTCCACCACCTTATAATCCACAATCAGAGGAGGGAAGGCAAAATTTGGCAAATGCAGTGAATATGTAAAGTGTGTCAGCACCTCAAACAGGGCCTAGTATGGGAGTTGTGGGAAGGATATCTGCAGGAGTAGGGGGGGACAGGAGTGTCCGCCTTAGGAGGTATGGAAGAGAATGGAGTAAATGCGGCTTCACGGTTACCGGAAGCTCTTACAGTACCGGTCACCATTGGTCCTATTGTTCCTGTCTATGACCCAAGTTCAGTGGGAAACCTTAGTCAGTGAGAGTCTGTTCGAATGGAAGGAATCGGATTAGGAAAGTCAGGGAACCTGATTGGAAATGGTCCATCTCTAGTGCCTGTAGAATCTAGTGCCCCTGTACCAGCTACTGCCGATCCTTTGGGAGTATGCATTGGATCCATTACTATACGGTCTATACCTATGGCAAGCACTAGCTCAGACCTGAGGATGTGGGAAACTCCAGTGAGAGGGCCAATGGGTGCAGCTTCAGAAGCAAGTACAAGTCAGGGAATCAAAGGGAATCAACTATGGGTGGGAGGTGAACTCCACTCCACCAGAGGAGTTTTCAGTGTTTTGCTCACTCTGTGTTCCGCTCAGAGCACGGAGTTTAGCAGAAACTCCGCAACCTCGGCATGACCGAGTTTAGTGGCGCCCACTCGTATTCAGGACTCTGCAGAAAGATGAGTTTGCCTCTGTCCACTAGCCACTGGCTTTGGTTAAGTCTCTACTTCCTTGTAGGAGCAGACTCTGACCCTCCGCTGAAAGGCAGCAGGTGCACTTAGAACCCTTTCCAGTCCAATTACCATCACCCACTGGATTTTCAGCTGCTTCCCGTTAGTTTAGAAACACTTAGCAGTTAGCACCCCCTGCCGCCTGGCAGCCCTTCCGCAAAAGAGTGGCGCGAGGAGCCTGGCAGTGCACCTGTCCTGCTCGGGCTGCTACTGCACTACCCACACTTGAGCGCTGGCATTGAAACTCGAAGCGCTGGCAGCGGCCAATGAGTGCACGGCAGTCTCACTTCTCCCTTTGAGTCCCTGTGGTGAGGTTACATCCTGCCCCTCCTTGCTTCCTCCGCCCACCCGAGCTGAGCTCTGCTACCTTTCGGGCTCGGCACACACTGGCTGCTCTGGGCCTCGCAGGATGTGCCTTCACCTTCAGCCCGGGACTGCCATGAGTAGGTGCCCTGTGAGAGAAGAGGGGGCTCTCATTGAAGCCTGTAAGGCGCACAGCAGCACCAGCCGAGGAGGCTTTGTGTGCAAGAAATAATTTAAATAGACTTCATGCCCGGCCCTGGATATGTGGAGGCTCCAGCTGAACTTCTACGGTGAGTGAGAACGCAAGGGCTGTGGGAGAGGCAGGGGTTAGAGGAGTTCAAGTTGGTTGTGCACTGCAGTTCTGAGAATAGTGTGCTTGGCTGTGATCATGACGTGCGTTGGCAACAACTGCATTGTGGAGCTGGGCTCTTTTTTTAAAGCTAAATGCCAACTCCTTTCATCAGCCTCTGCACTTCTGTCAGCTTGCAGAACTCCATGGAACTTGACTGAGTTTTCAGGTAACTTCGCCGAATTCCGCGGAGGCTAAATCCGCGAACTCTGCCCAGCCCTTGAATCAACATATTTTCGATGTTGCAGACTTGGAGACTTGATTGAGAGATCACAATAACCGCAAGGAAGGTCAGAGTAGTACATCAAGCCAAGGAACCATCAAGGCTGCAGTAAAGGCGCAACTATTGGATGTGGTGAGGTTGAAGGCTGAGGTAGACGAGATCATCAGTGGGAACTTACCTTTGGAGAGACTAGGCACCTATGAGCCAGATGACCTGTTGTTTTTAGCAAAGGATGTCACCCGCAAAGCGAGATGAGCACATGAAAAGTTGTCAGAACTAGCTCAGAGATATGAAGTAGACCTGTCTCGAACAAAAATGTTACAGGGAAATCATAGGCTTAACTACAGTGACCAGGAGCTGGAGGAAAAGAGAGTGACGGGATTGAAAACACACATCTAAGAGTTAGTTATAGGAATATGGGCTTGGAGTATGCTGGATAAGTGGGAGGAAAGGTGGTCTAAGAAGAAGAGTATGATAAGGGTGACAGGGGAATCACCACCTCCAGGAAGGGGAACATCGGGATTTGAGTCATATCCACTGTGAGAGGTGCCTAGCAGATGCTATGTGCATGTTCTATGGAGTAGAGGTGACCTTGCTGCATTTACAAATGTATCCCCCAGGTTGAGAGAGAAACCTGCTGAATGGTACAAGCAAGCTGATTGTTTGTTCAGATCTCGAAGGTGTTGTGGATTGCCTTAAATACTTTATTCGAAATTGTGGTTCATAGTGATCTATGGTCTGCATTTAAAATCGCTATTGAGTGGCCTGCTGCTGAGCCAGAAAGGGATCCTGTAACTCATGGTCCTTCGCCCTTGGTCATGATTGCAGTCCAAAATAGCCCCTCAAGACATCGATTGGGTTAAAATAAATTGAACAACCCAGGAGCCTAAAGAGTCAGTACATGCCTATTATGGAAGGCTCAAGCCAAGCCTTTAAGCAGTACACACTCGACCCTAAAGACATGGGCCAATTTGTCTCAAAACTTGTGACAGGACTGAGGCCGAAAATCAGCCTCATGATCCAGCAACATCTGATCTGCTGGCAAAATAAGTCTGTAGACGAAATTCCATAGCATGCCAGGTATTGCAGTGTTGAGGTGGATTTCAAACATAGAAGGATGAATGAAAAGTTAATGTTGGTTCAAATGTGAAATGCGCAGAAGGGAGAACAGGTACAGGCAACTGGAAGACCAGTAGTTTGCAATCAAGGGAATGTCCCAGGAGGTGTTCAGGTTATATCAGTTGCAGGTCCGGCGGGACAGGGAAGAGGAAGAGGTGTCCCCATAGATCTTAAAACAGGAATAGATGTTGCTATGCTGAAAAATACAACTGCCTGTCATTTTTGTCACAAGATCGGGCATTGGAAGCACAAGTGCCGCTTAAATCTGGCGAATCAGGTGCAGGAGGGAGAACTTGTGCAGGTGACCGATGTGGTAAATCAGTTACAAGGCCAAGATCCCTTAATGCATGAGAGAATCAGAACCAATTAGTGCAAGTGCCCCAACCTCCGAGAATCTCGCAGGGCAATCGAACCTTCCATCAGAAAGCCTTAATGGAAGCGCTGGATGGATTTGATCAGGACCCGTCCTTATGACGGTACCTGAGGGGGGAGGCAGACTGTACACTTGGCGCAGTCTTAGAGGTAGACCAGAGTGGACCATATGTAGAAGCTGACATAGATGGTCATCCCATTACATTCTTGATTGATACTGGTGCTACCCGTTCTACAGTGAAATCTGCAGTAGTCCCAAACCTGCCCCTCTCGGGAAAATCGATCCAAGTTGTGGGAGTTGCTAACAAAAGAATGACCAACCCTCTGACGGAAGAGTTGCCGGTGAAAATTGGAACTTTTCAGGATCACCATCAGTTCGTGGTATGTGATTCGAGCCCAGTCTGTTTGTTAGGGCGCGATCTCTTATGTAAATTGAATTGTACCATCTATTGCACGCCGAAGGGAATTGAACTGCAGACTAATGATGAAGATATTGCCTTCAAATTGGCAAATCAGAATCATTACACAGCTATGTTTCCTTTACTGCCAGTGGAAGACATGCGGCTGGACTTGAGAGACACCGTCTCTCCGGTGGTATGGCACTTCACAGGAGAGGAAATCTGACTGGTTCGAGGAGTTGAGCCAGTCCACACACAGATTAAGCCTAATGCAGAATTCCGAGAACACCTCAGTACAACCTGACCCCAGAAATGGTGGCAGGGATTACACCTGTAATTGAGTCCTTGATCGCACATGGCATTCTGAAGGAGATCATAGGAAGTTCGTGCAATTCGCACATCATGGCATTGCAGAAACCAAGCGAAAAGTACCGCATTGTTCAGGACCTCAGAAGGGTGAACAATATTGTGATTCCATGTTGTCCTATGGTACCAAATCCATCTGTGATCCTATTTCAGATTGCTTGCGAAGCTGCCTGGTTCACAGTGATTGATCTCTGTCAAGCATTCTTCTCCATTCAATTGCACGAGAAAAAACTATTTTTATTTGCTTTCCGTCTGGAAAATCATGTCTTAACATGGTGTCGTATCCCTCAAGGGTATACTGAAAGTCCATCTATCTTCAATCAGGTCTTGAAGAAGAACCTTGAGAGCTTAATTTTGCCCAGAAACTCAGTGGTAGTTCAGCACATTGATGACCTCCTCATTGCATCTGAAACACGAGAGGCTTGTAGGGATGATACTATCGCTTTACTGAACCACCTGGCTGACAATGGGCATAAAGTGTCCCCGAGCAAACTTCAGTACTGTCTAACTGAAGTTCAGTATTTGGGTCATCGAATTGAGAGAGACAAAAGGAAGGTGTCACCAGAACGAGTGGAGGCGATCATGAAAATGAATCCGCCTACTACCCATAGGGTAACAGGATGTTTTTGGGAATGGTTGGCTACTGCCGACAATGGATTACGAATTTCTCCTTGATGGCAAAGCCTTTGCAGATGCTGACCCACAAGGATGTGAGTGATCTGGTACCTTGGGATAATGACTGTTTACTTCCCTTCTTGGAGCTGAGAGAGTGCCTTAGTCATGCTCCAGCTTTAGGAATGCCTGATTACAACAAAGCGTTTTCGCTGTTCTGCCATGAAAGGGAGAGTTGTGCTCTTTCTGTACTCGCCCAGACACATGGAGGTGCCCATAGACCAGTGGCCTATTTCTCTGCCACATTAGATCCTGTGGCTTCAGCATTGCCCGGACGTCTCAAATCCGTAGCTGCAACAGGTGTCAGTATTGAACGATGGGAAAGCATTGTGTTGGATTATCCACTTACTGTATATGTACCACACTCAGTTGAACTCCTGATGACGAGGATGAAAACACAGCATTTGACTAATAACAGGCTGACAAGATATGAACAGGTGTTGCTTGCAGCAGAAAATGTAACTCGGAAGAGCTGTTCTGTGTTAAATCCTGCTACCTGATGGGGAAGACTTTGAAGACCATGACTGTCTGGATGTTACTGAGCTTTGTGCCAAGCCGAGACCTGACATTGTCGATGAACCATTGTCTGATCCCGACCAAGTCCTTTTTGTTGATGGTTCATGTCTAAGAGACAATGAAGGTAATCTGAGAGAAGCATTTGCTGTTTCTACCATCTCTGGAGTTGTGGAAGCTGCTTGTTTATAAGGAGTACACTCCGCACAAGTGGCCGAAATTGTTGCCTTGACCCGTGCATGCCTTGTCTCTGATCAGATCCGAGTCACCATCTATACCAATAGCCAGTACGGTTTCGGTGTGGTTCATGACTTCAGACAGCTATGGTCACAGAGAGTGTTCCCAACGTCATCAGGCTCTCCCATTAGGAACACGGAATATGTGAGACAATTGCGGGAAGCATTGCAATTACCAAAGGAAGTGGCGGTCATTAATTGCGCTGCACATGGGAAGGGAGATGATTTTTTCACCACGGGAAAGCGCTATGCGGATAAAGTTGCTCGCTTTTGTGCTACACATGCTTGCATTTTCGATGGGGAATATGTTGGCGAGAGTGCAGAGAAGACTGAGCTCAGCATGATTCTAGCTGTTGCAGACACATGGGATGAAGTTAGGCATTTGCAAATGGAAGCAACAGATCAGGAACAAGCAAGTTGGATCAGAGCAGGTTGTGAGGAGGGGGAAAGTGACATATGCATTTCAACTGATGGTAGAAAGGTGCAGCCGGATTGTCTGTTAAGCCCAATGGCAAGGCAGATTTATGGAGCATCTCGTATAGGAAGGGATGCAATGGTAAGATTGTTCAGGCAGACGTGGTTCAATCCGAGGTTTCTTGTGATTGTAGAAGCAGTGTGTCATCGGTGTGTCACAGGTCAACAAATGAATGCTGGGAAAAAGACGGTTGTTGCTCTGAGTGCCATTGGCAGATCAGGGGTTCCTTTCAATCAGATCCAATTGGACTTTGTTGAGATGCCTATGTGTAATGGACTGAGGTACATTTTGGTTGTTGTGTGCTTCTTTTCTTGGTAGGTGGCAGCTTATCCAACTAGAAGGTGTGACAGTCTCATAGTAGCAAAGTTATTGCTAAGGGAGCTTATACCTCATTTCGGATTTCCAACTACATTGGAGTCAGACAGAGGAACTCACTTCCATAGAGAGATCATGAAGCTGCTGTTTACTGCCTTGAGTGTTAATCAAAGACTGCATTGTAGTTACAGGCCAGAGGCATCAGGCATTGTGGAGCAGATCAATGGGACTTTAAAGGCGAGGCTGGCAAAAGCGTGTGTTTCAACATCTTTGAAATGGCCCGATATATTGCCCTTGGTTCTAATGAGCTTGCGCAGCATTCCTGATAAAAGAACTGGGTTATCACCCCATGAGATACACATGGGAAGGGTGATGCGCTTACCTGCAGTGCCAGCGACTGCTTTGATCAGTATCACAGATGACTTGATCCTTGACTACTGTAAAGGATTGGCTGATGTGGTTCATTTTGTGTCTCATCAGGTTGAAGCAGCGACTGCACCAACTTCGAAAGACCTTTGCCACGGTCCGAGCCCGGGAGATTGGGTGCTCGTCCAAAAGCATGTTAGGAAGAACTGTCTCGACTCTCAGTGGCGCGGACCATATCAGGTGATATTGGTGACGAATACTGCTGTGAAGTGTGGAGGAGTGCCGAACTGGATCCATGCTTCCCATACCTGACAAGTCACAGGTCCCTCCAATGAAACAGCTCCTCTCCCAGAAGGAATTCCACCCATGACCGAGGGGTCACCCGAGAGGGCAAGCCAAGCTGCAGAGGTCCCTGATGAGACTGGATACCTATAAGAGCAAGCTGAGGGGGATCAAGCTACACACGATGCAGATATCGACTCTGAGGGAGATGGTAACGTTGCGAGTGGTATAGAGTCTGACTCAGCAGAAGAGACTGGTGTGGAAATCGGTAGTGCCCAGTCAAGAAAGAAGGATGGCACAGATGAAATGTGGCCTGTGAGGCAGAAAATAAAGAACTTCAGACTTGCATCTGAAAGAGAACTTGCACCTATAAGTGAATCATCTGAGTCTGATCTGAGTGAGTCTGAGCAATTCCCAGGAAGTGTAAGGAGAGGAAGGAGAACAAAGGTGCTGTGTCTGAGGTATTCTTCTCCTGAGTGGACCTATCTGGTTACCAATACCGAGGAGAGCGAGGTCTGAGTTCTCGATATTGATCGTCAAGATTTTGCTGAGAGTTCCTGGAATAGAGGCTAATGCAATCCGGTCATTGACTGTGCCTAATTCGCCAAGGTTGAGTTACGTACGGACTCTGATTCTGGAAGACATCGAATTCCCGAGCTTCGGAATTCCACCATCTCCTGAAGAGATTGCAGCATTCAGAGCTGAACTGTTACAGCGAGTCATTGAGGAAATTAGCTCTGATCTCATAAGTGATGTAAATTGAACTTTTGAACTGTAAATAAAATGTTGCTTGAAAGAAGATAACCAAGGCCCGCATGGAAGAAGAATAAAAATAGGTCATTTTCCTTTAGAAGAAGAAAGAGGGCTAAGGAAGTCTTCCAAGCTGTGTAAATACTGTGCCAAAGACTGCTACAGAATTTTGTAAGATCCAAAAGAAGTTGCTCAAAGACTTTTGCTGCACAAAATTAGGAGGCGGAGAAAAGAGACTCTGGGGGATATTTACAAAGAAGTAGTGGAGTGAGGCGTTAGCCATCATGGCTTAACGCCTCACTCCGGCACTTCTGAACCGCAAGGCTGCACCATATTTGCAAGAAGCAGGCACCCTTGCACAATAGTGCAAGGGTGTCTTCGTGCAGGGGAAGATTGTTTATGTTCAGGAAGGTCCCCTTCCTGCACATAAACAATCTTGAAATGCCATTTTGTCACTTCTATTTGTGCTGCTTAATGCAGCACACATGGAAGTCACAAAATGTGATTTTTTTAAAAGATTGTTTATGTGCAGGAAGGGTCACCTTCCTGAACATAAACAATCCAAGGCATTTCGCTTTTTCCATGTGTGCTGCACAAGGCAGCACACATGGAAAAACAAAAATGAGGAGAAATAAAGCATTTCTCCTCGTTTCGCCAACTTAAGACCAGGTTTTCCCTGGTCTTAATTTTGGAGCTGCTTCCTATTTACGCTGCCCTTGTAAATACGGGGCAGCGTCAAAATCAATGGGTGTTGCGGTGGAACGCCCACCGCAACACCCACTGCCCACCCCTTTCATGCTAAGCATAGCGTGAAAGGGGGCCTTATTTACTTTAAGTGGCTTAATGCTGCCTTGTAAATAAGGCTTTTAGTGACATTTCTGTGGCGATAGGGGCTTGTACATATGCCCCCTTGTGTGTTTATCCTCTTATAGCTACGATCGGAGCCACTTTGAAAATAGAGTCTGGAAATTCAAATCGTAGGCACAAATGTATTATAGGTACACCTATTGTAGGGGTAACCATAGTAATAGCTGTAGTCATTATTGAGTCCATTTTAAGCACACACAAAGCTGAGGAACAGGGAGGAACAGGGAGTGGGGGCACATGGGACATCCACACCTACCACTGCTGCCTCAAAGGTGGGTACATTGGGATCTGATAAAGGCTTAATAGAGCAAACTAGTCTCCTTATGCATGTAGATTTGTCTAAAGGTGATTACACGCTGAATGCTTATGCAAAGCTGTTGTATGAATATGTGAATACTATGGATGTGAGAGATTGTTACATGTGTATGCAATTGCCTGCTTTGGTCAAGGAGGATACTAGGTATCACCACCTACCTCTGACGTATGGCATTACATGTAGTTTGCTTCTTAGCATGTTTTATGGAAAGGGTCATTATGAGTACTATTTCGCAAATTATGATTTGGTATTCTCAGAAGTTCCAGTCTACAAACATCTGAACAAATATGATTAGTACAAGCAAGAAGAGAGAATTGGAAAGTATTTTCTACCCACAGTAACATTAGACACTGCTTATGCGCACAGACATAACCTAACTTGCACATTAACAGACATAGAAAAGAAATTTGTAGATCAAATAGAGGGTAGATATAGAGGTTTAACTGTTAAATTTAACAATATGGGGAAACTTTGAATGGACCAAGGAGAAGTAAGCTCACAAGGCTAAGGGAAGCTATGGTCCAACAGCTTTAGATTGGGAACAACGAGGCAAGCTTTGCATTTGACAGGCACAGACCCGTTATGACACTATTTTTGTGGGACAGAGTGAGTGTGATCACATCTTCCTAATTGATGTTTCTTCAAATAAGTTCCTACAAGAAGCAGTGCAAGTGGTACCAGGAGTATATTTTGTGTGAGGGAAGAACGTATACGTTCGGCTTCCGAACAATTGGTATGATACTTGTAGTGTGGCAGTTGTGTTTCCAAAGATATATCATCGGGAAGATTTGGAGAGTTTGGAAGGAAGATAGAACCATAGAGAAAAGCGTGGACTGAGTGCTGGTGAAATTGTGGGCGACATATTTGGAACGATGATACCTAGTTTGGGCGTGGTGTTGAATGACATCAAGATTAGAAGGTTGTCTACCATTGTGGATAAGTTGTTGGTTAACACAGCTCAGTCTTTATTGCTCATCGATGGAAAAATGATTTTGATAAGGGTTATAGTGATGCAGAACCATCTGGCTTTATATGTGTTATTAGCAAAAGAAGGTAGGGTCTGTCGGATGCTGAAGGTCCAACAGTGTTGCACGTATATTCATGATAAAAGTAAAGATCTGAGGAGATATATCAGTAACATCACTGAGATACATCATGAGATACATGACTTGGCAACTGAGGGAGTTTGGGATAAGATTGGAAAAGGATTTGGAGCAGTTGGAATTTGGTTTGCTAACCTAGGAAAGGGAATTTTTGGATATATCTTGAAGCCAATAATAATTGTTGTGGTCTGTGTTATCATCTTGCTAGGTATGATAGGAGCATACAAATGGCACAATGTGAGGCAAATGGAGGCTTCCTTTAGGAAGAGAGAAAGAAGGGTGGAAAGACTGCAGGACAGTCATTACGAGAATCTGAAGCAGTTGGAGGAGTTTAGACAGAGGAGACTAGCTACAACATTTGTTTAGATCGGTCTACTCTACAGGGATTGAAAGTGTTTTGTGATGACTCAACGATAAGAGATGGGGAACTGATGTAGCGGAAACCGCAATTTCATTGATAGGGGTGCATTATAATCACACATGTAGGGCGCACCCGCATATAATCTTTTGTTGTATTAACGTGAAGTGTTAGAATCATGAAATGTAATAATGTGAAATGTGATGTATTTAGGAAAGTGAATGTAACTAGCAGAAAACATTAACGTGAATAACTCATGTTGTGCAGCTGACAATCATTCATTTATTAAATGTGTTTATTTATTTGTTGTTTACATGTAGGTAGAAATATTAACCGAACGTGTCTTAGTTTCCTATGCAATTTTGTAAACCTCACATGCCATTTTCTTATGTTAGCTGAATCTTGTAGGCCTGAAATGTATTTTTCCCTGGAAGCTCTCACTTTAGAATTAATAGCTAAATTTCATGTGTGCTGTGGAATTTGTTCTTTCTCACGTTTTGTGCTGCAGGTGAAAGAAGCGCTCATGTTAGATAGAATAATGTCCTTGTTTTACTAGTCAGGCAAGGAGAGAAAGAGTAAACACAAGGAGATGATGGACGGAGCGCTGAAACTTTTCAGACACTCACCCCCAGTCACAGATCTGGGTTGAATCCATCATCCTTCTTTAGCTCACTTCGCCACCTCAGTTCAGACCCAACTATATGCAAATCAGTCTTGACCCTGTGCCTCATGGGAACAGTCCAGCCCGAGCTGCCAAGCCAGGTCTTCCCTGAACTGGAAACAAGCATCCTGGGACCGGTTTCAGGGTAACACCCTTCATCAGCCAGGCTAGCTTGAATCCAGTGGCAAAGTGAGCAAGGAACCTACGTCTGGGCATACCCTGACAACTTAGGGCGAAGAAAGCAAACACAAGGAGATGATGGACGGAGCACTGAAACTTTTCAGACACTCACCCCCAGTCACAGATCTGGGTTGAATCCATCATCGTTCTTTAGCTCACTTCGCCACCTCAGTTCAGACCCAGCTATATGCAAATCAGTCTTGACCCTGTGCCTCATGGGAACAGTCCAGCCCGAACTGCCAGTCTTGACCCTGTGCCTCAAAGGAGAGAAAGAGTTACATCGTTCGGTCTGAATCGATATGAGAAGGCCATTTACCTTCACACAGGAGAAGGGTTGGGAACCTAGGACAGAAGTGGTGAGAAGAAGAACATCATGGTCCCATGGAAAATTACCTTTAGGATGATATCCAGAGCGGATGGCGTGATCCGCAAGGACGCTTGGGAAGGATACCTGTAATAATGTGATGTTGAAAGTAGGGAAAGTGCCCACTTCTCCTTCTGCCTTCGGAGAGAGAGCATCTTAGCATGAGCTCTGTCTCGGTAGCTTTATGCTATTTGACCCATCGATGGTGGAGACACTTCTTAGGAAGACTCCACATGTTGACACCTTTTTTTCCTTTTCCTGAAGATGCTTAAGTAGGGATGTCATCTTAGCGCTAGTGTAGGGATAGATTGATGCTTTATATTCATCAACCCCCAATGCAGGGACATTTGGACTCATGCTTTCTGATCCTCTGCATCCTATTTCTTGAGTTGATTGTTTTGTGCATGTTACATCACCTCAACTTGATTCGCAGATTTGGCTTTATGCTGATTCTGATGTATTTTTACACTCTCGTTTTGAAGTGTCTTCATGTCAAGTTATTTTTGGTTTGTAATAAATTAACTAACCTTACGTAGTTGTCTGTGGTTACTATGTGTCTAGAAAAATTCTTGATAAATTGATTGGCATTAATAACGACTTTCTCCCCTCTACGCTTACATGCTGCTAAAAAGAACAACCATCAGATTGTGATTCTAGAATCGGTCCAGAACTTATGGGCCCAACCCTTTCAAGTGTATGTATGTATTGATAAGTAAGACTGACTAGCAATGTTCCCTCTATTTTTTTCCTCTATGTGCAGCAATAAATGTGCTCTCTGCACTACAGCTAAGGCTGTGTGCGCTGAAGACAGGGAACAACTTAATATGGAAGCACATGTGGTGTACAAGCTACCGAAATCAGTGGCTTAGTAAGGATGCTATGGGCCCTAATGCAAACCAGAAAAAATGCCCCCTCACCACTGGGTTGGTATTCAAAGACACCCATTACAGGGGCGCAGTGGGCGCCTCACACCCCTGTCCATGGGTGCCACTACATCTTGTGCCCTAATTGTTCTACCTACAATTCCTCTCTATTTGATATCTCCACCCCGCTCTTAACACCTTCTTGCACCTTTTCTTATAACAATCCACTACCACTCAATCTCTTTCACTTATCCTTATCTCCTTCTTCCCTTTATTTAGTTTTTCTTCTCTCCTTGCTCCTCCTTACCTTTCCCACTTTTCTTTTTGTCTATTTCTGCTCTGCTCGACTTTTCACTCATCCTGTCCCCTCTGTTCAATCTACTTCCTCCTCTTCTCTCTCCCACAGACTCCCTCTAATCTCCCTGTTCTCTCTCATTCCAATCTTACTCTATGAAACCTATATCTTGAGTATGCTTCTCTCTCACCCACCTCATTCCTCTTATTGTCTCTGACCTCCTTGTTGTCACCTCTTGGTCTACTTATCCCCTTTTGGTTGTTTTATTATACTGTTCTTATCTCTTTCCCTCCCTTTTTCCTTTACTTTCCACATTTAACCCCCTTTTCTTTCTTTTCCTGTCTAGTTCTTGCTTATTCACTTGTTGCTTTTTCTATCTCACTACCATAGCTCATTCTCTCCTTTTCTCTCTACACTCAAATCTACCCTCTCCCTCGCACTCCCAAATTTTCTTTCCTCACCATCTTTCTATTATTGTTCTCATTTCCTACCCAGTACCTTCTCTTTCTTTCCAACACCTTTTTTCAGTTTTCTCTATTCTACTATCTTTCTTTCCATTCTGTCTTTACTATCTCCTTGTTCATTTTCAAGGTGCTGTCTTCCCTCTACCTTCATTTGCTCTACTTCATACCCCAATCTCACCGCTCAATTCTTTCCCTCCTTAACATCTCGCCTCCACAGTTGACCATCTCCTCCCAACCTCATTCTATCCACCTCTATTTAATCTCACCCTTCTGTTTTTCTAAATTTCTGCTGCAGTTTTGCCTCATCCATCAGCCTTCACCCTGTCTCCTGTTCACTTTTCCTATCTTATGACAAGCTCCTGCACAACCCATTGAAAGAATGTTTAGCCTCTGCTCCGCTGTATCCTCTGTTCTAAGTTTTACCAGTGCCTGCCTGGGACCAGTTTCACTCTCTGTTCGAGTGACTTTTCCCCAACCCCTCCTGTAGGAAGAAACCACACAGAGCTAAACGCAGGGAGACGCTTCAAGAAATTCTTAGCAAAACCAGTCTTTGGTCAATTGTGTTCTGGTACAGGGAGATCCTGGCTTGGTAGCTTGGATGGACTGTTTCTATTCGAGCAGTCAAGACTGATTTGCATATGGCTGAGTACAAACTGAGTTGGCATAATGGGCAAAAGAACAATGGTTTTGAATGCTACCCCAAGTGATTGCCAGTGGTTAGACCTATTGCAAACATTCCCCCCATCACCTTTTGTGTGTTTGATATAACGCACTAAGGGGCATATGCACAAAGAAGTGGCGGAGCGTGTTGTTAGCCTCCTTGGCTTAACGTCACGCTCCACCACTTCTGAAACGCAGGGCTGCACCATATTTACAAGAATATGGTGCAGCCCTGCGTTTCCCCCTGCGCTGGTGCTAAGTTTAGCAGCCTAGCGCCAACGTAGGCACCCTTGCACCACAGTGCAAGGGAGTCTTCGTTTAGGGGACAGATATTGCAAAACGGCATTTTTTTAACTGATTATGTGCAGGAAAGGGGACCTTCCTGTACATAAACAATCATTGGCCTTTTGCTGTTTTCATGTGTGCTGCACAACGCAGCACACATGAAAACAGCAAAAACAAGGAGAAATGTAACATTTCTCCTTGTTGCGCCAGGGTAAGACCAGGTTTTCCCTTGTCTTAATTTTGGCGCTGCCTCCTATTTACACCTCCCTTGTAAATAGGAGACAGCGTCAGAATCAATGGGTGTTGCTGTGGAATGCCCACAGCAACACTCATGGCCCTCCCCTTTCACGCTAAGCATAGCGTGAAAGGGGGCCTTATTTACAAGGCAGCGTTAACCCACGTTAAGTGGTTTAACACTGCCTTGCAAATAAGGCGAAGCCCCTACCGCCACAGGAACGTCCTAAAAAGTGACGTTCCCGTGGCGATAGTGGCTTGTACATATGCCCCTAGGAGTCCAAGGGTAATGCCGAGATGTGGGTTCCTTGCTCACTGTTCCACTGGAGTCAAGCTATACCTGGCTCAATCAAAGCAAAACTGGTCATGGGTTGCTTGTGTTCTGTTGTGGGAGGATTTGTTCTGGCAGTTCAAACTGGACTGTTCCTACTGGAGCTGGGTCAAGACTGATTTGCATATGGCTGGGTCCAAACTGAGGTGGCATGCTGGGCTAACATAGAATGGGTTGGAATGCTACCAGGAGTAATTGCCAGCGGTTCGACTTATTGAAAACTTTCCTCCCATCACCTTTTGTGTGTATGATAATAAAAAAAACTGCAGCCAGTGAAGAGAAGGCTGGGACTCTCTCACGTCTGGGCCATGATGCGTTTACACTGGCTGCAGGAAATAGAGCCACGCTTCTGATTAAAATCATGTTAAAATCACACTACAGAGTGGCACTCACTATCTCCTCTGCCCAACTTGTCTAAACTTCCCTAGAATCCTCACATGGTAATGGGGCAGGCGGCCTTGGCCAGACCAGGTGCCCCCAACCTTGCCACCACGAAAAGGCCCGCATCCACATGTCACCACTTGCGATGGCTATAGAGTAGAAATAGTGATGTGGTTGTTTGATCCTCTTGAATTTATATAGTTTTTAATACTCTGGACCATGCTTTGATGTATTCTGATTTGCATTGTGATTCTGGGCACCCCTTTGGACTGCATGATTAATAAGGATGGTGGATTTAGTGTGGCCTATATGGGTGATGTTGGGTGAGGCACATGAATTTCAAAGACATGATTCAAACATGCTTCTGTGAACATAGCTGCAGATAAGTATGAGGTGCCGCGGAGAGAGAGTGAGAATTGACCTACTATTTTGATGAAAACACTAAGGTGCAGTTCAGTGAATTGGCACAGCTACATTTTTAGTCACCCCTGAATTGTAGGTCTTTGTAAATTTTCTGATTTATCACTCTGCAAGAACCTTAACTAAATAATAGCTGTTAGAGCAAGTTTAGATCTTCTTTACAATCCGGAACACGACTACAGAAATTTGGCATGCTCAATTCCATGCGCAAACTATTTTTCAGGGGCCCCTTCTCTTTGCCTTTTTCATTGCCTTCTGATTTTATAAAGTGCAACAATATTTTCTTTGCATTGGTCATTTAGTAACCTTGCATTAGCTTGCAGTAAGAACACAAAGCATCCTAATAATATTGACAAGTACCTGTTTCGAGATTGTGGTCCAGATTTACTAACACTTTGCACTGAGTTTGCATCACAAAAGTGACACAATCCAAGCACACAGTGTTGTAGTGGGATAAACTTTTCAATGCAAATCATGATTTGTGAGGGAAAGCTGCCCACATTAACACAAAGTAGCAGTATGCTCTACCTTGTGCCTCTTTCCATTGGGGGAGCATACCATGGGTGGTACCTGGGCGTTCCCATGCAACCACCCATGGGGTTTGAGGTAAATCCCTATCTACTAACATTTACAGATAGGGATTTGAGCCAAAAAATTATGTCTCTTCGAGGCAGGTGTAACACTCTCCGTATTTTTCAAACTTTGTATGTGTGTTGCACTGTACTGCACACATACAGTGGGACAGGACTATTATATTTTTTGTACTAGA
This sequence comes from Calotriton arnoldi, assembly GCA_963921515.1. Lineage (NCBI taxonomy): Eukaryota > Metazoa > Chordata > Amphibia > Caudata > Salamandridae > Calotriton > Calotriton arnoldi. The sequence goes on from CAWUFW010006350.1 coordinate 131,358, forward strand.
AGTATCCCCTTCCAGTACAAAACCGATGCTTGACAGAACCCTCATACCCTTGTTCTAAAGCCAGTGCCACTGGAATTATGCAAGGCTGTGGCCTTTTCCCCGCATGACTATGGATTTGCCACATGTGCCACATATTTCATCACCTACTGTACAATCTGCCAATTCTAACCCCAAAAAATAGTTTTTAGCTTGAATGAAACAAAAATTGCTAAAACCATGACTACCTGTATTACTGCAAAGTAGAAGACCCTACGCAAAGATTAACTGGTCACCTTTCTGTTGTTAATTGTTGTATTTGGGTGTTAAATTGGTACTAATGGGGTGCAGCATGTGTGAAAATGACAAATGTCATTTATGCCACATAATTTTCCTTTCTCTTGCCATGCAATTCAACCCTGACACATAATTTGGTCCTCTCCTGCCACGTAATTCCAGTGGCCCTGACTATGGTGCAAAGTACAGGTGGGAAGAGCCAACAAATTTACAGGGACAGCTGAGCCCAGGGTCGGCACTCACTCTTAAGAGTCCATACACAAGCCAAGCCTTGAAAAGATGTGGTATGTTAATCATGCAGCACAGATCAGGTAAGAATATGGTAAGGTGTTTTCAGAATTCAAAAAATGAAAACTTGCAATCGTTACACCTTAGTCAGGGGCACTGAAAGTATTTCATTCTGCAGCCGCAACTTTTTTCTCATAATTTTGGAATTGCCGTACATGCCACATAATCCATCATCTGCTGCCTAATCTGCAGATTCTAACAAAAAGATTTTGTTTCTAGCTCAAACAGATCAAAAAATACAAAACATGTGGCTACATGTGTTCGTACACAATGGAAGGCCCTTCACAAATGTTAACTGATCATCTTTTCAGTTGCTTATTTCTGCATTTGGTTGTTAAACTGGTAGTAATGAGGTGATATCTTTGCACAGACAGTTTTATCATGTGTATAAATAACAAAACAATGAAGTAATACTATAAAAAATATACTGCATTCTGCTGCATGATTTGCCTTTTATCGCCGCTAAATTTGATGCTCCATTACAGCATAATTCCAGTGGCCCTGACCTTAGTACATCAGATTGCATGTGAAGGCTTTATTAAAAGTGAGTTTTTAAACTGAACTGAGAAACTTCCTGAAAGTTGTTTTTTTGTTGCAGTTTTATGTAGTAAACACGACCGGAAAGTATAGGAGCGCTTTACCTGAGCATGGAGAGTGGAAACTGTTTTCTTAGTGCCAAAGTTCACAGCTCTGGCAGTAATTCCACATACTCACCCTATCATAGTCATGTGAAACGCAATCAACCGTGTTTATTTCGCACTGCCTGCTGCCAGCCTCATAAAACAAATCAAGGAAACACCATTTTTGTCATTGATGGATTTGCTGGGCCTCCTGGCCCGCAGCCTGCCACGAAAAGAGAAATGGGGAGTTTTCACACTTCCCTTTTATGTGTATTAAGCCTAGGAAAGATGAGCGCGCTGCCTGAGAGAGTCTGGGCGCTGGAAGTATTAAGGCAGCGCGCATGCGCACAGCTGACAGGGAACACTGCTGACAATACTTAACTGCATGTTAGACCTGGCATCCTTGGCGTGGTTTTCCCCTAACTTTTTGCCTTCATACCTCCTGTTTTTGCTGATTTTGTTTTTGCTGCCTTTAGGACTCTGTGCACTTTACAATTGCTAACCAGTACTAAAGTGCTTGTGTTCTCTGCTTAAAACATGGTAACACTGGCTGAGATCCAATTGGCAAATTTAATTTACTTATGAGTCCCTAGTAAAGTGGCAATACATGTGCCCTGGGCCTGTAAAGTTAATGCTACTAGTGGAACTGCAGCACTGATTGTGCCACCCACTTAAGTAGCCCTTTAAACATGTCTCAGGCCTGCCATTGCAGCCTGTGTGTGATGTTTGTTTTAAACTGCCTTTTGACCTGGCAAAGTAAACCTTTTGCCAGGCCTAAACCTTCCTTTTTAATACATATATGTCACCCCTAGGGTAGGCCCTGGACTGCCCAGAGGGCAGGGTGCAATGTATTTAAAAAGTAGGACATGTACGTTTAAGTTTTACATGTCCTGGTATTGAAAAACTCTTACATTTGATATTCATTACTGCAAGGCCTACCTCTTCCATAGGATAACATTGGAGTTACCGTATTACATTTTATAAGTGTAATTTCCAAATGGGAACAGGTAGCCAGTTCATGTGTTGTGTCTCTGGAATCACAATTTAAAATACTAACTTATGGTGAAGTCGGATTTCAAATTGCATTTCTGAGAATGCCACTTTTAGAAAGTTGAAATTTGTTTGCCTTAGCCGTTTGGTGCTTGCAGCCTGTCTCTGGGTCACATGACTGGGTGTAGCTGACAGTTGAGTTTTGTGTATACCTCCTACACAGCCAAACACAATGGGGAGCTTAGGTGAGACAGGATGAGCCATCACTGGCAGGATGGGAGGGGGAGGAGCTGAGCTCAGCCCTACTTACACCTGAATAGGCTGTGTCCTGTCTCCACACAAAGGGCTGCATACCACCTGTAGTTAGTCTGTAGCCAGGGCCAGGAAGGCAGGGTACCTGTGCACTTCAAAGGCATGCTTCTAGAAGATTCTCCCCACTTCAAAGGTACAACTCGGTATAATTACTGGACCTCAGACACCAACTCTTCAATACACTTCTGGACCTGTGGATACTCTGCCAGGAAGAAGGACTGCTGCTGAAAAGACTGCCATTCTGCTGGACTGCTGCTCTGTGCTGACCTGCTGTCCTTTTGCCTGGGGAGGAAGAACTGGGCCTACAACTTCACCTTGAACCCAGGGTGCCCAGAGGGATTCCAAGGGCTAGTCTGCTGGCCTCCTGATCTAAGCCCCAGGACATAAAATGCTCCCCAACATCCTGCACCAGCACCTGGACCCAGCTGAAGTGAGTTCCTGACCTCCAAGTGGTGCCCCCCAGATCCTGGACCCTTGGTGTGGCTCAGTGAGCTGAAATCCAGCTTTTGGGCTCTTTGTGACTGCAAAAGGGTCTGTTCCCACCTAACCTTGTCACTCGCACCGCGATTCAGCACAAAGCTCCGTCAGCCTGACTCTTTGTGCTCCAGCATAGACTGCTCGCAAAGACTGTTAACCCGAAGCTCCAGCAACACCCTCCTGCGACGCTAGTCGGATCTCCATGCTTAATAGAAATAAAGAGGGAGGTTGTTGTGCCTAATATATCAATAATAGTATCCTGTGATAGTATAATCCAAAATGCATTCTTCGGTTTTCTTGTTTGTTTATTATGAGCAGATCCAATAAACCAAAAGAGAAGGCTGTTCTCTGCCCAGTTCTCTTGAGGGGGATGTGCCAATCACTAATTTGGGTCCTGACCCTGCTCTTGCCGTAATCCCGGCCAGTACCCACCCATCTGCCTACTATTATAAGGATCTCCATGCTAAGCTGACAGCCTCCCTGCGGACATGAGAAGAGCATTTTCAGGGGGCCTTACCTGCTACGTTATGGTATGCTATGGTAGGCATTTATAAAGCGCATGGCTTCCCAACGGGCTTCCCAGTGCTGAAGTCATGTCCATCCTATAGCTATGGTAATAGATATTTCACTCAAAAGAGATGGGCTTTGAGAAGCTTCCTGAATTTGGTTTCATCGTTGGTCAATCTTAAGGAAAGAGGAAGGGAATTCCAAAGTTACCCGCCAAATAGGCGAAAGAGCGTCCCCCACTTGTTATTTTCTTAATTCTAGGTACTAAGAAAAGCCTCTGGTCTGCAGAGTGCAGGGATCTTTTGGGAATGTAAGGAGTTAGCAACCTGTGGATTAGAGGGTGACTTTTGTTGTACATAATTTTATGGGCCAGACAGAGGGACTTGAATTTAATTCTTTTGCATAGACGTAGCCAATGCAAGGTTGCGAGGGAGGCAGAGATTCAGTGATGTTTTAGGATCTTCAACAAGGTGCGCGCTGCAGCATTCTGGACTGTCTGGAAATGGTTGACCACGTACTGAGGGCTCCCTAAATAGACTGAATTGCTGTAGCCAAGACGGGACAAGATAAGACCTTGGACCACGGTTCTTTGAGTGGCAGGGGAAAGCCAACTCAAGATTTTCCTTAAGGCCCAGAGAAGGCCAAAGCATGAGGCAGCAAGTTTTCTTACTTGGATCTGCATGGTGAGATGGCAGTCTATCTAAACACCCAGACTTTTTATTTTAGTTTTGGGAGGGGGAAGTTTGCCTAGATCATTAAGCCACTGAAGTTCTGACAAAAGAAGTAGGGATATTCCCGACTGCCAGAACCTCTGTTTTGTCTCCATTGAGTTTCAAATTACTGCTGGACATCCAGTCAATAACGTCTCTTAGATAGGCATGAAGTTTGATAGAAAGTACCCCCGTATCTGAAGTTAAGGAGTTGACGATTTGAGTATCATCGGCATACGATACTGCGGAAAAACCATGCCCCATTATAATGTCTGCCATCGGCTGCACATATACGTTAAACAGAGTGGGGCTTAACGAGGATCCCTGAGGTACCCCATATTCCAGTGATAAAGTGTCAGAGCAAAAGGATTATTTGCTCTCTTGAAAACTGCTGTTCCTTAGAAATGAGTTTAACCATTTACGGGCTATGCCATTAATTCCTACTTCCTTCAGTCTTTTAATGAGAATTGGGTGGGACACTGTATCGAACGCAGCGCTTAGGTCTAAAAAGATGACCGCCTCTGTACCATCGGAGTCTAAGATTCGTTTGACCTCTTCAGTCACAGACAACAACGTTGTTTCCATGCTATTTCCTGCTTGGAAACCTGTTTGCGTGGGATGTAAGAGTCCCTGATACTTTAAAAATGTGGAAAGCTTTTTGTTCACAAATTTTTCTACCATTTTACTAATACATGGAAGAAGAAACATTGGCCTGTGACGTTTGGGTAATGAGGGATCCAAGGTCGGTTTATTCAGGAGTGGCTTCAGCATTGCCTGTTTCCACGCTGGGTTTTCCACGCCGGGGGCATGTCACCTGTCTCATGTGAGTGATTAAGTATTTTGGCTATGATGGGGTAAATGGAATTTCTGCCTTTAAGAACGATATTGGGAGGTGCGGCATCTAGAGGCGATCCTTCAATCAATCAATCAGGGGTTTTATAAAGCACGCTACTCACCCGTGAGGGTCCCAAGGCGCTGGGGGGGGAGGGGGTGTAGGCAACTCCGGCTCAGTCGTAGAGCAAGGTCTTGATGGCTTTCCTGAAGATGTGCAGGTTAGGGGAGCGTCTAATGCTGACCGGGAGCTCGTTCCAGGTTTTGGCTGCGATGTAGGAGAAGGCCCTTCCTCCTGTTTTGCTTCTGCAGATGCGGGGTGTCTCCGCTAGGGCTAGGTCGGCGGATTGGAGAGTTCTTTTGGGAGCGTGGAAACTGACTCTATCGTTGAGGTATTTGGGATCGATGTTGTGGAGGGATTTGTAGGCATGGGTGAGAAGCTTGCAGGTTATTCTCCTCTCGACCGGGAGCCAGTGTAGGTCTCGAAGGTGTTGAGTCATGCGTTCGTGCCGCGGGGTCCTGAGGATGAGTCTGGCTGCGGCATTCTGGATGGTTTGGAGCTTGTGTAGGAGGGTCCTGTTGATGCCGGCGTAGAGGGCGTTTCCATAGTCCAGTCTGCTGGTTATGAGTGCGTGGGTGATGATTTTTTTGTGTTCGGGGGGATCCATTTGAAGGTCTTTCGGAGGATGCGGCGGCAGTTGAAACTGGTGGAGGCGACGGCGTTGATCTGGCGTGTCATGGTGAGAGAGGAGTCAAGGATGATGCCGAGGTTCTGGGCGTGGTCTGTTGGAGTGGGAGGACTCTCGAGGGCGGAGGGCCACCATGTGTCGTCCCAGGCGGAGGTCGAGGGGCCCAGGATGAGGACCTCAGTTTTCTCAGTCTTGAGATTCAGGCAGCTGTCCTTCATCCATGCTGCGACGTCCCTCATTCCTTCCTGGAAGCTCAGCCTGGTGTCCTCGGGATCTTTCGTGAGGGAGAGGATGAGTTGGGTGTCATCGGCGTAAGATACTATGTTGAGCCCATGCTTCTGACGATGGCGGCGCGGGGGGCCATGTAGATGTTGAAGAGCGTGGGGCTTATTTGATTGTAGTAAGAACACTTAGGATGCCTCCTGTTTGATTTCGGTAAAGGATGATTTTCCTTCCTCTGTGTCTGGTGTGTTAGAGTGGAGTTAGTGATTAGAGCCCCGACCTTAGGCATGGAAGCACAGATGCTATTGAATTTTTCTTGAAAGTAGCTAGCGAGAATGTTACATCTGGCTTCAGAGGCTATCTGTCCTGCTGGGGGGTAGGTAACTTCGATAAAGTTTTAATCACGTTAAAAAGTTCCTTTGTTGAATTGGCTGCATTTTCTGAATTTCCTTATGGCATAGTGATATTTTTTTTACCATGCTCTTATAAGCCTTTTTACTAGTAGTGTCATAATGTTTCCTCCAGCTTCTTTCTTTCTTTTTGCATTTCCCTTCCAGGATTAAAAGTTGTTCTGAGATCCATGGTGCTGGTACTTGAGTACGGCAGCTTTTCTGTACTCTCTTAGGAATTAGCTGTTCTAGTGAATTCTCAATCCAGTTTTCAAATGTGGAGGACATTTCGGCTATCTCTCCTTTTATAATGGGGACCGCGTTAGATAATCCCTATTTTCAGCATCCAGTTTTGCCCTGCTGCGAAATGGCCTGAACTGCTGGGTATGTCAAGGTTTGAGTCCTTCTTTTTTGATTTGGAAAGGGATCAAATAGTGGTCCGAACAGCACACGGGAATGGGAGGTTTTGGTCTTAGCTCAGGTATGTTTGAAAAATGCCCTTTTTTTGTGTGTAGGCAACATCACTATTTAGATGAGCTGAATGGCCTTGAGATCCTGAATTAGGTTGTGTACAGTGGTGCACTTCGTATTTTCAAAGTGTAGGTTTAAATCTCCCAGTACTAAAAAGTTTGCCTTTTACATGCTTTAATCTGCCACTATCTCGGGCAGAACCTGTAGGAATTGGGAAGGTCCTTCTGGTGGGTGATAAACTAAAAACCCAGACAGAGTAAATGTATGGGAGAGCTCGACTTTCAAGACTTTCACACCCCGGTATGGAAATGAAGGAGAATTCACTATTCAAATCTTTTTTTAAATGATGGCCATCTCACCCCTACTTCATTTTGTCGGTCAGAATGTACTATTGAATAATCCTGTGGGAGGGTGACCGTAAAATCACTTTCAGCCAGGTCTCCATCAAAAATAAGAGCTCTGGCTTAGATTCCTCTAGGAGAGTAAAACCTCTATTTTATGTCTGGGGAGGGGCCTACAATTGATTAAGCAAAAGCTCAATTTTGGGTTGGTTTCCTGGTGACTGTATCTGACCTGTGTTCCATTGCGGTGGGCCTGGTAGTGTGACGTTGACCCAGTCAGCACAACCAGATATCCTGAGCTGGTGTTTTGTGCTTTTTGGTGCTATTTACACAAAAACCTTTAAAAAATCATAACTCCGGTTCTACTGATTGGATTTTTGTTGTTTTGGTCTTGTTTATTTGATAACATTTGCTCTATTGTTCTAACTTGGTGTGGGATCCTTTTGTGTAGTGTTTTAACTATATTACTGTTTGAAGTGCTGCACAAATAGTTTTCACATTGCCTCTAAGTAAAGACTAACTGCTCTGTGCCAAGCTACCAGTGGGTTGAGCACAGGTTAATTTAGGGTTTGCTTGTGCCTTACCTTGACAAGGATTATGGTTGCTGCCTTTCCAGGGCTCACACCCCAGTCAACCAACAACCCAATTTCTTACACTGCACATATATGTACCCTGATGATATGTCTGTATCGTCAAGGGACATTCATGTGGAGTTAAGAGTATTCAATTCAATAATTACTTTATTCGATTGTATTTGACAATCATAAAAGTACAGTACAATAAAACAATCATACAAAAATAGTAAAAGCAGCAAATAATGTCATAAAGTAAATACACTCCATTTCAATGTCAAGCATAAGCATAATACACTGCTATTAAAAATCTCGCCACATACTAGCAGACAGTAGAATTTTCTAAAAATTGTAAATACAACAGGGCAGGTCTTGATTGTTTAAAATTCAAATGTGCAAATAAAGGGCGTATATGTTTGTGATGCAAATTGGCCCACTTAGGGCAAATTAGTACAATGTGTAAAGTGTCTAGTGCAGAAGACTCATCACAAGAACATACAGGAAGGTCTTGTTGCCTATGCCATCCTACCACAAACTGCAGAAACATATTCAGTCTAAAGTATGTTAAAAGTCTTCTATGGTTCACCGGCATGTCCAGTGTTAGACAAAGTTCCATTCTTTCACTACTTTTGAATATTGTATGATGTATGCAACAGCGTTTACGCTGTGAGTCTTGCAGTCTAAATTCTTGAGTATGCTCTAAAAGTACCTTCTTAACTTCTGCAGTAACTGATTTAGTTATTTTCTCAGGTGAGTTAAAGACATGCAGTAAGCCCAAATTAGAAAGGGTAGTTTTTATATAGCTCAGCCATGGTATACGATAACTAAGGTTCAAGTTCAAACAATCTGTTACTATTAGTCTATTAAAATCCAATTCTTTTTTAGTACATATAGAGCACCATAGTAGTATCGGGTGCAAGCGTATATAGTCAGCTATGTGACCTGCCCCTATCTCTTCATGAACTATTTCTGACGGGACAGTCTGTGGGATGCGTAACAGTTTTCTTAGGTATTTATTTTCTGCTGTTTGTATTAATATAGGAGATTTATAACCCCAGATTTCTGCCCCGTAGGTTACAGCCGGGACACACTTAGCGTTGTAAAGGTGTAATATGGACTTTATGTGACTATGACCTAAACGCCTAGAGAAGGCATCAATGCTGTGAGCTGCCCTATTAAAGGATTGAGTCTGAAATTTCAATAAGGGCGCCCAGGACAGTCTCTCATCCAGCAGTATGCCTAGATAGCTAAACCTATCCACCTTACCTATTTTGTTATCTTTTATCACAAATGTTCTAGTCTTGGTGCCTCTAGGTCCTAAAGTCATAGTATATGATTTGGTAAAATTAATATTTAGACCCAAATTTTCCATAAATTCATAAAAATGGTTCAGTAAAGTTTGCAAGCCATTAGCTGTCCAAGAAATAAGGATGGTGTCATCGGCGTACAGCAAGGCGGGTACCGTTCTGCGTCCTATCCTTGGGACGTCTTTACAGTTATCTCTTAAAAACCAATCTAATTGATTTATATGTAAAATAAAAATAAAAGGAGCTAAAATACATCCCTGATGCACCCCTCTCCCCAGCTTAAAGTGCTTAGTGCATTCTCCTGATGGGCCATATGTAGATTGTGCAAAAGTGCAATTATAGCTTCGTCCATCCCCATGTCCCTCAGCACAGCCCATAGCTTAGATCTTACCACCGTGTCAAATGCTGTGCTGAGGTCCATGAAGGCTAAGTGTATACTTTCCTTTTTAGCCACCGTATACTTGCTAACTATCAAATTTGGATTCAAATTCTGTTCAATCGTGCCATGTCCCAGCCTGAATCCATACTGGATATCAGATAGTATATTGTTATCATTAACCCAATCTAATAAACGCCTCAATAAAACCCTACCCAACACCTTTACTTCCGCGTCTATCAGAGAGATCGGACAGAAGCACGCTGGGTCTGCACGGTTCCCCTTTTTAAAAACGGGTATTATGATCGATTGCTTCCACGAGACTGGAATATGATCACGGGCTGATGCATTCAAATGTTGTGTAACCAGTGGTGCCCAAAGAGCTATAAATGATTTAAAAAGGTCACCAGGAACACCATCAGGGCCCGGAACCTTCCCTGCTGACAATTCCATTATACTTTCCCTCACCTCTTTTAATTCAAAGTGAACAGTATTTTCTGTGTTAGGGCAGGTAATTGATGTGTATTCACAATCTCCAGCATATATGCGACCAAAATGCTCTTCCCATTTCTGCGCAGGTATAGTAAAACGTAAATCTACTGCTGTGCCCTCATTAAATAACGGCTGATTTACTACCCTCCAGAAGTCTGCACTATTCCTTGTGTTGCAGGCCTCTTTAAGCTTATTCCAAGCTTCTCTCTTCAGGGCATCCAATCTTACATTGCGAGCTAGCGCATATGCCTGCCTGGCTTAGACTTCCCTGCCTCGGTTTAGACTTTAATGCTATCATCAAATCTTTATGGGCCTTTGAGCAGTTCTTATCGAACCATTTAGGTCCTGAGCTAATAACCTTAACATTATCTCTGGTCAGGGCTCGGTGAATCTCTTTGCAGATGATGGAAAAAGAGTCTAAAATGGCCAAGTCATGTGGTCTTCATTCAGACAGATCTCAAAATCACAACTGCACTTCTGGACCAGATTCCTTAAAAAGTCCTCCGGGAGTACTTTCCCCCAGCTAATACGGCTCCCTTGGGGTTTTAATGATAAACAGGTCTTTATGGATATTGGGCGTCTTTGCTTCAAGATCATTCCAGCTAAACTTTGCAGTTAATGAGTTGTGATCATTAAAAGCATTCCATACTATTTTAAAATCTACCAAATATTGAAGCAAGCAAGTTGAAACCAAAATATAATCTATAGTTGAGTTTTTACTTCTTCCCTTAAAAGTCGGGACCGCCGTGGCTGAGACATACTCTTCTCTAAGTAAGAGATTAAAAAGGTTTAATTCTGAGATTAGAAGGTTAAAATGATCACCTTTTGACTGGTATGCTTGAAATGAATCTGCTCTAATTCCTCTGGCCGGACCCGGTCCCTTTCCTCAGCACAAGTGTCGCAGGGATGTAAGTTGAAATCTCCCACTAACAAAACTATTGGCGAGTAGGACCTCTCTAACACGGTCTTTTCATAAAAGCCCCTAAGCTCTGTCTCCAGGGGTATCTTAGCAGAGGGTGAATTGTAAACGTTAATTATCAAGATTTTATTATGATGGGTGAACGAAAGTAATACTCCCAGCATATTGCTAGACTCAAATGTTGCCAGTTCAGCAGTACACTCTATTCTCAGGCTAATGAACGTTACCAAGTCCCCCTTAGCTCCACCAAATAGGGACGGCTCTGCCTTAACCTGGAAAGCAGTAAATCCATCCATCCATCCCAGGTTTCTTGTAGACACACTATCCCAAATGTTTTACAATAATCCATCCCTCGATTATCTGCACATATAGTGCGTATCACTGCAATATTCCAACTTAATATGGACAGGTTATTTGTTATCCTATTTGTAGGTATTCCCTCCCCTGTTACCCTCACTCTCTTGTTTTTAACAAGCAGGGGCCTGTCCTCTGTTAGTTCTGACTGTGATGGATTATTCTCTTCACTGGTTAGTCAATCCACCTCTGCTAATACATCAAAGCGATTATGTGTTACTATACCGGGGTGATTGTACTTATGCACCATGCCCCCTTCTTTCACTCTGGCTTCTGACTGAGTATCCTCTCTCAATGTCCTTGGGGCTTTATTGGTCTCTTGTCTCAATTGGACCCCTGGCCTATAAAAATAACCCAACGGGAATAAGACAATATTAGAAAAGTCCATTTGACAACTCAGGTCTCCATAAAGCAGACTTTCGGCCAGATTGTGCGTACTAAAATTAACAATAATGCAATCTCCGGGAATTTCATGCCTCCTTGCCCAATCCACCCAACCCGCCTTACCATCAAGATCTTGTTAGCGAACCTAAACGGAAAACTTCTATAACGGCTCAGCCGGTTCAATGTCTCATTAAACATTTGTTCATAAGATTCCTGTTGGCCCCTCCTTAGACTCGGTATACCGGCAAGAATAATCACATATGGGCATGAGGCAGGGGGTAGACCAATCACTGGATGTTCTTCACATGGGGCTTCTTTCCTCATTTGGGTCGATTTGTTTCCTTGATCCTTCGGGGAAATGATGGTGGGTCCCTCCCTTCTAGAAATATCAATTACTACGTTGGGCCCCTTGAAAGTTTGTAAATTTAGGGGAACATTGCCAAGACCATCCCCCTTATTACAAGTCCTTGAGATAGGGGTTGCAGTGTCCAAACGGGGGCAAGATTGTATATACTCTTGGGGAAACATCGCCACTCTGGGGTTACTTTCATCTTTATCACAATTGGCTCGAGCTTGTTCTCTTCTACCCAACATCTTCTTAACCTCATCAATGGATTTGTTTAATATGTCCAACTTTGTATGTATCGGTGACAATTCAGCCCGTAAAAGCATTAAAAGTTTTGTCAGAGATTCCCCTTCTAACAACATGTCCCCTCTCCCATTCAATCCTTCTTTCTCTCCAACTTGATCCGTATATGGCTTAGCTGCTGTGGCATTCGACGGTGGTTTATTTACTATGACGGCCGGATCAACACCCAGGGTCTTAGAAGGAGGGGATCTTTGGGTCACTTTTTTATTAATCTTAACCTTTGGAATTTTCGTCTGGTGTTTCCCCTGCTTAAGTTGGGGGGAACTGCTTGATGAGCCATCTCTTTGTGGCAATACTGAGGCATCTGGGTCTTGTCCCAATCGACAATTGCCTGAGGGTAATTGCCCTTGTCCAAGTCCAGTAGAAGCGTATGATACAGGTCCAGACATAACCCCATCGGTATTGGGTGAGTCGACCGCGACAGCCGTGAGGGATAACCTTCTCTCTGTTTGGTTAACTTCTTTATTGATTGCCGTCACCGCCCTCTGAAGCATTCTATCCAGCGAGGTAGGCGTGGCAGTTAATTGAGGTGTTTTCGGACCCTCTCCTACTTTCTTCTTGCCCATATTACTATCCCTGACTGACCGGGTATGACACCTTGTGCAGTTTAAAAATATTCAATGGTAGGACCAAAGGGGGTGGCCCGGCCTACTCTGGGCTCTGACGGGCACAGACAGGCCCTGCGGGAGCCTTGGTCGGCTTAAAGCATCTCCCATTGCAGCGTTGGCAGCGTCACTGCCGCGGTGCAGGCTGGGGGCTGGAGTTTCTACTCCCCCCCTGTCCGTGTGGCTGTGGAAAGGTTGTAAGGGAGTATTCAATTGCACTGAACATTAACACCAGAATGCTGTCTCCCAAAAAGACTTCCAACTATACTAAAGTGAACACTTGAGAATATACGGCATTTATAAATAGTTATGAGTGATTTTTAGGAGTCATTAGGGCCATCGTAGTGCACTACTTTCCACTGTGCACTTGGATCATGGGTCACATGAGCGCAGGGCCAGGGATCATTGTCCTCACCGGTTGATAGAGCTAGATTTCTCAAATTAAGCATTGCTTTATTTTTATGTTTCAGACAGACTGCATTTAAAATGGCACACAAGTTTTGGTGCAAGTGAAAACACATGGCACATGCCTAGTCAAAAGTTTTTTTAAAGTGGCACTTTTGGTGCATGCAAAGTGAAAAACATAAAATGAGGCTTGTTCATAAATGCTTTCAGTCTGAAATGCTTGTGCTGAATTAACATGTGTTTTTGCAGTGTAGAGAAAACTTGTGATTTCAGTGGCCTCTTTAGCTTTGAATCATGGAATGTGTTCTCTCTTTTCAGTTTCCTTTCCCTTATAATCTACACTCCCTGTTCCTGTCTCAAGAGACTTTGGCTTTGTTGCATATTTAAACAATACATATTCAGTTCATAACACATCTTTTTATAATGTGTATTAATTAACCATGCACCAACACTACACATGGGGCAAACGCATTTTGCATGAAAAGCTATCTAAAACATTAGAGCATGTTGCTATGAGTATGTATTAACTGTGTGCGCTTTCAAAATTTTCACTAGTGCATGATTTATGCTATGTTGTACATTGCACATTTTTGCATGTTGTGCACAAATAATAAGAAAATCTGCTTTAAACTAATAGCTTTTGCTAGGTAATCATTTATACAGGGTATTAGTATAGGGGAGGTAAAACATAATGGGTTTTATTTAGTAAATTAATACTATTTTGTGTTTGTTTTGTTTATGGGCCCACCATTAAATGGCTGCCTAAGAATCCAGCATGGCTGAGAATCGTGCTGAGAGACGCATGCGCAGAACCAGCTACATACTGCCAAGTGCCTCAAGTGAAGACCTGGTTCAAGGCCACCATGAACTGTACATTCTTGTTACCCTGCCAAAGTATCAGTGTTTGTGGAATGTGTCCTTCCTGCGTGCGATGTGACAGGAAGGAGGAAATAGACTGAAACATTTTTCCTAGTAAATGTTGCTAAAACATATAAATGTATTAATCATTAACGCTTCTTTTGTTAAAACTGGTATGGGTTGGATTTGCCAATGAGAACAGGATGGTGAGACCCTCGTCATCTAAGCTATCCAATCAGGGTACAAGCTTTACTGAAAATTGCAACCTTATTAGTATAGTCAGCCAAGAATTAGAGTATAAATAATGACCTCTTTAGGGGGCTTGGGGGGTTTTAGAGGCTTTAGAAGCTTTAGCGGGTGCAGTCTGAGAGCAGATTGCGTCCGAGGAGAGATAGAGGGCGGTGGGGGGCATAGGCTAGCCTTGCACGTCATATTTTTGGCAAGGCAGATCACATTCCTCTGTGGTCTGTGAAGGAGGGGCCTTTTCAGGAGCAGCGTCTCTCTGTGAACACAGAGAGGACAGATGAACAGACCAGGGCAGAGGGTGCAACTGATAGAAAAGGTTCAGATTTAGATGCTAAAACTCTAAGTTCATGCTTTGACTAACTAATTAGTTTTGAAAAGATTTATTTGTCTTATGCATTTATTTCGCTTTATGGGAGATTTTGCCAATTATTAATTATTGATTAGCCTTGCAAAAACTCACTCTTGAATCATATTTTCCTGAACTTTCTTTGGAGAATTCTGATTGACATTTGATTGCCTCATTCCCTTCCTTTATGGAATGTTTTTGTATGCAACCTATAATATGTTTTGTATTAATTCTATTTTTCCTATTTTCAATTCTGTAACCTGATTGATATTTGACTAATGAATAAAGGGTCAGAGAACTTTAACTTTTAACTAGAAAATAAAACCCTTTAAAATACTCAACAACTCTCTTTATTGGCTTAAATATTAATTGCATTTTTGATTTTTCATGTTTATGTAAAGTCTCCTGATGGTAATATACAGTGGCAAGGGTCTAGTACCTTTGCAGCGGTAAATTAGAAGGTAAATGAGGTTTTGCATTGAGAAATTACCGTGAAATTACCGCTGCATCACCGGGTGGGCTGCTACTCTACCCTAAACCTTGTGCCCTCCCTATGCGAGGGAGTCCTTGTGGAGGGGAGGAAGCATACACAGCAGAATAGCACAGGCAGCACACCTCAGCACTAAAAAAATAAATTTTAAAAAACTCCAGTTCCAGCTTCCTTTTGGCAATTTCAGTGGCTGGCTGACTCCCCCCCCCTTGAAGCAGCTCACCCGATGTCCTGTAGTCTCCAAGATTGGCTGCTCTTTGGCCCGCGGTCCTAAGCTCCTGTGGACCTGTACCACACTCCACACTCCACCGCTTAATCACAGGGAGACACGGGGGCGTCAGAAACGTCGGTATAGCACCCCTTCCTAATAGCGAGTCGCTGAACACTATTTTGCGAGTCGCAATTTATTTGTGACTCGCAAAATAGTGTTTGTACATTGGCCACAGGTATTTAGCATGTGCAAACGGGTCGCAAACCCGTTTGCGCATGCTAAATACCGTCGTACATCTGGCCCTTAATTCCATCTACGCCTGTTCAAGGAAAAAGCTAGCAAGGCCTACACAGTAAAATAGCTTTTAGGCTTAGTTTTACTCTGAAGACACACTAACCCTAATATGTAGTGCACCCTGTTTTTATGTATTATCACCCTGACTGTGGGTTTTCAAGCCACATTTTAGGTGTGACTTTTGAATATTTAATATATGTGTTATTGCAGTGTATTTAAACTGCAACCCAGTGAGAGCACAGTGGTAGTCCTGGCAGACATATTTTTTGTTATACATTTCGGAGGTGTAAATATAGTGCCATATAGGACATTAACCTACCATGCCAATGGTACATTTTAGGCACCATATAATGTGGACTTAAGGCAAAGTTAGGCCTAACAGGGAATTGCAATGTACAGTACATGTTTAGGGGGAAGCACAGGCACTTTACTTCTGTGTAGAATTTGTAACGCATACAGAGTACTAAGTCCAGCAGAAATTGGGTCCAGAAAAAGACAAAAGAATCTGAGATCAGCATGCAGAAAAGGCAAATTTACTACACCAAAGTAAAGCCATTTTTCATTACATTCGGGAGTCTACCGCCATAATCAGGTTTGCTGGGATGTATGCATACTGTAAAGTGCATTTACTTCAGTTTTTTGTCGTAGTAATAACATTCTACTGTAAGCAGAAAAACGGCCACTGCACATTTAACATGATTATTTCTACTTATCACATTTTATAAATAAGGTTATAGGAGTGAGTTCCAGAATGTCCCTGGGCCGGCACCAATGCTAGAAACCCATTAAAGCAAATGCCATGTGCAGTGGGAGCAGGTGGTAGTTGCCCCATTTGAAGCGTTCCCTATTTTGTGGCTCCATCTTGACGAAAGATGGCTGCATGGAGGATGGGAGAAAAATATTGGCAGTGATGAAAAGTTTGTTGAGTTGCGCATACTATGCAATCGTATCAGACACAAACACCGTGGGACAGATTTACAATCCCCTTGCGCCACTTTTGCGTCAGTTTTAACATGGGATAAGTGACGCAAAAGTGGCGCAAGGGGCTTGTAAATCTGCCCCCGTGTTCTTTCGGAAAGACGCAGCAGTCAGCAGTGTCAAACAGAATAAATGTAACTGAGAAAATGGTGTCGAGATAATGATAGAGGGAAAATGCAGTGGGTAATGAGGACCATGCTGTCAGAGGCACTCAGAGGCAGCTCTGGGCCAAAATGTAAATGTGTTCCCCGCGCTGACAGCAGGGGGCGGAGGGAAGGTGGGAACCAGCAGATGCCACACTTGGGGACCAGCCTGCTAGCCTTTTTCAGGGGAAGATGCCCCAGGGGAGGGCGACAGAGATGGAGGGAGATGATGCGATACGCCTCCAAGGCACAGACAAAGGGATTATGTGAGCCCATATGTTATCACAAAGCAACAGACTCACAGAAACACACACCCAGACACACTGTGAGAAAGTTCCTAATCAGGAGTGCAAGGGACGAGAAAGGTTTAAAACGCTGTATGTGAACTTCTGCAATGCCTTAAACTCATCTGAAATCAATTCACAAAAAACATTGAAGGTTCAACAAGAAACCTTGACTCCCAAGCAGGATTTGTATACTCCAAACTCTCCAAAGGTGCTTAAGGATATGACCTTACTCTAAGAGAGCTTTCAAATGTATGGTAAAGGGACAGTGATGAAGATAAATGTTGATTGGCATTGGTAGCTCTTAGTGGGTCAAGGAGTGAGCGGGATGTGGAGGGCGCAGAGATTGTAGCTGTTGGGCAAAAAGGTTTTTTTGCACAGAGTGCTTGTCGTGGGGAAAAGTGCTCTTAACCAGTGCTTAACTGTGAGCAAGATGTACTTCCGCAGCTGCTCATCAGGGAATGCTACTGGGCACAGGGGCGTAGCTACCATTTATGCAGCAGGTGCAGTGTACCAGGACCATGATGGGCCCATTGAACCCTAACAATTGCTGTATTTTACTACCCCAATAGCAGTCAAAGTGGCCATTTTCCTTGCTTGCACAAAGGCCCATTGCATCCTTGGTACGCTACTGACTGCGCCCCCATGTTGGGCAATAGGGGCTCTTTCTGCTCGGACAGACTCCAGGAAGGAAGCACTGTTCCTATCCACCTGTCAAACAACACTAACCTCTTATTTGGATCCAACAGTAGAAATCAATATACTCTTCTCACTGTACTCACTCCACAACCTATCTAATCAATATGTGATGGTTAAGTAGTCAGCTAGAGAAAAGAGGCAAGAGAAGGACAAAGAAGGAGAAATAGAGATACTGCACTTTGATCCACTCAGGTTCTTCCAACTCTGTTGGTGCTTTCTTCTCATCTGACTCTTGCAGGTTCACCTTAAAACAAAAATGATATATTTAACACCACATGTGGACTGATACAATAGTCTGTCCTAAAACAAGAAACAGTTTGATTTAAGTACCTTGCTGATATCTCTATATTTCAGCCAGCCCCCATTCAGTGGGCGGGGGCACAGGGCAGACACAGCCTACTGATCCCTAACCGTGGTGGTTGAAGTCTTTTGCCACTGGTGTCAGAGACCTGTCCTATTGTAGCTCTGCAAACTGGCCAAAGTACAACTATTTACACACTTGACTCTCAAGGTAGTGTGGGCATGGGGAATCCCTAAAATTGTACACCATAAAATATCAATTCAACAGTTTGCCCACATTTGGATATATCGGAGACGGTTTTTAAACCTGAATTTCATGCAACAACGTGTCCCCGAAATAAGGCCCCTTACAGCATCAAGATACAGTCAATTAATTAAAGATAGGCTCAATAATTAAATTTTAGATCAGGAAAAGAAATGTTATCGATTTATTACAAAAATGTAAAAGGTACGGTACAGAAATCATACAATGCAGATATATAAAGAATCAATGTCATGGTGGCTCTCAGTAATGGAGTAATACAGAATAATGTGCAAATTAGAAATATTCTAAGCCAAAGAGTGCAGCAAACCAATAAGAAATTGGACAGTATCCCTAGTAGCATCGGAAAGTCTTTTGGCTCATCCCAAAGATCAGGGTTTCTTGCATAGGAAATCATTAGTTCTGCAGAATCATCAATGTGTGAGCAACAGATTTACATGCTCAGCAAACCCGAGTATGATTTTATAAAATGTCATATTGCCTTAGCATCTAAGTACTATCCCACTCCATGAATATTGATTCTGCCCACTCTATGCTAATGTCATCCGGTGAAGACTAGTTATGAAACTAGTTACATAAACAACAGCAATACTATTGTGAATAAATACACCTCAGTGAGCTTGGGGAAGGGCCCTAAAAATCAGCAAGATTCTGGGTATGTGTTGGAAAGTTTTCTTCAAGAACAGCAAGAACAACATTAATGGAAATGAACAAACGACCCTGCTTGACTGTGGGCTGCAGAAATGATGAACATGCACGAGAAAAATCGATTTTGAACAAGATGTCAGTAAGGCCTAACTTGAGGCCTAATTAACAAAAATCCAGGAAAACACACTTTAACAAGACATAACAAATTAGTTTCAAATGTAATATCACCATGACGCAACAGATGTGAAGGAATTCTCCAGCCCTGCAGTAGCCAAGAACTACATCTCCCCCTCCAAAGAACTGTGTGCCACCCTGGCAGACTTCTTCCACAACAAGTTTTCAGTCATCTACGAAAACTTCAAACCCCCTGCTGCCGACAGCATCAGTCTGCTCACACCCATGAATACTAACCCCGAACACCTGCTCACCCATTGGGACCCTCTCACAACTCAAGCCACAATCTTCATCATGAACTCCGCGCACTCAGGAGCACCCATGGACCCCTGTCCTCGAAATGTCTTCAACCTCAGAAACAAGATGATTGGCGACGAGTTCAAGATGGTCCTGAACACCTCTATCACCTCGGCCTCCTTCCCTGATGTTGCAAAGTCATCCTGTGTGCCCTGGGAACCCCCATTTTTTGCTGATTGGTACTGGTGGTAATTGACTCTGACTGTCCCTGGGCTCTGTCTAACCAGGTCCAAGGCCAGGGCTATGTTGAAAACACAGTGAAAACATGCACATACATGAGGGTACACTATATATTAGGGTGCGCTTATAACTGGCATGACCTACCCTATAAGTCCCTAGTACATAATAGGGCATGGAATTTTAGAGGCCAGCAGCCTTTTCTGCACTTGCATGTGTGCGCTGCTGAGAGCCTGAGGTCATTTTTAAAGCAGCCCTGTGTTGCAGCACTGCTTTTAAATGTAAATTGTGCCCAAACTCGACTTTGGTGGCAGGGGCACTTAAAAAGTGATAAACTACAATATTATGGCATTTTAGGTACCCCCAGGGTCTCCCCTAGGTGTCCCAGGGGTGGGGGGGTCATGTCATTATAAGGAGGACAGTTATAAAAGGTGTTTTATATGCCCTGGGGATAGAGAAATTGCACATTTCACTCGCCCCATTGTAGTAAAGTGCCTTCCAAAATCTACTTTGGTGCTAGGAGCACTGTGGAGTGAGGATCTACACTATTTTTGCATATTCAGGACCCCTAAAGTCTCCCTAGCTGTGCCAGGGGTGGCGGGTCATGTAGCTATAAGCAGGATCCTTATAAAATATGTTTTATATGCCCTGGTGTTGGAGAAATTGCACATGTTATTTTCCCCATTGTAGATCCCCTACCACATGGAATAACATTGCAATAGTTTATGAATAGAGAACTATAGCTAGGAATCAAAGAAAATATCATTCAAGGACTTGGGAGAATGGTATTGATAAATCCAACAATATGCTATTATTGATTTTATCCTAAAGCATAAAGAAAAGAAGTTATAAGGACTGTATTGTGTGTAAACCAAAATTCAGCCTTCCTGTGGTCTCCCCTGGTTGGTCAGAGTTAACAGGATTAGCCAGGCTGCTTTGATGAAATGATAAATAGCTCACCCAGATAGAGAGGCTATCTGTTGGAGAGAGCTTTGCTACGCAGGAATGCCAGAGCAGGGGGAGGGGTCATAAAGCATGAACTTCAAAGTGGAAATAGGACAGGCAGGGAATGCCAGACCCAGCTACCCACCAGCTCCTCTGACTCAGCCAGAAGGAAGTGGTAATGCTCTGGTGTGATGCCCTGCACCTCGTTGGACAGGTGCTAGCCTGCTTGACCCCAGAGAACACTGAATAAATATGTGAGAGGTGCAGAGCCTCTCAGTTCAGCTGCTTGAAACTAAGAGAAGAAGGATTGCCAAGCTAGAAACTTGATTTTCACCATTAGGCCCTGCATTCTGACTGACTGTGCCTGCTGCATTATCTGGAACTACAGCCCTTTGGATGTACCTTGCTTCAAGAGGAATAAAGAGTGGACTTCCTGCAAGCTACAGGTTAACAGAGCTTACCTGCATAAACTCCACCAAGACTCCCCTGCCTGGAGTGCATCCAGTGGACTTTCAAGGGTTCTGGCCAGGTGCATTGTGGGAATTGCGATCCCAAACTTTCAAGGACCATCTTGGAGCTTCCAGACACTTGGATGATGTTTTGGACCTTTTGGGCCCTCGAGAGGAACTTCAGAAAGAAGTTCCAGAAGTTAGGAGAAGTTTGGAGCAACTTTGGAAAAGAAAACTCCATAAGGTGAGTAAGTGCTAGAAAGTGTTTAATCTTTAAAAATTCATATCTCCAGTTCCCTATATTTGATTTTTGTCGCTTTGATGTCATTTTGAAGAGAATAATATTTCTTATTATTATAAACTGGTGTGGGATTTTTATTATATGTTGTGTCTTACTTATTTACTGGATTGGTGTTTTGAAATGTTTTAAATACCTGTCTCCTAAGTTTAGCCTGCCTGCTCGCAACCAAGCTACCCAGGGTTGAGCATGGAAATAATTTATTGAGATCTTTACTGAGCCCTAGACTGTCTTAGTGGCATTATTGACAGTGGTAGATGCATATTTACCACTATTAATAACCCACTTTCCAACACATAAGGACTGGAAACACGCGGAAGTGAGGCCCCTCCTGAAGAAACCAACCACTGACCTAGCAGAATCAAAGAACCACCGATCCATCTCCCTACTCCCTTTTCCAGTGAAGGTTCTCGAGCAGGCAACCAGCAGCTCACATAACACCTGGAACAACCTCCTGGACCCCTCCCAGTCCGGATTACGAGACACCCACACCACTGATTGCAGCCATTGATGACATCAGGGCCCTCCAGGAACGCGGTGAAGCATCCCTCATCCTTCTGGACCTGTCAGCCGCTTTCAACACAATCTCTCATCACATCATGATCAACAGACTCAACCACATCAGAATTCAGGGAGATGCCCTCAAATGGACCACCTCATACCTTACAGGAAGAACCCAGAGAATATGTCTCCCACAATTCACCTCAAAATCCAAGAAGATCATCTGCGGCATCCCCCAAAGATCATCCCTTAGCCTCACCCTCTTCAACCACATACATGACCCTATTGGCCAACACCGCCAGATCGCACAGACTCAACATCATCTCCTACGCGGATGAATCCCAGTTCATTCTCTCACTGTGAGAAGACCCCTCCATCACCAAAACCAACTTCCACAGCTGTTTGATGAATGTCATCGACTGGATGAAGGACAACTGTCTCAAGCTCAACTCAGACAAGATGGAAATCCTCATCTTTGGGAACAACACCTTGCCCTAGAACGATGCATGGTGGCCTCCTGAACTCAGCCCATCCCTCACCTGACAAACCACGCCTGCACCTTCCCAATCATCTTGGACAGCAGGCTATCTATGAAGAAACAGGTAAATGCAGACTCTTCCACCTGCTTCCACACTCTACTCATGCTCCGCTAGATCTTCAGGTGGCTCCCAGTCAACACCAGAAGAACAGTCACGCCTGCGCTCGTCACCAGCAGGCTGGACTATGGGAACACACTCTATGTAGGAATGACCACATGCCTCCTGAAGAGACTACAGACAATCCAAAACTCAACTGCAAAACTCATCCTCGACCCGCCCAGACAGACCCACATCAAACCCAACCGCAAAAACGACACTGGCTCCCTATCCAGAAGAGGTGCCAGATCAAAATGTTAACCCACTCATACAAATCCCTGCACAACGAAGGATCTGCATACATCAACAAACGCATGACTATCCACCAACCGACCAGACACCTACGATCTGCCTCCCTCTTCTTTGTAGACCCCCCCCCGAATCTGCCAAAGTAACAGCAGAGGGCGCTTCTTCTCATACCTGGCGGCCAAAGCTTGGAACGACCTGCCTCCTCACCTCCCACCTGATCGATGCAGCAATTCAGGAAAGAACTCAAGACCTGGCTGTTCGGATGATCACAAAGCAGTAAACAACCACAGAGCCTCGAGACCCTCACGGGTGACATGCTGCGCTTTAGAAATTCTTGACTGATTGATTGATTGATGTCAGTGTGTGCATGCAAATACACGTTATGCACATTGTTAAAAGTGCACAAATATATAAAATGCACAAAAACTTAAAAAATCTCCCCCCTCTGATTATTCTATGATCGCTAAAACCCACAATTAATGTAACAGTTATAACACAATCTGTATCCCTTCCTGCTTCTTGCGATTCAAATACTCCAACAGCTTAAGTTGATTATAAACTGGATCTCTAGCATCCTCCATCTCAGTTTCATCTCATTTCCTCTAACATGATCCGCTTTTCTCTTTACACCCATAAATTAAAAACATCAGATCTGAAAATTTGAACAAGTGAAACATGACAATAGCAGAAATCAACACAATAATTGCAAGGGTTAATATTCTCTCAAACATACTACTCCCCAAGCTATCAATTCATTCACCAACCTTGCTAAACCCCTTTCCTGTCTCACTAACCCAGGCAGCTACTACTTCATAAAAGCCATGCTCTTCTGCAGCTTGGATTTTAGGAGCAATGTTAGTGAAGTTGTTGGCATAAGCAATAACCCCTTAACCATTGGGGCTCTCCCTACCCCCTGCCCCCGTGGTGAGCCCTTTTTTGGCTACTTGGGGTCGTTTGCGCTTTGGGTTGTCTAACTTTTTTTCTAGAAAAGGTATTTGTGTCAAATTTGTATCCTTTTTTTCCATCATCCTGGGGATTCTAAAGGTACCCTGAGTATGTGAACTCCCCAGGAGGGCACTGAAAAAATAGGCAACATATAGCTAACTTTTGAGTTTTTGGGGAATATTAAGAAAAAAGTGTTCTGGATAAAAGTGTCTGTTTTTCCCTGAAAATTGCATTAATGAACGGTTTGCTGTGATAAAATAACCATCTTCCCAGCTTTCAGGAACATGTAGAGCCGAATAAATGTATTTTGTTTTATATGACAGGTTTGGCATTTTTCAAAGAGGGAGTCCAGTTTTTCCTATATTTGTGCTCCCAACTTAATTCTAGTTTGTGGTAGAACCCAGCGTGAAAAGGGTTGGTGATCCAGGAAAGCTATAGATTTCTAAAAAGTAGATAAACTTTTAAATTCATCAAGGGTCTTGTGTGTATATCCCTCAAGTTTTTACCAAAGAAGTTAACTGTTGATAAAAAAGAAATATTGAAAATGTGTAGGAAAAAACGTTTTCATCTGTAACGTTTTGTCACAATGGCTGATTTACAAAAGCAAAATACCATTACGCCCTGGTTGTGAACATATCTGGGTTTGTAGGTTTTCCAAGAACCCAAGGTACCCAGAGCCAACAACTGAGCTGTACTGTACAATAGTTTTTCTTTGTGTACTGACTATCGACCAATTCCTATGGTGAAATATGTAGAGTGAACAATAGGTATCAAGAAAACCTATATATTTATTAAATGGGCACAAGATATGGAGTTTAGGAGTAGTGGTCATTTGTACATTTTTTAATTTGTGGGTATCCGTATTAGCATATCATTTAGAAGGTATTTTTCAAAATGTCTTCTTTCTTACACTCTGGCTTACATTTGGAAGGCATAAATGCAGTGAAATCCAATTGGTAATAACAAATGTTCTAGTATTCTATGCTCTCATATGTCTTCCAATAAAAATAGTCCCTCACTTGCATGGGTAGGCCCGCGACAGGAAACAGCTCAAAACACAACATGGAGACATCACATTTTTACTCTGATTGTATTGTGTGTGGCTATGGATTTTGGGTGCGAGCTCAGCCGGCACCTAGAGAAACCTAGCAAACCTGAGCCTATTTGAAAACTAAACACCTGGGGGAATCCATGCTGGGGTGACTTGCATGGCTTTCACCAGTATTTCTACCCATAATCCCTTGCAAACTTCAAACTTTGACTAAAAAAACACATTTTCCTCACATTTCGGTGAAGGAAAGTTCTGGAATCTGCATGGAGCCATAAACTTCCTTTCACACAGTATTCCTCCAAGTCTCCCGATAAACATGGTACCTCACTTGTGTGGGTAGGCCAAGCGCCCGCTACAGAAAACGACCCAAAAAACAACACGGACACATCACATTTTTCCCCTAAAAACTGACCCTTTTTTTTGCAAGGTGGGTAGCTGTAGATTTTGGGACCAAGTTCAACCGGTGCCTATGGAAACCTAGCAAACCTGAACATTTTTGAAAACTAGACAACTGGGGGAGTCCAGGGTAGGGTACATTAGGTTTTTCTATCCACAATGCCCTGCAAACCTCAAACTTTGCCTGAAATCAAACATTTTCTTTACATTTCTGTGATGGAAACTTCTGGAAGCTACAGCAATCCACAAAATTACTACCACTGAATGTTACCTGACTTTTGCCGATAAAAATGCTGTGCCACTTGTGGGGCTGGGCCAAGTGCCCATGACAGTAACGGATCAAACCAAGGTCAATAGGAGCCTTTGCGAGGGGACTCCCACTGACCTCGGTTTGATCCGTTCCTGTCCCCGATTTTCAACCCCCCAGCGGCAAGTTTTGGGTAGCCTCCCCAATTGGCACAAGCCTCCTATTTGCCCCCAGGAGGACAGAAAGATACTAATGATGCCACTGGGACAGGGGTATGGCTCGATGCCAGGGTAAGCTGCAGGATCCTTTAGTTTGTTTGAAATCACTGATGTCTGGTGGGGTTTCTGACCGCCAGGAGGGGAGTGGCAGATTGGGGGTGAATACCGTATCCACTCCCCAGGAAGGACAGAAAGTGTATTTGGCCCCGGGGTGGAGGGAGGCAAAGGCCCATGCCTGGGGGTGGTCGCTCCACCAAAACAATATTGCATTAATTCAGTCCCTAGTGTGTAGTGGGCTTTCTGACCTCCAGTGGGGGAGGGCAGATCAGGGTAACTACCCTCATCTGTCCACTGGGGGGGCAGAAAGACTGCTGCCCCATTTAGTTGTGGTGGAGGCACAGCCATGCCCATAAGCAACCGTCTTGCTCCCATTTCTGTCTTGCATCCTGTGGTCCTTTCTCCTGATTTCTCTCAGTTCACTCAAGGAAGCCTGTATTGGGTTCAACAAGTAACAATTTACATTCTCTGTATTTTCAACAAAACTTTATCTAGATTCATTTTGTTCTGTGTCTTGCATTGCAATTTGTTCATTTGATCTCAAAGTTTTGTTCTCAAGTGCACAGTATCTCCCCACCTGGTCTTCATATTTGTTATGGAGTGAGTGTCTGAAAAGTTTCAGCGCTCCATCCATCATCTCCTTGTGTTTGCTTCATGTTTGTTACCCAGCATAGCCAAGTCATGATAGGTAGCAAACTGAACAGCCGCAATCCCTTTTGGCTGTTGTATTGCTTCCAACAAATCAAGAATATAGGAACCATTACTGATAGGAGTACCAGAGAATGACAGGAAACCACTTTGTGACTATGGATGGGCGGAACTCGCAGAGTTTGTGAAAAACTCTGCAAACTTCTGCAGAATTCCGCCAACGGGCAGGAAATATGCAGCTCGCTCTGCTCCCACTGAAATTTAGCACTAGTAGCGTAAGCAGCACTGAAAATCAGCATGAACAGCACCATGCTTTGCTCTAGAGTGCGCGACCATTCAAGTTGATTTTGCTGCTGCTCGAGTCAAAAATCTAATCGAGAGGCAGCCAATCTACTCAAACAGCAGGCCTATGCCCACGACCGCTCGCGAACGCTAGATGCCAAATCTCGCTCGCATATTCTGGAGCCTTGCGGGAGAAAAATTCCACCACGCGGGCATTGGCAGAATTTGGCCAGAACTCCACGTTAAATAGTAACATGGAGTGCCTAAAATTCCGCCAATTCCACAGGCGGAATAGAACATTACGCCCACCCCTATTTGTGACCACAACTGCTCGAAGTGATGTACCACTCCAAAACTAAACTGGCTGTCACATTCAAATTATTTGCAAAGCAACAAGCTCTTGTCAGTGCAATCAACTCTGCCACTTGTGGTGAAATTACATTAGGCAGGTATGATGCTTCAACAATTTTGAAAATGGAACAGATTGCATAGGCAGCTTTCGATGCTCCAAGATGGTCTCTCAGTCAAGAATTATCTAATAACAAAATTATATCAGACATTTTTTTAAACAACTTTATTTTTTAGGTTTACTAAGGGTGGGTAAATCCACACATTAAATACCCAGTTTCTCACTGTGTACAATATCTTAAAGGTACAAGAAAGCAAAAAGTGAGGGAAGAAGAGAGAATAAAAGAAAACAAAAATGCAAATTTTGACTAAGCCACGTCCCATTCTACTGCAGTGTAGGTTTGCAGAGTCTCATTGCAACCACTGGGCAGCTCATGCATGGCTTTCCTCAAGTGCTGGGGTTTGCCCGGTGAAGATCTTCGGAGGAGGACATATAGCAGATTCTGGTGCTCTGCAGAGTCCTAAACATTATCATGGGAATGACACCTACTCTTTGCTCTCTGTTTGTGTGGGTGGCAAACAGACTGTACATCTTCTGAAGTTTATGGGTGCAGTGCAGATAGCTTCTCCATGGCATATTTGTTCCATACTTTTACTCACCACATATTGAGTGTTGGAGCATGTGGTTGATTTCACATCTGGGCAATACTTAGGCAAGCAGCTAGCCTCTGCTCTCCAGGATTTCCTAGGAGTATGAAAAGTGGGTCCCGGTGTATGGTGATGTTTGTTATAACTCATATTTGTATAAGATCCTGATGCCAGAAGGATCGGATATGGGGGCATGGCTATCAAGTGTGAAGGAGAGTGCCAGGGTTAAACAGCCTTTCCAACATAGTTCAGGGCTGGCAAACATCTTATGCAATCATGTGGGGGTAAGGTAACATTGTGTCGATATTTTATATGCGTTCTCCTTGTGACGTATGTTCATTGAAGACTTGCAGCCCACTTCCAGATAGTCTTCCAAGCATCCTCTGTGATTTCAGTCCCCAAACCCCGCTCCTATTTGGTCATATTGGTGTGTTTTGTATATGGAGTGAGTGCGAGATTGTAGCGGTAAAGCCAGGTGATGCCTCTCTGTCTAACACGATTGCTAAAAAGAGATTCTAGAAGTGTCTTACAACTGCAATGTTTGTCTCAAAAAGTTTGCCCCTCCAACCCAATGTAAAGCCATAGTAGGCCTATAGTCATTGCACCTGCCTTGGCAAAGATTTTCAGTTAAAGCCTCCCTAGTCAGGAGGTCACTGTCATCGAAGAATCCCTTTAAGAGGGGGGATGTCCCTGGTTCCAAGTGTGAAACTTCAAAACTATTGTGCCCAGGGTAAAATCTGGGGGCATATTAGCAAGACCCACGTTAAAATTTTCGCCGTTTTAGCGGCAGGAAACTGCCGCTAAAACGGCGATAATGGACTTGCTAATATGCGTTATGGAATTCCAATAGAAGCCCAGGTTAGATGTCCTGCACATCTAACCTGGGCTTCTATTGGAATTCTATAACGCATATTAGCAAGCCCATTATCGCCGTTTTAGCGGCAGTTTCCTGCCGCTAAAACGGCGAAAATTTTAACGTGGGTCTTGCTAATATGCCCCCTGGATTGTTAATCAGCGGGTCAGAGAGAAGGGGTAAGAGGAAATGCTCGTTTGTGGAGTATTACTTGCCAGTAGTCAAGTAGCTTTACAGTTGTATCAAGGAGGATGCGGAATCGCAGCCAAGCCCTACGTGGCAGCCATGGTAGATCCTTAAGTGGGATGTCGGAGAATGTTTGTTCGACCTGTATCCAGGGTCTGTCCTCTTGGTTATGGTGATAGTGTAGAAAAAAACCAACATAAATTGGAGACAATCAGCAAGTTCGAATAAAATTAATTTCACAAACGAGATAAGTACATCCACAGCACCTGTCAAACTCAATTCAGACTTCAGTCCAACAGCAATACACTTCTGGCTGGTGTACTTACTCCTGTGCACCAAAGCAAATAACACCAACCTAATTGGACATGTAAACCCTGGAAAGGAAATTGATTAATTCTGAGAAATCCATATCTGTATGAATGTGATGCTTCACAAATCTCACTATCTTTTCTGTAGACAAGTTTAACAATAATATCTTCAGATCTTGGAATTTGACAAATCCGATTACAAAACCAACCAATAATAGAACCTAAATATCTTCGTCGCAAATCAAAAATTAAACAAATACATCAAAATCATAGTGTTCAAACTATCAATTGAACCAGGAATCAACATCCATTAACCAAAAACCTCACATTCAGCTTAACAATCCATTGCTCAACATAAACCACAATATCTCAATAACACCCCTGAACACTCTCAATCTCAAGAATAATTCTGCCCTGTTTATACTTACATCCTCTTTTCCACTGCAAGTCAGGAACTCAGCAAATAATCCACCAGGAAAATCCCCAGTGCACAATCCATTAAACTAAGGGCAGGGCAAAAAGGAAATTTAGGAATATCCTCAAGCAAAGGAGGTGCTCTCATCTCACAACCGTCCTTTGCTACCAAAGCTTTGTGGGCAAGGGGGACTTTTACACTCCAAAATGTTGCCTCAACAGTACGTCCACTGGTGGTTGAATCAATTACAATGTTAAACCTCAATTTAATGAGGCAATTTGTCCCCCAGATAAGGAACTGTACAGCATCAAAACAGAGTCAATTAAGTAAACATAGACTAAATAATTGAGTTCTAGATCTATCTGAGAAAGCTTTTTTCAAATATTAAATATCTATTGGTTAAAGTTATATATGCAGAATAACGTACCTTCTAAATCTTTTTACAGTTCTACCTCAATAAAAGACACCGAAGAGCTCTTGATAAGTGTTCCAGAGAAGAAATAATAAATATTGCTGTGGTCAAGTTCAAGTCTGGACTGTTGCAGCAAAGATTCCTCGATTGCCCAGTAAGGACATCCAAGCTCCCAAGTGACTCACACTTTATGTTCAAAGATGGCATCCGAAACTCCAGTTTTTTCACAAGAGCTCCCTGCACTCATGATAACTGTATTTTTTCCCAAGTTGAGTATTTCTTGTGTACCACATGTTTCCAAAGTCCATGTTGCAGCTTGCCAAACCATTCTGGCATTCTACACAAAACCAGCCGCCCTTCTTCCTGAAAGAATGCAGGGATCATGGATCCAGAGTATGACAGGCACCAGCAGGAGGACCACAAGCAGGTATTCAGACTTCATGAGCACAAATCACAACTCCACCTCAGGATACCAGTAGTTGTGATAGATCTCCAGGCCTCCACCGGTGAAAACAATGTTGGCAAATTGCAAAGTTCCAAAGTTGAATTGCCATAGAGTCATCAACATCTGGTGTCAACCCTTTCTATTTTCTAGTCAGTGACCTGGGCAACTATGTTAGAGTTATGAGGTTTCCTAGAGCGACCACTTAGCCCCGAAGTGTTTACTAAAGCAGAACTTAAGGTTCTGTCAGATTCTCAGTAATTACAGATACCTATTCCCATTTACCTAGGTTGAAAAAATGAGATTCAATAAATGTCTGATGATTCTCTATTACCTTTAACCTATGTCGTTGGGGATTATGCACACCTGGTTTGATATGGGTCGTCAAATCACACCAGCTGAGTCCACATAGTGTATTTCTCGAAGAGACTTATTGTCATAATGAATCCAATTTATCATTCCAAGTGCCATTTGTTGTGTCTTTTACGATCGAGAGTATGAATTGATGTAGCCTGGGCCACAAACAAGGAAGCAGGGAGAAGCAAAAGAAGTCCCACCTCTGAATGCCCCTCCATGGTACTGCACCCCCATTCTATTAATATAACCCTCTCTAACACTCAACAACATCCTATTTTGTTAATTTCACACACAGTATTCACAGGATGTAACTGTTAAACTCGCACTGAAACTGGTTACTATCTTTATTCCTACTAGCCCACACAAATTTAACTGAGCCTGGGGGTCTCACTGCGTAAATTCGTCAATATATTTCTGTGCACTATGAAGCTCCAAGAGTCGGGTGCATTCATCGCGACACTCATCTCGTGCACACATCCACCTAACTAAAGCTAGTGGAATAAAAGGAAAGCAATGGAGCATACCAGTAACCATAATTTCTAGAGGAGCATTAAGAAGTTGTCCATGTCAAATAGTAAAAGACTCACAAACGTTCGACTCGGGTGGGAAGGCGGGGGGAGGGTCAGGGGTTCCATCAAATCACATCTATATAGATCTCAGAACAACTGAGTCCCTCTGTTTCGAGCTGGGTCTGGATGGCTCAGTGGACTGATGCGTCCACTGCAGCAGCCTGTGCTTGACCTCATGGTCTGAGGTTCAAATCCTGTAGGGTCCACTCAGCCTTTCATCCATCTGAGGTCAATAAAATGAGTGTCATTGAGTTGGGTAACAATAAACATCTGTTATTCAGCACCAAGATGCCTACGGGTGAACGTGCGCTTTACAAATACACATTTTATGTTATGTTTTGCACGCTGACTGGTCTATCCTATAAAAGTGCACTTTGCACAGGGAAAAAGTGACTTAGGCTGATTGTTTTCACCCCTTGTTACAAGAGAGGCTGGGGCACCATACCTACCAGACATTGCTCTCAGGCATTCTAAGCAAAGGCCCTCAGGCGGACTGATCAGTCCCAAGGCTCCAAATGAGTAACATGCCGTTTTTGGGAAGGGGCTAAATACCTCAGGGTACAAAAATCTTGGGTTAATTAACTCGGGCAACAATAACAATAGACAAAAAAATAGAGCAGGGCGTAGGGAAGTAATAACGATTAAGAGTAATGAATAAGGAACTGAGTAGTGCATTGCATAACGGAAGGGATTATGTAAGAGAAAAGTCAGTTTAAGGAACACTGGGGTCCTGGTTTGCCACCTGTGATATAAGAAAAACAAGATGTAAAGGCAACAGGTAAGTAATAAGCATAGAGAGTAAAACTGGTAAAGGAAAATAGTTGATCGAAGAGAAATGAAAGAAGCTCGTGGGGATCTAAGCCTGTAAATAGAAAAAGCGAATGAGGAATTAAACGAGTGAGGTCAACGCTCGCAGCAGACGGATTTGGAACACAATTTTCGAAAACTGAAATGGAGACAAAGGGGACACTTTTTCATGAATGACCAGCCCAATGCTAACCCAAAAACATACTACCAGAAATTCCTTGAGGGTGCTGACTGGACATGAAGACAGGAAAGGGACTGTTTACAAACGTATCCGAGTCAACCATAGAACGATCAAGACTGATTGGGACACATGGCAGATGCACGTTTGTCATTTGGATTCCCCCGGTGATCAGTCTTAGAGTTCCCAGCCAGTTCTCCTATGCAGAATATCACATAGAGAGGGGCGTGGTTTGCCGAGCTGCGGAATGGCCGCTTGCTGAGCGCGCTCCGCCGGCCGGGAACTTATCCTGAAATAATCCGCGCAATCGGAGAGCTTCCATGAGGCAGTTTTCGCACCATGCGGTAGCCTAGTGCCCAAGGATCCGAGCGACCGCCTTGGGACTCCCGCAGCTTATTGAGCGGTAACGAGAGGGTTGGATCCATGGAGAGCGGGGCTGAGATCTCCCGTCCTCGGGAGGGCGGTGCGGAGAAGTGAGGAACTCGAGCCCGTGGCTTCCCTCATGTAACAGGCCACGGAGCTTGCGGACAAAGACGGGACTCGGGCCCTGGAGGCGGATAATGCGGCACGGAACACTGGGACATAGCAGGATCAACAGCAGGCAAGCCGGCGCTGGGCACCTCTTCAATCATCCCAAATTGCAGCTTCAGATGAGATGAGCTCCCGTCAGCGCACTTGAGTGGCGTAGCGACTGCAGAAGGAGAACGAATGCTGCGGCGACACTAGTAGTCCATCCGGGCTGGCACATAGCCCCTTTGCCATCCAGACAGCGGACACGGGGCACCGGGGACTCGAGTCTAGCGCGAACAGCGGCGGAGGAAGACGACCTTGCCGGTGGTATAGCTAGCAACGGAGGAGCCCAGTTAATTGGGACATCGTCAGCCCAGAGGCCCGGGCGCCATTTTGGACTGGGTAAGGTGAGCCCCAGACACACGGGGGGACGAAGGGTGACCGCTGGTGAGAGCCTGGGGGCCTGGCAGCCAATGCACAGATAAGCGCCCGACCTGGACGCGCTACATACACACGACAGGGCGAAGCCTGCGGCTCTGCAGCGGGGGCGGTGGGACCCTCCACCCCGGTCACATACTGCAGCCCTATTCCTGGTAGTGAGCAGTCTTACAGGAATCCGCGCGAGCCGCCCTGGGCACGGGACGAACTGTGGGGGTTGAACACCGGTAGAACTCCTGACCACTGGCAGTGTTTCCCCTTGCCTGATCGGCCGCTAACGGACGTGCGGGACCGCGACAGTCACACACTGTGAGGTGAGGTGCGGCTGGAGTGCCAGCGAGGGAGGTGCGCAATAGTGGAGCGGGCGGCCCTCAAGCTGATATAGTGAAGCTTACGAGACACTAATAGGGTGCGGGCAAGACAGAGTGCCCAGACATACTTTTACACCTGGCCGGACCGCTTATAAGGAGGATCCAGTGCAGAGGGGGTGCTTCAGCTGGTGGGCACAAGGCACTGACTCACATCGCGCAGTGCCACTACACCGCTCCCTTCGGATTGCCTACATCTCTGGTGTAAACGGCCTCTAACCACATAATGGGTAAGCAAGATGCCAAGCAGCCTAAGCTGACGTTCGAGAATAAAGATCTACAAGACTCACAGAATCTGACCCGGAGGCCAACACGGAGAGAGCACCGAAACCCAGACGGAGGACCGGGGGAGGACCTGCGTACCCTCATGTTAGAAATGAGATCAAGCCTACGAAACATCGATACTAAATTAGACACGCTTACTACCCAACTAGATGCCGTCAAGACACAGGTGGGGGCGCACGAGACCCGCTTAGATGTGCTAGAGAATCGCACTTCGGACTTCCATGAGTTCCAGGTGGAAACAAAAGAACAGCTGTTGCATATGGACAAAGTGTTGAGCATCATTCGGGCCAAGAACGAAGATTTGGAGGCAAGGTCCCGGAGGAACAACCTACGAATTACCGGGATTCCAGAAACAACAGCCATCACCAAAATGGAGATCTACATCGCGGATTTGCTACATGAACTCTTTGATCCTCATCTATCGTCAGTGTTCGCTGTGGAGAGAGCTCACCGTTCCTTGGGAGCGAAACCTCCGGTTGGAGCTCCGCCTAGGCCCATTCTAGCCAAAATCCTGAACTACCAAGACCGAGATCTCATTCTCCGGCTAGCTAGGGAAAAAGGGTCAATCACACACAAAGGCAACAATATCTCCTTCTACCCCGATTTCACGCCGGCAGTGCAAGCGGCAAGGCGCGAATTTCTGCCTGCCAAACGTCTTTTGCTTCAAGCTCAGATTCCCTACTCACTGCTCTACCCAGCCAAGCTCAAAGTGTCTCATGATGGATCTG
The DNA here is from genome assembly GCA_963921515.1 of Calotriton arnoldi. NCBI lineage: Eukaryota > Metazoa > Chordata > Amphibia > Caudata > Salamandridae > Calotriton > Calotriton arnoldi. The sequence goes on from CAWUFW010006350.1 coordinate 165,721, forward strand.
CCCACTTCTTCACTGATGCGAAGTCGGCCCTAAAGTTTGCCAAACATGTCGGTGGAAAGAGAACTAAGCAGACTCAAGGCTCTACAGACTTACAGACTGATCGCTTGAGCGATAACGATTGATATGGGTATCGTATTTTTATCCCAACTGCATAATAGGCTGCAGGTGGGGCTGGTTCTGGGCGCTATGGGTCGTTGCCCTCCTGAATATTGCACACTCTCTTTGGTGATTTAGCTCTGAGCAGCGTGATATTTCGGAATTTAGATATAGATATAGTTAACATAATAGTGGTCACCGAGGTGCTCCCGGCCACCCTGCATATTATAGGGAAGTTAACCGGTAGCAACACGCCTTTATGGGAGAGCTTTCAATTGTGACTGTTCTGATACCTCGCCTTTGTTCACTGTATTAAAATGTTGCTGAGGGGGCGCGATGGGGCTAATGTGTGAACCTGCTCTAATATGATTTCTTTAGACATGATCCTCAAGCTGCTGAGGGGATCCTGGGTCCACGTAGAATGTGAGCTCTAGGGTGATACACTACATTTGAAGTTAACTGCCTGCCTCTCTGCTGTATTCCCGGCCACCCTGTGCACACAGGGAAGATGCCGGTGACACCTCGCCCCATGGGAACTTTTCCTGATTTGAGCTGTTTTTTTTTGTATATTAGGGTTGTGTTTTGTTTAAAGTTGCGGGAATATACACAACCTGATTGGGGGTTGGAGTGGGTGGTGGGATGGGGAGAAAGGGGGGTTTGTTTGTGTCTAGCCAGTACTGTTACGTGCCACCCTGCAACACGATGGGCGCTGTTCCGGCCCCCGAGCGGTTTTGGCTACCTAACTGCTCTTTTGGGATACACATATGATGTTCGCACGCTGCCACCTTAAAATGCCTCTCCTGGAACATTAGGGGCCTAAATGACTGTAGGAAAACCAGACTTGTACATGCTTACCTCTCACGCCACAATATTGATATCTGTTTATTGCAGGAAACGCAACTCAGTGCCGACCCCTCACCGCGGCTCAAGCACACCAGATGGGGACACGTATATTCCTCTATATACTCTAGTTACTCCCGGGGCGTGGCGGTGCTGATCAGGAGGGGGTTGGAGTGGAGGGAGGGCACTGTGCATGGGGACCCGACTGGCAGATTCCTTATTGTTTTGGGCTCGCTGGGTGGGGTCCAGATTGCAATAGTTGCGTTATATGGCCCCAATGTTGACTCCCCTGAGTTCTTCCGGGACATATGGGCTAGAGTAAAGGCTACAGGCTGTAGCACTATCATATGGGGTGGCGACTTCAATGCAGTCTTGAATGATGAGTTGGACAGGCGGGGGGCTGCCCGTACTTTGCACCCCTCGGCAGGTACTGCGCTTAACGCTATACTGGAGGATGGGCCCCTGATAGATATCTGGCGCCATAGAAACCCTGACCTCCAGGAAGGAACTTGCATATCCGACCACCATAGCGCCTGGTCCCGACTGGACTACTGGTTGGTGTCGCGGGATGTAGCCACGTGGACTACTGGAATAGTCCACTTGCCTAGATCTTTGTCAGACCACGCCCCATGTCTGCTGACTTTGACAATGCCAGAGGCACCCCCACGCATGTTTTCATGGAGGTTGCCACCGCATGCTCTGTTAGATGACGCTTTCAAGGAAGAAATTAGGACGGACATTACTGACTACTTCACACGTAACATGGGCTCGGTGGACACTGAGGCCACGCTGTGGGAGGCCTTCAAAGTGGTTATCCGTGGCCAATGTATAGCCCGCCAAGCCGGGGTACTAAAAGCCATACGTGGCTCTCTGGCATCACTGGAATCTCAAATAAAAGGACTCGAGACACTGTTTTACTCCTCTAACGACACATCTGTACTGGCTGATATGAAAGCCAAATTACTTGAATACGAGGAAGAAGCATGACGAGAGATTAAATTCTTGGGGAAATATGCCGAGGCAAGGAGATATGGGGAGGGAGATAGACCGGGTAGGACACTGGCTGGTATGGTTCGGGCCCCACGTTCCACTACGTACATTCCTGAGTTGAGGGCTGCTGAGGGGGAATGGTCAGAGGACAGCGGGACATCCTTACTGAATTCTCTCGGTTCTATACCAACCTTTACACAGCCACTCAACACACATGCCCTGAGGGAATGCAGAATTTCCTTGATTCCCTCGAGCTGGTTTGGTTCAGTCAAAACTACAGGGATTACATGGATCTACCAATCACGGTGGAAGATGTCGCACAGGTCATACGCAGTTTGCCCTTAGATAAAGCCCCAGGGTCAGATGGCCTGACTACGGCTTTTACAAAGCATATGTGGAGGAATTGGCGCCGCGACTCCTGGCAGTATATGAGGAGGCTTGCGACTCTGCCATTTTGCCCCCAACGATGAGAGAGGCTGTCATAATCACCCTGTTGAAGCCAGGCAAACCCGAAACGGAGCTGGACTCCTATCGGCCTCTGTCATTGATAAATGTAGATGCAAAAATCCTGTCCAAATTAATAACTAATAAGCTACAGCCCTTGTTGCCCCTCATCGCGCGTCCGGACCAGTCGGGTTTCATCCCGGGTAGAGCCACCTCTCACAATCTCAGGACGATATTTTCGGTGCTGCACTATTTGCATCCCGATGTACAAGCTGCGGCGGTTTTCCTAGATGCCACTAAGGCATTCGACACGCTTGAATGGCCGTATTTATTCATGATTCTATCCCGGATGGGATTCAGCCCCCAGTTTTTGAACCTCATCAAATTGCTGTACACCCAGCCAACTGCCCGTATCAAAGTGAATGGCCTATTGTCAGAGCCTTTCCCTATTTCGCGCGGGACGAGACAGGGGTGTCCTCTGTCGCCATTGCTCTTTGCGGTTGCGATGGAACCACTGGCCGCCCGAGTTAGACAACATCACACGGACAGGGGCATTGGGTTCAGCACTAGGAGCCTCATAATTTCATTATACGCTGATGATGTCACTTTATATATCTCTAACCCCAGGGAAAATTTGGACCCCATCTTGCGGGAATTTATTAGATTTGGAGGCCTGTCTGGGATCTCCATAAATTGGGCTAAGTCGGTCATCTTTCCGCTCACAAATAATACCATGCCGGTAACTTCCGAATTCCCCTTGAGGTGGGAGGCAATGGCGGTCAAGTATTTGGGGATTTGGATCAGCCGGGACATGCAGGATATCTGGTCTTTAAATTATGGGAGGGCAGTGACCTGGTTGGAGGAAAAGGTGGGACTTTGGAAGACTCTCCCGATCTCACTGGCGGGGAAAATAGCCTTGGCAAAAATGATCATTCTGCCCAAATTTTTATATTTGTTCGCTAATGTCCCGATCCCGCTTACACAGTCCTTTTTAAAAGGGTCAGAGCTGCTTTGATCTCACTGGCTTGGGCGGGTGGTCAGGCTAGGGTGTCTTGGGAGCTTCTTACGCTCCCGCTGGTGCAGGGTGGGATGGGGGCCCCCGACATGCAGCTTTACGCACTGTGTGCTCAAGCGCAGTATTTGCACTACTGGACGTACCCTACGCCCTTTCAGCCACATGTTGCTGTGGAGATTGACGTTGTGGCGCCTGTCCCTCTGCCAGTGGCACTATACACGCCTTATCGCCGACCTAGAGAGGGAATAGACACTTCGGAAACTCTGCGCTGGGCGTGGGATGGGCTACGCAGACGGGCAGGGATGCCGGTGCTATACGCCCCTTCCATACCACTAGCACACAACCCGATGGTACCCGCTCTGAGGGATGGAATTAGCAAAACAATTGCTGAGAAAATGAAGCTACACACATTCGCAGACTTATACATTGGCAACGAGTTCCGCCCACCTCCGGCCGCGGGCGATGGACAGACAGTGCTGTTCACCGAAATTTTCCTTTACCACCAGCTGCGTGCGGCGTGTCGTTCACTCCATGCCACCTTCCCGGCCCCTCCTCCTACATTGCTGGCCCTGGAGAACCTGCTGCGCTCCCCTTCCCCCCGGAGGCTAGTAACACGACTGTACAGACAGAAGCAGACCTCGTCGCCGCTGGTGACACCCAAGGCGCTACAGGGTTGGAATTCAGAACTCCCGGAGCCATTGACGGAAGACCAATGGTCGTTCTGCTGTCGCCAGCTCACCGAACTATCGCCGAATTACAGACTTCGATTAGTTCACTTTAAATTCCTACATAGATATTACAGAACACCTAAGGGGTTACACCGTATGGGTCTAAGGGAGGATGACCGTTGCTGGCGCTGCGGGTCTGCGTCAGCATCCTTTTTACACATGGCTTGGGATTGTCCGGCATTGGGGACTTATTGGAAAACGACGTTTATGATAATTAACCAAAAACTCGGAGTGTCGCTTGACCCTACCCCATTGCTGGGCTTACTGTGCTATGTAAGAGACACACGACCTCAAGTGCGGAAGTTACACGCATTATTGCTGTTGTTAGCTAAACGCCGGGTAGCAATACATTGGGGACAGAGGAGGGCACCGTCCACGAAGGACTGGTTGCAGGATGTGACATATGGACAGGCCCAACTTACCACTTTTTGGGAGTTAATGCCCCTCACTTCCAGACCACGAGACATATGGGAACCATTTTTGAGCTGGGCACGGGAACGACAGGGTCCTGATGGTGGTGCACAGCCCCTGGCTGATTCCCCGGGTGAAACACAACACTGGATTACATTAAATTTCATGTACAATGTGACGGTATACTGTACAGTAGACGTGGAATAACATCGGGAATTCATGTATAATGTATAATGTGCATTGCAGTGGGCATGGGTGTTTAGGCCTCACAATTAAATATTCAGACGACAAGGGAGAAGATCTAGTGCCATTGAATGTAGACTACTGGAGTGGCGGGTGTGCTGAACTTGATTACTGTTACTGTACCCGGACTATGCCGATGGTATCCGTCACAGGTTTCGGAATGTACTGGCTACTGTTATTGTTATGTTTGTATGATAAATTGTGTTCAAATATCAATAAATACAATTAAAAAAAAAAAAGAATATCACATAGAGGGCCAGTGAATATGCTGCCTTGAACAGAAGTGCCTCATTATGGGAGGATCGGATCGGAGGACGTTGAGCAACCAATATCTTCAATTGCTCTATGTCAAGGGGCTCCTTAGAGTCTTTGGGAAAGGCACCCAGTCATTCCCACCGATCCCGAGCCTTCTGGATCAGAAAATGTGAGGAGTGGTGCCTGACTATGCCTGTCAGCTTCTCTGAGGCTTGTTTGCGCCCTAGGTAAACCCATCGACCTCTCCTGCATGTGCATATGATCTATGAACACGACCAAAGACTCCAGAGAGAAAGTCCACCCGCACCAGCCCCTGAAGCGGAGAGAAGAACAGTAAGCCCAGAGGACCCGCTGCGTGTCTTGAGTGCCCATATATGGTCATCTAGTGTACCAGGACTGGGCACTAAGATTCCATGAATCTTCTGGAAAATCTGTCACCATGTCCACAGCATTTGCGTGGCACTGCCAGAATTTGTGTAAACATGAGAAAAGCAATATTCCTGACCACACCTCTTTGAAAATAATTGGTGACAACTCACCCCTGCACCTACCAGGCCACAGAATATCACCAAAACCTTTGCTCCATACAGAATCTTAAATATGTGAAGTTCGCCGCAAGCGTCTGGTGGCGCGAACCATACAATGACACCATCATGGAAAAAAGTTTTCCGTATATGAAGGTTCTCGTATACTTTAACAGGAAAGCTGGTTCTGTGATGCTTTTCACTAAGACCTACCATGGCCCACGTCATCCATCTTGACGAAGGGCGAGCAATAGGGATGATGGTCAGTAATGCAAAAATTAACTGACCCATCAGCATACACTGAGTGAAGACAAGGAACCCTTAGAACTGAAAACCAAGAAGCCAGAAACATGTAGAATGCACAGGCAACAAACGAACTGCGCTGTCCTATTTTAGCAGGTCTGTTGTTACTTATATAATTCTAGGGGTGTTTGCTCTTCTTCCGCCCTGCTACGTGCCTATGCCATTAGTGATCACAGGTTAGGTTCTACTCAACCCAAAGCTATTTGGCATGAGCTCATGTCAACGTTTTAGTGCAACATATATTCCGAGTGGGAAAGTTGATTAATGCTGCCGCTTGCACCGCCCCGTATCATATAGCACCACTTTGCATCACACAATCATCCACATAACACATATTTAATCTGGACTATGTCTACTGTTGCTAGTAACATTCCCAGGAGTCTAAAGTTCCACCATGCTTGGTCTAAAGAGAGATACCTAACCGGACAAAGGGGGAAACAGATCCCATCTTTTACTTACGTATCTTTTAGAAATGAATGATTGTGAATTAGACAGAATCGTACAGGTTCTTTCCTAGGTTAACCGCCCAGTGGCTTACAGCCAAAGTCATACTAAGTTCTAGAAGAACTTTATTTGATTAAAATATCATCATAAAAGCTGGACATGCGTGCCATACATATACAAAATAGATGATTAAAATGACCAAAGTGGTATAAAGATGCGAAATTTTAAAACTAGGCAACAGCAAAGTATTTTTAAAAGGATTAATAATGTAAACAAACAAAGAAAAAAGTGAGCGTTACTGTCAAAGTCTGAGGAAAAAGGGACCGGGAGTTACAAGAGGACGAGGAGAGTGTGACCAATTCATTGAAACGACTGTCAAATGTCAATGTCCATAAAGGATCATCGGGTTCACATACCCTAGTGTTACAGGCACGGGGAACACAGAAGAAACCAAAGTTGGGCTTTGTAAATCTACAGTTTTGTTTTAGTCACCTGTGGCCCTTTTTACAGTTGCTACCGGGCCTACAATTTGCCGATTAAATTTGCGATATACGTAATGAATAAAAATAGTGAAGCTTATATTTAGAGCTGTGTTCTCCGGGTTCAAAGCCGCGATGATTGCCTGTCTGCAGGACCGAACTCCCAATCTGTTCCATTCTGGCCTCAATTTTGATCTGCGCTGAGTCAGCAGTGCAGGGCAGAGGCATACAACATGCTCCATAGATTCCACCGAGTCTCCACAACCCCTGCACTGTTGGTTGTCTGACGTGCGACGCCAGATGGGTAAATGTTTCAGCAGATGCCATTCCCCCAGTCTTAGTGCCATGAAACGCAATTTTACATACAAAGAATATGTGCAGGGCAGATATGATGACGGTGTAGCCAACTGGTAGGAATTAATTACTGCCCATGCATGCTTACGTTTGGCGAGAACAGCTTTGTCTGTGATATGGGACAGCATGCGAGTGCGCTTCTTGATGCTAATTTTAAAGGCCGTTTGACTGGGGTTTAGGTTCCAAAGGTCACTTGCTGAAAATTGCTGTACACAGTCATGGAAGAGCTTGCTGTAGGTCCCACTTGGATTATTAGAACTAATGTCCGACCACAACATTGACTCAAGGGACCCACCTTCTGCCTGCCTTAGCTTGTGGCACAGGTTTAAATAGGCACCTAAGCTGGAAATTTCGTAGTTTAAAAGGCCCAATTCTAATCGAATCTGTGCGGCGGAGGCGGATTTTGGCATGCGAAAAACACTTTTATAGATCTTGGTCACATGTTGATTTAGTGTTGTGCTAATTTTTCCCCTAAAGATTTCGATGCCGTATGACAGCGTAGGGCCGACTTTGGCTTTCATAACTTCCATCATTGGGGTTAGACTCGGACCCATCAGTTTTTTCGAGAGTTTTGAAAAATTCAGTCAGAGCTGTGGCTTTCATTGAAATGTCGCTACGATGTTTGGCGAAGGTGCCCCTTGAGTCGAAGTTGACCCCCAGGTATTTGAAAGATTTTCCTACGACAAGGCTGGAGTCGTTGTACATCCAGCCGCCACCTCCGTAATGTTTTCGGCCGAATATGACTACTTGTGTTTTCTTTAGATTAACCTCTAGGCTGTTTGTTGTGGTGTAACTATATAATTTATTTAACAATCGTTGCAGCCCTACTCGGGTTTGACTAAGAAGAACAAGGTCATCGGCGTACAGAAGATTACTCAACTGCACACTGCCAATCTTTGGGGAATGCCTGTTTATCTCATCCAGTTCTACTGAGAGATCGGCAATAAACAGGTTAAAGAGCAATGGGGCAAGCACACACCCCTGTTTCACTCCTCTTGTTGTTAAGATTTTTCGGGACAGGTGTGTGCCAGTGCCAAGCTTGACTTGTATCCAAGTGTCGGTGTGCAGTTGAACAATGGTCTCCAGTAGTTTGGCCGGGATTCCCCATTTTGTTAATTTTGCCCAAAGTGCTGCCCTGGGGACCCGATCGAAGGCGGCTTTGAAGTCGACGAAACAACAAAAAAACACCTTCGATGAGATGAGCCATTTGTCCATAAATATTGATAGTGCCAGTAGATTGGAGGTTGTGCCCAAATTTTCTGTAAAGCCCGTTTGGTTTTTTGGAATCAGGCCTTTCTGATCGGCCCAGGAACTTAGTTCTTCAAGTAGGATACTCGCAAAATAGTTTGCCTCGTTGTCCAATAGGGCTATCAACCTGTAGTTGTTTGGGGACGAATGAGCACCGGACTTGTATATTGGATGGATTACTGCACCTCGCCATGAGTCCGGTATGACTGAACAACTCAGTGCAGATCTAAAAACCGAGCTCTGTTTTTTTCTAAGAGAATGGGTTCATACACATTGAAACTCAGGAGGAGTTTGTGAGGTTCTCCTCTACTGTAGGTCTATTGCGTTTTGTTGCTCCTTACGCATTCTTATGGTTTACCTCACTCCACTTTCTGTTTATTATAGAAAAGACTTTATAGATCAGCTCCCCCAAATGGTTTCTTTGGTTTAGAAAGTAACAGGCTATGACTCAACAACAAGACTTCACACACTCCTTCTCTACTGGCTGTCTCTCAGTGTTTTCTCAGTCTGTTATTATTCTAAATTTGCGAAGAAGGGTTCCTTTGGGTAGTAATAAAGTCTTGTTAATACAGACAACCCCAACCACTGAGTTATCTTTTAAATCCTAACTTTGTGCATCTCCTGACCATGCATTCAACATATAATGTCTACAAATATGGACAATGTGTGACTTGTACACCTTATAACCAGGGCCACTGGAATTGAGGGCAGTGCCACTAGAATTATGCAGCAGGGGAGCACCACATTATGTGGCAGGGTTGACTAAACCATGTGGCAAGAAAAGGCAAAATATGCAGCATAATGTGGTGCATTTGTTATAGTATTAATTCATTATTTCGTAATTTGTACACATGGTAATACTGCCTGGGGAAAGATTTTACCTCATTAGTGCCAGTTTAACCACTAAATAAAGAAATAGGCAAATGAAAGATGACCAGTAACCTTTGCGAAGGGTCCTTCCACTGCACGTAAACATGCCACTGCGGTTTTAGTAACTTTTGATCCGTTTGAGTTTAAACAAATTTTTTAATTAAAATCTGCAGATTATGCAGCAGACGATGGATTTTGTGGCAAATGCAGCAAAATACATAGTTATGTGAAAAAAGCCACAGATGCAGAATCGCATATTTCCAGTGGCCCGGATTATGGGGCAGAGGAGAACCAAATTATTCTGCAGGGTTGACTAAATTATGTGACAAGCAAAGGCAAATAATGTGGCATAATGCTGCACATTTTGCGATAGCATTACTTTATTATTTTACATTTTTACACGTAAGAATACTGTCTGAGCAGAGGTTTCCCCTCATAAGTACCAGTCTGAATCTCAAATACAGCAATAGGCAACAGAAAAGCGACCTGTCAATCTTTGTGAAGGGCCTTCCGCTTTGTGACAACACGCTGTCTCTTTTTAGTAACCTTTGATCCTTTTGTGATAAAAACAAATTTTTGGGTTGAAAACTGCAGATTATCCAGCAGATGATGGTTTATGTGCAAAATTCATAATTATGTGAAAACGCCACAGCTGACAAATTGCATAATTCTAGTGGCCCTGCTTATAACCCTCATTGTCTTATGTAACATTTGCTGTACATCAGTGCATAATTTGTAAAAGAAAGAGTGCCGGTGCCCAAAGCTTTGCTCAGAAGCCCACAGCCAGAGCATTTAAACATGGGCAGGCCAAATACCAAGCTTGGTAGCCTAAAATCACCTCATGCCTCTTATATCCGCTACCAGACATTCCTTACCTCTTTATCTCGCCCTTGCAGGTTCTCCCTTTGTGATGGTTTACTATCTTTCTCTTCCTCTGTCTGTCCTATTTGTGTTTTTCCCTCTCTTGCTTTCTCTAAATATCTGATGAGGAAAAATAAGTGTTGTGGACCACCCACTCAAATTAAGCACCGCTGTACATTGATTTACACACTTGTATGATTTATTGTCTGTGTGTGTGTGATGTAAAGCACTCTGACACCCTGCACTGGGATGGGTAGAGCTATAAAAGAAATCATTAACTTGTAAGTGCCATTTAAATCGTTATTTGTGTAATTACTCACACACACAGATACATCTGGCACTCTAACAGTGCAAGCACATCCCTTACTTAGAGGGGTTGAATGAAGTTAAAAACCTTCCTCTCAAATGGAGTTTCTCTTAAGTACTTGTGAAGTGATAATAAGTTGTGTGCATTTTATTCCTTCCACTGCATTGGCGTCTAGGTGTTAGGCTCCAGATGGCTGTCAGACAGGATGATACTCGCACAAAAAGAGGGCTGATGACCTTTTAAATCAGGCTTTTGTTTTGGGCCCAGGTGGAGACAAAAGAAAGCCCCCTTGCCGCCTGCAGTTTGCTCTTCTGAACAGAAAGCAGACAACTTTCATGCACTGCTGAAATGTATCCCAGTGTCGGAATATTACACTAGGACAAATTCAGCATATTTCAATGGGTCGGCCGTATTCCAGAACTAGCCCAAAAATAGCTTTCGAACCCAGGATCTGGTGGGATCCCCCTTATGTCCTGCACAAGAGGACAAAGGCTGGAGGGGCTCAAAGGAAATTGTATTGCCAATGCCAAAAAAACAATCCCAAACTGAGCAGAAATCCTATCAACCACAAACAGCTCTGTCAACACATCTTAGCATCTTTGCACACCTCAATACGTGCCCTACATGTTTTTAGAATTCTTTCCCACTCCTGTGCCTTTCTTCTGTCCATTTCTCCTTAATTGCCCGATATAAAGACGCCATAATGTAATATCATCACCCCGGCCAGCACTTCAGCCCCTGGATAAGGACATACCTGTGCCGTCACTGTAGCAGAATGTTCTTCTGAACAAACCAAATCAAATGAATTGAAATGCCTGAAAAATATTTAAAAAGGGGAAATACAGATGGATGCTTGCAACATCTGATAAAAATGCATTAGTCGCTGTACCTAGCTTCTAAACTACTGCAGTATTTATAGCATATCACCTAACAACTATGCACCAGGAGGATGATGTTCCAGAACAATGTGTCAGAAGTTGCAGGTGCTTCGGGCCCCTAAATACAGCCCCAATAGAAATGATGTACTATTTTGAAAAAGCCGCAAGGGCCTGTATCCTTAAGACCCTGAGCAATTTATGCAGTATAACAATAAAGGAGTTCCTGCGGAGTCACTCAAAATCAATAGGTAATCAATGGGTCAATTCATGAGCAGCCATTGACGAGAAAAAACTTGCAGAAATTGATGCAAAACGCCGATTCCTGTTGTTATTCCCAATCGTTAAGGGCAAACTTGTAATGGCCTGGTATTCCTGCATCCCAGAAGAACCAGCTGACGTATCAGTAGTTCTGCTTGCAGGAATAACAACATGTGGCAGTCCTGCATCACTCGGAGTCAGCCCCAAGGAGTTCTTAGTCAGGCACTGGAGCTGTGAATTCAAACTATAACCAAGAGGCCAGGGTTATCAGCTTTTGAGTAGATAACTAGCTCCTCTCGATCTTTTGAAATGCGCAATGGAGCCTACAATTCGGCAAGAAGTGCAGCCAGTCCTGAGTGCAACCATCCCCCACTCTTTGATGGCTTGGTTAACATTCTGGGAAATCACTTGTGAGGGTGTCCAGGTCTGATAGGTTAGTTTTAGGCCTTGCCGAAGAAGCGAAAACCCGGAAAGTGCTGCAGAATTTCCAGTGACTATGGGCAGTGATGGAGACAAATAAAAGAAGAACCACAGGCTGGCTTGGCAGGGTTTGTAATCACTCGACTTGCTTATTTTATGGCCGTGCAGTGCGGCTTGGAAGGGAAATTGCGTAATAATACTCGAATGAAAATTGCTCAAATAGGTGTACGTATGCCACTCCTTTCAGTTTTTTGCCCCCACTGTAGGCCATCTTAGGAGAGCAGAGGATGGTGTCACAGACGCATGTAGGTTAGCTAATGGTGGTCAGGGGTAGGTAGTTGCCCCCAACTTACATTTGCCATTGCCTCAAGGATCATAAAGGTGTGCTAAGGCAGGGCTTTAAGTGGGCCGGGTCCTGCGGGTGCTCAGCCCCGGCTGTTCTAAAAAGCAGGTGCCGAAACGGGTCTCTATCGGGCTCTCCATTTTTGCTCTCACCCTCGAGGTGAAAAAGAAATCTTAACTCTGCAGCACTGCCACCCTTCGCTGCCTGTGATGTAACTTCAAAGAGACTCGTTCTAGTTACAGTCTCATAATTTTTTTGATCGGAAGTATTTTCAATATTATATACAACGAAGCCATAGTTGTAGCTTATGTATCTATCTTATGCAACTAACAGCCATTGACAAAGCCAATAGCCCTAGCTTGTTGTAGGTAATCTTACTTATTGTATTATATATCTGGATTCAACCACAGACGCAGCAAAATGAAAGTTAGGCGGCACACTATGCTAAGCACATATTTTTAAATTACCCTTTTTAAGCCACGCCCTTAACTGCATCGGGCACGCCCCTTTGAGAGACCCACCCGCCCCCCCTCCCAGTATTTTCATCCCACTTAAAGCCCTGTGCTAGGGAATAGAAAGTAAGAAGTGCGCTTACAGCTCTCTTCACTTTCTATACTTTTTTCCTTGTCCATCTTTTTCCTGAGAAACTAACAGAAAGCTGTTGCTGAATGGTAGATCATGTTGTCTAACCGTGCGATGTCATCAGGGAGCTAGAGCTGCGAGATGTCACTCTTTGATGACCTGGCATCCATGCGAGAGGGCACTGGCCCCCTCCTATCAGTGTCAGCCCTCTCCCGGTCATGCCGGAATCCCCTGGGCCCAGCTGTCCACCCCACTAAGGGTGCTGCATGGAGTACAGACACTGTGGTCATGGGCTCCCATGATGGCGCTGTGGGGGCCCCCGACATCAGCTTCCTGCTGAACTCCACAAACCACCGCAGTGGCATCTGGCTGATATTTGATTTTCGGTGGCACAAGGAAAGGGCTCGTCTACCTGCTGTGTGCTCTAAATATGAACTGCGTCTCCACGGCAACGCCGCAGAACTGCAGAGCTTGCTATTCTGCTGGGTTTTTATGCTGTTCGGGTTTTTTTGTTTTGTTATTATTGCTTTCAAAGGCAGCTGAAGCCCGGGTTGACGCTGATCCGCTTTGAGGTTCTCCTTTTGTGCGCGCGCCTCCATCTCCCTACCCCCAGGACGAGCTGCTGCTGCCTGTCGCCAACAGGCCTCGAATGGTTGCCTACCCCTGGCACTCCGGGCCTCGACCCCACGCTGCATGCAACTGAGCTAGGAAAACCGAGCTGCTAGCGTACTCCAGGCCCAAGGGACTAGAGCACTAGACCCAGACTTCTTGGTTATGCGTCATGCCCCTGTGCACTGTGGGATCTAGAATCATGTCTTCAAGCACATGTGGTCGGTCGTTCAACCATGGACATCAAATTAGGAATACGCAGGGCTCGAGTCGGGGTACCACGCGGGTGGACGGCATCCCCCCACTTATTTTATCGGGAGCTCGATAACATTCACTCTTTGGCCTCTCTGGGGCGAGATCGGAGCTCATTCAGGACGCTGCTCACGCGCTGGCTTCTCTGATGCAATCGCATCTAAGGGGTGAGCGAGGGGAGGCAATTAGTCTGATAGTGCAAGCCACCTTTCGTGACGTCACTTCCTGTCGTGACGTCAGCGTCCCCCCACTTCTTTTTTTAGGACTTGTGCCCTGGGAATACGGGATAAACAGCCCTCCCTAAGAGGGCATCCCGGTGCATCCCTAGGCATAAGAACAGAGGGGCAGATTTACAAGCCCCTTGCGCTGCCAGTACGTCACTTTTTGCGACACACTGGCAGCGCATTTCACTGCCCCATATTTACAAGGACAAGAAAAGCCACCCTGCGTGGCTTTTCCTGTCCTTGTAAATACGGCCCCTTTACACGCAGCACTTTGCGTAAAAGGGGCGTTCCATGGGTGTTGCTGTGGGTGTTCCCACGCAACACCCATGGAACAAGACACATTTCCAGATTTACGAGGATTCGTAAACCTGGAAATGCGTCAATATGCTACGCCTCCCTACGGGTGGCGTAGCGAGGCGCAGCGAGGAGAAATGTTTTAATTTCTTCTAGTTTTTGCCTCTTTCAATGCATGCTGCATTGTACAGCACGCATTGAAAGAGGAAAATGCCTGAAGTGATTGTTTTTGTGCAGGAAGGTGCCCCTTCCTGCACAAAAACAATCTCCCCATGACGCAGGCATCCCTGCACCATAGTGCAAGGGTGCCTGCGCCGGCGCATGGCAGCTGTTTGTGCGCCAGCGTAGGGGAGAGCACAGGACTGCGACATAACATTGTAAATATGTCGCATTCCTGTGCTCTGAAGGTGCCGCAGCGTGGCGCAGCCAAAGGGCTTGCAGTGCCACGCTGCGGCACCTTCTTGTAAATCTGCCCCAAATTACTTACGACTTTCGCAGACGTTGACTGTGCAACTTAAGTTTGTGATATGCCCAAACAAGGATTAAATCTCCATTGGTGTCCGTACAAGTGGCTTCGGGAATGCACTTGTACAGTTGCACAATCACTAAGTTTGTCCATTTCGTCAAAAGCACTGAGGATAACGAAAAAGTAATGGGCGGTTTGTTTGAATTAAGCTCAGCCATTGCTAATTACGCTGGGCCTCCATCCCTACTAAACCACCCCTGATAGGAACCAGCCATAAGCAATTCAGCCTTGATCCTGCACCAATAGGAACAGTCCAGCCCGAACGTCAAGCAATCAATCCACCATTAACTATTTTTTTGTTTCCGTGATTTCGTCAAATGCTGTGAGCTCTGAGGGCATGAACTGGAGAAGTGGGAAATTCACAAAGGAATGTGCTGACTGCTATTGCGCTCGCGGTGCCACAGTACTCGTGTCGCACAAGTGCATCACGAAGACGAGTAGGTCCTGACTCGAGTTCTATTCCAGACTATGAAAACCAGTTTATGGGCATCTGTAAACGTTCTACCCACTATGTCAATAAAGCTATAATCTACAGGATATGGTATAGCCACAACATGAAATACGGAAGGCCCTCTGTTGCCACACAGCCTCCTTGTGCCCTCGCACCTCTCCCCTGCTGGGGCCGCCCCATGGCCATCCTCAGGCTCCTTGACGCCTTTCCCAAGACCCATAACCCCCTGTGATGGTGGCCCTGGCTGCCTTGTCTTTCTGCATTATTTTCTTTTACCTTTGTGCTCATTGTGGGAGAGGTCCTTGACGCTCACTTGACAGGGTCCGACCTGCTCACCACTTCTGCCCTGGGGACCCCTCCAAGCCTCCCTCTTCTTGAGGGGATCTAGATGCCAGTATCACCACTGAGACACCACAGTCTTGCTTGCATCTGTCTATCAGCACCCCCGGGACTTTTGAATTGTGGGGAGCAGCAGCTGTCCAGCTGCTCTCGCTAATGCCATTATGACCTCTACATCCGCTCCGTAGATGGGGCTCTGCTGGCCCGTGCCACCATGTTACACGTTTGCTGAGAGATTGAATAATCTCTAATACGCATGCGCAGAATAGCAGTGACTTGGTGGTCGTCATAAAACTACATGTCATTTCCATGCATGGAAAGGGCAGTCCCTCCCCTCCGCATGGGACCCCTCTTATCACCAGGGCTTCATACTCAGTGAAAGGAACTCTGTGTGTCTGAGATGTGTGTTTTATCAATGCAGAAAACTGTTACTTGCTAATGCAGACCAGTGCTTTAAATGGGCCGATACTGTCAGGTACGGAGTACCAGCACTTTTTTATTTTGAGAGGGAGAGTACCGGCACTTCTCAAGAGAGGTATAACATTTTTAATTGGAGAGTACCGACACTTCCCAGAAACAAGCAGGTACTCTGTTACAGAGTACCTACACTTCTATTTTTCCATTTCAAGCACTGATGCAGACTCAAATAATGTATCTATTACCTGGGGCTCATGTTACCTAGCTTAATATTACCTGGACCATCATGCTTTTCAGTTTTTAGGTCGAGCCTAGCGGCAGCGCACATGCGCTTCTTGCTCTGTGAGACTGCTGTAGTAGAGTATGGGAGAGAAGTGGCGCCCACTCTCCTCCCATATTTTTCATTGGCTTGTGTCATTGTCTTTCGTAAATGCTGCCTTTGGATTCGTTAATAGACTTGTTAGTCACTCCTTAGGACGGCCTTATCTTCATTTGTACCCTCCCATGGCGACTGGCCCTTTTACTTCGGTTGTTACACGGGACTTGTTATTTAGTCTGTAAGCACTATTTACTTTATTGAGTTTCTCTTACTGCAGGCCGGACATGCGCTGCTTCAGTTGAAACTGCCTGTGTTTTTTTAAGCAGCATGGCCCCCCGTAACATGGGCACCTGCTTTCAATCACTGTAACCCTGCATTATCTCGTGTCTGTTTCAAACCCCCCTCCCCCCAAGTAAAATGGATTTAAAAATGTTTAGCGAAAGTCATGTGAATTCCAGTTAGCACATAATCCTGTGCTAATGGGCTGAAACTGACAACAGCACATCTGTGTTACATGTCATCTGTACTAAAGTCACCTGACAGGTTGTTTTCAAAAGTCAGTTTCATTAACAACAACACCACCAATACCACCACCACCAATACCACCACCATCAATACCACCACCTCCACAATACCTCCATCACCAATACCACCACCACCAATACCACTACCACCACCAATACCACCAAAACCGCCAATACCACCACCACCAATACAACCACCACCAATACCACCACCAACACCACCACCATGAACACCACCAATACCACCACCAATACCACTACCACCACCACAACCAATACCACCACCAATACCACCACCACCACCACCAACAATACCACCACCACCCATACCACCAACAATACCACCAACAATATCTATACCACCACCACCATCATCAATACCACCATAAATAACACCACCAATACCACCACCACCAATACCACCACCACCAATACCACCACCACCAACACCACCACAAATACCACCACCATCACCAATACCACCACCACCAATACCACCACAACCACCAATACCACCACCAATACCAACACCACCACCAATACCACCACCACTGCCAATACCACCACCACCGCCAATACCACCACCACCAATACCGCCACCACCATCAACACCACCAATACCACTGCCACCACCACCAATACCACCACCATCAACACCACCAATACCATTACCACCACCACCACCAATACCACCACCGCCACCAATACCACCACCACCACCAATACCACCACCACCAGTACCACCACCACCAATACAGCCACCACCATCAACACCACCAATACCACTGCCACCACCACCAATACCACCACCACCATCAACACCACCAATACCACTGCCACCACCACCAATACCACCACCACCATCAACACCACCAATACCACTACCACCACCACCACCACCAATACCACCACCAATACCGCCACCACAAATAGCACCACCACCAATACCACCACCACCAATACCACACCACCAATACCACCACCAACAGCACCACCAATAATAATGAATGAACCCTCAAGGTATAACGGTTCATGCATAATAGTTGAGTCCTTGAAGAAATCAATAGTCCTGTGCTAGGGAAACTCCCGAAGCCTAAGGGACTGTTCTTCAAGAACTCGTTGTGACGTTAGGGTGGACGGATGTCGGAGACCATGCCTGTACTTGGAGTGCACGGTTTAATGCCTAAATAAGGACTGGGATTTTATACCTATATAAGGGCAGGGCGAATTGTGCCTATATAAGGACATGATACAGGAAAACCCATGTACGGACACCCTAAGAGGAATACAACAATACCACCACCACCGCCAATACCACCACCACCAATACCACCACCACCACCACCAATACCAATACCAACACCACCACCAATATCACCATAACCAATACCAACACCACCACCAATACCAATACCACCACCAATACCACCACCACAAATACTACTACCACCACCACCAATACCACCACCACCAACACCACCACCAATACCACCACCAATACCAACACCACCAATACCATCACCAATACCACCACCACTACCAATACCAGCACCAACGCCAACACCACCACCACCAATACCGCCACCACCATCAACACCGCCAATACCACTGCCACCACCACCATCCACACCACCAATACCACTACCACCACCACCACCAATACCACCACCGCCACCAATACCATCACCACCACCAATACCACCACCACCAATGCCACCACCACCAATACCACCACCAATACCACCACCACCACCACGAATACCAATACCACCACCAATACCAACACCACAAATACTACCACAAATACCACCACCACCACCAATACCAACACCACCATCAATACCACTACTAATGCCAATAACAGCAGCACCAATACCACCAGCACCAATACCACCACCAATACCACCACCAACACCACCACCAATACCACCACCAATACCAATACCACCACCAATACACTAATACCACCAATATCACCACCACAAATACCACCAATACCACCACCAATACCACCACCACCAATACCACCACCACCACCAATACCACCAATACCACCACTACCAATGCCACCACCAATATCACCACCAATACCAACACCACCACCAATACCACTACCACCACCAATACCACCACCATCAATACCACCACCAATACCAACACCACCACCAATACCACCACCACCAATACCACCACCACAAATACCACACCACCAATACCACCACCACCAATACAACCACCACCATCAATACCACCACCACTACCACCACCACCACCACAAATAACACCACCACCAATACCATTACCACCAAAACCACCACCACCATCAATACCACCACCACCACCCATACCACCACCAATACCACCACCACCAATACCACCACCATCAATAACACCACCACCAACAATACCACCACCACCAATACCACCATCAACACCACGACCAATACCACCATCACCAATACCACCACCACCACCACCAATACCACCACTACCACCAATACCAAAACCACTACCACAAATACCACCACCAATACCACCACCACCAATACCACTACCACCAATACCACCACCACCAATACCACCACCACCACCAATACGACCACCACCACCAATACTACCACCACCACCAATATCACCAACACAATGCCACCACCAATACCACTACCACCACCAATACCACCACAACCAATACCACCACCACCACCAATACCACCACCACCATCAATACCACCACCAATACCACCACCACCAATACCAATACCAACACCACCACCAATACCACCATAACCAATACTACCACCAATACCAACACCACCAATACTACCACAAATACCACCACCACCAATACCACCACCACCACCAATACCACTACTAATGCCAATACCACCACCACCAATACCACCAGCACCAATACCACCACCAACACCAAAACAACCACCAACACCAATACCAATACCAATACCACCACCAATACCACCACCACCAATACACTAATACCACCAATACCACCACCAATACCATCACCACCAATACCACCACCACAAATACCACCAATACCACCACCAATACAACCACCACCAATATCACCACCACCAATACCACCACCACCACCAATACCACCACTACCAATGCCACCACCAATATCAACACCAATACCACCACCAGCACCACCACCAATACCACTACCACCACCAATACCACCACCATCAATATCACCACCAATACCAACACCACCACCAATACCACCACCACCAATACCTTACCACCAATACCACCACCAACTACACCACCAATACCACCACCACCAATACAACCACCACTACCACCAATACCACCACCACCACAAATAACACCACCACCAACACCATTACTACCAATACCACCACCACCAATACCACCACCAATACCACCACCAATCATACAACCACCACCACCCATATCACCACCAATACCACCACCACCAATACCACCACCACCACCAATACCACCAATACCACCATCAACACCACCACCAATACCACCATCACCACCATCAATACCACCACCACCACCAATACCAAAACCACTACCACAAATACCACCACCAATACCACCACCACCAATACCACCACCACCACCACCAATACCACCACCACCACCACCAATACCACCACCACCAATACCACCACCAATACCACCAGCACAATGCCACCACCAATACCACCACCAATACCACCACCAATACCACCACCACCAATACCACCACCACCAATACCACCACCAATACCACCACCACCAATACCACCACCACCAACAATACCATCACCACCAATACCATCACCACCAATACCAATACCAACACCACCACCAATACCACCATAACCAATACACTCACCAATACCAACACCACTAATACCGCCACAAATACCACCACCACCAATACCAACACCACCACCAATACCATTACCAATGCCAATACCACCACCACGAATACCTCCACCAACACCAATACCACCACCAACACCACCACCACCAATACCACCACCAATACCACCACCACCAATACACTAATACCACCAATACCACCACCAATTCCACCACCACCACCAATACTACCACCACAAATACCACCAATACCACCACCAATACAACCACCACCAATATCACCACCACCAATACCACCACCAATACCACCACTACCAATGCCACCACCAATATCACCACCAATACCACCACCACCAATACCACCACCAACACCACCAATACCACTACCACCAATACCACCACCAATACCACCACCACCAATACCACCACCAACACCAATACCACTACCACCACCAATACCACCACCATCAATACCAATACCAACACCACCACCAATACCGCCACCACCAATACCACCACCACCAATACCACCAATACCACACCACCAATACCACCACCAACTACACCACCAATACTATCACCACCAATACAACCACCACAACCAATACCACCACCACTACAACCAATACCACCACCACCACAAATACCAACACCACCAATACCACTACCACCAATACCACCACCACCAATACCACCACCAATACCACCACCATCAATACCACCACCCATACCACCACCAATACCACCACCACCAATACCACCACCACCAATACCACCACCACTACCACCAATACCACCACCACCACAAATACCAACACCACCAATACCACTACCACCAATACCACCACCATCAACACCACCACCAATGCCACCATCACCATCACCAATACCACCACCACCACCACCAATACCACTACCACCATCACCACCAATGCCACCACCGCCACCAATACCATCACCACCACCAATACCACCACCACCAATGCCACCACCACCAATACCACCACCACCACCAGCAATACCACCACCACCATCAATACCACCACCAATACCACCACCACGAATACCAATACCACCACCAATACCAACACCACCAATACTACCACAAATACCACCACCACCAATACCAACACCACCATCAATACCACTACTAATGCCAATACCAGCAGCACCAATACCACCAGCACCAATACCACCACCAGCACCAATACCACCACCAACACCACCACCAATACCACCACCAATACCAATACCACCACCAATACACTAATACCACCAATATCACCACCACAAATACCACCACCAAAACAACCACCACCAATACCACCACCACCAATACCACCACCACCACCAATACCACCAATACCACCACTACCAATGCCACCACCAATATCACCACCAATACCAACACCACCACCAATACCACTACCACCACCAATACCACCACCATCAATACCACCACCAATTCCAACACCACCACCAATACCACCACCACCAATACCACCACCACAAATACCACACCACCAATACCACCACCAACTACACCACCAATACCACCACCACCAAAACAACCACCACCATCAATACCACCACCACTACCACCACCACCACCACAAATAACACCACCACCAATACCATTACCACCAAAACCACCACCACCACCACCCATACCACCACCAATACCACCACCACCAATACCACCACCATCAATAACACCACCACCAACAATACCACCACCACCAGTACCACCATCAACACCACGACCAATACCACCATCACCAATACCACCACCACCACCAATACCACCACTACCACTACCACCAATACCAAAACCACTACCACAAATACCACCACCAATACCACCACCAATACCACCACCACTAATACCACTACCACCAATACCACCACCAATACCACCACCACCACCAATATCACCAACACAATGCCACCACCAATACCACTACCACCACCAATACCACCACCAATACCACCACAACCAATACCACCACCACCACCAATACCACCACCACCATCAATACCACCACCAATACCACCACCACCAATACCAACACCAACACCACCACCAATACCACCATAACCAATACTACCACCAATACCAACACCACCAATACTACCACAAATACCACCACCACCAATACCACCACCACCACCAATACCACTACTAATGCCAATACCACCACCACCAATACCACCAGCACCAATACCAACACCAAAACAACCACCAACACCAATACCAATACCACCACCAATTCCACCACCACCAATACACTAATACCACCAATACCACCACCAATACCATCACCACCAATACCACCACCACAAATACCACCAATACCACCACCAATACAACCACCACCAATATCACCACCACCAATACCACCACCAATACCACCACCACCACCACCAATACCACCACTACCAATGCCACCACCAATATCACCACCAATACCACCAATACCAACACCAACACCAATACCACTACCACCACCAATACCACCACCATCAATATCACCACCAATACCAACACCACCACCAATACCACCACCACCAATACCGCCACCACCAATACCACACCACCAATACCACCACCAACTACACCACCAATACCACCACCACCAATACAACCACCACCACCAATACCGCCACTACTACCACCAATACCACCACCACCACAAATAACACCACCACCACCACCAATACCACCACCAATACCACCACCAATCATACAACCACCACCACCCATACAACCACCAATACCACCACCACCAATACCACCACCTCCACCAATACCACCAATACCACCATCAACACCACCACCAATACCACCATCACCACCATCAATACCACCACCACCACCAATACCAAAACCACTACCACAAATACCACCACCAATACCACCACCACCAATACCACCACCACCACCACCACCAATACCACCACCACCACCACCAATACCACCACCACCACTAATACCACCACCAATACCACCACCACAATGCCACCACCAATACCACCACCAATACCACCACCACCAATACCACCACCAATACCACCACCACCAATACCACCACCACCAACAATACCATCACCACCAATACCACCACCACCAATACCAATACCAACACCACCACCAATACCACCATAACCAATACACTCACCAATACCAACACCACTAATACCGCCACAAATACCACCACCACCAATACCAACACCACCACCAATACCATTACCAATGCCAATACCACCACCACCAATACCTCCACCAACACCAATACCACCACCAACACCACCACCACCAATACCACCACCAATACCAATACCACCACCACAAATACACTAATACCACCAATACCACCACCAATTCCACCACCACCACCAATACTACCACCACAAATACCGCCAATACCACCACCAATACAACCACCACCAATATCACCACCACCAATACCACCAATACCACCACTACCAATGCCACCACCAATATCACCACCAATACCACCACCACCAATACCACCACCAACACCAATACCACTACCACCACCAATACCACCACCATCAATACCAATACCAACACCACCACCAATACCGCCACCACCAATACCACCACCACCAATACCACCAATACCACACCACCAATACCACCACCAACTACACCACCAATACTATCACCACCAATACAACCACCACAACCAATACCACCACCACTACAACCAATACCACAACCACCACAAATACCAACACCACCAATACCACTACCACCAATACCACCACCACCAATACCACCACCAATACCACCACCATCAATACCACCACCATCACCCATACCACCACCAATACCACCACCACCAATACCACCACCACTACCACCAATACCACCACCACCACAAATACCAACACCACCAATACCACTACCACCAATACCACCGCCATCAACACCACCACCAATGCCACCATCACCATCACCAATACCACCACCACCACCAATATCAAAACCACTACCACAAATACCACCACCAATACCACCACCACCAATACCACTACCACCAATACCACCACCACCAATACCACCACCACCACCAATATGACCACCAATACCACCACCAATACCACCACCAATACCACCACCACAATACCACCACCAATACAACCTCCACCAATCCAATACCACCACCACCAATACCACTGCCAATACCAGTACCACCACCAATACCACCACCAATACCACCACCAATACCACCAATACCACCACCAATACCACCACCACCACCACCACCAATACCACCACCACCAACACCATTACCACCAATACCACCACCAATTCCACCACCATCACCACCAATACCACCACCACCAATATCACCACTAATACCACCACCACCAACACCACCACCACCAATACCACCACCACCACCACTACCACCACCAATACCACCACCACCAATACCACCACCACCAATACCACCACCAATACCACCAATACCACCACCACCAGTACAATACCAATACCAATACCACCACCAATACCAATACCACCACAAATAACAATAGTACCACCAATACCACCCATACCACCACCACCACCAATACCAATACCCCACCACCAATACCACCACCAATACCACCACCACCAATACCTCCAATGCCACCAACACCACCACCAATACCTCCACCACCACCACCAATACCACCAATACCAGCACCACCAATACCACCAATACCAGCACCACCAACACCACCACCAATATAACCACCACCAATACCAATTCCAATACCACCACCTCAGCACCTCTCGCTCACTAGTAATGGCAGGGGCACTGTACGAGGCCAGAGCTGCAGCCGAGACCATCCCTTCCTCCCTCCATGCCTGCCATAAAGCACAGCCCGCCCTGCAGCAGGAGGTGAAGCCAGGACCCTACTACAGCTGCAGTGTTATTTATTAGGCCAAAGATAGCACTGACATTATGCAATGCCTCACTGCATACTCAAATCATGGAGAGGGCAGGAACTAGCCCCCCCGCCATCTCTTTCTCCTGAGCCGCAACTGTGTAATCACAGAGCAAAACGTGTTAGAGCACTTTTTTAATGTTTATAGCTTGGATCATATGTAACTCTCACTTCACACTTTGTGTCTGTGTAATTTACAACACTTACACATCTTCTTCACTGCACTATTTATCACTACTTTGAAGACGTCGTAGGCTGGGCTCTTCCTATGATATTTACAATCTAACAAACGGTCGAGTAGGCCGTTTATTGCAATGCAATAGGTCTCGCATTTACACGAGTTTAAGCTATTAGTATTGTAAATGACAGTGCCTTTTATTTAAGTTTTAAAACCCAAAACATAAATAAAAGGCACCACCACCGCCAATACCACCAATACCATCACCACCTTCAACACCACCAATACCACTACCACCACCACCACCAATACCACCACCACCACCAATACCACCACCACCAATACCAACATCACCACCAATACCACCACCAATACCACCACCAATACTACCACCACCACCAATACCACCACCACCACCAATATCAACATCACCACCAATACCACCACCAATACCACCAATACCACCACCAATACCACCACCAATACTACCACCACCACCAATACCACCACCACCACCAAAACCACCAAAACCACCATCACCACCTACACCACCAATACCAATACCACCACCAATACCACCACCACCACCACTAATACCACCCCAATACCAACACCACCAATACCACCACCACCACCACCAATACCACACCAGTGCCAATACCACCACCACCAATGCCACCACCACAAATACCACCACCACCAATACCACCAGCACCACTAATACCACCACCACCAATATCACCACCACCACCAATACAACCAACACCAATACCACCACCAATACCACCACCACCAACACCAATACTACCACCACCAATACACCAATACCTCCAATACCACCACCACAAATACCACCACCAATACCACCACCACCAATATCACCACCACCAATACCACCAACACCACCAATACCACAAATACCACCACCACCACCAATACCACCACCAATACCAGCACCACCAATACCACCACCACCATCAACACCAATACCACTGCCACCACCAATACCACCAATACCACCACCAATACCACCACCACCATCAATACCACCACCAAAACCACCACCAATACCAATACCACCACCACCACCAATACAACCAATACCACCACCACCAATACCACCACCACCAATACCACCACCAATACCAACATCACCAATACCACCACCACCACCAATACCACCACCACCAATACCACCACCACCAATACACCAATACCACCACCAATACCACCACCACAAATACCACCACCAATACCACCACCAATACCACCTCCACCAATATCACCACCACCAATACCACCACCACCAATACCACCTCCACCACCAATACCACCACCACCACCAATACGCAGACGCGCTTAAGTCAGGCTATTGAATTACTGATCCTCACTGCTTTCTCCTGCTAAGGGAATATTTAGCGGGTATGCTTACGGTTTTAATGTTCATTTTTTTAAACCAGTGCTTTTAACGGTCACCTCTTAACTTACCTTGTCAGTTGCACTTGCACTTGCACAGCCTTCTGCATTCCTCCTCGGTCCACCACGGGTTTTCCCGATTGAGTGGAGGGAGATTGTGAGAAGGAGGAAGTAGTACTTTGAACCTCCGGGGAAACGGAACGAAGGTCTGCGCTCTAGCAGCTGGCCTCCCCTATTTAATTAGCATGCCAGGCACGACGCGCAGTGGAAGCGCAAAGCGGGCGCGCCGCTGGTGCGCCTAAGGCAAGCCCATCTGCGCCCGTCCGCGCCCCGTCGTCGCCAGGAGCCAGCAACCCTGCATGTTTTATGCCAGAGTCAGGAACCTGCCCAGAGGCTATATGCGCCTACACTAACCAGAAACTCCTTGAGATCAGACAAAGTAGCCTAAATAAATGCCTCCACCTGGCAAAGGCTACTCCTTGTACCCCTGCGACACTGGAAGGGCCCTTTGCATGTAGGTCCTGCAGATTTCAGAGCCTGCAATTGACACAGCACCCTTCAGATAATGCCATACCTGATAATAGTAACAGACAGCATAGCCCCCAAGCAATGATAGAACCCTCTCCTCAGAATCATTTGGGAAACCAAAACTGGAACTGCCTACTTAGCAATGTGAGATCGATGCCTAAACACGCAGTTGAAATCTGGGACCTTCTATCTTCCAAACTCCCCGACATTGGTTTCCTGACGGAAACTTGGCTAAAACCCAGCTCCACCCCAGCCATAGCAATGCCACTACCAGAGGGATATCGCATCCTAAGGCTAGACAGACTAATTAAGGTAGGGGGAGTATAGCTATATTTCATAAGGATTCCATTAAAGTAACAATACTGGAGCAATTAAGTAACGGCAGTATTGAAGTACTAGTTTTTAGAATTGACCTGCACCCGCAACACAGCTGGAAAGGCGCACTGGTTTACCGGCCTCCCGCCCCCCTTCGAGACTTCTCATTTCAACTAATGGAATTAATTTCCTCGAATGTAATTTCTACCAAACATTTCGTTCTTCTGGGTGACTTTAACGTTCACAGCAAAGTCACCTCGAATCAGGATGCCTCGTTGCTCCTAACAGATTTAATCACGTTAGATTTAAATAAGATCAACGATGGCCCCACTCACTCAGCGGGACACATGTTAGATCTCATTTTTACCAACTCTTCTAATATGCTTTGCAGAGCCTCCTGCCCTCTCACATGGACCGATCATTCACTTATAGAGTTCCAAATTAGGGGCCCCAGGATACTCGACGCTCCTTCTTCAACCCCCTTGAGCTGGCGCAGACAGTGGCACAAAATCACTCGTGGCCACTTTCAGGATTTAACTCCTAGTTCTTGGAACCTTGACGCAGATAATATAGAGAACGGCCTAGCCCGCTACAACTCTACTATAAAAACTGCCATTGACCTTTTGGCCCCTTTAAAGCAATGCACTAGCTCAGCCAGGTGTGCTCAGACAGCATGGTTTTCCCCCAATCTCAAGACAGAAAAGAGTCTCTGCAAAAAATTGGAACGGCGCTGGCACCTTTCCCACAATGCATTAGATAAAACAAACTGCAAAACTGCTCTGACTAAATATCATAAAAATATAAAAAATGCCCGCAAAGCCCATATCGCATTGCAACTAGAGCAGGCTGGGAATGCTGCCAAAACTCTTTATCAGATTCTCAAAGCTTTCACTCATCCAAAGGCATGTAACAATGAGGAAGCTCCTTCTCACGCTTTATGCAACAAAATAGCAACTCACTTCACAAAGAAAATCGATCTAATCTACGATAAAATCACCTTAGATGGAAGTGGCCAACAGGATCCCATACCTGACCACTCCCCCGCCCTGTCTAAGACGCAGAAGCTAGAATACTTCCTCATGCTCATGCTCGATGTAGTAGAGTCCTTACTCAACACTGTAAAATCTGTCTCCCCTCTTGATATCATCCCCACCTCGCTGCTGTCCAAACAGCTTGCTATCCCAATCTGCTCAATCCTTAATCTCTCGCTGAGTACAGGTCAACTCCCTACTGAGTGGAAGGCAGCACAAATAATTCCTATACGCAAGAACCTTAAGGCCCCTATGGACGACCTTTCCAATTATCGTCCTATTTCACTGCTACCTCTCCTGAGCAAGATATTAGAAAAACATATTAATAAACACCTATCTGACTTTGTCGAAGCCTCCAGTTGTCTCGATCCATCCCAGTCAGGCTTTAGACCCAGGCATAGTACTGAGTCAGCACTGATTGCTGTCACTGACAACATCAGACAGTCCCTGGACAACGGACAGGCAGTTCTTCTTGTACTGCTTGATCTGTCGGCAGCCTTCGACACTGTCTCACATCAAATTCTGCTCAGGAGACTCAGCGAAATTGGAATTCAAGGAACAGCTTTACAATGGATGCTGAGTTTCCTTTCACATAGAACTCAGACCATTAATCTAGGCCCTTTCCGCTCTGAGACCGTGGAACTGACAAAAGGAGTACCCCAGGGATCCTGTCTCAGTCCCACTTTATTTAACATCTATGTTGCTCCCTTGGCAGGATTACTCAGGAACTTAGGTTTCATGCCTATCTTGTATGCTAATGATACCCAGCTCCTACTCTCCTTCGATAAAAAATAATCCCAATGCTCAGTCCATCTTCTCAGAAGGTATGAAGACCATTGCTAGCTGGATGAGGTATAATTTTCTCCAGCTCAATGCGGGAAAAACAGAAATTATGCTGTTTGATGACACATCTATGAGATGGACCCCGAGCTGGTGGCCAGCAGAGCTAGGCTCCACACCGGCCCCCAAGACTGTGGTCAAAAACCTAGGCATCCGCCTGGACCAGAAACTATTATGGAAGGAACATGCTTCAACCACTGTCGGCGCTTGCTTCCATGTGCTAAGCCTCCTTTGAAGGGTATTCCCCTTTCGCCCTTCGACCACTCGGAAAACCCTTATCCAGGCACCATTGTTAAGTCGACTGGATTATTGCAATGCTCTGCTGATTTCAGCTAACGAAGCGTCACTGAACAGATTGCAAGTGGTCCAAAATACCCCAGCTCGACTGGTCTCCAATGCTCCCCCCCCTTACCCACTCCCTCCCCCTCTTGCAGCGATTGCATTGGCTCCCAGTGCGGAAACGGATCAGATTCAAGATCTGCTACATTGTGCACAAATCTTTGAACGGCAAAGGTCCCAGTTATCTGGCAGAAAAATTCACTAAATATCTGCCACTTAGGGCACTACGCTCAGGGACCAAATTTCTACTCGTGGTTCCACGCTGTACAAAATCCCGGCTGGGTGGTAAAGCCTTCTTCCACCTAGCCCCTACCTATTGGAACCAATTACCTATCCATCTGCGGCAGTGCTCTGATCACCTGCAGTTCCGTAGGCTCCTTAAGACTGCATTGTTTTGATCTGTTTCTCTTCTCTGGCCGACGAAAGCAGTTAATTAGCGCGGGGTGATTCAGGGTCTTTATAAACCAACAAATATCAAAATAAACCAACAAATACCACCACCACCAATACCACCACCAATACCACGACCACCACCAATACCACCACCATCAATACCACCACCAATACCAACACCACCACCAATACCAACACCACCACCAATAACAACACCACCAATACCACCACCACCAATACCACCACACCACTACCACCACGACCAATACCACCAATACCACCATCAATACCACCACCACCACCAATACCACCACCACCAATACCACTACCACCAATACCACCACCAATACCACCACCACCAATACCACCATCTATACCACCACCACCAATACCACCACTAATACCACCACCAATACCAATACCACCACCAATACCACCACCACCAATACCACCACCACCACCAATACCACCCACACCACCACCACCAGTACCAATACCAATACCACCACCAAAACCAATACCACCACCAATACCAATAACAATAGCACCACCAATACCACCCATACCACCACCACCACCAATACCACCACCAATACCCTACCACCAATACCACCACCACCACCAATACCACCACCACCAATGCCACCAACACCACCAACAATACCACCACCACCAATACCACCAATACCAGCACCACCAATACCACCACCACCAATATCAATACAAAAACCACCACCTCAGCGCCTCTAGCTCACTAGTAATAGCAGGGGCACTGTACGATGCCAGAGCTGCAGCCAAGACCATCCCTCCCTCCCTCCATGCCTGCCATAAAGCACAGCCTGACCTGCATCAGGAGGTGAAGCCAGGGCCCTAATACAGCTGGAGTGTTTTTTATCAGGCCAAAGATAGCAATGACATTATGCAATGCCACACTGCACACTCAAATCACGGAGAGGGCAAGAACTAGCCCCCCCCCCGCTCTTCCTCCTGAGCCGCGACAGTGTAATCACAGAGCAAAAGGTGTTGGAGCGCTTTGTTAATGTTTATAGCTCAGATCATATTTAACTCTCACTTCACACTTTGTGTCTGTGTAAATTCCAACACTTACACATCTTCTTCACTGCACTATTTATCACTACTTTGAAGACATCGCAGGCTGGTCTTTTCCTCTGATATTTACAATCTAACAAGCAGTCAAGAAGGCCCTTTATTGCAATGCAATAGGTCTCGCATTTGCGAGAGTTTAAGCTATTAGTATTGTAAATGACAGTGCCTTTTATTTATGTTTTAAAACCCAAAACTGAAATAAAAGGCATTGTCATTTACAATGCCAATGGCTCAAACTTGCGAGACCTATTGCATTTAAAATGCTTGCTAAGGGAGATTGGATTACTCTGATGCCTGAAGAGGACCCCACATTGAGTTTTGTTCTCCACTTGCCCTCTGTGGTGCGTTGTGTTTACATTCTGACAACCATAGCAAAAGTGGCCAGGGCCCAAGTGAACCACCTGATACTTAGCTTGACTGCTGGAGAGGGACGATATTTTATATTTTCTAAATGTAACTCTGTTCATGATAGTCTTTTTGGGAACTTTTGCTCTTGTAGCACTAAAATCTTTGTATATCTTAATATTGAATACAACTTGAGTATTTCTTGCTATAATTTCTCACCACCACACCACTCCACCCAAGCACCATCCCAAAGAACACTTGAAATTGGTAGAGGTGTGTGCCAGAAATCCCTTTCTTTAGGTATAAACTGTGCTCTGGAGTGCAGCAACATGTGACTGGTGGTATGATGTAAAATTACTCCTATATAAACCACGTGCCTCAGTTTCACAATGCTACACCTGAAGAAGGGTCCTGTACACCCATCAAAGCTAGGGTACTATACTATACTGTTGTGGGACATATTTTGATAATACAATAAAAATATATCTCTACACACAGCATAAACAGTCGTATTTTGCATTGGCAATATATTTAATGCAAGCAGTAATATCCAGTGGTGGGTCAGTGAGTACCAGTACTTAAGAAAGGTGGGGGAAGCAAACATGCATCATGGCAGCAATTATTTCTCGTGTCTAGTAGACTGTAGCAAACAATGAAGTAATGGACAGAAAGCTTGAATTAATCTTTCCCCTGGCAATTGCTCAGGGCTGCACTCTTGTGCCTTGTTTTTCACTCACAGCAACATTCTAGACAGAGACAAGCCATATGCAAGTCAGCCTTGGTCCTTCTCCAGTAGGAACAGTTCAGCCTGAATGACAAAGCCAAGTCACCTCCAAATATTAACACTGGAAACCCTAGAGGGGTTCTGCTTTGTTAGGCCTCATCAATGATGTATTGCTTGAGTCTTATGGCATAGTGAGGACAGGCCCTACGTTTAGGCATAACCGTGTCACCTATAGCAAATACAAAAGTGATGGAAGGAATGTTTCAATTAATCCTAGCCTCTGGCGACCACTCAGGGCCATATTCCTATTGATTATTTTTCACCCATTGTGCCATTCTAGAAAGAGACCAGCTATATGCACTATATGCAAATCAGTCTTGGTTCGATAGTACAATCAGAACTGCAAGGTCAGGTCACCACCAGATTGGTATATATCTACTAATAGAAAGTGAGAGGATAAAAGAACCTAAGCACAACCTCCCTGACAAGATAATTACCATACAAAAGGTGCTTGGGAAGAAAAAGGAGTAAACAATTCTTACACTCCTAGATCATCTGCAGGTATCCTACAAGATCTGGCTAGGCTACGTCACCCACTTCTTGTGGCATGCTTCATCATCAGTGACCTATCCACACAAAGGTAGGCAAATACCACCTTTGTAAACTCAGGCACTGTATATAAATTCAGATAAGATAAATTGGACAATTACGGGATCCAGTTTTTGTAAAAACGAAATTTTTATTGATAGGGTACTTTATATATGATTAAAACCATATCATGTGTATGTTAGATGAAGTGTAATGAATCACCCATCCACTGTTAAATAGCCAACATTTTTCGGACTTCTTCTATGGCCCTACCTGTCATCAGCCTTCATCAGGGTTTCACTTAGTTTACTATCCCTGCTTGTTTCACATTCAATCCATGCACAGCACTAAGGAATGCAAATACATATATTTAACCTTTTCAGTTTGACTTGAACCTTCACTTTCGGTTATTTTTGTGTCCAGGACATGATGGGAGGAGCTTCGCCCTGTAGTCAGACATTTGTCAAGGGACTGGAGCCACGGACAACCTACTGATACCTTGTCATACTGCTTGAGACCAAACCAACAGGGTATACCCTAAAATATTTTTACAAAAAATTGAGATTTCAAGATTAGACCCACTACCTACAAGAACATGAGGAATAACACTCTCAACCACCTGGCAGGAAATGAACCAATTCCAGTATTTAGTGCCAGACCAAAAGCCAAGATAACACTACTCTGGAGATGGACCAGTCTTTCTCATTTACACTCCTCAGATTTGGAACAGCATGTCCACCAACATCAGGAGTGCCCCAAAATGCAATGATAATTCAGGAAGGAGCTTATGATGGCCCTCACGCAGGAAGCCAGTTGTCGCCTATATTGCTGTAATTTTCATGAATCTGGCACTATGGGACACTTTTGTACCGTTCTCAATTGCTTTCAAGCTTGGTTTGACAATTTAAATACCCACACATACATACAATGACTATTCTTGTGAAACCTGGCCTATTGATATTCAATTTGTTTCTAAAATGCCTGGAAATGTTGTAAAATAATCCAACTACCCATGGGCCTTGTTCACACCAATCTAAACTTTTTAAATAAACAAATTCATAGAACAGCTTTGTTAGAAATTGGGTGTCTGGTTGGCACCCTGTCCAAGCAGGCACCACAATCCAAGTGAGGGTAAGTCTTTTTAAGTAAGTAAGTAAGTAATTCTTTATTGTCCGATCAATTAAAATCATTACAATAAAAACAACACAATTCATAAAACAGGGCAATTTCTTATGTTCCTTAAAGATAATGAGGAAGTGTTAACATACCTTTATAACCGTTGGAAATACATAAAATATCATAGAAAAACATTTCATTCATAACCTAATATTAACATTACATTTCATTATTAATCACCATATATATTAGTAAAACCATCCATACAGATAATCTTTGAGTCCCCTCTCTGGTATTTAAACAGCCCCTTAAAAGAAGCATAAAGTAACATATATTTGGTCCAGTCATGATCTTAATGCTTAAAATATAAAGTGCATCCGTGCTTCTTTAGATTACCTTGAACCTTATGGAATTTATCCAGTTACATTGCCAGTATAGGAAAAAACAATATAGTTGGTATCATAGCCGCTTTCTATTCTTATTGTATGACCACAACGTCGTTCTGAGCCAGTTTTTTCTCAGCTATAAGTATGAATTTGACAAAGTTGACTGTTAAATTAATAATACGCCCTTGAAGGCACAGTATTATCGCTTGGCGACACGTTCTCACCCCTTGTTCCTTGAATATTGGTTTTAAAAGTGTTAACCTTTCTTGAAACAATTTGGGGCAAATACATACAATGTGCAATAACGTTTCATTAGTATAACCACATAATCTACACTTTTGTGATTGCCAAACTTGTACCCATCTAGGTGTCCCATATTTTGTTGGATAGTGGCCAAACCTAAGCTTAAGCAATATATCCCTTACCGCCGGTTTCAAACAAGATGTTAGATAGGATTGGGGTTCAATTTTATTATACAAATTAATAACCGACCAGGCGTGCTTTTTTTTTACAATCAGCTCCTGATCCAATATAAATGATACCAAAATAGTTGATTAATTTAAAATCTGTTTTAAAATGGTTTTATTTCTAATCACATCATCAAAAGCTAGGAGCTTAAAAGTATTCAAACTTTCCGTTAAATATAACCTCCATGGTCTGGTATACTCCTTCTTGTTCATTTCTTGCCAACACATATATGCAAGGGACTCAGGGTCTGATAAATAGAGGGAAAATAGACATTTTAAAAATGCAGCTTGCTCTTACCAATATTTGGTTTAACAAACCAAATTCCAATCTAACTGTAGCGTGTCCAACATTTTTTGAAATGCTAAAAATTGACTTAAAAACTTTTATTTGTAATTTATCCAACAGTTGGCTATCTTTACCTCGGAAAATTATTGACCCATATGTAAACGCGGGGATAAGTTTCGCCTTCATTACTTTTAATAAGTGCTTATAACTTGGGCATGAAGTTGCTTTGGCCTTTAAGTTATCAAAATGTGGTTTAAAAGTCATCCTATCCAGCGTAACTCCTAAGTATTTATACTGCTTTACTGTTCCAATAGATAAATCCTTCATTTTCCATAATGTCTTATCTGATTTTGTTGATCCTATTATCATAATTTTTGTTTTTTTGGTATTTATTTGTAAACCATTCGCTAATGTATATTGATCAAATGACTCTATCAATTTTTGCAGCCCTATTTGCGTATGACTTAATAGAATGGTGTCGTCCGCATATTGTAAATATTTTATACTTTGGCCTGCAAGGATTGGGGAGTGTGCATTGACATTATGTAAATGATGAGATAGGTCTGCCATAAAAAGGTTAAAGAGACATGGAGCAAGTACGCAGCCCTGTTTAAGGCCACTATATGTTTCAAGGCGACGAGTGGTACGGCTTCCATCTCCCACTTTAACCTGTACCCACGTATTTGTATACAATAGTACAATCATATCTAAAAGATTTTTTGGTACGCCCCATGCTGATAACTTTGCCCAAAGAAGATTACGCGGAACAGAATCAAAAGCTGCCTTTAGATCTACGTAACAAATAAAAAGTTTTTGCTTTTTATATTTGGTTTTCTCTGCCAACAAGGTAAGTATCAGCAGGTTCGTTATTGTTTATTGTCCCCTACGAAATCCAGTTTGAAAAATTGGGATAACTTTCCTTGTAGTTGCCAATTCCTCTAGATCTTTGAGTAATAATGTTGTAAACATTTTCGCCTCTACATCTGTTAGGGCGATTAACTTATAGTTTGCTGGGTTATCAGGAGGGCCACTTTTATAAATAGGATGTATTATGCTGCCTTGACAGGATTCTGACAGGATTCTGGGACCAATTTAGTTTTTACAATGTCTTCAAACATATGACCATATGTCCGTTCTTGCTTTAAAAACCGCATTCGGGATCCCATTTGGACCAGGCGCACCATTTGATTTAATCCTACTTATAAGTGACTTTACTCATGTCCACCTGCGGTGACCAAATATTAATAATTGATCGTCATAGTTTTCGTGCCTTCTATTCTCATTATATATGTTAATTATCGATAACGGATTACATGCGTCATTAATGGAGTTTGGCCCATTTGCAGTATTA
This sequence comes from Calotriton arnoldi, assembly GCA_963921515.1. NCBI lineage: Eukaryota > Metazoa > Chordata > Amphibia > Caudata > Salamandridae > Calotriton > Calotriton arnoldi. Next base: position 202,808 of record CAWUFW010006350.1, read on the forward strand.
GACCCATACAGGATAGGAATAAAAGACTCCCAAGCTATTGCGGAAATATTAGCACTACTAGCTCTCATATTGCCATGTTCCAGAGAGTTAATTACACCCCAAAATGCTCTTGGATTGTTTGTCTTGCTTACATGGTGCAATTTTATCCACAAATCCTCCTTATATTCTGTTTTTGCTTTCCAAATCTCATTTTTATACGATTTCCTCAATTTCTTTATTAAACATAATTGGGTAAATTTGATTACTCCATGTGATGGTTTGCAAAAAGCACGAGAAGCTTTGTTAAGAGCCTTTTTTTTTTAATATAACCTGTGTGAATACCACATTTTTCTTTTCGATGTAAGAGGGTTTCCCCTAAAAGCTGGTTTTACCGGAAAGCGATCAACCAGTAAAGAACAGAGACCTGGCCAAGTTTCCACTATTGACTTCCCGTGGCAGCCCTCATTTATTACTTGATCTATTATAGGGACTAGAAAATCAAAAATCTCATCTTGTTTTCCTGAATGTCTCGCCAGCCTTTTCAGATTATAAACAACTGGCCCTTTATCGGGAGCTCTTAATTTTGGTAAGTAGTCCACTGCCAATGATAATGTAATTATTTGTGGGTTATGATCACTTTCTACTCTAGGGGTCACTTGTAATCCAATAAGACTATTCACTAATTTATTTGAAATAATGGTATAATCAATAGTAGAGTGTTGCCTTGAATTTTTAAAGGTTGGGACACCTGTCGTATTGTATTGAATATCCTGTAACAGCACAAGATTCCATTTCTGCAATTGGGAACAGAACATCTTAGTAATAGCATTACCTCTCTTCTTTATGCTCCCTGAATTCTTAGTAAACAAATGCATATTAAAATCTCCTGAAATAATAATGCTAGTTGCCCGATACTGATGTGATAAGATTGTAATTGATTCCCATAATACTGAAAGCTAAGTCATCTTAATTGCGTTCTTTACACTCAAATACACATTTATAAATATAATTGGTATTTCAAAGTCTATTGTAATACACAATAACCAGGTCAATTGAAAGTCTATTACATGGTGAGTAACATCTAAGTCCAAGGAAACATAAATAGAGAGCCCGCCTTTTGCTCGACCGTGAACAGATGTACGAGTTGCAAAGTTGGCATATTCATAAAAGCCTATTATGGGCTCATGGCACATTTTCCATGTTTCCTGGAACATTACGCTTTTAAAATTCTGAATAAAATGTATTGTATCATGATCCTCTAACAGCCTAGAAAGTCCATATAAATTCCAAAAGCAAATATTAAAATTGGTAGGTCCATTCTTTCTGGACAGACTGCTCCATCTTCAATCATTCTCATTAAGTTTCCCTCTACTGAGTATTTTCGGTAGCCAGGCCCAATCCTCCATGAGGGCTAGTTGTTTTTGGGTTTCTTTACAAATTCGAGGGCCCCAGCTACTACAAGTTATGTTGATGCCAGAAGACATGTCAAAATTGAGTAGTGGTCCTATTGCCCCTTTCAAAGTTTTGACATTCTCCTCTTTTGATTCCATAATCGTTAGTTTAGCTTGTAGATGACTTTCTTCCTCGATCTTGGGTATCAACAATGTTGGATACAAACTGTCTTGACATTTTTCTATTTTAATTCCCCATTTCTCGAATTGTTGTGTGTATTTCAGTATCCTATCGATGATCTGTTCACTTTGCCATTTGGTACAAGTTACTTCATATTTGGGGTTATCAGAATCCTGTTTAAATTGAACAGATTCTAAGGCGTCCGATGTTAAGTTACTAAACTCTGGTATAGAAGCTAATAGCTAAGTGAGGGTAAGTCAAAAGCGTACCCTAAATTAACCTGTGCTCACCGTCAGGTAGCTTGGCACAGAGCAGTCAGGCTTAACTTAAGAGGTAATGTATAAAGTATTTGTGCAACACTTGAAACAGTAAAACAGTGAAAATACCACAAAAAAGATACCACACCTTGTTAGAAAAATAGAGCTTAATTTAATGAACAAACAAGATCAAAATGGCAAAAATCCAATGAGTAGAAATAGAATTATGAAGTTAGACTGTCTACCGACCTGCGCGTGGCATTGTAGTGTTGCATCTTTTGTTAAAGCACCACCATGGGGCATCCCGAGGGAGGGGGGTTCCTGGGCCTCTTCCATGTGCTTGTGCAGGTTAGTATATCCTGGCGGTCAGCATCACAGTAGCTAATATATATAGCCAGTGGGACGGGCGGAGTCAGTTACGTTCTGGCTGCAACTAATACCTGGTGTCTGTGTCTTTATTTAAAACGAATGCTCGTGCGCCACACTACATTGGCGATGAGGAGGCCCCACGGACCCTCCTCACACACCTGCGATCCTCGACGGCAGTGTCAGTACCTGGTCGGCTGGAACTATTCCCAGCGCGGCCGCACACCTCTCCTGCATCCACCGCACGGGCCCGTCATCGATCTTGCAGTGGAGGCCTGAACGCCCACACGCTTCCGGTCGGCTGCTCTGACAGGGAGGTACCCATGAGGTCTACTTGCTCTGCTCCTGTGGCCTGGTCCTGAAGCCTGAGCAGACGGACCCACAATGGCATTCTGCACATGGGAAGCTCTTCCCACCTGCTCCCCTTGCAACATCCTGGCCAGCTAGTGAGCGTTTCAGTTGCCCGGCCCACCTGCCTTGGCCTGCGTACTTCACCTGCCGCTTGCTTCCAACGGATATCCACCACCATGCGGCCTCCCCTCGCTGCTTGGCCAGTCTATAAGGCCACAGTTCAGCAGTGCCACACCTGCTTTCTGTACCACTTCGGACCTGAGGCCTACTACCAGTCTGGTGCAGTAGTTGATGCTTCCTGGTAGCCATTTCTTTTTCGCTAGCCTCAGCTGGCCAGACCGCCTGTCTCACCTGCGTTCACCTGTAGACTCGATGTTGCCCGCCTGGCCCTGGCTGACTAACTACCAGCATGAGCGGGAGGGGTTTGAGTGTGCCCCGCTACTGTCCCTGCGTGCTGCTCGGAGCCTTAGCATGACTTCCATCCCAGCCCTGGAATCTTTTCCTGTCACTGGGCCACCGCCAACACAGACTACCTGGTGGAAGGCTTGGGTGGAATGCATTGAGGCTTATTTCGAGGCAGTGGACATTGACAACAACAGGAACAGGCCCCTGCTTTTTCACGTGGGCAAAGGTGACATGTATAAGATCTCCAAATCGGTGGCTGAGGCAGGCCCACCGCGCATTTACACAATGCTCAAGAACACCATCTCGGCATACTTTGAATCGTATGCAAACCCTGACTATGAGTGTTTTCTCCTCTGCTAAGTTCAACAGACACCAGGCACATCAGTAGATGTGTTTCACAACCTCCAAAAGGAGCTGGTGAGCACTTACACACTTCATGATGAAGAAGATGAAGTGAGGGCGCAGTTCAGGGGTGTGCATCAGTGAAAACTTTGAAAGCACATTCTGCAGGAGCCAAACATGCCAATGAGGGACATCCTGTCCGCAGGGTGGTCCAAGGAACTCTCCAGAGCCAGGACGACCCCCATGGACACGGTGCAGCAACCGCCCATCAAAGAGGAGCCTGTCAATGCCATCCACAAAGAAACCAGACGTTGAAGCCAGATACATCCAGACCTAAAGCGCCAGGCCAGCCTTGCAGTTGGTGTGGATGTTCTTACCCTTACACAGATGAATGCCCAGCGCAAAGATAAAAATGCGGCGCATATAGAAAACTTAATCACTTTTCCAAGGTATGCCCGAGACAACCAACTCTGCCCTCAACTCTATCTGCTCTGTTGACACACAGCCCATTGCGCCGGCAGAGAGCGACATGGATGACGACGAGCAAGAAGTTGTCCACATAGTGCAGACTATTTATCCGCAATGCACAACACCCCAGTCTGCACCCACATGCCTCCTCAGAGTCCAAGGCCAACCGATCACCGCTCTGATAGACACTGGAGCCTCCATTATCCTCATTGCTGCAGATTTGTACTACAAACTGCTGGCCCTGCCTGCCGTTCCCACCATTAAGGTCAAAGTTTATGCTTTTGGTACCCACTTGCCACTGCAGTTGACAGAATTCTTCCACGCAGCGGTTACCCAACATACAACATCCACAAAAGCCAAGGTCTATGTGTCCCAGGAAGGTGCTGAATTCCTCCTGAGTTGCCAAACAGTCCAACATCTCAACCTGGTGTCTTGAGGGCAAGGCCGTTCACCTGCACAGCAACGAGTCAATAGCACCTATATCACTACACCTCCGGGGGATAGCTTTCCATCTCCACCCCAAGGTACAGAAGGAACTGAGGCTCCTAAAGGAGAGAGTGGCTGACCCGACTCCATGGGCCTCCCTCATTGTGGTTGCGAAAAAACCCAAACAGTCTGATACGGTGCGGATCTGCATTGACATGAGAGTGCCCAACCTGGCCATCAAACCAGAGCACCATTTGGCACGGACTATTGATGACATAATTGGAGAATACTTGGGATAGGAGAATGGACCACTAGTCTGGCTACTACCAGATACAGTTGCACCCAGAGTCCCAGCCCATAACCTCTTTCTTCACACACGTGGATCTCTGGCGGTACACCCAGCTACATTGTGGCATATCGAGTGCAGCTGAAGTTTTCCAACACATGATCAAAGAAGTGTTAACCGGTATCCCTTGGGTACTGAGCGTGAGTGATGACATCTTGGTGCATGCCCTGACACTGGGCAGCCATTTTACTCACCTTCTTGCGGTATTTGCTAGACTAAAAGATCATGACTTAACTCTTCACAGAACAAAGTGAGAGTTTCTGAAGAAGAGCATCAGCTTCTTCGGCTACCAGTTCTCCGAACAGCGGAATAGGTCCTGACCCAGCAAAAGTAAAGAGGCACCCACACCCACCTCCATGTCAGGAGTCCGCATTTCCTTAGCATGGTAACTTATTACAGACGATTCATGAAGAACCTCTTGGACATCAAAGCCCCCCTCCATGAACTCTCCAAGTCCACCAGCCCGTGGGTGTGGAGAGAAGAGCAAGAACCAGCATTTCGCAACACGAAAGAAGCCTTATCTGCTGATAAAACTTTGGTCTACTTCGACCCTGAGAATGAGTCTCAGCTAGCGGTGGACGCAAGTTCCACCAGACGGGGGCCATGCTGTCCCAAAGTCAGGATTTTGGGGAGTGGTCTCCAGTTACCTACACGAGCTGGACACTTACGCCTAGCAAACAGAGGTACTTCCAGATAGAGCAGGATGCCTTTGCAATCCACTGGGGGCGCAGTCACTTCTACATGTACTTGTACAGCCACCCTTTCATCATCTTCACGGACCATAAACCATTGATCCCTTTATTCCAGGGGTCTGCATCCAAACTGCCCCCGAGAATTGAGAAGTAGATTCTAAAGTTGCAGGAGTTCAACTTTACCGTAGAGTACCAGCCTGGCACCCGCAACCCTACAGACTTTTTATCATGCCATGCTCGACAAGCTACCCCACCTAAGTCAAGGAGGCACAGGAAACTGAGGAGTATGGCCACTTTGTTGTCGAGAGATCCAAGCCGATCCCCATGTCCTTATCGGACATTGTAGAGACCACAGAGCATAATGACTACCTGCAAATTGCCATCCAAGAGGTGCTAACCTGTGACTGGCGGACTCTTGTTTGCTACTTTGCACATCGTACGGAAGATACAAGGTTAACACTCCAATCATTACATCATGTTTGGAAGTGTTTCCAGTGACAGCCGAGGGCTGTCTTATACGAGGGTCATGGCTAGTCCTTCCCAGCAGTCTGAGGCACCGGGCTGTCCTCATAGCTCATGGAGCCCACCAAGGACTAATTAAGTCCAAGAGCAGGCTTAGGAGCAAGATTTGGTTCCCGGGCCTAGATCAATGGGTAGAAGAGGTCTTTAGAGGCTGTCCCACCTGCCAAGTGACCAGCCAGCCTGAACCCCTGCACCTGCCATCAGGGAAGAAGGATCTCCGTCCCGTGGCAAAGTGATAGCATGGATTTTGGCAGTCTCTGTGATGGTTCCCACGATCTCATCCTCGTAGACAACGTCTCCCGATATACCGAAGCGGAAATCGTGCCAACCACCTTAGCGTCAGAAGTCATCCAGAAAGTTGAGAAAATGATGGCCAACCACGGGCTGTTCGAGAAACCTGCACCAACAATGGGCCACCATTCAGTGGTCATGAATGGGCTTAATATCTCTGTTCATGGAATACAAAGCACTGTCGCATCACGCCGAGGTGGCCCCAAGTCAATGCGGAGGTGGAAAGGTTTGTAAGGACATTAACAAAAGTCATCCTCATTGCGGTTGTGGAAGCCAAGAATTTGGGGAGGTTCATTTACACATTTCTACGCCTCACTCAACCACTGGCATTGCCCCGAGCCAACTGTGTTTTGGCAGAACACTAACGGACACCATTCCCCACCACCCCCTGTGGGCAGATAAACCAAATCCCTAAACCACTCCGATACCCGAAGGGCACGAAACAATGAACACGCCTCGCGTCAGCCAACATCGCATTTTTAACATTGGAGACAAAGTGTTAGTTAAAGACCGACACCGGGGGGGAAAGTTTTGCCTACCATTCAAAGCAGCACCATGGACAATCACACACATCAAAGGCACTATGGTAACCATCAAGAAAGGGGCAGACACTGTCATCCAGAACAAATCCAAATTCTAAAAAGCACCCCCACTACACAATGGCACACTGTCAGATGGGGACGTCATGGAAGGTACGCCTAGAGACAGCCCGCCCAGCCCTGACGAGGCAGTAGAGAAGAGATTAAATGACTTCTCAGCTTCAGATGTATTGCCTCTAACACCACCAGCCACAGTGCCACCAGTCCCTATGCAACCTTCCCATGTGCCAATCCTTAGGGTGTCCAGGCTACCTGAACCTGTCAAAGCCACCCAAGCACCTGCACAGAGGAGTGGCCAGGAGCGGTATTACTTGAGATCCAATTCAACCTCGTCTCGACGATATGCAGACTTTCTGGCTGACTGAAATGGAGGGGAGCAGGCACTGTTACTCTGGAGGTGGAACAAGGGACTACATCACCCTTTGCCAGTTTTCTGATCTGCAAAGGCTCTGTTAATTTAGTGTTCTGGTTTTTGTTTGGTTTTCTGTTTCTCTGGTTAAGGGAGGGATGTAGTGTTGCATCCTTTGTTAAAGCACCACGACGGGGACTCTCGAGAGAAGGGGGTTCCTGGGCTACCCCCATGTGCAGGTTGGTATATCCTTGTGTTCAGCGAGAGGGTAGCTAATATATATAGCCCGTAGGACAGGCGGAGTCAGTTACGTTCTGACTGCAACTAATGCCTGGTGTCCATGTCCTTATTTACAGCGAGTGCTCGTGCGCCACGCTACAGGCATGAAGACATTAACAGTGGCTCTTGCAGCTTCATTTGTGCTGGCGGTTGCAGTCGCTGGCCATCAGCATTCATTTTTGGAGACCACACAGTGTTGGCTGCTGCCATATAAAGTGGGGTCGGGGGATAATATATATATATTTTTTAACGACGTACCTGACTGCTGCCAGCCGCGGTGCTCCACTGCTGGCTGTCTTGGTGCTCCTCTGCCACGCAGCTCACAGAACAGGCTCGCAGATTCCCCCACCCAATCCCGATGCTGCTCTCATGCTATACCAAGCATGAGAGAAGCGCTGAGATTGGCCTGAGCAGGCTGGTTTGACGCTCGCTCAGGCACCGGGAGTCTGTGCCATTTCTCCACCCGGCTGTAGAATACAACCGGATGGAGAAACCTAAGTGTGCATGTCTGTTTGGCCGGCCTAAGATGGCCGGCCAAACCGACATGCGCACTTATAAGTGCCCACCACTCCTCCTTCCTGCGTGGCCCGGCCCCACCCTAGACTGGCATCGGCTCAGTCAGTAAAATAAAATTATAATGAAATCATTTTATTATCATTTTATTTTTGCTGGCTCGCAGTGGGGCGACGCTCCTCCGCTATTACGGAGGAGCCGCCGTCCACGGCCTAATTTTCATCATCAGAATTTCAACCAGAGGAAGCGAGAGTATGGCAGAAAAGGGGGGGGGATGAAAAGAAAGATAGGAAAGCAGAAAACGAAACTTCAAGAGCAAGAGAAAATGACAGGAAGTGCAGCTCGGTGAACAAGGAGCAATCAAGAGGAGGCAGCCTTGATATTCGGCAACTCCTGCATTCGAATCAATGTTCCAGCGACGGGATCCTATGAAAAATGTAGGGCTCCGACATTTATTTATTTATGTTGTTAAATACCGGACTCGAGTGTTTTTGTCTGGCTGCAGAGTGCTTATCTCTGCCAAATTACCTTCCTGCTGCTGGAGTTGCAGTCTCTTGTGAACTGTGTGTTGTTTTTAGACTCAGCCACTGGTATTATGCAAAAAAATGAATGACCAAATGATGTGGCATTGTTAACTGATTTATGCGGCAAGCAAAATGGAATCTGTGTCACATATTAGTAAATTAAGGAACCTTATGTTGCATATTCTGTGGTATTTGACCTATATTTACATTTTAACTCTCGCGTATATTGAATGATATACAAATGGATCCAAAAGCTACAGAAAACATAGGAATTTTTAAGAAGGTACAACTCTAGGCCTGGTCAACAGATTCTAAGAACCATCAGTTAATGATGCTGTCTTACATAGAAGAACCGGGACACAACTTCATTGCTATTATCTTCTCTACATCCCAAAGTGAAATAGCTTGTGTAATTGTAAGCAGCCCGGCCCCCAACAAACACAAGCCTCCGTGTACAGACTTCCTGTGTGCCTCTTTTATTATGCACATTCTGGGCATGTTTTCAAACCTGTCTCGAGCTCTGGGTGAGGTTTATTCTCGTTTCACACCGCGGGGATTTAGGGAGAGCCACTTTCCTACAAGAAACAGATCGCAGTGCCTGATGTGCATTACATATTTATTATGTAAGTGTCGCACACAAAGCACATTTAATTTCTAGACACCAGAGCGTAAAAGAGACGACCAATGTTTGGCACTCTTGTAATTCTGAATACCTTCTTGCGACAACTGTTACTTTGAGTAAAACTATAGAAACGTGAATTGGCATTAAAGATCAAACAAACCCTTTAACGACAAAGACTGGATTACTCTTTCCACCCTACTTGAAATATATCTTTACATGGAGGATTTGGGTTTCTTGCTAAAGACGAAAGCACTTCAATCACTTCATCAGGAAGTAACAGTCCTTACTCAGAGGTGACTCACTTCCTGGCAGGGCAACGCAGAACCGCCATCTTGGTTAGGTTAGCGGTCTAGTCTTTCCACTACTTACCAGGCCGGGCACTATAAGGGGAGGAAATAGCGCGAGCGCGCGCAGCGGGCGCGCCGCAGGCGCGCCAAAGGCAAGCCCGTCTGCGCCCGTCCGCGCCTCGACCGAGCCCAGCGCCAGAACCCCTAGCTCTGGAACCCTAGAACCCACCCACACCATTGGTTATTCCCATGAGGAACTATTGGCCTTAAGACAATGTGATACCACTGACATAGTCAGATGGTCACCTGAAAGTCTGACATTCTCGAGTACCATGACACCGGTGCCCACAGACTTAACCCAGTCCCCCCCAATAAGCAAAAACAACATCCACTGCCTACTCCTAAATACTAGATCTCTGGTAAAACATCAACTAGAGTTCCATGATCTTGCCCTAACACTAAACATAGATGTAGCTTTTCTAACAGAGACGTGGGCAGACAATAGCTCCGGCCCCGACATAGTTGCAGCTACACCTCCTGGTTATGCCATTTTTAGATCAGACAGGCAACTTAAAAGGGGTGGGGGCCTGGCGATTTTATATCGAGATAACTATAAGACCAGATTCGAACCACTACATACAGTAGACTTCGAAGCTATGACCTTCTCTATCGAAGCACCTGACTCACTTGCCCTCAAAGGAATTCTGGTGTATCGCCCTCCTGGAGATAGGAATAGCTTCATAGATAAAATCTGCTCCGTTATGGAAGCCCTAATCACCAATGAAAACTTTATGGTGCTGGGAGATTTTAACTTCCACTTAGAAAACATAGAAGATCCAAACTCACTAAAACTTATTGACCTAATGGATTCATTTGGACTGCCTCTAGTCAGCAAAGGTCCGACACACAAAGCTGGCCATATGCTGGATGGTATATTCTCCAACTGGGAGAATCTCGTGATATCGCCATCCCTTCCATTAACCTGGTCAGATCACTGGGTGGTCAACTGGTCAATGATGGCCATAACATCAGCACAGTACAGACCAACTGTACAACACACCACCAGTAGAGCCTGGCATAAAATCCAGCCAGATGTATTTGCTGAGGCGATTGCCGCTACCCCTTGCCAATTGGAGCAGGATGCAGTCGCAGATCACAACATTGAAACTCTCTCTCGCTGGCTTAATACTGCGTTGGACAAAATAACTCCCATCTCCAGTATATCAATAAAAAGGAAATTGTCCCAACCCTGGTACAACGAGAATTTGAGACTATCCAGACAGGAATGTCGTAGACAGGAACAAAGATGGAGAAGAAATTATATGGCAGAGGAGAAAATCGCATATAAAGTTAAACTTGCAAAACATAAAAAAGACATCATAAAAGCCAAAACAGACTACTTTACCGAACACATAAAAAATGCTTGTGACACCAATAAAACCCTATTTTTGGTTATCAACAAGCTGGTCAAACCTAATAAGGTCAGTCATATGGAATCAAACCAGGACTTCTGCAACCTACTAGCGAACTCCTTTCAAAAGAAGGTGATTAACATCTACGATAAATTTGCAAGCATTAACATCCAGAGCAAGCATACACCCAACCTCAAGAAAGATATAACCAGCCTTCTCGAATTCAGGAATCCTTCCGACGACCAACTAATAGACCTCATTTTATCAATTAAGTCTGGTTCTCCATACGACCCCTGCCCGCCCAACATAATGCACTTGATATCCACACAACTGGCAGTATATCTGGGCTTTATCATTAACACAGTATTCGCCAGCGGAATTTTTCCCGCTCAATGGAAACGCACCTCCATTCTCCCCTCTTAAAAAAGACAATCTTGATAGCTCAGAACCCGGTAACTATTGCCCTATCGCAAGACTCTCTTTCGCTGCCAAATGCATTGAAAAATCAATGAACAAACAAATCACTGAACATATTGAATCTAATTCACTATTAGATGAAACACAACACGGCTTCAGGAAGCATCATAGCACTGAGTCGGCCTTAATCACAGCCACAGAAGATATCCGTGTAATCCTAGACGGAGGAGGAACGGCCGCGCTGGTGCTGCTTGACCTCTCGGCGGCCTTTGATACGGTCAGCCATGAGATCTTGGCTGACCGTCTGCAGGAAGCAGGAATAAAAGGCACCGCACTTAAACTCTTAAAATCATTCCTAACCAACCGGCAATTAAATGTAGGAATGGGGTCAGCAACCTCTAAACAGTTCTCCCTACCATGTGGAGTTCCTCTCGGCTCTGCCCTGAGCCCCACACTTTTTAATCTATATGTAGCGCTGATAGCCTTGATAATTAAAGAAGCAGGATTCGCCCTAGCTTCCTATGCTGATGACACACAGATTGTGGTGTCTTTAACAAATGGAGAAAAGCACCCGGGCGAGGCCTTTAAGACCTGTATGAAGAATGAGAGTGACTGGATGGATGGCAACTGTTTGAAGTTGAACTCGTCTAAAAGACAGAGGTTATCATTTTTGGTAATAAACCCTCCCTCTGGACACCTGACTGGTGGCCACCAGTACTTGATGCGCTGCCTGTACCCTCCACTAAAACTAAGGATCTGGGCATCATCATTGACAAAGAACTCAAATTCAAGGACCAAGTCAGTAAAGTCACATCCATTTCCTTTTGTGCTATAAGATTAATCAACAAAATTAAGAAATACATACCAGAGGAACTTCTAAAAACAGTGACTCTGGCTTTGGTCCTCTCCCGTTTAGATTACTGCAATAGTCTCTATCTCACCATTAATTCAGGCCTGATTAACAGGCTTCAGATAGTACAAAACGCGGCAGCACGTCTCATCTTAAAATCCCCAAAAATGTATCAGCGAAAGAAGCCATAAAAAAATTACACTGGCTTCCAGTCAGGCAGAGATGCAAATTTAAAGTCCTATGCCTGGCTTTTAAATCACTACATGACCAAGGACCAATACAATTCAGGAACAAACTAAAATGGTATGTCCCCAACAGAACCTTACGGTCAGGAATGGCCAGGAATATGGCAACCACCCCCTTCAAGAAGGCCACATGGGGAGGTAGGAGCCTTTTCAGATCAGCAGCAATGCTGTGGAATACATTACCCATTACCCTAAAAACAGCACCCTCCTTGATGAGCTTCAGGAAAGGTCTGAAAACGTGGCTTTTCACACAGACCACCTGAAGGAATTTACCTGATCACCGCCTGCACTATGGTTCCTTTTGTTCTCAGTTTGTTTATAGTGCCAAGACGCCTCTGGGCATTAGTTGCGCTTTATAAATCTAATTTCAATTCAATTCAATGCAATTCATTCCGGTAATGAACACAATCTGGGTGAATTTCTCACGCCTCAAATGCCTGAATGCAGCATTCAAAAGGTGAAAGGTTGCCAGCTAACAGTTTCAAAGTGTCAGTTGCTGGTTTGCTTCCCTTATACGGGTGCCTTAGTAACGTTTGATCGATTTCTGAAAGAAAAGTAATATTTTGGCTGAAATCTGGATATTACTCATTAGATTTGAGATTATGTAACAAACACAGAAAATACAATTGAGGCAGAAACAGGAGAACAAGAGTCCTGCGACCTGCTACTAAAGGACTGATGAAGGTGGATGTAGACTGGTAGTCTCCAATTGACTGTGGACCTGACTACACGCTGGTACCACAGATCAATGCCATATCAGTAAAGTATGGTATTCTCTTAAATAATTTTTATTATTAATTCCCACATTTTTCTAGCAGAGTGACGAAGCAAATTGTCTTGAGAAATGCCAAGAACCTTTCGGTCTAACTGGGCAGAAACATGTTGACCAGATCCTAATAGGGAACATCCATATCCCTATTCTCACTTAGCTGTTTTTAACCTATCCACTGGGGACGCGAATAAAGGATTGACTTTGTCAACCAGGAGATAGTTTTAACTCACATTTTGATTTTTTGCACTCTGCCCCTCGCTTAAAACCTGCATTGGATGACATAAAACACCTCACGCTCCTCGCCTGTGGGGGATTTGTAGCCCACACTGGGTACATTGCGGTCCCAGTGTGCAAGAGGGAACCCAATGATGAAGCACGTCACCTCAGGGTGAGTGAGGGTTCTCGTCTTAACACATGTGTGCGTCTGTCCCTCTAACCTCACAGGATTGATCTGGGGAGTAGTGTAGATACAGCATCCGGTTACCTTTCTGGGTCATTCTCTAGGCCATCAGTTAGGGTTCAGCTAGCCAGGCATCACCAAGTGCCAGTACAATGGGATGGCCTTAAAACACAGAGTTGATTCATGTGAACAACCATTCAAGAGTGATGCTCTATAAGGTTCATGAGCAGCATCCATGTCACACCCTGTGTCACTTGCATATCCCTGTCACCAGAGCTGGGACACTGTGATTTGGAGATTGCAATTTGCATCTCTGTCTCAGCACTGAGTGAGGAGATGCGGTCTAAGAGTTAAGTTGCTGCACTTCAATCCTTGAGGCATTGGTTCTATTCTCAGCTTTGGCAATAGATCAATAAGTTATGATTCTGGCAACGCACCTCACCTTCCTCTGAATGATATATAACTACTGTATGAGGAATGTAAATATGGGAATGCAAACATCCAAATGTGCAGTGTACTATTGACTTGTTACCTTCTCCTTCTCCTTCTTCCTCTCTCAGGACCCCAACATATCCTGATTTCTACAGTCTGGTATCAATACAATCTTACATGCCACTTCTCTATGTAGAACACCTCATGCTTGAGATGTTCATGGTACAATAGAATGTAAATTACTGGGCTGTTCCGTGGTACTCCATGCCATATCAATTACCTAGACAAACACTGTGCTGCATTTGAAAGAGTGGGATAGCATAAAGTTGCCCAAGGAGAACGTCACCCTGTATGGTCTGTGGCCACTTGTTGAAAACCTTTTGCGCATTACCTATCACATTTTCAAATGTATGCAGAAACATATTCAAATCCAACAACAAAACATAAGAAACCTCCAGAAACAATGGTGAAAATGAATATTAATGATTCTCAATTTAGTGCCAAAACATACTAGGTGAAATACATCAATCTGCACCCACTGTATTTATTTCTTTGAACATTCACATCTCACTTCAGCCTCTTTGTATATTGTGATGTCAATGTCTCTGTTTCCCACACACACACACCTCGTCAGACTGCAAGTATCATGGTACCAGGTTCTAAGTCTGCTCTGTCTCTCTCACACACACACACACACAGGACTCTACTCAAAAAGGTAAATTTACACGTGCAGATTTACTCACATATACATTTACTCTTGCACATAGCTGTAAATCTACACTTTTCTGCTATTCACCATTTCCAAGTATAGATTGACAACTAAGCGTGGATTTAAATGTATCCATCCCCTGAAAAGACAGGGAGGAGATATCTAAGACTGAATGTGCGAGTGTAAAGTTACTACTAGTAACTTTTCATATGTAGGCAGAGTCCTCCACTACAGAGGCTAAGATCTCTACCACAGGAGCGGAGATCGCCATCACAGGAATGGAAATCTCTCTATGGTAAAGAATAAGGAAAAATGATATATGCTCACCATTTCGTGTCTGGTTTTGCTTCTTTTCTGCCCCCTACCCAAAATGGCCACCATGGTTCCGATCCTTGAACTATGTACTCTTGGGCCCTACTCAAAATGGCCTCGCCTGATGAATCCTTGATCCTGAATTACTTGTCTGTTGATCTGGCTCCTACCTAAAATGGCAGCGATGGTGTTATCCCGACCCTTGAACTATGTACATTTGGGCCCTACTTAAAATGGCCACAATGAACCTATGAGCCTTGATTTACTTTTAATCATTGAAGTAGTCCCTCGCTCTTCCTCAACTTGCATTTATCCTTTAACCAGGGACTCGTCCTCCTCAGCTCTTTCCTTTGCAGGCACAGCTTGGCTCAGTGTTTTGGCTCACCGTTCCTGTATGGTCTGTGCACCAACACTCACCTTTTTAGATGGCTAAATAAGAGCAGGAAGCCCTCAGACATCTCTAAGGTCCTCTTCAATGCGCGCTCAGCTCCTCCTTGTTCTGTTAAGATTATTGCTTAGGTTGTTAGGGAACTCTTTGGATGCCTCACTGAAGCACTAGTTTTCTTGTCTACAACTCTCCTGAAAGGATCACCGTTTATTCGACTACTCTTCCTCCACTCCTTCCTAATGCCCCTCTAAGGGGACTACCTTTCTTACCTTTCCTCCCCTATCTCTTAGTGTGCTCCTCTAACCCAGTCTACTTCTCCTCCGCTTGCTGTTTCATCCCCTCTGTTGCGCTTTAAGTACGCACCTGCGAGCTGACTACCTTTCCCCTGCTACTTCCTAGGGCCCCCTCTTAATGGACTACCTTTCCTCCCCCTTTCTCTTATAGCACTCCTCTGAACCTGTCTTTTTTTTACCTTCTCCTTCTGCTCGCTACACTCATCATGGCCCAACACACCTATCACTCCCCTGACCTACTAGCTCAAACAGGTTTGAACTCTTTTAAAATTATTTACCCCGCCAACCTGTCAAAAAATGCGAAGAAGACCTTCAAACACAATCTCCTCAAGCGTTGGCCTGGCACGCTTATATCGGACACATATATTTCCAGTAAGGGCAGTGTAGTGACAGATCTCATCTTTTACACTAACAGAAGAGTGCAGTGGAGAAAGTCTCTAACTTCTGAGCTACGCTCCAAACGGGGCTGTCTACGCATTTTACTGTAGAACGAGCCCACCGAGTACCCGCGCCAACCAATACCTGGATCAAACCCACGTCCAATATTGGCTAGAATTCTGAATTATAGAGACCGGGATCATGTGTTACAGGCAGCAAGGGACAATGGCCCATTACAAGTGGATAATGCAAACATTTCCATATTCCCAGACTACACACTGGCAGTTCAGCGGAAACGCTTTTCATTTATGGAAGTCAAAGCAAGAGTCCGGGCAGCGGGCCTGACATTTGCACTGCTTTTCCCAGCCAAACTAAAAATTATTTGCAACCAGCGATCTTTATTTTTTGATACCCCTGACAGTGCATGGGATTGGTTAGACACTTCCCTGATGTATTGTCTGAGAGATGTCCGGAGACAACACAACTGAAATATCAACGGGCCCCCCGGAGGCGCAGGACAGGCCTCATCATGCAGAGCACAGGATCTAGTCCCCCACCTCATCAACAGGTAATGGAGGGCAGGCAAGAGGCCCTCTGGTCTGCTGAGGCTCTCCGAGTTCTACTTCCACCTATCAGCACTAGCCCTTCCGATGAGGCGAACACAGACTCTGATTCGGGAGGTAGTGTGGCATTATTCCCGTCAGGAACTACGCAACACAGCCATGACCGATTGGGCTGAACCAGTAAGGTAAAAGGAGAAACAGTACCGTTATGTAACTGGAACACACTCAACCAGCCTTACAGTTAGGCCATAAGTGGCCAAGGTGTCTTTCTAGCCAGCGTATATTGTACAGTGATTAAGACACAATGTCTCACACACACGAAGGGGGTAGTATGTAAGTTCTTAGGCCTGGCCTGTCTTGGGCACGTACACTTATTGTATATTAGTATTCTTGTGAATTGAGCACGCAGCTTACCCCACAGGCAAAAGCAAGAGTTAAAAGTGTATTATGTTGACCTTTTTTGCACAGTTTGGTCGGGCGAAGTTAAGTCGTTGGACCCAGTATTGGGATTTACTTGTATTGTTTTTATTGTTGCCGCACATTCTGATGGAGGGCTGGGAGGGTGGGGGGTCGGTGGGGCGGGGTTGGGGGGCCTTTTCACACAATAGCTGATGATGTCAGTTGCCAAATTATATATAGTCATATCCTGGAATTTCCAGGGGATGGGATCGGTCCAGAAACGGCTTAGAATAGCTGCACAACTCCACCGCTGGCTGCAGGGCTCAAATAGTATGTCTCCAAGAGACGCATTTAATACCATCAGGCGCTAGCAAATTGCAGAAAAGATGGAGAGGTCAACTTTTTGAAACGGTGTATTCCGCCTTTTCTAGAGGGTCCGCAATATGGATACGGGCGGGAGTCCCCTTTTCCCACAGTGAGAGTAGAATAGATAACCAAGGCAGGTATGTTTTAATTCGGGGGACCCTAGATGGTAAGCAAGTAGTATTAGGCTCCATTTACGCTCCAAATGTAGACCAAGACACATTCCTACCGCGGCTAACTCAGGCACTCTCAGACTGGACTCAGTACCCATGGATCCTGGGTGGGAACTTCAATGCGGTGTTTGACGTACATTTGGACCGATCCCATCCCCCATTACCTAACACTAATGCTATGACGCAGGCTACTGCCCTGACCAGATGGGCACGGGGTGGAACCTTTTTGATGTTTGGAGGTCACAACACGTGAATATGCGGGAATATTCCTTCTACTCCCATCCACATAATTTGCATACCCGATTGGACCTCTTTCTTTGTACCCCGGATTTATCCCCGGCCATTCCCCAGAGTACTTATTTGGGCATTCATAAAGGGGGTATGAGAGGCAACATGTATAGACAGTAAGTTACAAGGTCTCTGTATTGAAAACATGAGTCCACGTCGCTATTTGTAGCCTTGGTGTGTTTTTATTGCAGGAATGCTGGGTTTTCATAAATGCACAGCCAACGCGTTTCGCCCAAACATGGGCTTCTTCAGGGCGAATGAAGGGTAACGTAATCTTGCCAAGGTAAAGTAGTGGTATCCGCAAAAGGTAGATCCATGTTAGGTCGTAGAATCTTGCCAAGGTAAGGAGATCCGCAAGATTCAGGTCCGTGTCAGGACGTGGAATACAGATAGGTACCCTTAAGGATAAAGGTGCATATCGGAAACCTTGGTCAAGTGATTCTGTCTCTGCAGCGAAGGTCCGTGTCAGAGGCAGGGGGTAGTTCTTTAAGCAAACGAAGCGCGATCCGTGTTCGGATGGCGTCAGGTCCCGTCGGTTCCTCGCCATCGTTGGCTGTGCATTTATGAAAACCCAGCATTCCTGCAATAAAAACACACCAAGGCTACAAATAGCGACGTGGACTCATTTTTTCAATACAGAGACCTTGTAACTTACTGTCTATACATGTTGCCTCTCATACCCCCTGTATGAATGTTTAACTTTATGGTCAAGTGGTAGCTGGCCATTTGAGGTGGGCAATATCCCAGAAGGATAGAGACTAGACTGGGCAGTGCAATCCTCTCGAAAACCCGGCTGCCTCTTCCAATTGTAGCATACTTATTTGGGCAAAACCATTTCTGACCACAATCCCATAGAGCTGACATTAAATTGGGGCCGAGTCCCCATGCCTATACCAACGTGGCGGCTGCAGCCATTGCACTTAGAGGATCAAGTGTTTCGCACCACATTAGCTGAAACCATTACCACGTATTTTGCAGAAAATGAAGGTACAGCCACGAATAGGTCGGTAGAGTGGGAGGCTTTTAATGTAACAATACGGGGGTTTCTATGGGAACCTTAGTGGGAGCTAGAAGGGAGGTGGTTTGAGTTCTCACGACATTAGAGGATACGTTACAAGCACTAGAAGTGGCAGCCCAAGCGGAGCGGACTGGAGCAGAAAGACTGCAAGAAGCTAGAATAAGGTATGCTGAATTGTTGGAGCGGCTGAGGACGATTGACTTAAATGCTTATACGTTACGCACACACACTGAAGCGGACAGGGCTGGCACGTTACTAGCGTGACTGATCGCACCCAAATGACTCCCACTCCCACTCTAGAGATATATAATTCACAGCACACACTGGTTACATCTCAAACCGATATAAACAGGACTTTTCAGGAACATTATATAAACCTCTACACGGCTCCTCCCCTAGATATGACAGAAGCAACTGCGCATTTTCTTGGGGGAATTGACCTCCCCTCTATTACAGATTCGACCGCTAAGGAATTGGCAGCCCCGATTACTTCAGCAGAGATCCACGCTGCAATAAAGGCGTTGGCACGTAATAAGACTCCGGGTTCAGACGGTCTACCTGTTGAATTTTTTTCAACCTTTGCAGAGTTGTTGACCCCAAAACTGTTGCAACTTTACACCACCTCACTCGCAGAAGGCACACTGCCCCCCACTATTAGAGAGGCGATAGTCACGTCCCTGTTGAAACCAGATAAGGCCCCCACTGATCTTGCATCATACAGACCCTTATCAATACTCAACACCGAATACAAAATACTTAGCAAAATCTTAGCATCAAGATTACTTCCTCTACTTCCCAAATTAATACACCCGGACCAGTGTGGATTCATACCCAAACGCAGCACTTCGCTCAATATTCGCCGTTTACATGCCATGATACATGCAGTGGCTGGGACAGTACCACTAGCAGGATGCTTGTCACTAGATGTACGACAGGCGTTCGATACATTGAGTTGGCCAAATATGCTTGCCATACTGGCAAAGTTTGGACTACCCCCCGAATATCGCAATTGGATTAAATTGCTTTATTCCAATCCCACAGCCCTTGCTAAGACGGGGGCAACTATCTCTCCCGCATATCATATCTATCGTGGAACTCGTCAGGGATGCCCCTTATCACCCCTATTGTTTGTGTTGGCGTTAGAACCCCTAGCACAACAATTACGTTGTATTATGGCCCCATATGGTATCCCAATAAATACAGCAATCCACTCAGTCTCACTCTACGCTGACGGCATGCTACTATATTTTAAGGACCTGAACATGGACATGCAGCCCATAGCAGCCGTGTTCTCGCAGTTCGGGGACATCTCTGGTCTATGTCGTAATGCCTCAAAGTCGGTGGCATACTCCTTTTATGACACCTACGATGGACCCCACTTGCAATTTGGCCAATTACAGTTCAAGGTAGAACCCACAACCTTCAAGTACCTTGGGATACAAATGTATAGGTCCACTGCAGACACTATAGACAGGAATGTGGTAAGGGCTATTAATTCTCTTCGGTCGCAAGTGGCATTTTGGACTACCTTGCCGTTATCATTGGCAGGCCGATTAGCTGTGTCAAAAATGGTCATGTTGTCCAGACTCCTATATCACTTTGTGAACCTTCCTGTTGTCATACCGACATGGATTTTTAAAACATTGGATACCCTGTTGACATCCTTATTATGGTGAAAGGGGAGACACAGATTAGCCCTGTCCAAAATGCAACTTCCAAGTACCGCGGGCGGTATGGGGGCTCCTGATTTCAAGACATATTGCATTGTTGGACAATTGCAGTGGCTGGCATATTGGTTAGCTGGCCATAATTTGTTTGAAATTGGTTATTCTCCTACACAATTACAGCGCGGAACACTACAGGCTTTGCTGTGCCCTGGAGCCGACAGGATGCGAGAGCCTCCTTTTCTCTTGCATATTGCACTACACTATTGGAAACAAGCATTAAAATATGCAAAGGTGCCTACTCCATATGTCCCTAATATTCCTCTTTGTGGCTTACCCACCCGGAGTGGAATTTTGTCTAATGCTCAGGTGTGGGGCTGGACACAGGCAGGGACAAATTCTGTGGGGGACTTCTTTTTAGATGGTAATTTGATGCCCCACGACGAGTATGTGCACACTAACGCAGTGCCAGACACTTTGTTTCTCATACACGTGACGATCACACAATATATTCGGAAGTACTGGCTAGTGGACCAGAAGGAACCCCCTACATTTCAATTGTTGAGGGCCATTCACATAATGGGGCACGGACGCCACCTTATTAGATGGCTGTACCAAGGACTGAGGGAGCACCTAAATACACCACTATTATCCCTACGACAGAAATGGGAGTGGCACTGACACGGGAATTAGATGATAGGGAATGGAACTCCGCTCTAGAGCATCCTCGAAGGGTGTCCCGTAACTTCAGGCTAAAGACAATACAACTATTAATATTACACAGGGCCTACCTCACACCGCTAGCAATTCAGAGGATGTATCCCGCTGCCTCTGCTGACTGCCCCAGATGTTCTCATCAACTCACAGATTTTACCCGCATGTTATGGACGTGCCCTACTTTGGGGAGGTTTTGGTCGGAGGTCACTCGAGGTCTATCCCAACTGACAGGACGCTCTCTGTGGACTACTATGGAGGCGTGTTTGTTGGGCCTTTTCCCTCTCCCGAAGAAGGCGACTTTGCTGCACCATTTTGCGGGTTTAGCCTTGATGCTTGCTAAACGTTTAGTTACACAGCGCTGGAAATCCCGCACTGCGCCACAAGAGGGCAAATGGAGGGAGGAGGTCATCAGATGGGCCGTGGCTGAGGGGGAAGCGCTTCGGCGTGAGGAATATAGGGGATTGAGAAAGAAGCCGATCTCTCTCGAGTGGGCTCAGTTATTAGAACAGTTTAAAGCAGAAATGGATGTGGACACAGTAGATCGTAGTAAACAACAAGGGGGACAATGAGGGCTTGATAAAGGTCCACCGTACTTGCCCTGGGTAGAACTAGAAGACAAAAGAGGTACGGTGTTCCTGGGTGGCAAGTTGGCCACCTGGTTAGTACTCAGAGTGGTGGGGAGGTGGGGAATACCTCCTTTCGGAACTAGGACCCTCACACACCCAGCAAGCTAGGTGTCATGCTTCATCATATGGGTCTGCTCCTCGTCGAGCCGGTGCTGCAATGCTCGATGGGCACCCATAAAGGGGCTCTTTATCGGAGATCTTTTGTTCCTTGCCGTATAGGTGCTGTGGGTGTGAGGGGCCTGGTAAGATGTAGATGTGGTGTGTGGGTTAAAACAGGTAAGGGAATCCTCTATAATTATTTTTATTCTGGAGAGGTCACAACCTGATTAAAAGTAAAAAGAAGAAGGAGGGCGATTATTTTGTTTTAATCTGACAAAAATTACGCTCTACCCCTTAGTGGTCAACATGTTTCTCGCCTATAAAATGTCTCTAATAGATCAGTTGGCGATTCCTCAGGACCTAGTGACTAAATGAAAACTATCTACAGTGTGTGGTGTGGTTCTACATACCACTTCTTCTCTCGGTAGGACGTTGCCCCGGAGAAAAGCAGCCAACCTCTTAAGGATTCAAGTGCTGCTTCATCAGACCGCAGCAGAGTATATGGACACTCAACGTAGTGTCGCTGCTCCCGCTCAGAGCAGTCCGGCTCACCTACCCGCTCCGCTGCATCAGGAAGGAAGACACAGTAGATCCCCAGGATACGCTGACTGACCAAACTAGCAGTGCCTGATTCTCAAATGTGTTGTGGCTTGGACATTCATGTGTATCCCCCTCCCCCCTATTTATTCCCCGCTCCTGGTCCTTCCTCTTCCCCTATCCCCTTCCTGAGACCTCTCTTTCAGTATCAGTATAGTTGCTCCATAGGGCATTCTGCCCAGACAAGGGCGATTGAGTAACGGCAGCAAAGTTTAAAGTTAAGTTTTGTTTCTGGGTGGGATGTACTGAGGGAGCGAATCCGGGGTTTGTAATCGGGGATGATAAAAGACGATTGAAAGACATAACCATGTATACTATATCATGCAAATTAGTTTACAGGCACATCCTTAGCCCGATCGAGGACAAATACAACATGCTTGTCTACTCGAGTACTGCAATTATATGATATCATATATACCAATATATACTGGACTTCTGCAATGTATTACAGGCAAAAGAAATGTTGAAATGTATACTTTGATTGCATATCCGTAATTTCAATTAAAAATTGTGTTAAGAAACTAACTCTAACCCGACCACCCTCCAACAGAGTTGTCCACCCACAATATCTGCTCCCACTGTGCCAGACGCCTCCTCCTCCCCCTATCCTACGTCCCAATCTATAACTACTCACCGCACTGATCTATCCAACAACATGGAGGATGTGTTTATTACCCACACCCTTAACCCGGACAACCCTATTTTGCCTCTCGTGGGCTATGGGATATCCGACCTGAGTACCTCCCACCAAGCTGCTGTCCCCAGCACTGCTCCTCCTTTACCATGCCCTCCCTCTTATCTTGCGTCTCCTTCGTCACCCACTACACGCTCCAACAACTGGGGTGCTGGGCACCACACCAACACTAACAACCAGGATAGCATTGATATTCTACCCTCAGACTCAGGATCTTCCAATTCAAGGGCTATGGATCTAGATGTTGTCTCCAGTCCGTTGACCCGTAACCTGCACACATCCTCTCACGCCTTCCATGCTACACCTATTGCCTCTCCTACATCCATTTTGCTTGCCTCTAATCCCACTCTGAGCTCTGGTTCCAGTCTCAAGCATGACTTTATCTCCCCTGTAACTGTGGTAAGGGTCTTACTCAACCCTCTATTACCCCTCTCGCTGCTAGGTCAGTCCAAGCATCTCATTCTGGTTCAGCGGAAAAGGGCATTAACAGGCCCTGCCTGGAGGAGAAGATTGCTGACCTCAAGCAGGATCTCTTGGCTGTCAAAGAGATCATGCAGAGCGTACTACAGTTCTCCTTGAAGATGGAGAAGCTCTGGATTACTCCCCCCGCCCGGAGGACCGATAAATACAACACACAGAATATGTTCTACGCGGTTAACGACCACTCCTCTTTCCACTCCCCTTTTAGTTCCAGCTGGAGCTAAAGCCTTTACCTAACCATCATTCTAGGCCCCATAGACTCCTGCCTCAGCTATCTGAGGAGGACATTCTCGCCCTCCTATTCTCTTACACTGACTCGAGGACTGTCTCCTCCTCCTACCCTACTCTCAACATTCCCTCCATCACCTCAGACCCTGACAGGGAACCGAGTGTTAAGCACAGATCGGTTAACAAAGGAAACCTACTTCATTAAACCACCTCTCATCATGAAGTGATCACATCTAACCATCACGTCAAATCGATGCTACTCAACTGTAGATCGATACAAAAGGGGATGATGGACGGAACGTTTGAGCCAATCAAACACTCACCCCCAGTCAACTGATCTGGGTTTAATCCATCATCATTCTTTAGCTCACTCCACCACCCCAGTTCAGACATGGCCATATGCAAATCAGTCTGACCCTGTGCCTCATGGGAACAGTCCAGCACGAACTGCCAAGCCATGTCTTCCCTGGACCGGAAACAAGCATCCTAGGACCGGTTTCTGGCATTCCAGCCGTCATCAGCCAGGCTTGCTTGAATCCAGTGGCAAAGTGAGCAAGGGACCCACGTCTGGGCATACCCCCGCCAACTTAGGGCGAACAAAGCGATACAAAAGGGGATGATGGACGGAACGCTTGAGCCAATCAAACACTCACCCCCAGTCAACTGATCTGGGTTTAATCCATCATCATTCTTTAGCTCACTCCACCACCCCAGTTCAGACATGGCCATATGCAAATCAGTCTGACCCTGTGCCTCATGGGAACAGTCCAGCATGAACTGCCAAGCCATGTCTTCCCTGGACCGGAAACAAGCATCCTAGGACCGGTTTCTGGCATTCCAGCCGTCATCAGCCAGGCTTGCTTGAATCCAGTGGCAAAGTGAGCAAGGGACCCACGTCTGGGCATACCCCCGCCAACTTAGGGCGAACAAAGCGATACAAAAGGGGATGATGGACGGAACGCTTGAGCCAATCAAACACTCACCCCCAGTCAACTGATCTGGGTTTAATCCATCATCATTCTTTAGCTCACTCCACCACCCCAGTTCAGACATGGCCATATGCAAATCAGTCTGACCCTGTGCCTCATGGGAACAGTCCAGCACGAACTGCCAAGCCATGTCTTCCCTGGACCGGAAACAAGCATCCTAGGACCGGTTTCTGGCATTCCAGCCGTCATCAGCCAGGCTTGCTTGAATCCAGTGGCAAAGTGAGCAAGGGACCCACGTCTGGGCATACCCCGCCAACTTAGGGCGAACAAAGCGATACAAAAGGGGATGATGGACGGAACGCTTGAGCCAATCAAACACTCACCCCCAGTCAACTGATCTGGGTTTAATCCATCATCATTCTTTAGCTCACTCCACCACCCCAGTTCAGACATGGCCATATGCAAATCAGTCTGACCCTGTGCCTCATGGGAACAGTCCAGCACGAACTGCCAAGCCATGTCTTCCCTGGACCGGAAACAAGCATCCTAGGACCGGTTTCTGGCATTCCAGCCGTCATCAGCCAGGCTTGCTTGAATCCAGTGGCAAAGTGAGCAAGGGACCCACGTCTGGGCATACCCCGCCAACTTAGGGCGAACAAAGCGATACAAAAGGGGATGATGGACGGAACGCTTGAGCCAATCAAACACTCACCCCCAGTCAACTGATCTGGGTTTAATCCATCATCATTCTTTAGCTCACTCCACCACCCCAGTTCAGACATGGCCATATGCAAATCAGTCTGACCCTGTGCCTCATGGGAACAGTCCAGCACGAACTGCCAAGCCATGTCTTCCCTGGACCGGAAACAAGCATCCTAGGACCGGTTTCTGGCATTCCAGCCGTCATCAGCCAGGCTTGCTTGAATCCAGTGGCAAAGTGAGCAAGGGACCCACGCCTGGGCATACCCCCGCCAACTTAGGGCGAACAAAGCGATACAAAAGGGGATGATGGACGGAACGCTTGAGCCAATCAAACACTCACCCCCAGTCAACTGATCTGGGTTTAATCCATCATCATTCTTTAGCTCACTCCACCACCCCAGTTCAGACATGGCCATATGCAAATCAGTCTGACCCTGTGCCTCATGGGAACAGTCCAGCACGAACTGCCAAGCCATGTCTTCCCTGGACCGGAAACAAGCATCCTAGGACCGGTTTCTGGCATTCCAGCCGTCATCAGCCAGGCTTGCTTGAATCCAGTGGCAAAGTGAGCAAGGGACCCACGTCTGGGCATACCCCGCCAACTTAGGGCGAACAAAGCGATACAAAAGGGGATGATGGACGGAACGCTTGAGCCAATCAAACACTCACCCCCAGTCAACTGATCTGGGTTTAATCCATCATCATTCTTTAGCTCACTCCACCACCCCAGTTCAGACATGGCCATATGCAAATCAGTCTGACCCTGTGCCTCATGGGAACAGTCCAGCACGAACTGCCAAGCCATGTCTTCCCTGGACCGGAAACAAGCATCCTAGGACCGGTTTCTGGCATTCCAGCCGTCATCAGCCAGGCTTGCTTGAATCCAGTGGCAAAGTGAGCAAGGGACCCACGTCTGGGCATACCCCCGCCAACTTAGGGCGAACAAAGCGATACAAAAGGGGATGATGGACGGAACGTTTGAGCCAATCAAACACTCACCCCCAGTCAACTGATCTGGGTTTAATCCATCATCATTCTTTAGCTCACTCCACCACCCCAGTTCAGACATGGCCATATGCAAATCAGTCTGACCCTGTGCCTCATGGGAACAGTCCAGCACGAACTGCCAAGCCATGTCTTCCCTGGACCGGAAACAAGCATCCTAGGACCGGTTTCTGGCATTCCAGCCGTCATCAGCCAGGCTTGCTTGAATCCAGTGGCAAAGTGAGCAAGGGACCCACGTCTGGGCATACCCCCGCCAACTTAGGGCGAACAAAGCGATACAAAAGGGGATGATGGACGGAACGTTTGAGCCAATCAAACACTCACCCCCAGTCAACTGATCTGGGTTTAATCCATCATCATTCTTTAGCTCACTCCACCACCCCAGTTCAGACATGGCCATATGCAAATCAGTCTGACCCTGTGCCTCATGGGAACAGTCCAGCACGAACTGCCAAGCCATGTCTTCCCTGGACCGGAAACAAGCATCCTAGGACCGGTTTCTGGCATTCCAGCCGTCATCAGCCAGGCTTGCTTGAATCCAGTGGCAAAGTGAGCAAGGGACCCACGTCTGGGCATACCCCCGCCAACTTAGGGCTGAACAAAGCGATACAAAGGGGATGATGGACGGAACGTTGAGCCAATCAAACACTCACCCTCAGTCAACTGATCTGGTTTAATCCATCATCATTCTTTAGCTCACTCCACCACCCCAGTTCAGACATGGCCATATGCAAATCAGTCTGACCCTGTGCCTCATGGGAACAGTCCAGCACGAACTGCCAAGCCATGGCAGTTCGGGCTGGACTGTTCCCATGAGGCACAGGGTCAGACTGATTTGCATATGGCCATGTCTGA
This sequence comes from Calotriton arnoldi, assembly GCA_963921515.1. Taxonomy (NCBI): domain Eukaryota; kingdom Metazoa; phylum Chordata; class Amphibia; order Caudata; family Salamandridae; genus Calotriton; species Calotriton arnoldi. The sequence goes on from CAWUFW010006350.1 coordinate 230,006, forward strand.
ACTGGGGTGGTGGAGTGAGCTAAAGAATGATGATGGATTAAACCCAGATCAGTTGACTGGGGGTGAGTGTTTGATTGGCTCAAACGTTCCGTCCATCATCCCCTTTTGTATCACTCAACTGTAGATCAGCTGTGAAACATGCAGCGGATATTTCAGATCTCATCATTTTGCAAAACTTGGACCTACTGATTCTCACTGAAACCTGGCTCAATGATACCTCCTCCCCTGTTCTCGACATCTTAATCCCCACTGACTACGCCATTATCAGAAGCGATCCACTTGTTAAAACCTGGGGGGGGGCATTGCATGCATTCATCGCTCCAACCTCACCTTTAAACAATCGCTATGTTCTGTGTTATCCTCCTGTGAACACCTGGTCACCGAAATCTGGAATAAAACCAAGAAGGTTTCTGTGCTGCACTCGATTTATCATCCACCGGGTGACAATCTGGTCTTCATAGAGCAAATCATAGAGATCATTAGCTCGAGCTCGGACCAACTCTGCCACATCTTCCTCGGAGACTTTAACCTACATTGGAATGCCTCAAATGATCCTATAGTCTGTTCCTTTAAGGATTTCATCTCTGGCCTTAACCTCTCACAGCTCTGTAAGGGTCCTAACCACAATAAGGGCGCCACTCCTGACCTTATCATTGCTAAAGACAATAGCATACAAATAGGCGACATCCTACCCTGTGACTGGTTGGATCATCATCAAATTCCCTTCCTCATCTTGGAAAAGGGCTTGGGTAGACAGGGTCAACCCCTTAAAGCCAAACAACTGATGCGCAATATGAGAGACCTCAACATCAATTTGCTAACCTCAATCACCAAAAATAGACTACAGCCCCCTCCCAACATGACCAACCTTGACGATCTCTCTGATCACTACATTAACACGGTATCTAACATTCTTGATACTATTGCACCGAAGCAACTCAAAAGGATTCCAGTCAAACAATCCAAACCTTGGTTTAATGGTGCCCTAAATGATGAGCAGCGCAATCTTAGACTCTCAGAGAGGCTCTGGAGAAACACGCCCTCCACCACAAGTCTCTCTCAACTAAGGAAAGTGAGAAGTACGTACAACAAACACATCCGCTGGGCTAAAATAGACCACTTCAGGACTCAGCTGGATGGAGGCAAAAATTGACCCAAGAAACTCTTTGAAATCATCAAGGAACAAGCTAACCATTCTTCCAACCCGATCTCTACTCCGGTATCCTTGCTTCCTAGTGGGGATGATTTCACAGTTCACTTCTCTGAAAAAACAAGAAAAATCGAGCTGGAGCTACTACCTGTCACCCCAACTCAGAGGCCTCCGATACTATCCGCATTATCAGTTGAGCAGGCTGAATCCTTGACAATATCCTTGCCCTTTGGCTGTTCTCTCAAAAATAACGCCTCTTGGAACTCCTTTCTCCTCCCAGATGTCACGGAGCTTCTACACAACATGGCGTCCCTTAAACCTTCCAACCATTTCCGTGATCCTTTACCTGCTAAATTTTTTAAAGAGCTCAGTTCAGCCATTCTCCCTCTTTGGTCCAGGATCCCTCTTACAGGGAAAGATACCTGACTGCCTCAAGGTGGGGCAAGTTACTCCCATTCCTAGGAAGCCCAACGTGGATCTGTCGGATCCTAACAACTTCCGACCTATCACCAGCATTATGACACTAGCTAAATTGCTCGAAAAATGCGTCCACTCGCAGCTATGCAACCACATAGAGAAATATCAACTCCTTGACCCCCATCAGTCAGGTTTCAGAACAGGGCACAGTACGGAAACGGCACTAACTCACATTGTAGATGACTCCTTGAGATCTCTTGACCAAAATATCCCTTGTCTCCTGATTCTTCTGGACTTCTCCTCAGCCTTTGATACCATCAAACATGAAAACCTGATTGATCTTCTTCAACACAGGATGGGTCTCTCGGGCCCGGTCCTAAATTGGTTTGCCTCTTTCCTGCATAGCCGCACACAAAGGATCAAAGTTAACCATTCCCTTGCATCCAGTACCCCTGTCATGATCGGAGTGCCTCAAGGATCCGCGCTCTCGCCCACTCTCTTCAACCTTTTTATGGAACCACATTCTGTCATTCTGAACCTTGCTAACATTCAGTATCACATGTATGCGGATGACACGCAACTGTACCTGAAGATCTCCTCTCAAGAGGACATAAAAACGCTAAATACTGCACAGGCACAAACCCAACAATGGTTAGCTCAGAACCATTTGCTGTTAAATACTCTCAAAACTGAATTTCTTCTGATCCCCCCCCCCCAATCACTCGGCTCCTACCCTGGACTGGCTTAAACAACTCACTGCTCTGAACTGCACCCCTCATGTGGTAGACTCCGCCAAATCTTCAGCCATCACCTTGGATAAACACTTAAACATGCAAGCGCACATTAGTGTAGCTATTAGGGGAGCCAACTTTCAACTTAACACCCTTAAGAAAATCAAGCCTTTCCTCCCCCCCAAAGACATCAGGCCGGCGGTTCAATCCTTGGTTATCTCTAGACTGGAATATGGTCTGGTGACCCTTGCTGGACTTCCCAAAGCTAGCTTGGCCCCGCTCAGAGCCACCCTGAACGCATCAGCTAGACTCATCACGGGCTCTAGAAAGCATGACCACATCTCCCCTGACCTTCTGCAACTAAATTGGCTATCTATCGAAGCCAGAATCCGATTCAAGATAGCCTGCCTGACCCATAAAGCTTTACATTACAACATCCCGATCTACCTGCCAAATAAGGTTGATCTTTCGGGCTCTGGCCAGAACCTAAGAAGTACGTCCACCCTACTCTTGAAACCGCCAAGATTCAAAAAGAAAAGATCTTACAATTGGGCTTTCACCGGTCTTGCTCAAAGAATCTGGAACGCCCTGCCTCCAGAGATCAGATCCAATCCTTCTACTGCATCTTTCAAGAAACTTGTCAAACGGCTACTCTTGAACGAACTTTAACAGCATCAACTTGTTTACTTGCTCATGCTTTGTCAATATGCTGATTCTTATTGTACTACACTGGTGCGATTTATTGTATGCTTTTACGTTAAATTGTTTACATGCTCTAGGGCACCGCTGTTACCCCCAACCCACGACCGGATCTGTTTCCCCCTTTGTTGTAATTTCACCCACTGTCCCATTGTGTTTTGTTACCCTTGTTTTCGCCAATTCTGTACAGCGCTCTGATACCCGTATGGGTCTTGTTCGCACTTTATAAAACTTTTCAAAACAAAATATATATATATATATAGTTTATTCATTTTTTTACATATCTAAGTCATATTTTAATGTAAAATAAAATTGTGAACAATGTAAAATGATTATTATTAATGTAGAACTAATAAAGTAAAATGTTACATCATATTAACTCACCAAATGAAATGATAATTAAATATGTAAATCATTCAAATATATTAATTTAATTCATAAATATTATTTTTAAACAAAAATATTATTTTTAAACAAACTGTTTTAAAAATTCCACTTTCATTAGTCCTGTGATATTTAATTAATATTTACTAAAGTTATTTGATTCAGTAATTTAAATTAATTTTACATTTTTATTAAAAGTTTTTTTAATTTATTTTGCAATTCATGAATTATTAATGTTTAAAATGCTGAAATATTTAATTTAACTATTAACTAAAGCAATCATCTATCTATCTTTCTATCTATATTCACTGAAAAAAAGGTTAAAGTCATGTTATAGTTGGGGGCGTGGCTACGACGCGCTGCAGGATGGCCGCCTGTTGAAGTGGCTCTGCAGGCCAGGCTTCGTAATCCTGCAAGTACCACCGTTTAAACCGGGCCTGCAAGCTAAAAACTCTGGTGCCATAAGCTGAACCCATCTGGACTGCACGGCTGCGCTCATTTTCATATTGGCCCTCGTAAACACGACGGAATCGGCTGAGAGGGGACGAGGTCGCGGCCTGAGGCGGAAATGGCTGACACAATACTTGCGGCCTCCCAGTAGTTCCGGCCCGCCGCGGTCGACACTGGAAGCTGCTGTGCCATAAAAACCCTGCAATGATTCGCGGGAGACTGGCGGAGGTCAACCGCGACACCTAGATCCTCTCTTACTCTGAACTGTGGCTGGCCGTGAGCCCTGACTCGCACTATGAATTCTCGTGCCTGTGGTGCGGGCTGCGGCGCTTGGCGGCCACCCTGCGGGCCTGAGGAAGCGGCCTGAACGGTGCACTGCGGCGGCTGGGGCAGGACGACGCCAGCGCCCGGAGTGTGGACCGCGAGGAGCTGAGGAGAGGCGAGGTGAGTGGGGCTGGGCCTGCACTTTGGCCTGGGGCTGGGCTCGGCGATACCACGCAGCCTAGGCCCTGTCTGGCTTGCTACGCCGGTGGGGGCTGGGGTACAGTGGCGTCGGCCGGCCGGTCCCTGGCCGGGTGGCGGGCTCCCACCTGCTCCCTCCATTAAAGGCGCTCATCGCTGGGCTGGGCGGTGTGTGGGCGGGGGTGTGCTGTGGTGTGGCGCGGGCGGCGCCGAGCTTCCCCCCCCCTGTGAGGAATGCGGGGGTTGTCTCGGTGGAGCATGGGCCCGCTTGGCCTGGGCTTTGGGTCCCTCATAGGGGCATCGGAGGCGAGAATCCTGGGTGCCGACTGCACCCCAACTCAAGTAACTCTCTAGGTGCGGGCGTGTGCATGGACACTGTGAGATCTCCTTTGCGCCTGCTTTTGGCTCTGGTGAGCTGTCCCCACACCCCTGGTAGCAGCATCTGGTCAGTGTGAGGCAACGTGAACCGCCTAACGCTGGAGACGTGGACCTGCTGAGTGGACTGAGAGGTGCCTCACTTGGGAACTTCCCTTTGATAACGGGCACTGAACTCTCTGTACCTGCTAATAGTTTAATCCCCCAATACACAGCGAAATTGGCCTGGTGGGAAGTTTGCTTGAGCAGCGCAGGGGTGCTGCAACTCCTGCCGGCCGAGGGAGATAACTGAGGAGCTTCGTGCCGGCTTGGCTGCTGCTGCTCTCGTTCCGCATTGTCGCCCTGAGTTGTGTTTGTTGTACCGCACGGTGGAACGATCTGTGGTAAGGTGGTGCACAGGTTTGCCGGGCGCTACAATTATTGGTGCCACTGACATCAGGAACATGGGTAAAACAGACCCCAAGCAGCCAAAGCTCATGTTCGAATGTAAGCGCCAAATGCGCACCATGGAATCATCAGCAGAGCAGTGCGCTGCTCAGTGCCCCAGTGAAACTGCGGACAGTTCGGAAGAGGACATGCGCTCTATCCTGCTAGAAATGCGCTCCAGTCTAAAAACCATTGATGGTAAGATCGACGCGCTAACCTCCAGCCTTGATGTCGTAAAAAAGAGGGTAGATATCCATGAAACTCGTCTTGACGTTGTTGAAAACAGACTGTCTGACACTCAAGAATCTCAATCTGAATCCAGAGCACAGATCCTAAATATGGAGAAAGTACTTGAAGTGATCAAGGCTAAGAACGAGGACTTAAAGGCACGTTCCCGAAGGAACAACCTTAGAATCCTTGGCCTTCCTGAATCAACAGCTATCTCAAAGATGGAGCCCTATATTGACAATCTACTGCGGGAGCTGTTTGGTTTGGCACTTTCCCCGGTCATGACCGTGGAGCGGGCTCACCGCTCCCTCGGTCCTCGGCCGGTGCCAGGTGCGCCGCCGCGCCCGATTATTGTACGCCTTCTAAATTATGCGGACTGGGATGCGATCCTACGGGAGGCAAGGGCCAAGAGCCCCATCGTACATCAGGGCAACTCCCTGACCTTTTTCCCGGACTATACCCCAACTGTGCAGGCGGCGCGCAGAGAATTTATGCCAGCGAAAAGGCTTCTGCAGTCTTCAACTATACCATATGCTATGCTATACCCTGCGAAGTTAAAAATTACCCATGATGGCAAGGCGCACTTTTTCACGGATGCCAGGTCGGCATTAAAGTTCACTAAGCACATTTGTCCGCGAAAATCTCCTCCTGGCCCTTCACAGGGCTCCACACTGTCCGCAAACCTAAGTGACAATGACTGATAGCTGTACATGTCAAGTTACTCTACTGTTGATAATTCATATATATTGTCCACTTGGTCATGATAGCTGAACTAGCTGATTGTAAGCCCGCAGCCCTGCCTTATCCGTAAGACGATGAGATACATTTGATTGTGAATTCTATATGGTCTAATGCTAGGCTCTTGGTTCACCTCACCATTAAGCGTTTGATGTGCAGATTTCGTTTTTCAGGTTGTATTAGCCTGACCGGCCTGCCACCCAGCAGGTGTTTGCCGTCGTTCCTAGCCCACAGGGAGATCTCCCATGTGTTTGTATTCGAAGTTGGGTTTCGGGGACATTCAAGGGTGGGTGGGGGGTTTAAATTCTCGACCTGTTTGGGAGGTTGAAGTGGGAGGGGGGTGGACTGAAGGGTTTGATATAGTTGAAGACAGCTACTATTTGTTCGCATTACGGTCATATAAGAAGCAGGACGTTTATTATTCATGTATTACGGAGGCATCTTCCATTTACAACGAGGTGATATTGGTAATACAACTCTGGAATGTTCCCTTTTTCCAGGAATACGTACAGGGTTCCTCACTTAGCGTTCTATTGCATGGCAACCCTCTCATTGTTTTATCATGACAGGAGCTAAGTTACTTACATGGAACGTGAGAGGACTAAATGATTTTAAGAAAGCACGGCTTGTGCATGCATACTTGCGCAGGCATCGCATAGATATATGTTTTTTGCAGGAGACCCATTTGCGATACAGCACTGACCCCAAACTGACACACAGATTTTGGGGCGAGGTACACTCGGCCACCTTCTCTAATTATGCCAGAGGTGTTTCCATACTGATTAGAAGGGGCCTGGGCTGGTCTACAGCGCACATGTTGGCGGACCCTGAAGGGCGCTATGTCATACTCTCTGGATGTTTAATTACAATACCGGTGACTTTGGTGGCCATCTATGGCCCTAATACGGATGATCCGCAATTTGTTCTTAAGGTATGGGCCAAGGTTGTGGCACTGGGTGGTGACACAGTGATTTGGGGCGGGGATTTCAAAGCAGTTTTGGATAAGGACCAGGACAGGGAGGGAACTTCTCGCAATCCGCATCACAAAGCAACACAACAATTGAACAACATACTGCAGGAACATGGGCTACTAGATATTTGGCGCAAATTTCACCCCGTCACGAGGGAGGGTACATGTATTACTTCCTATCACCACGCATGGTCCAGACTGGACTATTGGTTGGTATCAGTGGACGTTGCATCCTGGGCATCAGATATAATGCATCTACCACGTACTCTCTCTGACCACGCTCCAGTGGTGTTACAATGGAAAATTCCCAGTACTGGGCCACGTGCGTTCAGCTGGCGACTCCCTCCACATGCTCTCCTAGATGCTGTGTTTAAAGAAGAAGTAAATCTAGAAATCCAGAATTATTTTGCTACTAACGTGGGCTCGGCGGAATCCCCCTCCATGCTTTGGGAGGCCTTTAAGACTGTAATACGGGGGGTCTGTATCTCCAAACAATCAGGTGTCCTCGGTTCCATACGCACGACACTCACCAAGCTTGAGCAAACTATTAAAACCTTAGAGATGCAGTATTTCACTACCAATGACTCTACAATACTTGCTTCCATTCGCAGCACCATATCTGAGTTCGAAGAGGAGGCGGAGAGGGAAACCCGGTTCCTTGGTAAAAGTGCAAAAGTGTGAAGCTATGGGGAGGGTGATAGGCCCGGTAGAACACTTGCAAATTTACTTAAACAATGCACGTCACCCCCCCATGTTGTGGAACTAGCCGACGGTGACTCTCCCCCGATCAGAGGTCAGGTGGCCACGCATGAGCATCTAACTAAATTTTACTCCTCTCTCTATACAGCCACACAGCAGACCACTGCCCCAGATCTGGGAGAATATTTGGACTCCCTAGAACTCCTCTGGTTGAGCCCTGCCGATAGAGAATATTTGGACATCCCATTCACCATTGAGGATATCATGCAGGTGATTAAAAGCCTCCCTACCGGGAAAGCCCCCTGGCTTGATGGGCTGACGATACTCTATTACAAGACTTATGCGGATATCCTCGCGCCCCATCTCCTGGATGTCTATCAAGAGTCACTCGAAGCGGGGAACTGCCCCCGTCTATGAGAGAGGCTGTAATCATTACCCTGCTAAAACCTGATAAGCCTGAGACTCTCTGTGACTCCTACAGACCCCTGTCTTTAATAAATGTGGATGCCAAAATATTAGCTAAGCTAATAGCAAACAGATTGCAGCCGCTGATGCCCCTCATTGCCCGACCGGACCAGTCCGGATTTATACCGGGCAGGTCGACGGCCCACAATTTGCGCACTTTTTTCTCGGTCCTCCACCAAGTAGACCCTACCCTTCCTTCTGTCGCAGTTTTACTTGACGCCACTAAAGCTTTCGATTCTTTGGAGTAGCCCTTTCTGTTCTCCATACTCCCCAGATTGGGATTCAGTCCCAACTTTGTTAAACTGATAAAACTGCTCTACACCAAGCACACTGCCCGCCTTCAAGCCAATGGTCTGATATCGGATGCCTTCCCCATCTCTCGTGGTACTAGGCAGGGTTTTCCCCTGTCACCTCTCTTGTTTGCGGTGGCCATGGAGCCACTGGCAGCCAGAATTCGCCAGCATCACTTTGCCCGAGGCCTGGTTTTTACTGCTAGAAGCCTCACCATCTCTATGTACGCAGACGATATTACACTGTATGTTAGACAACCCGATGATAATCTTAACCCGTTATTAAGGGAGGTGCTCCGCTTTGGTGGCTTGTCTGGTATTAATATAAATTGGACTAAATCTTTCATCCTGCCCCTTACTGACGCCCCATTAGATACCACATTGGACTTCCCGTTATCGTGGGCGGATGATGCTGTTAAATATTTGGGCGTTTGGCTTAGTAGAGACTTACAACACATCTGGCGCCTAAACTTTGGTCGCCTGCTAACCTGGTTTGAGGACAAAATTAAGTTTTGGACCGTGTTGCACTTGTCGCTGGCAGGCAGAATTGCCATATTGAAAATGATTCTCCTCCCTAAGTTATATCCCCATGCCATTTACCCAGGCATTCTTTAAAGCGCTGCGCTCTGTGGCGATCTCCATGGTTTGGGCTGGAGGTCAACCCAGAATTAGCTGGGACTTGCTGACTCATCCACTATCAAAAGGCGGTCTGGGCGCACCAGACTTTGAACTATATGCACTGAGCGCGCAAGCTCAATTTTTGCACTATTGGATCCATCCTATCCCTTTCCAGCCCCACATGGGTACTGAGCAAGATATAGCAGATCCCATACCACTACACATGGCTGTATATCAGCCTTACCATAGAACTCCTAACGAAATTAACACCGTTGAGGTCGTGAGGTGGGCATGGGATGGCTTGCGGAGACGGATGCAGTCCCCCCCTCCTTTATGCACCCTCCACACCAATTGCATTACATCCGCATTTTCCCTTTCTGCATGATAAAGGCGCCATTGATCGGGCACATAGACTAGGCATTAAGACTCTGGGGGACCTCTATCCATCGGGCTCATTTTTGGAGCAACCTATAGGTTCAACCGGGGAGAAGACACCAATTTTAGAGTGGTTATTGTACCACCAACTCAGAGCTACCTGTAAAGCATTACACCCCACTTTTCCAGCTTCCCCAGACACCTTGCACCCTCTCGAACTAACTATGCCGTCCTCCAAGAAATTAGTCACCAGGCATTATGTCCAGACGCAAGCACACACTCCATGGGCAGATCCAGGGGCGTTGGCGCAGTGGAGATTGGATCTTATGGATCAACCCACAGACGAGCAATGGGCGTTCTGCTGTTCACAAATGAAGCAACTATCCCCCAATTACAAATTGAGGCTCATACACTTTAAATTCCTTCATCAATACTACTGCACCCCCCTACAACTATTCAAATTAAAGCTGAGAGAGGATTCCAATTGTTGGAGGAGCAGGCGGGAGGGAGCTGCCTTTTTACATATTGCATGGGCGTGCCCTGCGATCTCTCGCTACTGGGGGGAGGTGTGTGATACCATTCAGGCCATTACGGGTCAACCTCTTGTGTGCTCCCCGCTGGTGATGCTGTTGGGCTATGTGGAGCAGTCTCTGCCAGAGGTGCGTCACCTAACTGCTATGCTGCTGGTACTTGCACGTCGTAGACTAGTGGTACATTGGGGTGCCCGAGCTGCCCACTTGTGAAAACATGGATTCAGGATATAGCCTATTGCCAAGAACAGTTGGCGAACTACTGGGACCTCATGCCTACGGCATCTCGCCCTAAAGATATTTGGGAGCCTTTCACTGTTTGGCTCCGGGCGCGGGACACATCCTTTGACAATGACGCTGGTCCGAGGCCGTCTGTTGGCTCTCAGGCTGCTGTCCCGTAAGTCAGGGTTTATACTTATCACTGGTCGGACAGCTACGAATAGACTGCATGGAGCCCTGCTGGTGTCTCCCTGCCTCAGACTTCTACTCCCTTTTCTCCTTCGTCTTCGCCATACATTGACATAATCCATCTCTCTGTAGTGTCTAGAGTTGAGTTGACTGTAAGACAGTTTGCCTTTCATGTTTTGGTACTCCGTGAAATGCCACAATGCATACCAATGTACAATGCCTAGGAAATGTTTGTAGTCATGTTGATTACCTACTGTATTACCATGATTACTGTGTATTGCAACACTGCATGATATCGCGTATTATTTTTTCAATGCTGTCTACTTAAAATCATAAATAAATAAAAAATAAGGAAAAAAAAAAAAAGTCATGTTATAGTTAGGTTACATTCTAAGACCTTAACTTACATTAAAAAAAACTGAAATTTACTGAAAAAAGGTTAAAGTGACATTATAGTTAAGTGTTGCAATGATACCTAAGCTAACGTTAAAAAAACATAAACCACTGAGATACACCAGTTATATTTTAGTCAGAAAACTATAACTTGTCCCCCCATCATGCGCTGCCCTTCGTCCAGATCCTGAATCCATTCCTGCGCAAATACCCAGCCCAAATTCTAGTCTCTTTGTTTTTTTTTATTTTTGACATTTCATAAGTAATGTAATATGTGCGGTCAAAAGCAGAGCATATTTGATTTTTTTTATTATTATCATACTCTAAAATGGACCAATAGTCAACCCTTCGCATGCAGCCAACCCCAGCTACGCATGGTCTTCAGCCATACTCAGTGGGGGGGTGACAGTAGGGCCTGGCCATCAACTAGGCCCTGCAATCAACCTCCACATTTCGGCCCATGTCCTGGCCATGCATAGCAGGGGCTGGCCACAGAGCCCTGTGCCCCCTCTCCAGGTGCAGCCAATCCCCACTGCGCAAGGCTTTTGGCCGTGCTATTCCACCTCCCATTGTCTTCCCCATGTTTATTTTTGCATTTTTTCAGGTACCTCAGTATTCTTGCAGTACAGGTCTCACAAGCTTCTGCACTGTGACTCTGTGGTACCATCCAGGCTTCTTCAATGAAGCTACCACGCTACTGTGGGACCCTGGGGTGGAATTCTATAAAGCAAGAATGAGTACTGAAGTACCTCATGGGAGGTCCGCAGTAGGTCCCATAAGAGTACTGAGGTACCGGCGGCCCAAAAAAAATAAAAATCTTAATCACTGGGCTGGTCTACTGAGTCCCCCCACAAGTGCCTGAGGGTCAGTGTGTTCCTACCCTTGTCGAAATAAAAACCTTCTTAGGGGTTCACTGATACATCTGGTCCTTAAGACCAACAAAGAAGAGATTGTCACAGAAGCTGTAATATCAAAAAAACATGTTTTATTAACCTCAGATGAGGGAGATTGCATCTTACGGTACCCGCAGGCCACTGTAGGAGGCATTCTAATGAGTGCAGAGAACAGGGTCCTTATATATGTATTTGTTACATAGTCAGCATAAAATCAAGGGGAGGTCCTAGCACATACAAGCATGCTTATTGACTAATATGGGTATACAAAATTTGCTTGCTCCACAAAGTGGGAGGGGAGACTAAACTGCTTACATGAGTAAGAATAGCCTGACAGTTCTATACTAGGAGCAGGTGCATTCTACCAGCTAGGCCTCTCTGAGCATGTGCAAGACTCTGGAAGAAGGAGAAAGCACATGGCGAGCACATGGCTAACTAAAATGGCTGCCAAGTACAAAATGGCTTTCAGCTCATGCTAACAGCGATTCCTGCAATCTTTAACAGACGATCCTTTTAGCATGAGCTAAAGACATTCCCATGATCTAGTAGAGACATAGAAAATATTTTGCACATTTTCTTCTCATAAATTCATCAATATCCTATGCTAGGTGGGCATTTACATTCTAAACATTTCATTAAGCAGGTATATATAAGGTATAAGCAGGAGTACAAAGTGAACAGAGCATTGGGTCATACAGGTAGCAAGAGAGAATAATGACTATTATCTCAAATAGAAATCTCAATATTTTCCAATCCTAAGCAGAAAGCAAATACCAAAACCATCTAGTCTAATTTTAAGTTTCAGGGCTCTGATGGGGGCTCGTCAAGTCAATTTCAAAATAGCCAACAGCACATACCTAATAAAAACATTTTCAATAGACTTTCTCAGTATTTTTTATGAGGGCTAAATTATCAATTAATATACTTAAGGAAAGAGTAAAGTAACATGCTCAGATGAACTTTTCTCGTGCAGAATAAACATTCCTCTTAAAAAATATTAAAGCAATCAGACATATTATTACAAAAACAATTGTGGCTTCGGGGGACCAGGAGGACCACACAGGGCCATAGGAATTAGGACAAGGAGCCGCAAAGGGCTGCTCCTCCAAACAAAATGGGACGACCAAAGGGGTACATTACTAACAAAAAAAGAGTCCTTGGGAAAGTTCTAAAACCAACCAGCCAGAGGGAAGTCTTCTCCCTGTGTCCGTTTGAGCCTCACAGGCAGGCTCTTGTTGTTCCCACGGTGGAGCTGCACAACTCGCAACTCAAGAATCACGGAGAAGAAAAAGTCTTTCTTTCAGGATAGGGCAATCACCCCCCAGGGCAAATACCCTCAATGATCCTATCCAGTGTCTCAGGCAGTGCACCAGTTTTCTTCACTTTAATCTAACAGGCACCAAGGGCATAGCACCTGTACCCTAAACTCAAGTCCTTCCCTAACTCCTGTATTTGCACCTCTGGCGCACTGCTCTTTTGTTGGGGCACAAATTGTACCCAATGTGCTCGGGCATCTCTTGATCAACAAACAAAGGCGTAGACTTGCATTCACTTTGGGACCAGGATTAAGAGGCCTGAAGCAACCCTTGTTTCAAAGGGGGTCACCTCAAGCAAAAGCCTCCTTGCCGTCCTTGTCGTTCTGTGACTCTCTCAGCTGGGCATCAAAAACTGGATCCACACAAAGATTTCTCCATCCTGATTTGTAACCCCGTCTTTCGCCCAAGACAGTGGCAGGGGTACACACTTCACGTCCCAGTGCTTCCGACTTCACTGAGGTCCTAGTTGCCAGCAACGCCTATGCTGGTTCCTTTCACTTTGGCTTCAAGCTGCAGTGGCGCTGACTCCCCAGGCTGGATCTGATGTCCGGGCCCCTCTGGCAATGGTTGTAAGGCAGCAAATATCTATTGGTGGACAGAACAAGAGGTCTTTAGACAAGGCACAGAAATAATCTAACAACAGAGAGGATAGTCTCAGAATACTTCCTTAGTCTTGGGGCGCCCCATACATTAGCAAGGCACCCAAGAACCACTTCATCTATCTGAGAGTAGAAAACCCTGGACCTACTGGCAAGTATAAAAGGAACGTTTTGGTGAACTGACAAGAGTAATACATCACCCAATCCCAAGCAGCCAAGGAAGTCTGTGTTCATTTACTAAATTCTGAGGAAAAAGAAAAACAATACAGACATACTCCAAATACTTACATTGGTGTATTCCTATATTACTAATCTGAAGAACCCTCAAGAAAAAGGAAATGTTCTACACTTTTACTCATAGATTTTACATTACTTGTACAGGACTGCAGACACTTGTAAAATAATTTCTCTTACATGTTATGCTTAGGACCATGCTCTCATGTTATAGGTGCAGCAGGAAAATCTAAAACTGCTAATTTAACAGGGATTCTTATTGCAAAAAGAACTAAACTTCAACATAGTGGGTACTTTTTCTTCAGCAGAACATGTTATGACAAACAAACTCCTATAAAACAATATTTTCCTTCAAAATGTTTGCTAAGGATCACATGAGCGTCTTTCCTGCATTGTACTTTTCACGATCTGGACTATGCAACATCATTTTCAAAAGGAAAAAAACCCTATCTCCAGCTCTAATAAGGGCTGTCAGCTTATTTACAGAGACTAGCTAATAAAAGACTAGCAATGCCCTTGCAAAACTGTATAGAACATGAGAATAACATAAACAATAATAGTGTTGCCACCTGAGATTTTTGAACAGAAACCCCCACTATACAATTTTCCTTAAAGATCAAATAAGGGAACATCAATCTGTTCTACTCATTCTTTCATACAGGATGGGCAGTAACATAACTTATGTGTTTCATCTTTTTATTAATTCTAACAATTTTAAAACAGTATTACAGAATAGCCAATTGTAATTGTAATTGTAAGTAGCATTTATATAGCGCAGCTGTCACCCAACGGGCATCCTGGCCCTGGGATTACCTAAATCATTGTGCAGCTATAAAACTATGAATCATCATGCGCCAATCTCTCAAGGCTATTCTTTTGGAAAGAGCCTGGTTTGTAGCTTTTTTCTAAACTGCAGTAAGTCATCAGTCTGTCTGAGTTCACTTGGTAGTTTATTCCATAGCCTTGCGGCTGTATAGCCAAATGATCTACCTCCTAGTCGGGTTTTCTTGACTCGTGGGGTACATACTAGGTGGGCTGCCAAGGAACGAAGACTTCTAGCTGGGGAGTACCAAGTAAACATTCTCTGTAATGGTTTAAGCCCCATTTTGTGTGCCGCCTTATGAACAATGCAAAGTGCCTTAACTGTCACATGGCCATTTCCTAGATAGCTTTAGACAGACTCAAAAAAAGTGAGAAAAAGAAGAGAGAAAACATAATTTTGCCTACCCTTAATTTGTAGAGGAGCTAGCCTCCTTCCCCATTTTGACAGTAGGAAAACCTGAAACAGGTTTTACTTCTGTCAACACTTTCAACCCCTATTTGTAGCAACTGGGCACAAACAAACTTGTAGGAGATATCTTAGAAAGTGGCTATTCTGTGATACAGTCTAACACAATGCAAATTGAGTTAACTTTAAACCAATTTCTACAGCAATTGTACTAGATTAACATGAGGGCGCATGAATGCAAACTAAAATCCATTTCCTCCTTATCGTAGCCCCTACACAGTATTCTTTAAACTAAAACCATTATTTTATATAAATGGCAGATCAATGTTCAACTGAGGGTTGTCTTCCTTCGTGGCATAGGACTGCGCAAAACGTGTGTTTGCTAAAAATAGGAAGCAAAGCTTCTCTTTCTTTCTTTGCGCTATCATCTCGTCTTTCAAAAACTTTTCGAAGGTCGAAGTGTCCAAGCAAACATTACCCTTCACCCTGCTAAGTTGCTAAATGCAGAACTCCGACCTTTGACCCGTTCAGCAGCTGCTCATTTTTGCGTGCAAGGCTTGCCATGCGGTTTGTAATGCAAAGCAACTCTGGAGAATCACAGCGAAAAGCAGTCCTGTACTTATTTTCATTTATGTACAGTGGTGTGCAATCTAGTAATGCAGAGGCAGCTGTTTATTTTATACTTGCATATACTTTATGGAAGCCTGAGAGCACGTTAAAACTGCCTTGAGTGGTAGAACTGCTTGTAAAATTGTGAATTTAGCTCAATTTCGACTTTGGTGGTAGGGGCACTTAAAAATGAATATCCTACAATATTTTTGCATAATAGGAACCCCCAGAGTGTTCTCTAGATAGCCCAGGAATGGGAAATCAGAAATGTATAAGATATACCCTTATAAAAATAAGTTTTGTACGGCTGGGTAAAGTGACATTTCACATTTAAGTTCCCTTCTTATTGCGGTACAGCACTGCTTAAATTCAACTTTGATGCTAGGAATTCACAGTATGATGATTAGGCTTTATAAAGATGAAAAACGAATTTAAAGCATTTGTTTTTAACAATATATTTTTTTCCCATATAATAATTATTATTTTTTATCAATAAAACCAACCATTTTGATGATTCCACATTGGAAAAGCAAGCTTCATTCGTAGCCTATCATATTTAAACGCATTCATTCATAACCCTAAGCACAGAAGCCTTACTTGAAACAGGAAAAGTCTGCGCCACTTTTTAAAAGCACAGTTATCATTTAATATCAGAACCATAGATGTACTTATAAAAAAGGCATTAAGAAAGGAAATCCCTACTTTCAATTTTGTTCTCTGTTATCCAAAATAATGAAACTGTTTTTTTTGAAACTTTTAAAATAATGCAGGCCTGTATACCAGGTTTACACTGACTTAAAATATCGCTGACACAGCATTCCTGTCTAGCCGTGAGCAGGAATAGCCATATGCTATTTATGCAGCTGTTGTTTGTCAGCAGGCGTCGAATTTTCACGCCTTTCTCAGGAAAAAACCCCTTTATTATTTGAAATACCCTGACAGAGTTAAATCCCCATTTGCTGTGTCAAACGGTTTCTTTTCAGTTAGTTAGTTTAAACACAGCTGTCGGAAAGCTTTTTTCTCGGGTGCTGAAAGAAAAGCATGTCACAGTCTATTTAAAAACTGAGGCATTTCAATGCAGTCAAATCTATCTTTCTATAATGTGTATTTAGTTCAGCAACGACCAAATTCACTCAAATGATGTGCATGCCTTTTAATGTCTAATACAATGTATTTAAGGAAAAGGCTGTAACATTGTGTATTTAAGTCTATTGATTACAAAACACACAATTTCGTTTTTTTTCACTCTGTATGAGGCCTATTTTAATCCTATTGAATACGAATTCTAATTTTATCTTTAGCATTGTGGCAATTTGCACACATGTATAGTGTCTTACTCTGTCAATTTAATAGTAACATGCAGCTGTTTAGCATATGTTACATAATTTATTTCTGGATTTTTATTTAATATGTAAGTAACTAAATGACATTTTGCATAACAGAATGATGACAGCAAAAAAAACATAAACAAACTCATTGAGCTCATTCAGACAGTTACAGAAGGACACAACACAGCGCGCTTAAAGCTAGCCATTCGTACACAGAGTACTCACACAAGTATTACCAATGTCAAACCAAAAACCCCACATAGACATTTAAACACACATTTAACCCACAAATCAATACTTAGGACAGCTTACAAAGTGTACGCAAGACCAACCTATTTGTAAATACTAATTGTAAGTCATATTTACAAGAAGAGCTCTCAAAAGTAGCCCAAAAAACTGTTCCATGGTCAAGAAGCCAAAATACACCAAATTCGCCAGTTTTGGCTGGTAGAACACTCAAAAAGCGCTCTGCATATCACCACTTATGAATGTTACTAAGTGCGCAGATCCGGATCCGTTTTATGTACATATTTAGTTCCATGGGGTACTTAGTCACCAAGGAAGAAATATCTTTTTACTATACCTAAACCTATTTAGGTATCCCCTCTGAGGGGAGTCAACTGAGTACTTCCTAAATCCATATCGGTACCTCCAAAACAGCAACACTTTCTGCGAAGTGTACTGGTAACAGGCATGCCAAAAATATTATAGCATATATAATATTATACTCCAAGTGACACTTAACACAATGTGTGTCGTTCAAGTTTTCAAAGTTAGAAAAAAATCTCCTCATTACCTGCCTATATGAATTGCAATGCATATATAACTTACAAAACAAATTCCAAAATTGGCCAATCATACAAACAAAGCCACAGTAAGTGTTACTAAAACTACCTTACCAATCAAAGGCATCAAACCAACAGCAAGTGCCGCAAAACGGCTCTTACCAATCAAATGGTGTCCAGGTTCCAACTGCCAAGTTCTGAGTGACCTAACGGTCGTTTTAAAATACTCACGCCAAAGAAGTTCTCAGTCGGGAGCGGCAAACACTTGGAGGATCAGAGCAGGAAGACCAGAAATATACTGGGCTGGAAGACAAAACAATCTCCGTGCGCAGGGTACCTCCTCAGTAGATTCCTGTCCTGTAATCCTCAGTAGATTCCTGTCTCCCTTCAAGACCACTCCCTTGGATAGCCGCTGCACCGATGAGTCCCACTTTCGGGCGCCATCTGTCGAAATAAAAACCTTCTTAGGGGTTCACTGATACATCTGGTCCTTAAGACCAACAAAGAAGAGATTGGCACAGAAGCTGTAATATCAAAAAAACATGTTTTATTAACCTCAGATGAGGGAGATTGCATCTTACGGTACCCGCAGGCCACTGTAGGAGGCATTCTAATGAGTGCAGAGAACAGGGTCCTTATATATGTATTTGTTACATAGTCAGCATAAAATCAAGGGGAGGTCCTAGCACATACAAGCATGCTTATTGACTAATATGGGTATACAAAATTTGCTTGCTCCACAAAGTGGGAGGGGAGACTAAACTGCTTACATGAGTAAGAATAGCCTGACAGTTCTATACTAGGAGCAGGTGCATTCTACCAGCTAGGCCTCTCTGAGCATGTGCAAGACTCTGGAAGAAGGAGAAAGCACATGGCGAGCACATGGCTAACTAAAATGGCTGCCAAGTACAAAATGGCTTTCAGCTCATGCTAACAGCGATTCCTGCAATCTTTAACACCCTGCCTCCTTATGCCTTTTTTAAAAAACATTTTCAGGAGACAGGGACCAAGCCCCGAGTCCTACAATGGCCACTGCAACATTTTCTTAAGCTGTTGCGACCGGCAAATCTGATCCTGCAGGACTGTGGTACCGTCCCAGGTACCACAGTACACCACTGGCTTAAGGGAGAGAAGGCTCCCTCATCTAATGAGATTTGAGTATTTTTTTAAAGTTCATACTACAGGAGTCCTGCAGGGGTCCTGCAGTCCAGGTATCACTATTTCAGGAGATTAACCCCTTCATGACCACCCAACAGCAGCGGCTGGTGCAGGTAAGTGCGGTGGCAGGGCGGGCGCTGTGGGGAGATGTCGACAGACGACGGAATAGGAGTTATTTATTTATTTAATTTACCCTATTCCGTCATCTGTCGACATCCCCCCCTGACTGCCCCTGCCTCACCGTGCTTACCTGCACTGGCCGTTGCCTACCCAAGCATCACTTTAAACACAAATTTCTCTAACCCTACTAACGGATTTACACCAAATAATGAAAAGAATGCTTTATTAGCGAAGTTTTAACTTTCTGCCAAATTTGGTGTAATTCCATTCCGCCAAGCTTCCCAGGGGAATTAAAATGTGAAATCGATGTTTTGGGACTCTCTCTATTCTTGCATCCCACTTGATGGACCAGTGAACCTTTTATTCATTCTGAGGCTGATCCATGGTTCTGCTGCTTCGATAAAAAAAAAAAGTGGTCTCCCGTCTTTTATCGAAATACCCCTAGGGTGGGCCAATGCCCAAGGGGTGGGGTGCATTAACAATTTAAGAGGAGGGAGCATGCACCACCCCTCACCGAGCCTCTGCGAGGCCCCAGGGATCCCATCCATCTGGAAGTGAATAATAAAATGGGAGGGGACACGCAGCCCCCCTTCCTTAGGGGCCCCAGGGACCCCTTTTGTCACAACTGAGACCTTCTACATAAGGGGAGAAGGGACGCTGCCCCCACCCTGGGCCTTCCACAGGCCCCAGGAACTCCATCATCCCGGGTTAATAAATTATATTTAAGGGGAGGGGGGCACGGAGCCGCCCACCCCGAGACTTGAACAGACCTAGAAACTATAATTTGCGCCCTCGTAGGAGCAAGGCCATCCAGCCGAAATGCGTAGGGTTTTTCTCCTTGACTCATAAAACACTTTGCATTGGAATTCCAGTGTGCGCATTTTTCTGTTGAACCAGTACAGAGTGCTGAATTGAATATGTTACAGGGCTCATCATGCCCTGTCATCGAGCACCTACCTCGTTATCCATATCTGGGCGTATTATGAGTATTGGTTCCATTGAGATGTATATATATGAGATTGATAAAGGCTGCTGCGCAGCCGAAACGCGTCTCTCAGTCAATGCGGGGTCGAGGGAGACCTGAACTACATTAAATGAGCCTTATTCCTACCTGCCTCGTGTACGTGCCTCTTCTTCTACGATGGAGTGGGTTGGTTGCTTTGATATATATATATATGTCGAAAAAAATGCTTCGCTCTTCATCCACAGCGAGAATTCACGGCACCACAACAAAGATACATTTTCAAATATTTATTTGCACACCAAAAGTGCAAAACAATGTTAAAAGGACGGTCTACACGTTTCGGTTTCCCAGCCTTCTACTGAACCATAGAGTCCCATCGTCTAGAGCGTCTCTTAAAGTGCACAAGTGCTGGATCCCTCTTCACTTCTTACTGCTATTCAGCAGCTAGACTGTTAATCTCCAACTACAAATGATGGCACAATTGGTCACCATTGACACCACATTCTCAGTGCGGTACAATAAATTTGTCATGTACTAATATATTTTTTTGTTCAATTTTTGAACAATTTTACGGCATTTGTTTCAATTTTAAACATTTTTATCTTTCTTGTTTTAACTTTGACACATCACTGTAAAGTACATTGGGTGCCTAAGATGTCAGAAAGTGCAGGTGCAAGCATTACATGTAAACAATCCAGAATTCAAAACCAATGTTAATCATAATCCATATCAACAAGTGTAATCAATAAAAAATGTCACATGATCTATCAAGGTTAAAATCAACGGCAATATGTAAAAAATGCTAATTAGGGGATATTTGGAAGAACACAGATTGCATGGAGAAGTTGTGTAAAGTGACTAGTGCAAAACTTTATAGTGGGTTATAATCCATCTCAAGTAAAGTACATATTCAATTCCAAACCCACTACGAAAGTATATTTGTCATACAACGAAGATCTCTGAGACAAGAAGAAAGAGATTTCTAGAACGATATAAAATGTATAGAGATTTTGTTCATGAAGTGACTAGTGCTAAAGTACATAATGGGTTACAATTTATCTTAAGTAGGGTACATATTAAATTCTAAACCCATTTTTAAAGTGATATTAGTCCTTCAAACAAGATCTCTAAAGTCACGGATATGCTGTCTCTATATTTGTTTAGTATAAATGACATTAGACTTATGTCAGTTTCCAAGAAAGTGACCCAAGATTGCAGTACAATGGTTATATAACGATAAATAATAAGATCTTGTATATAAAGTTAAATATATTGAAAGTAGTTTTGTCAATAAAGTGCCTGTGCAAGTGAGGTACTGTTGACATATTGGGCATTTCTCTTGACTCTCAAGACTCTAAAAGCCACTTATATTCATTTCTAGTTAATCCCCATGATATGTTCCTCTCAATATACAATAAGTTCTAATGTGCAGTCATTGATACCTATAATTATTCCAAACAAGTGGAATTGTTGTCATCTGGATCATGAACAGAACACCAAGTGTGAAGACAGATGTCTAAATTACTCCATATTGATTGCATACAAACATATATCTATACTGGTGTAAAGATGATTCTTTCTTCAAGACAATTCAAGATATCAAAATACAAATACAGACAAACGGCCAAGTTTCATTTACGACAGACCCCAATTTGAATCTTTATGGCAAAGATGTCTAATTTGGGTTATCTGGAGCTATGCTTAGCAAGAAAAGATGGAAAATACATTGCTATTACTCAATTCTGTTAAGTAGATCATGTGTAGTTGCTACAGATGTATATGTAGTTCTGCATCCAGATTAAGCCCTCGTGAATTTTCAGTACCAATAGCTAAGATGAATCGAGATTCTGCTCGTCTTAAGTTCAAAGTCCTGTCTCCGCCTCGTTCTTTTTGCATCACGAGTTTAATGCCAAAATATTTCAATTGTTGGCTGTCATTGGAATGGAAGTTGTGAAAATGTTTGGATATTGGGTAGGTAAAGTCCTTATTTTTTATTGCCCACAAATGTTGCAAGATTCTCAATTTCAGTTTGTTGATCGTGCTCTCAACATATAATTTTTGACAGGGACATTGAAGTACGTAAACCACGAATTTGGACTCACATGTAATGCAATCCAAAATATACTCAGTTTTGCCATTTAAAAGTTGATATGCCTTGGTATTTAGGCCATTAGCACATGCTTTACACTTTGTGCATCTCCAGAAACCAGGAGCGTTGAGCCAAGTAGGGATGGTGGGTTGTTTGATCGTTAGATGGCTATGTGTTAGTACGTCAACCAAGAAGCTGTTTTTCTGTATGTTATACTTGGATACGAAGGAAGAGTTGTACGTAATGTTTCATCTGATAAGAGTATCTTCCAGTTTCTGTGTATGATTTCTCTCAGTTCTTTATTTTGGTTGCTGAAGTCAATGATCAATCGAGTTGCAGTGTCCTTGCTTAGATTTTGCTCTGGGCTATCCTGGCGTACTACCAAAAGATCTTTTCGCATTTTAGAATTTACTTTTGTTCTTGCTGTCTCAATGACTTTTAGTGGATATCCCCTTTCCAGGAAACGACCACTCATTTCATCCAATTGAACTTCCAAGTCAATGGTTTCAGAACAGTTCCTCTTGGCCCTAAGTATTTCTCCATAGGGTATGCTCCATTTTTAAATTTGAGAATGCCCGCAGTTGGCGTGTTTAATGCTGTTGCATGAGGTCGGTTTCCTGTGCATTTTAGTACATAGTTTATGATTTTTAATGAAGACTTCTACATCCAGGAAGATGACACTAGATTCGCTAATGGTTGATGTGAAAGAAAGGTTATATTCGTTTTTATTCAAGGTTTGGATGAAATTTTTAAGATCGTGACGATTTCCCTCCCATATCACAAATAGATCATCTATAAATCTGCTCCACATCTTGATGTTACAGCTGACTAGCGTCTTCAAAATTTCAGTCTCCCATACTGCCATCACAAGATTTGCATAGGTGGGCACAAAAGATGTCCCCATTGCTGTCACCTGCTTTTGATGGAAAAGGTCACCCTTAAAGAGAAAAATATTATGGTTGAGACAGTATGTCAACATGTCCAACAACATCTCAGTGTTCTATGCAACTTACAGATCTTGTGTTCAACAGGTGTTTCACAGCGGCAATTCCAACTGTATGGACGATCGATGTATAGAGGGATGTAACGTCAATTGTTCCCATAATAAAACATTCTTTCCATTCAATGTCTTGGATTTTATTGAGGAAATCCATAGTGTCTCTCAGATAGGAGGGTAAAGATGTCACATAGGTCATTAGAAAGATATCAATGAAGCGTGATGTGTTTTCAAGGAGTGAGCCCTTGAAGCTAACAATAGGTCTTCCCGGTGGATTCAAGACGGATTTATGAACTTTCGGTAGAAAGTAAATTGTTGGGACAATGGGATGATCATTTTTGAGGTACACATATTCTTCATAATCAATTAGGCTTTGATCTTTCCAGCCCAGCAGCATGAGGTGGTATTCTCTGGTCCAGGTTTCCATTGAATTAACTTTTAATCTCTCATAGTGATCCTCATTCCCCAGTTGTCTGTTGGCCTCATTGATATAGTTGTCAAGATTCTGTACAACTATATTTCCGCCTTATCAGAGGCTTTAATTATGATCTGAAGGTCATCTCTTAATTCTCTGAGTGCTTGTTGTTCTCCAGTTGTTAAATTCCAATTTTTCTTTTTCTTGATTGTGGGGTTATTCAGCATTGTGCAATTTATGTCATCCACCATGATCTCTTGGAAAAGGTCAATTTTATTGCCTGGTGGGAGTTGTGGGCAAAAAATAGATTGTGCTCTTAGCCCACTGTCACCTCTTTTCCAAGTGGCAATGCCCAACGGGTACAGAGTTGTCTGTCTGATTCAAAAGATTGTTGAGATCCAGCACCTCCGGATTCCTCATCCTTTCCCAATTCCATTAGAGTTCTTAAGGTGGGTATGTCCTTTTGGCATAATAGTGATGTTTCCATACTAGTCACCATTGATGATGATTGAGTTGATGGTTTATTTTCAAAATGTTTTTTAAGTTTAAGTTTACGACAAAACTTGTACGAGTCAATACGGATGTTAGGAATATCGATATCATGATTGGGACAGAAGGTGAGATCTTTATTAAGTAGTGCAATCTGATCCAGACTTAAATTCTTGTCTGAGATATTGATTACTAGGTGCTTTTTGATCATAGTCCTGTTCAATTTGACTTGTTCTTTCCTCTTCCTTTTTTGAATTTGACTACGTCTTCTACTTCTTCTGATTGCGGTTTGGCTTGTCCTCTCCCTCGTGTTGTTCCTCTTCCTCGCGTTATCATTTAGACTAGTCGCATTTCCCCACAAAAATCCAAATTAGATGTACTTGGTTCATCATCAGCAGAACTGATGTCAGAACTGTCCATGGTTCCAGTTGTCTCATATCCAGCACATTTGTCCATTACTGCTCTGTTTCTGTATGAGTCATACTTTCTGGCGAAAGTATATATCCGCCCATTAGCATAATCTAGTCGGTCTCTGTTGAATTTGCTAGCTTTTCTTTTTTCCACATCTGTTTCATGTTTGTTTATTTTTTTCTCCATTGATTCAATCAAATCTTTCTTGTCATTATTTGAGGAATATTTATCCAATTCCTCCTCTAATTCTTTGATTTTGGCTGTTATTTTCTCCAGTTTCCTTTTGCATGTGTGATCAAAGTTCTCATTAATTTAAAGGAACATTCATTGGTGTCAGATTGCTATTGTTTAATCAAATCTGTATCCAGGTCATTCAAGATGGGCATTATTAGGATTCCCAATCCTCTAGGTACTCTCTTGAATTCAATGTATTTCTCCAGGGTGGCCTTCTCCCACCATTTGTTAACTTCAAGAATGCGATTTTGTTGTAATTCCCTGATCACAACTCCAATTGTTCTCTTAGTTTCATCGCCATGAGTTGCGTTTGTGTTGGTGCTGACTGATGGTGCTGTATCGTCATTAAGTAATTCACTAACACGTAATGTCCTGTTTCCCCACCCGCGTGGTTTAGCAGTAAGCTGCCTCCGGTGCACCGCCCCCGCAGCGTTTGGGCTGCCACTCACAAAGCCTCCCCAAGCCTTCGTACTCACCGCCAGGATTATCGCCGGCCGCCGTGCACCGAATTCCAGCCTCAGCAGGCGCTCGGTCAATTTCTCGTGTCGAGCAGAGGCATCGGCAGGTTAAATTCTCCACAATTCGTTAGCTGCCACAAAAACGGTTACATCCACCTCCGTGCGGGTGCTACGTGGCTGGTGCAGCCCCAGCCTACACATTTGCAAGATCAGTTGGCAAGTTGAAGAACAGTGGGCGCTCCAGGGTATGTGTACAAATTTTTCTTTATTGCACCCAGTTCCGATCTGGAACTGGTCATCGGATCACAGCTTGGTTATCAAACTGTGATATCTCATTTCAGTGGCACTCCTTGTAGAACCTTTCTGGTTCACTTTCTTATAGATGATTTTGACCCCTCCTACCATAGTATCTTTGAATATATAGATTGCATCTCTTGGGGTGACTTGCAAGAAAGTTGATGGTGGCTTAAATGGGGTTATTGCATCACCTCATACATCCAAGTTGCATTCCTTGATATTATCATGCCCTAATACAGGCTCTGTTATTCCCAAACTTTCATTCTCAGGCTCTTTTAACCCTTTTAACAGTGATAGATCAGCAATTGTCATGCAGCACTGATCTGCTTCCACACTACCTGTAGCTATATATCTATATATCTATATATATATATATATGTATATATAGATATAGATATATATATGTGTGTGTGTATATCTATATATATATCTATATATATATATATATATTCACTGAAACCACAGGTTTCAGGGACGTTATAGTTAGAAATTAGCATTTAAAAAACCTTAGAAATTCACTGAAAAAACCACAGGTTTCAGGAACGTTATAGTTAGTTGGACATTTCACTCGTACAAAACCAGAGAAATTCGGCCGTTATAGTTAGTTAAGCTAACTATAACTCGCGCCCCAGCAATGCACTGCTGATGATGTCACATATTACATCATTCATGACATGGTCAGTGACATCACTGATGACATCTCAAATGACATCACTAATGACATCACTGATGACATCATCCAGTGACTGTGTGTTTCTGTAAAGTTTAAATATGTTTTATATATATATATATGCCAAGGTGTATTGAAGAATGAGTGGGTGTATAAGTGTCTGAATGGATGATTTAGTAGGTGCGTGACTGACTGTATAAGTGAGTGATTAATCGTGTCTTACTGAATGCATGGGTTAGTGACTAAACTGTGTGAATGTCTGTATTAGTCTGTCAGTTGGTGTGTAAGCAGCTGCATGGGTTGGTGAGTAGCTACATGAGTGTATATATGGGTTATTGAATGGTTGTCTGAGTATCTGTATGGGTGCCTGAGTGTCTGTGTGGGTGGGTGGGGGGGTGTGACTCTGTGCATAGATGTGTGAGTAGGTGATTCACTGGGTGTATGGGTTCAAGAGTGCATCTGTGAAGGGCTGTATGGGTGGGTGAGTATGTGTATGGGTGTGTTGGTGAGTGAATGGATGTCTCAGTGGTACACGTGTGAGTAACTACATATGTGAAAGGCAGTATATGTGAGTGTTGGAGTATATAAATGACTATGGGGTCGATTCCGATCTCGGTCGGTAGGGCTCCGAATCGGATTCGGCTTTACCGGATCCGAGTCGGAGGCTTTGTTTCTGACCGATTCGTACATTCGTCTGAGCGAGCAAGTACGATGCGATTGAACGCGAAATCACCGACCGACTCGTTTCCGGGTCCGAACCGCTCCATCCGACTCGTTCGCACTCGATTCGTGGCGCGCAATGGAGACGCTTTACGACCGAGCCAGTACGATGCACGAGCCGGACAGCCGGATCGAGTCGGAGCCTCCGACAGGAAAAAGCTGTCGGACGCGGACTTTGGGGTCCGTGCCGGACCCCCTTCACCCGTAGCCGCACGTAGTCGGACACAGGGGGACCCATGGGCCCCCCTATACATGCGTGTACGGTGCGGATGGCACCAACGCGTACCCACTACAGGGGCCCCCTGTGCGCAACGTACCCATTGAGTCAATGGGAGCCCATGTACACGTCGATGACGACCGGCTCCCATTGACTTCAATGGGAGTCTGACCGAACCGAGTCCGGCAGCATACGGCCGCATCGTACTCGTTCGGTCGGACTGCAGGGGTCCGGCTCGGTCGGAAAACAATCCGGATCCGGATCGGTCGGAGTGCTTTCCGACCTAGATCGGAATCGGCCCCTATATGTGAGAGTGAGTGATTGTGAGAGTGCCTGCATGGATGCGTGTGTGCTTGTATCAGTGAGTGTATAAGAGAGTAAGAATGTTTACTATCTGTATGAATAAGTGAGGTGGTGTGTGTATAACTGTATAGGTGAGTAAATGGGAGTGTGATTGATTCTTTGCATGACTGACTAGGTGTGTGAGTAACTCTGTGGGAGAGTGGCAGTGTGTGAGTGTCTGTATAGGTGTATGAGTGCATATGATAGTGCTGTATTGATGAGTGACTGCATGTATGAGTGACTGTATGGGTGAATTAGTGGATGTCTGTGTAGACCTAGGAATCAGTGAGTGGGTATGTAGTAACTGGTATTGGTGTGTCTATGGTTTTGAAAATGGTTGTCTGTATTTTAGAGTGGATGTATCAAAGGTTATATTAGGGTATGAGGAGGTGCATCAGATTATCACATGGATGATGTCATCAGTGATGTCATCAGTGATGTCATTAGAGATGTCATCAGTGATGTCATCAGTGATGTCACTGACCATGTCATGAATGATGTAATATGTGACGTCATCAGCGGTGCATTGTGGGGCGAGAGTTATAGTTAACTTAACTAACTATAACGGCCGAATTTCTCTGGTTTTGTACGAGTGAAATGTCCAACTAACTATAACGTCCCTGAAACCTGTGGTTTTTTCAGTGAATTTCTAAGGTTTTTTAAATGTTAATTTCTAACTATAACGTCCGTGAAACCTGTGGTTTTTTCAGTGAATTTCAAAGGTTTTTTAAATGCTAATTTCTAACTATAACGTCCCTGAAACCTGTGGTTTTTTCAGTGAATTTCAAAGGTTTTTTAAATGCTAATTTCTAACTATGCCTACAGAGGTAAGACATGTGCAGAAAGAGGAAGAAAGGCGTACAAAGAAGCAAGAGAAATGCAGAAAGAGGCAACAGAAGACCAGAAAGGCGAAGAAAGGTGCAGAAAGAAGCAAGAGATGTTCACAAAGAACCAACAGAGGAGCAGGAAGAGGCCTTGTTGCAAAGTCATCCTGTGCCCCCAACTTTTTGCTGACGGGTACTGGTGGTAACTGACTCTAACTAACCAGGCCTAGAGCCAGTGCTATGCTAAAAGACACTTAGAATACAGTGAAAACACCTACATACACTAGGGAATACTATGCGTTGGGGTACCCCTCTGATTGGCATGACCTCCTCCGTAAGGCCCTAGTACATAATAGGGCAGGGGGATTAAAACTACCTCTAACTCAGAGGTGCAGAAAGATGCTTCTTTAAGTAGTAGTCACGTTTGCAGAGTGGTGGAGAAAGGGTGCTGGGCCTCCGACCAGCGCTCAGGAATTCTGCTGCATAGGACTTAGAGGAGGTACCAGGAGGGCTTCTTGGCCCCCAAAGTCCCTCAAGAGTAAATTGGACTTTATCCCCCATCCCGTAGTCTGCCAGGAGGCGTGTTTGCAGAGTGGTGGAGAAAGGGGGGCATGTCCTCCGAAGACGTCTTAGCAATCCCACTGTGTGGGACTTATTGGAGGTAATAAGAGGGGTAGTTGGCCCCCAAGGACAACCTTGGGGGCCAACTACCCCTCCTATTACCTCCAGTAAGTCCCACACAGCAGGATTGCTAAGTTCTCATAGCAGGCCACGCCCCCTTTGCCCACCACACTGCAAAGGCGCTCCCTGGCGCGCTCTTGGATGGAGATTGAAGTTCCCTTCACTGCAGGGGGTCCTTTAGGGGCCAACTAGCCTACCTCTTACCTCCAGTAAGCCCCACACAGTGGAATTGCTGAGAGGTGGACAAAGGCCATGCCCCCTTTCTCCACTACTCTGCAAATGCGCCTCCTGGTGCATTCTAAGTTGGGGTATTAAGTCCCCTTCATTCCTGAGGGTCCCTGAGGGCCAACTAGCCCACCAGGTACCTCCAGTAAGCGCCACACACCTGGATTGCTGAGAGTGGTCCGAGGCCACGCCCCCTTTTTACACCACTCTGCAAACACTGCTCCTGGCGCACTGCTGCTTGGGGGATGAAGTCCATTTCTGTCCTCAGGTCCTCAGGACACAAGAGGACCTCATCGCCCCACCAGCAGTGCGCCAAGAGGCGCGTTTGCACAGTGGTGTAAAAAAGGGCGTGGCCTCGGACCACCTCTCTGCAAACCAGCTATGTGGCACTTACTGGAGGTACCTGGTGGGCTAGTTGGCCCCCAGGGACCCTCAGTATTCATGGGGACTTAATTTCCCAACTTACAACACGCCAGGGGGCGCCTTTGCAGAGTGGTGCAGGGAGGGGTCAAGGCCTCCGGCGTGATGCCGGCTTTTTTTTTTTTTTTTTTTTTAGAAGGGGGGCTGTGTGGCCCCCCTTCTTTTACTATTTTTGGGGCCCTGGGGACCCCATCCCCCAGGGCCTGACCCCTTTTTTTTTTTAACTGGAAGGGGGCTGCGCGGCCCCCCTCCTGAGGCCAATTTTGGCCAGGGGACCCCATCCCCCGGGGCATGGCCTCCTTTTTTAAATATAATTATTGGGAAGGGGGGACGCGTGGCCCCCCTTCCCGAGGCCACTTTTGGCCCCGGGGACCCCATCCCCCGGGGCCGGCCTGCCATTTTTTGGGGTTGTTTTTTTTATTAAATTGGAGGGGGGCTGAGTGGCCCCCCTCCCGGGCCACCTCTGGCCCCTGGGACCCCATCCCCTGGGGCCGGCCCTCAAGTTGGGGACCGTGGGGGGAGCCCCAATGCCCCCATGGTCCCTGCCGGGTCCCCGCCTCCTGCGGGAGCCGGCATTGCTTTTGAGCATCGGGAGCTGCTAACATGCAGGAAACCTGCTCTTGCTTCCAAAAACCAAAGCAGAGTTTGCTATGACAGGGCGGGAGCCGTGCTCCCGCCCTGCCATAGCAAACGGCAATGTCCCGGGGGTGGGCAACCCGGGACATTGCAGGAGCCGGCCCTGGGGGGTGGCGGTCCCCAGGGCCATCAAGGGCTCCAGGAGGCGGCCGCGCGGCCCCCCTCCCATCATTTAACATAGCACCGGGGAGGTGGTGGTCCCCGGGAATTGGGGGGGCCCGCGAGGTCCCCCGCAAATAATTGAAGAAAGCCCCAGGGAGCTGGCAGTCCCCAGGTCTTGGGGGGGTCCGTGAGGCCCCCCACCCACATTTTAAAAAAAAACATTTAAGCCCCGGGGAGGTGGCGGTCCACGGGGCAGCGGGGGGGCCGCGTGCCCCCTTTCATATTTAAATAAAGCCCTGGGGAGGTGGCAGTCCCCGGGGCTTGGGGGGGCCTGGGAGGCCCCCCGCATCTTATTAAACAAGCCCCAGGGAGGTGGCGGTCCCCGGGGCTGCGGGGGACCGCGTGCCCCTGCATATAACTAGTATAGCCCTGGGGAGGTGGCAGTCCCCGGGGCTGCGGGGGCCCCTGTGGGCCCCCGCTATATAATTTGGCATTGCCCCCGGGACCTGGCCCACCCGGGGGCCTACAGATAACAAAGCACGGAGACCGCGCTTCGTTTGTTTTTTTATTTTCTCGGCAGGATTCGTGCACCCAGTGCGAATTCTGACAATTTTCTTTTTTTAAATGCTTTTTTTTGGGCCTGGGGTCCCTGTGGGACTTCCTGAGCAGGCCTAGGGGGTCAGGGTGTTTCTACCCTGCCCCCTTTTCTTGTTTTTCACCTTTTTTCTACTGATTTCTTGTGACTCGGTTACCGAGTCACAAGATGGCTGCCAACACTTCCTGGTTTGGAGTGTTGACAGCCAATCAGAGTGAAGCTTGTGCTCGAGGAGGGTTCGCGAACCCTCCTCGGTGCTCAGATATCGATATTTTTATTTTTTGAATTTCTCAGGAACTACTGAGCGGATTTACACCATTTAAAAAAAGGTCTCTTTCTGAACTAAGAGCTACCTTTTTGCCAAATTTGGTGTAATTCCGTTCAGCAGTTCGGGCTGTAGCCTGTTCCAATTTTTCCTATGGAAATTAACATGGGGAAAACGCGTTTTGGGACCCCCCTTTTTTCTCGGCCCCTGCTTGACGAATCACCCCGAAACGTTCAAGACAGGCGAAGATTCGTCAAACGGCGCCAAAGATATTGGCAAAAGAAAAAATGCCTTTTGAATAGAAACAAGGTCCTAACTATAACTACCTACTAGCGACCGCCAGCAGGTAATATATATAGATATACACATACAGAGAGAGAGATTTAAATTAAAAGTCGAAATAATTTATGTATTATGATTTCCTATAGATTGTTATTTTAATTCCATGCCTCTATTATTTTCTATTGGAATGTGTTGTTATACTTATGTGTGTGGTGCTAGACTTACTCCAAAGCAGAGCTAAAGTACATTTACTACTGTTTTGTGAGCTGTGGGACTGCAGTAACTGTACAAGTGTAGTTTGTAAATAGCAATGGGCTTACTCTTCTGAGGGCCTGTGTTTGTATTAGCATGTCAATCAATCAATCAATCAGGGAATTGTAAGCGCGCTACTCACCCGTGAGGGTCTCAAGGCGCTGAGGGGGGGGGGTCCGCAGATCTGTTTAGCTGAAGAGCCAGGTCTTGAGGGTCTTCCTGAAGGTGTTCAGGGTGGGGGCGCGACTGATGTCTGCCGGTAGCTCGTTCCAGGTCTTGTCGCTCACTACAGCCTTACTTACTGCCCCCATCCCCTCCATAGCCTTCCCCAAACCTCTCCCATTTAGTAGTAAGTATTCTACATTTTCCAACCACTCACATGGTCCCTCGCATATCTACTACTAAAAGATCTCCTCAGTCAAAAAAAAAGCGAGGCGGAGGTGGAGGTCTCCACCCTTAGGTTTGTGAATTGTATCTTGTAGTAAGTAGTACTAATGTAGTACTACTTTAGGTACTACAGAATGCAGTTTGTGAATCAGGCCTGGGTCTCAGCCGCTCTTTGTGTGAGTGCAAGAGCACATGCTACCCACATTAGGATGAGGAAGTCCCCACTAAGTGACTGAGTGCTCCAGCTGAGTGGCTTCCCTGCAAAGACTCACTATGTAGGCGGCCAGGACTCATCCGAGCCTGCAGCTATGGTGAGCAGCCATTTCAATTGATCATCACCTAACCCTAAGACAGCAGTGGCCCTATCCTATGTTAACAGTGGTCGCAGGAGCTCTGCTTGTTGGCAACAGGCATTCTTCTTTCTTTTCCGATGCTTCCCCACACTTTTGTTGTGACTAGTAAGTCAGACAGCGATAGAAAGCCTGAGTGCAATTTCCAAAATGCCCGAATTCTACAGCAGAACATCTAAAAAATCTGTAAGAAATCTCAAACATTTCAAAAGTATGCAGAAAACGAGGGCATCTATTTGTCACCGCAGAATTTGGCTGTACCCATCAGCCAGCTGGGGCACCCCTGCTTCTGGAGCAGAAGAGCCTATGATCCGCCCTGTGATGACAGCACATCAGCAGATGGGTGGACTGGCACGCTCTGGCAGGAGTGTAATGCGCCAGTGATGACAGGCTCTCCTATATGCTGCGATGATTTATCCCCATCAGATTAAATATAGAAGGTCATGAATCACCATCTCCAGATATAAAAATAGCACTTTTCTGCTGTTGACACTGGATTACAAATCCGCTGCCAGGGCTATAAGGTTATTTGTCATGCAGGAACTACCCAGCTAAATCTGTCCACTGAACTCCCAGGGGTAAGAGTAGGCCAGCACTCCCATTGGGCCACAAGGAAGCTTACTTATCAATAGCTGGAGAGCCTGTAATGAAAGATATGGGTGTGGCAGGAGAGGTCCGTCTGCTGTCAGTGCCACAGCCTTGAGCTCACTGCCCCTGAGCTCTCCCCTGTGCCATCAGCTGGACAATGATTCTTGTCCTGTGGCCCGGCCGTGCCCACATTGTTCTTTCTTCTCTGTGGGAACTGGCTCGGTGTGTTACAGGACAATCATTGGTTACCAGACCTGGCTCAATTAAAACACCAGGCCGGGGGGGGGACAAAATATGTCTTTATTTTAATGCATAATAGTGCATAATGTATAATATCATAATTAAGATAACATAACATACCATAAGATAATATATTAACTATATGTTATCTTATGATATGTTATGGCCCTCGTCAGTAGCAGACTTGACTATGGGAACGCCCTCTACGCGGGAGCCCCGGCCAAGCTCATCAAGCGACTGCAACGCATACAAAACGCCTCCGCACGCCTGATCCTCGATGTACCACGGCACAGCCACATCACCCCCCACCTGAGGAACCTGCACTGGCTCCCCGTCGACAGGAGAATCTCCTTCAAACTCCTCATCCACGCACACAAGGCACTCCACAAGACTGGCCCAGCCTACCTCAACAGACGACTCCTCTTCTACGTCCCCAACCGCCAACTCCGCTCCGCCGACCTCTCCCTCGCCACCGTCCCTCGCATTCGAAGAACTACCACCGGCAGCAGATCCTTCTCCCACCTCGCCGCCAAGACCTGGAACACCCTTCCACTAAGCCTACGACAGACCCAAGACCTGCTGACCTTCAGGAGGCTACTCAAGACCTGGTTGTTCGACCAGTAGCAGCACCCCCCCCCTTTTTTTCTCCCCAGCGCCTTGAGACCCTCGCGGGTAAGTAGTGCGCTTTACAAATTCTGTGATTGATTGATTGATTGATGTTATCTTACTTATGCTATGTTATACTATGAGATGTGATATTATGTCATATTTGTTTCTCGAGGGCTTTGTGGAGCACATGATCACCACAGGATCACTTAGTTACAAGAGAAATATAGCTAAAGATGTATTTAATTATTTACGTGAGGGTTATGTACCAGCAGAATATGTTATAAGGAAAGAATGAGGCCAGTTTAGATCCGTGCGGACGCGAGATGTGATCGGAATTGCTGTCCCTGCACTGGAGTCGCTGGACCTTTTTTGAAGGCCAGAACCAATAGTTCTGTTTTCAAACCTCGTGAACCGTACTTAGCATGGTTCCATCCTCGGACATGCGTTCTAGCAGTCTGACCTTGAACAGCACTGGCCAAGGGCAGCACTGGTGGTGACTAAGAGCATCTTTGAGCCTCTTACTTATTATTTTACACATTAGCACTGGTCCAGTTCGATCCATGATATGTTTCATGAAGCTGTAAGATTTCCCAGAGATTTTAGAGTCAAAGGCTGACCCCTTTGCCCACAGAGTTAATTTGGGATACAAACAATGTCTGTTGCAAATATAATTCGGAAATGTTCACCTTTTTCAGTGTGACTACGGCTGAAGGAGAGTCACAGTGCACTGTCCCAGAATAAGCCTGTTCCTATTCAAACCCCTAGTACCACAATCCAGCTTTGAGCTCTTTTTGGGAAGAGAAAACTCTCCTTCATCCAATGGACAACAACCACTCAGGAAGATCCTTCTTCCATTCTTTGAGATTGACTAGTTGTTATTTCTGATTGGATGTCACTCAACTTATTGGACCTCAACTCTGACAAAACCATGGTCTTGGTTACAAGGGATTCATCATCCATGTGGGCTCTTCTTGGTGGTCTTCTGTGCTCGGCACTTTTCCTGTGGCAGCCTCTTTGTCTCATAACTTAAGGACCATATTTCATGCAGCACTATCTTTTACTCTCCATTTTAACAGGATGGCCTAGACCAGTTTTGCTTCACTGAAGGTGCTATCCTGGATCGTACCATTTCTTCATCCAGGTGGCCGCCGCACGTTATTTAGGTCGTCATTTCCTCCAGTCTTGTCTATGGAAATGCTTTGTTCTTGGGACTGCCTAATGTCTCATTCAGGATATTGCAGATAAGTCAGAATGCTGCAGCCCATCTGCTTTTGAATTCTGGCAAGCATGACTCGGGCTTGATGCAACTTTACAAACGACTTTGGCTTTGAATGGAGAAGCGCATTAATTTCAAGGCCTCCTGCCTGATTCATCTAGCTGTCAACTGCTCAGGCCCTAATGCTGACATACCAAGTGTAATCAATCTGCTCCACTGTGTACTCAGCACTCTACTTCTCTATTAATTGTGCCAGTCCATGCCTTCGCAGAGCTCTCATTCCTTTCCTTACTATTTGGTGTCCCTTTGGAATGCTCTGCCTCTGTATTTGCATACCATGGCTGATCACCTGGCTTTTCTGAGGGTGCTAAAAACGGTCTCTTCACTCTTTACGTCAGCTGTCAGCTTTAGGTACCTTCCAATCAGGACACATTTGCAAACCATACACTCTATAAGTTCATTAACTAATTCATTCATTCAGTCGTTTAACATGTGGTCTAGGGGGCAGATTTACAAGCCCCTTGCGCCACTTTTGCGTCACTTTTCCCATGTTAAAAATGACGCAAAAGTGGCGCAAGGGGCTTGTAAATCTGCCCCTAGGTATTCAGTGACATTTTGCTGACTTCCCATGCCATTCTTAGAACGTGTATAAGTTTGGATGTCGTCGCATCTGGTGCTGCTCTGAAACCTGTGCCAGAAAGGCACATATAAATATTGAATAGCAACGGTAAGAGGAAAGATGCCTGGCTATGGGTCAGGAGGGAAGATACACAAACACAAACTATCAAAAAGACAGTTTTCGATAATTTTCCTATTCTTCTAGCCCACGGGTACTCATAGTACGGCCCGCGGGCCGCCAGCGGCCCGGCAAGCCTTCCTTGGCGGCCCGCGGACCTTGCAGACATCGTACCTGTGTTTTTAAAAAAAAAATTACAGTGCGTCAGCAAACACAGACTCTGCTCTATGGGGGCCGGGCGATTCCGATAGTCCGAGTGGAGCTGCAGGGGCGCGATGAGGTGAAATACAACACAGCCTCGTTATCATGCAAATGGTCTTTTAAAGACCTGTGAAGTACTCCGGTGCGGCTGTGTGCGCACCCGGGAAGCTGTCTCAGCCCAGGCTGCCACACACGCGGGGTGAGGTGACAGAGAATGATAGAGGACAGCAGGGTGTGAGAGCCGGGTGAGGTGACGGAGGGCAGCAGGGAGTGAGAGCCGGGTGAGGTGATGGAGGGTAGCAGGGAGTGAGAGCCGGGTAAGATGGCAGAGGGTTACAGAGGGCAGCAGGGAGTGAGAGCCGGGTGAGGTGACGGAGGGCAGCAGGGAGTGAGAGCCGGGTGAGGTGACAGAGGGCAGCAGGGAGTGAGAGCCGGGTGAGGTGACGGAGGGCAGCAGGGAGTGAGAGCCGGGTGAGATGGCAGAGGGTGACGGAGGGCAGCAGGGAGTGAGAGCCGGGTGAGGTGACAGAGGGTTGCAGGGAGTGAGAGCCGGGTAAGGTGACAGAGGGTGACAGAGGGCAGTAGGGAGTGAGAGCCGGGTGAGGTGGACGGAGGGCAGCAGGGAGTGAGAGCCGGGTAAGGTGACGGAGGGTGACAGAGGGCAGGGAGTGAGAGCCGGGTGAGATGGCAGAGGGTGACAGAGGGCAGCAGGGAGTGAGAGCCGGGTGAGGTGTGCGTTAAGTGCCTGTGATGTGATGCTTCCCGCCAGCCTGTAGTCAGAGAGTTGAGCCAAGGCCAGGGAGCTCAGGCCTGGGAGACAGAGAGAGAGGGAGACAGAGAGGGAGACAGAGAGAGAGGGAGACAGAGAGAGAGGGAGACAGAGACAGAGAGCGAGGGAGAGGGAGACAGAGAGCGAGGGAGACAGAGAGAGAGGGAGACAGAGAGCGAGGGAGACAGACAGCGAGGGAGACAGAGGGAGACAGAGAGAGAGGGAGAGGGAGACAGAGAGCGAGGGAGACAGAGAGAGAGGGAGACAGAGAGAGAGGGAGACAGAGAGAGAGGGAGACAGAGAGAGGGAGACAGAGAGAGAGGGAGACAGAGACAGAGAGAGAGGGAGAGGGAGACAGAGAGCGAGGGAGACAGAGAGAGGGAGACAGAGAGAGAGGGAGACAGAGAGCAAGGGAGACAGAGAGAGGGAGACAGAGAGAGAGGGAGACAGAGAGGGAGAGAGAGAGAGAGTCAGACAGAGAGAGAGGGGGACACAGAGAGAGGGACACAGAGAGAGGGACACAGAGAGAGGGAGACAGAGTGGGAGGGAGACAGAGTGGGAGGGAGACAGAGCGGGAGTGGGAGGGAGACAGAGTGGGAGGGAGACAGAGTGGGAGGGAGGGAGACAGAGAGGGAGGGAGGGAGACAGAGAGGGAGGGAGAGACAGAGGGACGGAGACAGAGGGGCGGAGACAGAGGGACAGAGACAGAGGGAGGGAGACAGACAGAGAGAGACAGACAGAGGGAGGAGGGCGACAGATAGAGGGCGACAGATAGAGGGCGACAGAGGGAGGGAGACAGAGGGAGGGAGACAGAGGGAGGGAGACACAGGGAGGGAGACACAGGGAGGGAGACAGGAAGGGAGACAGGGAGAGAGCGAGAGAGGGAGGGAGACAGGGAGGGAGACAGAGAGAGAGGGAGGGAGACAGAGAGAGGGAGGGAGACAGAGAGAGAGAGGGAGACAGAGAGGGAGGGAGATAGAGAGGGAGACAGACAGAGGGAGACAGACAGAGAGGGAGACAGAGAGAGGGAGACAGAGAGGGAGACAGAGAGGGAGGGAGACAGAGAAGGAGGGAGACAGAGAGGGAGGGAGACAGAGAGGGAGGGAGACAGAGAGGGAGGGAGACAGAGGGAGGGAGAGGGAGAGAGGGATACAGAGGGAGAGACAGAGGGAGAGAGAGGGAGGGAGGGAGACAGAGAGAGAGACAGAGAGAGAGACAGAGAGAGAGACAGAGAGAGAGAGAGGGAGACAGAGGGAGACAGAGGGAGACAGAGAGGGAGACAGAGGGAGACAGAGGGAGACAGAGGGAGAGACAGAGGGAGGGAGACAGACCGAGAGAGAGGGAGGGAGACAGACAGACGGAGGAGGGCGACAGGCAGAGGGAGACAGAGGGAGACAGGGGGAGACAGGGGGAGACAGAGGGAGACACAGAGGGAGGGAGACATAAAGACAGAGAGAGGGAGGGAGACATAGAGACAGAGAGAGGGAGTGAGACAGAGGGAGACAGAGGGAGACAGAGGGAGACAGAGAGGGAGACAGAGGGAGAGACAGAGGGAGAGACAGAGGGAGGGAGACAGACAGAGAGAGATGGAGGGAGACAGACAGAGAGAGAGGGAGGGAGACAGACAGAGGGAGGAGGGCGACAGGCAGAGGGAGACAGAGGGAGGGAGACAGGGAGGGAGACAGAGGGAGACAGGGGGAGACAGAGGGAGACACAGAGGGAGGGCGACATAGAGACAGAGAGAGGGAGGGAGACATAGAGAGGGAGGGAAACAGAGGGAGACAGAGGGAGACAGACAGAGGGAGACAGACAGAGGGAGACAGACAGAGGGACGGAGACAGAGGGAGGGAGACAGAGGGAGGGAGACAGAGGGAGGGAGGGAGACAGAGGGAGGGAGACAGACAGAGAGAGACAGAGAGAGGAGGGAGACAGAGGGAGGGAGGGAGACAGAGGGAGGGAGGGAGACAGATAGAGGGAGGGAGAGAGAGAGAGAGAGAGAGAGAGGGAGAGAGGGAGAGAGAGGGAGAGAGAGAGAGAGATAGAGAGAGGGAGGGAGGGAGACAGAGAGAGAGAGAGAGGGAGACAGACAGTGAGAGAGGGAGGGAGGGAGACAGAGAGAGGGAGGGAGGGAGACAGACAGACAGACAGGGAGAGAGAGAGAGAGAGAGAGAGAGAGAGAGAGAGAGATGTGTATGCCGGGTCCGGTGGCTCAGTGGACGAAGGCGTCCGCTGCAGGGGCCTGTGTTCCACCTCATGGTCACAGTTTTGTTTTGCTCTAGTCCCGCCCCCTCCCCCAATGACCCCGCCCCCACAGGTGCGGCCCTCGGCCACAAACCACACTGTAAATTTGGCCCCCAAGAGAAAGTTTGTGAGTACCCATGTTCTAGCCTATTCAGTAATATACTGTATATTAGAACATTGGAATGTGGAGCACTCCATTGAATACAATGGAGTGCTCCGAGCTTCTACGGGCCAGTAAAGGCCCGCAGAGCAACATTCCAATGTTGTTTGAACAAAGGCCTCTCGGAGCCCTCTGGGATTTCAATCCCTTCGGGCTCGGAGAGGCCTTTGTTTAATTTGTTAGAACATTCTGCCCTCTAGTGGCAGAATGTTCTAATAGTCTTATAGCCCTTTGTAGCTGGGCTATACCGGCTATTGGAACATTGGAATGTGGAGCACTTCATTGAATACAATGGAGTGCTCCGAGATTCTACAGCCGGTAAAGGCCCGCAGAGCAACATTCCAATGTTGTTTGAACAAAGGCCTCTCGGAGCCCGAGGGGATTTAAACCCCCTCGAACTCCGAGAGGCCTTTCTTTTATTTGTTAGAGCATTCTGCCCTCTAGTGGCAGAATGTTCTAATAGCCTTATAGCCCTTCGTAGCTGGGCTATACCGGCTGTTAAAGTCCCGCTCCCTTGTTAAAGGCCCTCGCCTTCGGCTCAGGCCTTTAACGATGGAGCGGGCCTTTAACAGCCGGTATAGCCCGCTATGGCGGGCTATAAGGCTATATTAAAGTCCCGCTCCCTTCTTAAATTCCCTCGCCTTCTGCCTTTAACGCTGGAGCGGGCCTTTAATAGCCGGTATAGCCCGCTACGGCGGGCTATAAGGCTATAGTGATATATGGTAGGAGTTTCTATTTTTACTGATATGTAAGCTAAATAGGGGCAAAACAATTAATTTTTCCCTCTGTGTATATTTTCAAATACAGACAAAATAGTTAATATGTCTTCTTTTGAGATACTGTCAATGCTGTCATTCATGACAGGACTGGGAGTCAAAAAAACAGAGGGCATGATATCCAAATGAAGCCCAAATAGCTGCATACGTGGCCATATGCTAGTGGTACAATGCCAATGCTTTCACGTTCAGGTGAGTGTATTTTTAGAAAAATCACTATTTGCTTTGCCAAAAAAACGTGCATTCTGTCTTTAGAAGGGAGGCATTGTTGAAGCTGTTCTCTGCGCGCTGCAGCTGACAATGGGCACTGATTGGAATTGGAATGCTTAGGTGTTCTTTGCCTTATTTATTTATTTGAGAATTTTATTTAGCGCTAGCTAGACCCAGTGTCATGTCTTTCAGGGTAGTCCTGTCATGTATACCCCATTTTACATACATTGTCCCATCCACATGACAATAACAATTCTAAACAGGTGACCTTTTACCCAGTAGCTTGCTCTTGTCTCTTCGACACCAGGCTCTCTGTATTGTATCATAATCCCTGTACCTGACGTACATAAACATGTCCTCAGGCACTGTATAATTATTCTGTATAAGGGTCACCACTTTTTTCATCCTTGGCCAACAGCCAGCTGTGCATGATCCCATTTGTTTGGAAAAACATTCATGATTGTTTTCAAAACATTTATGGTTGTTTTCAAAACATATTGATTCTAGAAGAAACTTTAGAGTGACCATTCTACTATAAAAGACCCTCACTCCCCCCTACAAATTAGAGGAGAATTCCTTCCAAGCTGACACAGGGTCCTGCATGCTTAATCTTCGACAGGCAGCGGTCTGACATCCTTGCGGGGTGTCATCCTTGAAGCAGAGACAGGGTCATTTGTACTGAACCGTGGGGGCTGGTTCTTCCTTAGGGGTTTCTTGGCTACACACATATATACATATACATGCTACACATACAGATCCAGGATAGGTACATTTAGGCAAATTACTTAGGGCGCGCATTTTAGGAATATGCAAGTGCTACTGTTTTTATCTGAACTGCTTATGTTCATCTTATTAGCACTATGGTAGAAATGTATCTACTATTTACTATATTGGTACTTGCAATCTCTTTTGTAAGCTTCTGTCTCCAGATTGTTGCAGCACATATGTTTTACACACGGATGTCGCTGGATCAATAAATACTTATTGAAACGTCCTAATCGCCATCCTGTGTATTTTCTGAGAGAAAGCAAGCACGAGTGTCTGAACGAAAAGTACTGTACTGTTTTCCATGATCCCTGAGGAATCAGGGTAGTCATGTTCAGTGGTTGCCAGAACCTACCTACACCAATGTAAGATACAGGGGAGTGGTAGTGGCACTGTGGAGCTAGCTGGTCTAACGGTTGACATATCCTGTGGGGGTGTCCGGAAGCGGTTGGGACACCAAGCCCTCAGTTTAGGTGATCCAAAGCGCGCAGGTCCTGGGGATTCCTAGGAACTACACAACATGGCGCCGCCAACGTTGGTTTGGTTCTTATATTTTGGAAAACGAGACACCAAAGAGGTGGGGCACCAATACGACAAAGGTCAAACAAATTCCTCTTCGGTTAACTCAATCAATCAACCACCATACATCCCATATCACCAAAATATAAAGGTAAAAACAAAATTTTGTACAATATTGCTAAAATAAGTCAATTTATTAAAACCTATTTATTGTGTATAAATAATCTTGAATGTCACATACAATACATAAATCAAGTATACATGTTTAAAAATATAAGCTCATAATTAAAAAAACTTTCCAGATAAGCAAAAAACATATGACATCACAATTCATTACAGATAGGTAAAACAATTCAACTTCCTAAAAGACAATGAAAGACAACACAGTGGGAGAACAAAATCAGGCAAATGATACTGGAATTCGTGCAGATGTAGAAAGAAGGACTTTTCAAGATTATTTATACACAATAAATAGGTTTTAACAAATTGACTTATTTTAGCAATATTGTACAAAAGTTTGTTTTTACCCTTATATTTTGGTGATATGGGATGTATGGTGGTTGATTGATTGAGTTAACCAAAGAGGAATTTGTTTGACCTTGGTTCTTATATTAACAGTGAAAATCTGAGTAGTTCAGTTGTGCTTTCTCAGAAAGCCCTACTCACACTTTTTCAGAGACGTCTGACGTGGGAAGGGAAACCCGACTCAGCTGAGCAGATATACTCTGTGTATTGGCTGAAGGTTTAACAAGCTTGTAAGGGTAAAAAGTTCCCCACATTGTGCAAAATCCTTAGGAATTAAAGCTTTTTCTTCTCCTGAGAATGACTGAGTCATCGAGTGGTGGTTCGGGCTCGGGGGAAGACGAGTTTGCAAATGCTCTCAACATTACAGAGAACTGTAGAAATGCAGTAATTATTAAATAGATAGAACACGGAGTACCCGCAAAGGTGGCTGTGTTACCTACGTGATAGAGGCACACGAGGTGTTCGGATCAGAGGTATTCAATTCTTGGGCTCAGTTCCCATCTGCAGATTCACAGACTAAATTGTTCCACACATACATTGTAGTTGAACCACCAGATGAATACATTCTATACGAAGACATTGAAGTTTTGTTAACTTGCCAGCGAACACAGAAACTGGTTTGAAGGTGCCCTCCCACACACAACATCTGTTGTGAGACTCGGTCCGCTCAGTATAGAAGGAGCAACCTGGCCTGTCTTAGCGACATACACTCCACATCCAGATATTGATACACTACCAGTGGATGAAGTCCGTACAATATACAAAGACATAGTCAGGCTATACAGACACATTGTCCAGTTCGTCATGTGAACATTAACAGTCCAACCTGCGAGGAATGCTCCAGCTGGTCCACATCAGAACACGCACACCATTAACCCACAGACACTGAAATCAGTAATAGGGACAATTTCTTTCAAACGGGAGCAAATTCCGTTCTGGATTGCACAAAAAATTGTACAACTGGAAGCAGTATTCCCCCAAACGGGTCCGCAGGAAAAACAGAATGCTAACCATTTGCTTGCCAATGGGAATGGTTCCCTCGATCGAGGATTGTACCACTTGGGGAGCAATCTTTGTTGCCATTTACATCACAATACACAGTACCCCTTCCATAGCAGTCGTTCCCGAGGTATTGAAACAAATACAGAATGAGTACGGGGCAGGACCTGCCCTGGACTTGGGGATGAAACTGATGGGTAATTTTGCCCAAGTCTCTGCAATCATGCTGAGCAACATAAAGGGGGAGGCAGCAGCAGTGGCCATACACAGCTGCCTAAGGGAAATAGCACCTATAAATAAGGAGCGAGAATTACCAAAAATTTTTGAAGAAACCTATGCTACATTAGGTAGAGATAATTTGGGAACCAAAGCAGGGAAACCACAAATGGCAGGTAGTCCCGACAAGGACAACTCGAAGCAAGCACCCGCTTCTTCTAAAAAGAAATGGGAAAATAAAAATTCTAGGGGGCGCTAGGTGGCGCACGACCAAGATGGCCGCACGCCTGTGAGGCTCCGGACACTTGGCACTCTTATTCACCACTTATCCTGGGTTAATCTTCCGCAATAACCCCTGCTTGCATTGACGGAGACTCCCGACAGCTGCCGCTATCCGCTGATAGCGAAGTCAGCTCTTGAAAGTGCCGCCGGACGCTGAAAAAACATCGGAAAGATTTGCCCGAGGCTGCGGCGGAGACCTGCGGTAATCCGTGGGTGGCTGCGCTGGTCAGGCGAGAACCGGGGATCCCACGTGGCGCTTGGGCCGCGCAGCCTGCACTGGCGTTTTGCCTCCAATCCTCCCTGCTGCCTGGAGTGCTGCGCTGCGGGCTTCCATCGGAGCCGCACGCCAGGCTCTCCAGCACCACGGATCGTGCAGCGGGCAGGCCGGATCCAGTACCCTCAACGCAGGACCCTACTACGGTGAGGCCGCAAGCGCTCGTGCATACCTGTTGGTGCGGAGCTTCCTTCTCCGGTCCGGCGCCCAGGCCGCCTGCTCCCTAATTGCACCGGCCAATGCCAATCCCCTTCGGCGCTTCCCCCCCCTTCCTCTGGATTGACTCTCCTGCTTTTGCCTGTGCTCTTTCAGCGACCGGGGGCCGGGGATAAACTGCAGGCGGCCTGGCGGACTGGCGGCAAGTCTCACTCCAGAAATTGGCGCTATTAATTGGGACTGCACCGGCCTGCCCGCTTTGGGGCCTCGCTGAACTGCCTGACAGGGTTTTCTTATTCTGCTGTTTTCCCGGTGGGGCTGACCGGCCATACCGACGAGCGTTGCCGAGAGGAGGCTCACCCCATGATCTGCTGGCTGAGACTTTGGCATCGCTTCAGGCTTCACGGAGCTGGTGGCGTGGCCCCTGGGCAGCGGGACTCCAGTGAATATCTCGCAACACTGCCGTGGCGTTACACTACAGGGGCTTCTGTGACATGCTACAGCTCCTCCTAAGCGGCCCTCGCACTGCCCAGCCAAAGATTTAGTGTGATATTTTCCGTAGGAACGGTGTATGCCTCATTTGTTG
This sequence comes from Calotriton arnoldi, assembly GCA_963921515.1. NCBI lineage: Eukaryota > Metazoa > Chordata > Amphibia > Caudata > Salamandridae > Calotriton > Calotriton arnoldi. Next base: position 274,474 of record CAWUFW010006350.1, read on the forward strand.
CAGAACTGTTACAGACTGCGCCGCCATTTCTCCTGCAACATCATCTACCGACATCCCGGACCTCAGCTTCACCTTAGCTTCACCACTGCATCCCGCTCTCTCGGAGACGTTGTGGCCAGTCCTCTTTGCTCTTCTCCCCTGGCGATCCGGCTCCTTCTGGTTACTCGCATCCACCGCCATTGCGCCTACTGATACTTCCTTCACTCTAGGACAGCAAAGGCCCGTATTCGCCCATTGTGTGACGTCCTTGATCCCTATTCACAGTCCTCTGCATTTCTCATAACAGTGCTGCTGCGGCGCTCTCCCTCGGGGCCTACTATCTGGTGCAGACCCCGAGGCGGAAGGGTCCATTCATTTCTCCCATTGCCGGGACACTCTCCTTCCAGAACACTTTTCGGCATGGGGAAGCCCGATAGTCGCCAAACTAAACTCCCTTTTGACACAAAGAGAGCAGACACCCGCTCCAATGCCGACAAAACAGTCCTGCCGGCCGACACGTCGTCATCCAATCCTCCACCAGCCCCAGCGGATGAGGTTAAAACTCTTCTCTTGGCAATGCAACACAGCTTAACAGATCTCTCAAACAAGATGGACTCCATGAACACCCGCATGGATTATATAGTCCTGAAGGTGGAGAAGCACGACGAACAACTCAAGGAAGCAGAAAGGCGCATTTCCGATAGGGAGGATGCCACCTCTCAGGTGACACAATAAGTGGCACAAATGGATAAACTCCTTAAGATAATTGCAGCCAAAAACGAGGACCTGGAGGCCCGAAGCCGACGCAATAACATCCGCGTTACTGGAATCCCCGAAAGTGCAAATACCGGCCGGATGGAGGACTTCGTCGAACGTCTCTTATGTACCACCTTTGGAGCGGACGCTTTCTCCACCCAATTCATCGTGGAACAAGCTCATCGATCCCTGGGCCCCCGCCCAGCCCCAGGAACCACTCCGCGGCCGATAGTCGCCTGACTCCTAAATTACAAAGACCGAGATTCCGCACTGAAACTGGCCAGGGACCACAAAAACTTACAATTTGAAGGCGCCAACTTCTCCATATACCCTGACTTCACAATGGCGGTACAGGAGGCCCGACGTAAGTTCTTGCCAGCCAAGCAGAAGCTTCGCAAGCTGCAGATCGAATACGCCCTAATATATCCCGCCCGCCTGAGAGTCACTTACCGCGACAAACACCATTTCTTTACCAACAGCCAGCAAGTGGATGACTTTCTCCGAACCGTCAGGAAGAATACTCCGTCTAGGGATTCTCCAGATCGCCTTTCCCAATCCCCATCACTGAGTGCTGACTGATTACACCAAACTCTGGCTGTCTGACTCTATCTGGAATAACTAACTACGCTGGTGCTCCTACTTACCACCCTGGAGCTGTTTTGACTTGATGTGCCTCCGACTCCATTTTACCGTGGCCCTGGGCATGAGGCGGAGTCGCAGGTCCTCCCGCCATATCTCACTTGGGATGATCTAGAACTCTTTTCACCTTTATCTCCGATTGCAGATAAGTGCCAAGATTGGATGCTCTTCAAGTCCATAATTTCGTTGGTGAATGTTACTGGCATCGAATCCTTTTTTCTTTGCTTCTGTATGATATGTTTACCACTCGATTCATATCCTTTATGTTCTTTAGTTCATCACTGTAGATGTGTATTTTAACCTACAAACTTTGTTATGCCAAGCAACCCTCCCCCCCTTTACGGCCACCCTATCTCCCCGGTCCAACGGGAGAGGGCCCTTGCATCTTAAACGGGGGAGGTTTTCGTTGCACACTAGTGTACCCCCACACGGGAGTTCCCCCGAGAAAAACTTCTTGTACTATGACTCACTCCTTATTGCACTGTTGCAATATGTTAGTGGTTTTGGGTAAAGGTGGCAATACCGGCACGATTGGGGTGCCGCTGTGGGTGGGGGTGGTGGGAGGGTTTGAAGTAATTGTATTGTTTTCTTCTCTCAACAGGTAGAAGCAGGCTATTTACTGCAGGGCGCATTTTATAATGATTTGTACAAGGCATATTACATTCTTCCTAACATAAATTGGCATGTCTTCTCACACTGAGCCCTTACACCTTAACTTAATCACTTGGAACGTTAGAGGCCTTCGTGACCCCCGGAAATGCAGGCAAATACATACCTTGACAGGCATCATGTGCACCTAGCGGTGTTACAGGAAACCCATCTGGACCCAGCCCGTTCCCCTACATTCGCTAGTAAATGGGCAACCACACGAGTCTTCTCCTCCTATTCCACGTACTCTAGGGGCGTAGTTATACTTGTAAAACGGAACACTCCTTTTATTCTGGGGGGCACACAGCAGGACCTCCTGGGGTGAAGCTGTATGCTTTGGGGCATGCTGGGGAATCAGTCAGTCACGATAGTATGCTGTTATGGGCCAAATATTGATGACCCCAATTTCTACACTACATTATGGGGACGCATATTACAGGTGGGATCCACTCATATTATCTGGGGGGGAGATGTCAATACCGCTTTTAATCTGGCAGTAGACAGATCTAACCCTTCCCCCTTGCACTATACAAAAACACAAGAGGCCTTACAGGGAATACTCACAGCATACGGGCTCACAGACGCGTGGCGACACGTCCACCCTGAAAGAAAAGAGGGCACTCACTATACTGCCTTACATGCTTCCTGGGCTCGTCTGGATTACTGGGTGGTCTCCCGGGGGGCTGTCTCCTGGCTCCAGCAGGCCACTCACCTCGCCAGAACTTACTCAGACCACTCACCGGTGCTTATAACGATTGCCCCGCACAGCTCGTTGTCCACCCCTAGAATCTGGAGACTCATGCCAGAGGCATTTCTTGATACGGTGTTTAGGGCTGAGGTTGGAGAGGAAATCACCAATTTCTTTCAGACCAACATTGACTCGGTCTCCTCGATAGGTGTGGTCTGGGAGGCCTTTAAGATCACGATCCGAGGGGTTTGCATGGCCAAAAGCTTTGGGGTTTTGCGGGATCTACGTCGTACCCTCCACAGGCTAGAGGGCGAACTCAAGCAGCTGGAGGCTGACCTCTGGGGGGATAACTCAGGCCCTCGCCTCGCTTCCTTTAGAGAAAAACTCACTGAATATAAAGAGACTGCCGACTCTGAGGCACGCTTTTGGGGAAAATACCATGTCGCGCGCAGGTACGGGGAGGGTGAGCGCCCTGGTAGGCTACTAGCACAAACTATTCGTCTACCTAGATTTGCCAATTACGTTCTTGAGATTAAGGATTCTACCGGTGTGCGGCATAGGGACAGCCAGGACGTTCTTCATACCTTTACTGAATTCTATGCTGACCTGTATGGCACATGCAGAGATGAGCCCCCCGATTTCGGCTCGTTCTTGCAGGATATCACCCTCGGCTGGCTTGGTGATTCACAGCGGGAGTTTCTTGCTGCGCCCTTTGAGAATGACGAAATTCATGAGGCGATAATGCAAATGAAATCTGGTAAGGCCCCAGGCTCTGATGGCCTTCCTATCGACTTTTATAAGGCCTATATTGCCCAATTAATCCCAGTTCTCCAACTTGTCTTTAATGAGGCACAGGAGCTGGGCTGCCTCCCGCCATCTATGAGGTTGGCATTGATTTCGTCTCTCCTAAAGCCCGGTAAGCCAGCGGATTGTTGTGACTCCTACAGACCCCTATCCTTGCTTAATACGGATACTAAGATCCTCGCAAAGATCCTAGCTAATCGCCTCAGCTTATTAATGGAAAAATTGGTCCTTCCGGACCAAGCTGGTTTTATCCCTGGCCGGGCGACCTCACATAATCTTCGCACGCTCTTCTCCGCTCTCCGTACGACAGACTCAAAAATACCCTTGGCAGCTGTATTTCTTGATGCCACAAAGGCGTTCGATTCGGTGGAATGGGACTACCTTTTGGTAGTACTTCAAAACATGGGCATGCCGAAGGGATTTCTATCTTGGGTTCGCCTGCTCTACACCAATCCTGAGGCTAAGGTCCTCATTAATGGCCATTTCTCACCTTCCTTTCCCATCTCTCGTGGCACCCGTCAGGGGTGCCCGCTCTCACCTCTTTTGTTCGCCCTCGCGGTTGAACCACTCGCTGCCAAGATTCGACAATACCAGCAAGACAAAGCCCTTTGATGCCCACTTCGGCACATTCTGATTTCCCTATACGCGGATGACATCACACTATATGTCAGGGAACCTCAAATAAATCTCAACCCGCTGCTTCGCAAATTCGTGAGATTTGGGGGGCTATCCAAGATCCATATAAATTGGTCTAAGTCCCAAATTTTCCCTCTTACCACATCGGTCACGGAGTTTGCCCCAGACTTTCCCATTGTGTGGTGCCCTGAAGAGGTTAAACATCTCGGCATATACGTCACCGCGAATCGCGACGAATTAATGCGGCTCAATTACGGTTGTGCTCTGGATGGGATAAGGGACAATGTCACACGATGGATCGCCCTACCGCTATCCATTGCAGGACGCGTATCCCTGATCAAAATGGTCATTCTCCCTAAACTCCTTTACTTATTTCTGAACATACCCTATGACCCGGGGAAAGCTTTCTTCACGATGCTTCGAACAGAACTAATTCGCCTCACCTGGGGTGGTAAACAACCCAGAATAAAATGGGATGTCCTCACTAGACCATACTCGCAAGGGGGGTTCGACATACCAAATTTTGAACTTTACTATATGTGCACAGGCTCATTATGCCCATTTCTGGTTCAACCCCCCCAGATACATGCCTCAGGTGGCTGCCGAACACTGGTTATCTGATCCCATTCCACTGGAGGGCGCCATATTTACCGCCACTGCACCACGTACTGATGACCCATCCCCCATCACCAGTACGGTGAAGGCATGCCAAAACATTGTTACAAGAACCCGGGCCCCCATGTTATATTCACCCCTGCTCCCCCTGGTATATCACCCGAAAATGCCCGTCCTTCAGGAAGGAGTTTTTAAGAAAACCCAAGTTAAATATGGTATTAAAACCTGGGGGGATCTTTATCTTCATGGCACATTCCGTACCTCGCAGCAACTTTTCTCCACACAGCCACCTTCCCCCATGGACATCTTTTTATATATCCGATTGCGCCAGGGACTCAAGGAGCATACCCCTACCTACCCTCGAGAGCCCCCGGAGGTTACCCCTCTGCGCCTAATATTGCACAGGGACGCAGCGTCTCACCTGGTTTCTTCCCTATACCATACTCTGTACACCACTCAGAGCATCACACAGAACACTGCTAGGGATAAATGGTCCGTAGAATTGGGGCTGGTTCTTACTGATGAACAATGGAACTACTGTTGCAAACAGACGGAACAAAGCACGTCCAGTAGCCGTCTCCGCATTCTGCATTACAAATTCCTCCACCGCACATATTACACACCAGCTAAGCTTCATCGCTTTAAATTGCGCGACAATGATAGATGTGACCATTGTGGGGTTGCAGGGGCTGACTTCTTACACCTGGCCTGGGACTGCAGTGCTGTGCGGGAGTATTGGCTCCTGGTTTTCAAAGCCCTGGACCAAATGACATTGCTACATCTTCCGTTCACTCCCCTTTTTGCCCTCCTTGGTTATACCAAGGCACTAGCAGTGGCACACCGGAAATTCGTCTCCTTCAGTCTCCTCCTCGCCAAACGGCGCATAGCATGTAGGTGGGGTCGGGGCAGAGCACCTAAATTTAAGGACTGGATCCGAGACATGGTATTCTGGCAGGAACAAATGTACGCCTTTGCTGAACTGCTCCCCCTAACATCCCGTCCTCGTGACAATTGGGGGCCCCTTACGGCATATCTACTTTCTCATCCTCTTGATGGGTCCAACAACACACAGACTAATAATGTGACGCCTGCCTGAACCTCTTTAGGCATAATATATGTTTTTTAAATTCCCGTCCTTCCCCCCCTCATGGACCCACTTCAAAGGCTGAACACTGTTGCTGTATGCGAACTACAGTTATCATCATTGTACCGCCTCTGATGTTTTGCACTGATTTATCGCTCACTGTATTATTCTAGCCTCAATGCCTGCTTTGTTATTTCACTGTATTTGTCTAAAACCTGTATGCTCGTTATGATACATTGCCTGTACTTGTTTCTGCCTTTCTTGCTCTTGAAAATGCATAAATAATTTTTTTTTAAAAATAACAATTCAGAAAAGAATTCACGATCAAGGGGTGGGTCTCCCCAACGGGAGTCCTCTGAAAAGAAGTACAACCATAGGAATCGTGATAACATTTGGAAACCTGACAGGTATCAGGACACTGATACATGTTCCTTTCGTTCCTTTCAGGGTTCATCAAAACACTTGGGGGCATATTATCAAGGGCAGTATCGCCACTTTAGCGGCACTTTTTGCCGCTAAAGCGGCAATATTTTTATCGCCCTATTAGCAAGCTGTCGCTAAAAGCTGTTAGCGACAGCTTTATGGCAAAAGCGGCCTTTTTCTTGCCGCTTTGCATGTCAGCGATAATTATCGCTAATGACATGCAAAGTAGGCGTTCCCAACTAAAAGTGACTGAAAACAGTTGCAAACACAACTTCCCCCTATTAGCAATGCCCGCGAAGCGATAAAATAATTTGCGCTAACCGCGATTATCGCTGGAATCTAACACCTCTTTAAAACTTGACTTAACCATTCTAGTCAATGGGAGGTGGATTGTAAGGTTAAGTCCTCACCTGCCTATTAGCAAGCTTTTCATTAGCGCGTGGAATTTATCACTGGATTTCGCGCGCTATTGCTTGGTTTCGCCACTATCGCTGGATTTTCTATCGCCTTGGAGATAAGCGTTGATAATAACGCGTTATCTCCGCGATGTAATCCAGCGATAGCCGGCAATAAAAAAAACAGCGCTAAGTGCGCTTTGCGATAATTATCGCACAGCCTTGGTAATATGCCCCTTGGAGAGAGACGGCGATCAGAATAAATGCAGAAAGATCGACTAAAGACAAAAAGGGAAACACATCGAAATTCGGATTATATTATCAAACATGAAGAGCAACCTAAGGCAAAGCCTCAATTCAAAAAGAAGAAAGTAGCTGGCCTAAAAATTAGACATGTCCAGATTACTGAGGACTCAGCTTCTGAACGGGGCATGGGCTCTGACGATGCTAGACAGCGCGGAAGAAGTAACAATAGCTCGCCAGAACCGGAAGGATTTTCTGGTGACAGCAGTATTGAATGAACCCATCACGGTGGAAACACATGATATGAGAATTAGTGTCCCACATCGATTACATGAAATTACACTCCAGATAGGGGGGGACATCTCAAGAAAGGTTAAAGGTCTTTCTTAGGAGAAATTAACATATGGATATGACATACTGCTAGCAGAAAAAGATTGGCCGCCTGAGTTTGTGATGGATTGCCCAAAGGGGGAAAGCGTCATTTTGCCTGCTTTCTCCAACCTAATTCCAGAATCTTTAAAACATTCATACGCGCAGCAGTGGGTGCTAGCGCTACCTCGGGCATTATACCGCAACCATGTAGGGTGGGACGTGGAGTGGACTATTCACCACGAAATCCCATTAAAATCTACTACAAATCCACAGAGACAGTACCCTATAAAAAACGATGCAAAAAGACAGGTGAAAGAAATCTTAGACCAACTAGAATACCAAGGTGTAATTGAGACTTGCACCTCCCCAATGAACAATCCTTTGTTTCCAGTAATGAAACCTGACAACACCTATCGTCTAGTTTTAGATTACAGACATTTAAACACACGCACACAAACATTTGCAGTTCAAAATGCACATAGTGCCGCCTTAATGAATAACATTGTGCGGAAGAAATACAAAACAACATTAGATATCTCGAATGGATTCTTCTGCCAAAATATAGCTCCAGACAGCAGATATTTGACAACATTTTCTGCCCTCGGCACTCAGTGTCACTTTCGTCGTTTGCCTCAAGGGTATAAGAATTGCCCGGGTCTATTCTCAGCAAGAGTGTCAGAAATATTACAAACATGGGGGCGTGGTCTAGCGTCGCATGAAGTAGGATGTGTGCTCGGGGAGCTCCGTGCCACCGCCACCTTACATAGCATTTCAAGTGGCACCGTGGCACAGGGGGGCCCCCATGACAGACTTACTGGACATTGGGGAAGGTGTACACCTGGTGGCACAGACATTGAGTGCTACCGCCTCGAACAACAGTCTCCGAGCCCGGCACCGTCTGTGGCTAGGTCCGCGGCTGCCATCTTGGGACGCACGAAGATCCCTGGCGCCGGAAAAGACTTTGGCAATTCCCGGGGAAAAGAGGTACGTCGACCCTGGGCTGCACCGGGCGGCTCCATTGGCGGTAGAGTGCGGGCTGGACTGGCTCTCCAAAGACCATCCCAGGGCGACCCGTAGGCCGCCATCTTGGGCATATAAGAGGCAGAGCAGCAACAGGACCGCGATCCGGCAGCCTGCCGGTATAGCATAGGGGGCGTCGGCCCGGGCGGCGTGTGCATCGGTGGAAACCCGCAGTGAGACAGTGAGCGCTCCTCGTTCCCCCCCTTCAGCCCAGGGGAACCGCATCTCGACCTGCGCATTTGGGGATTGCGGCGGCCAGCCCACTAGAGGTTGAAGTTCGCACAGCACTACCCCCCCACAGGGAACAGAGATGAGGCGGTGCAGATGGCAACTTTGGCGCCTACTGGAGTGAGCCTGGGGCTTAAAGTTAGAGCTTGCAGGCCACACTCCCTGCGCACTACGAATGGGGGAGCGACCTGGCAGACCCTGAGAGGACAATCCAGCGAGAGCCAACTGAGATACAGCAGCGATAGTCACAAGGGACAAGGCGACACAGCAGGCCTAGGAACTGTCTGTGCACGGCACGGGATAGGCTATATAGAGTCCCCTCAGCTGCAAGACATTGAACCTAACTCGCAGGGGACTGGACCAGACAATCGCATGAGCGCTCCGGTTAGGACCACGCCACTTGGGACTTCGTGGAGGCGCTGTGTTTGTCCCCTCCCCATCTGGAACTGAGCTGCTGGGGCTGAGGGGGCACAGGACTTACACTACTATGGCTAGGTTACTGCACGGGTGATTCTCCCCCTATTGTCACGGCTAAAGGAAACAGATCTTGTGTGAAAGGCCAACTAAGGACTTGGATACAATCTCTAGCACTGCGACCTTGGCCCACTACTGCTGAACACAAATACTCCCTTTTCTTCAATCGCAGCACTACTAGGCCACAAGGGAAACAACACAGCCTGGCGAATTGTGCAACCGCACAACGCTTGTCACGCCCAGCGGACTGGGACTCCCGCTGGGACGGGCACCGCCCATGGACTATGCCACGTACCAAGACAGGAAAATATACTGCTGCAAACCTTGCTAAAAGCAACCCTGTGACGAATATATGACGTTACAATGTAAACAATTACAACGGATGCTTTACATCGCAGTTTTTACAACGCAACTACCATTACATCACATGATTTTACAATGCATACCATTACAACACATTTTTTAAACTACCATTACAACGCATTCCATTACAACGCGTACCATTACAATGCATAATACTTTTAGTGCAACAGTAGGGAAAGTGTTGGATAGCGTAGGGGTAAAAATTACTATTCCCACTCCAGTGAGTGCAACAGTAGGGAAAGTGTTGGATAGCGTAGGGGTAAAAATTACTATTCCCCCTCCAGTGAGTGCAACAGTAGGGAAAGTGTTGGATAGCGTAGGGGTAAAAATTACTATTCCCAACTACCCCAAAACCCATACCCACCCTAAAACTTGAAATTCTCCATTACTAACCTTATAATGCGTTGTGATGGCATGCGTTGTAATTGCATGCGTTGTAATGACATGCGTTGTAATGGCATGCGTTGTAATGGCATGCTATGTAAAAGCACTTGCGTTGTAAAAGTTGCGTTGTAAAGGCATTGCGATGTAATGCCTGCATTGTAATGGACGTTTCCCCCCAGTGACATCCTTGTGGCAAAAAACAACCACCCCCACAGAAGCCCCTATGGTGTCAACCCCGGAAGGAGCGTCCAAACCCCTCACTCAGGCCTTTATGACCAATTTCCTTCAAGAAATCAAAACGGAAATTGGCTCTCTTAACCCCTTCGATGCTCATGACGGAGCGGTTCCGTCATGAGCATCGGTTGGGCTGTGCTCATGACGGAACCACTCCGTCATGGCACCCACCCATGGGGGAAGCACTGGCGCTCCCCCCATGGGCAGCCCATCAACACCCCCAGGCAGGGATGGCAGCGGAAGAGTTTCCGCTGCCACCCCGACCCCCCCCCCTCGGCGATCCTGTGACGTCAGCGCGCACAGCGCGCGCCGACGTCATCAGGAAGCGCTGGACGCCTGGAAGCCATTTGCTTCCAGGCGTCCAGGAGGAGCAGAGGTGAGTCTTCTTGCTCCGGTGGGGCGGGGGGAGCATTTCACGATGCATTGAGGCATCAGGGGAGAGGAAAGAGTTTTTCCTCTCCCCTGATGTCTCAATGCAGGGCATTCCTGCTGCACAATCGCGCACAGCGTCGCGATCGTGCAGCAGGAATGCCCCCACTAGACACCAGGGATGTCTTTTCTTTGGAAAGGAAGCGACCCCTTGGGCAAGGGTCACTTCCTCTTGGGGGCATATTTATTGAAGACTTTTCTGCCCCCCCCTGGGGACAGATCGGCGCATTTTTTTGCGTTTCTGGCCCCAGGGGGGGCAGAAAAGCCCACTAGACACCAGGGCTGTTTTTAAATGTTGGCGGGTGGGGAATGTTTGGGTGAAAAGTCGTACCCCTTCCAGTGGATCGATTGTGTTGTGGCTTGGTGAGAGTGTTGGGAATCGGTGGAACTAGTGTTCCAGTAAGTTTGAAGATGATCGAAGCAGTGAAAGTGCTCAAAACAGCATTTTTTGTGAAGGCCCGGTTTGCAATGTTATCCAAAGGGCCGTTTTTGGGGTGCGTGGAGAAGTGGTTTTTAGGGGGTTCCAGTTGCTCGAGGTGAACAGGGCTTCTGTGAGTGATAGGGCGGGAGGTTTTGGGGGTGTGCAGGAATTTTGGGAGGAATCGATTGATGGGAAGGGTGTTTTTAGGCAATGAAAAGCCCACTAGACACCAGGGCTGTTTTTGAATGTTGGCGGATGAGGGATGTTTGGGTGAAAAGTCGTACCCCTTCCAGTGGATCGATTGTGTTGTGGCTTGTCGAGATTGTTGGGAATCAGTGGAACTAGTGTCCCAGTAAGTTTGAAGATGATCGAAGCAGTGGAAGTGCTCAAAACAGCATTTTTTATGAAGGCCCGGTTTGCAATGTTATCCAATGGGCCGGTTTTGGGGTGCGTGGAGAAGTGGTTTTTAGGGGGTTCCAGTTGCTCGATGCAAACAGGGCTTCTGTGAGTGATAGGAAGGGAGGTTTGGTGTGTGTGCAGCAATTTTGGGAGGAATCGATTGATGGGAAGGGTGTTTTGAGGCAATGTCGAGAAGGGGAAAACCACTGCCATAGGGGCCCATGTTAATCGCCAATTTTGCATGTTTGCGATTGGAGGGTGTTCCAGGTGCTTCCTAGTGGATTTGCTTAGCTGGGATCAGAGTGGGGAAGGTCTAGTTTTGATTGCGAGTGGTTTGAAGAAAATCCATGGAGGGGAAGGAGTGTTTTGGGCCTAGTTTCTGAGTGCGTTTTGACGTGATTTTAGGCCTTTTGGAGGTCGTGGTAATGCACGTTTTTGGGACGCTAATTTGGGGTGTTCCACCGAACTGGGAATGGGTTTAGGGGTTTGGGAGCAATGGTGGGAAGGTCTAGTTTTGTGGAAAAATAGCAGTTTGGTTGTAGGGGGAGGGGAAAGGGGAATTTGGCCCTGCTTGTAAGGTGCATTTTTGCCATAGGCTAACATTGGCGGCCGCCGAGGTCGCGGTAATGCATATTTTTGGGAGGCTATTTTGGGGTGTTCCACCGAATTGGGAATGGGTTTAAGGGGTTGGAAGCTATGGTGGGAAGGTCTAGTTATGGGGAAAAATAGTAGTTTGGTTGTAGGTGGAGGGGAAAGGGGAATTTGGGCCTGTTTACCAAAAAAAAATGGAAGCTACCCCTTGGGCAAGGGTCGCTTCCAGGGGGTATATTTTTTTTTAAATGTGTATTCTGCCCCCCCTGGGGACAGATAGGTCCGTTTTTTTGGCCTTTCTGCCCCGAGGGGGGCAGAAAACGCCACTAGACACCAGGGACTAATTTTAAAATTAAAATGGAAGCGACCCCTTGGGCAAGGGTCGCTTCCAAGGGGCAGATTTTTTTTATATGTGTATTCTGCCCCCAGGCCCGTTTTTTGCCCTTTCTGCCCCCGGGGGGGGGGGGGGGGGCAGAAAACCCCATGGTTGCTTCCAAGGGGGTAAAATTTGCTTAATGTTTTTTCTGCCCCTCCTGGGGACAGATCTTCTCCTCCTGGGGACAGATCTGCCCCTTTTTTTGGCCTTTCTGCCCTAGGCTGGAGGGGGGAGGCAGAAAACCCTACTAGGCACCAGAGATTTATTACTTTTGCAAGGGGGGCACATTTGTGTCTGCTGTTTTCTGCCCCACCTGGGGGAGAGATTGGCCTGGCAGACAACCTCACCCGATCCCTTGGGCAAGATCACCCCCATTTTTCTCAGCTCCTATTTGAAGGCCCATCTAGCCGATTGACCATTTGGGTAGTGACATAGCGTGTTATAATGTTAATTGTTTTATTTCTTGTGAATTGCAATTGTAATGCTTTATTTCTCCCTTTTTGTTCTAGTTCAAGGCTTTTACTCTTTAGACAGTTCGAGGTTGCGGTTTCGTTACTGGTGGTTCTGCTGTTTGTGTAGTTGCATGTGTTTGGTAAGAGACTTTTTTTTGTACAATGTAAATGAGTTTCATTTCTCTGCATGAATGTGTTTTTTTCAAATGGTGTAATAATGGCAGTATGTTTGGCTTCTGTTTTTTGAGTGTCAAAAACTTTTTGCATTTGTGCTCGATGTGTATTTTGTTGTCTTGTGAGTAATTGGTTTTGGTTTTTTTCTTTCTAGTGGGATATCGTTGGTTTTTGCTGTGTCTCTGCAGAGAAGGTGCTGGTGAGTGTAGCTGTCTCTTGCAAGTGAATTGTATAGTTTTTGAGTATATAGATCTTTGTGATAAAGGCACACATTTTTTTTACTTACTTATTTTGCACAGTGTTGGTTGTTGTTGACTTGTTTGTGCAGTCTCCTTTCTTAGTAAGGATAATGGCTAGCCGCAGGATTACTGCTCAGCAAGTTGTTGGTATGCTTTTTGAGTCTTCCTCTGACCATGGTTCAGAGACTGACTCTGCATCTGAGGCAGAGGAGGGAGGGGAAGATTCAGGCAGTGAGTTTTCTCTCCACATGGAATCATCGGATGATGAAGCTACTCTCACTGCGGATGAAGCTACTCTTAGTGCGGATGAAGGGCCTGTTTTAGAGGAGGACATTGATGTGCCGATAGTGCGGCAAGAGGCATCTGGGCTGCAGCCTGGGGCTGCAAGGCTTCCCGTTGAAAGTGCTGACCTCTGGGTTGCCCCAGGCATGGTGCAGCCGGCATTGCCAGACTTTACTGGTGTTCCAGGGTGCAGAGTGAATACTGAAAACTTTTTGCCGATAAATTTTTTTCCGTTGTTTATGGACGATGTATTTTTGGCAGAGATTGTTGAGCAGACTAATTTGTATGCCGAACAGTTTTTGAGGGACAACAGTGCCAGCCTTAAGCCCCACTCTAGAGCTACCCGGTGGTCTCCCACAAATCTGGAAGAGATGAAGAAGTTCTTGGGTTTAACTTTTTTGATGGGCTTGCTAAGGAAGCCATCAATGTCTTCATATTGGTCTACCAGTCCCTTGATGGCAACGGCTATATTTCCGGCAGTCATGAGTCGTGATAGGTATTTGCGTCTGCTTCGGATGCTGCATATTGTCGATAATGGTTTAGCGTTGCCACGAGATCACCCTCATTGTGACCGTCTTTTTAAGATTCGGCCTGTCATTGATCACTTTGTAGATCGATTTTCTGAGATCTATGCTCCAGGGAAAGAAATAGCAGTGGATGAGTCTTTGGTCTTGTTCAAGGGCCGCTTGGTTTTTAGGCAATACATTCCTAGCAAGAGGGCACGCTATGGAATTAAGATGTATATGCTGTGTGACAGTAGGACAGTAGGACTGGATATGTCTCTAATTTCAGGGTGTACACCGGTAAGGAGTCCAGGATTAACCCCCTGGTTGTCCGTCCACTTTTGGAGTGACTGAGAAAATTGTGTGGGAACTTAGTAGAGGACTTTTTAACAAAGGTCACCATGTAGATAACTTCTACACTGGTGTGCGGTTGTTCAGGGAATTGGCCAAAGTGGACACTGTTGCTTGTGGCACAATCCGCTCTAACCGTAAAGGTTTCCCAAAAGAACTTGTTTGTCAAAAGCTTGTGCGGGGACAGTGCAGTGCGTTGCGTTGCGAGGAACTTCTAGCTGTGAAGTTTTCAGACAGGAGAGATGTGTACATGCTGACTACCATGCATGATGAAAGCACTTCACCTGTGACTGTTTGGGGTCAGGTTGCCGAAGCGCGCAAACCTGTGTGCATTTTAGACTATAATAGGCACATGAGTGGTGTTGATAGGGTAGATCAGAGGTTGGAACCTTACACTGCTCTTCGTAAGGCTTACATTTGGTATAAGAAGTTGGCTATCCATCTTTTCCACTCGGCAACCTTTAATGCTTTTGTTGTATTCAAGGATTCTTGTCCTGAGTCAAAGATGACTTTTGCGAAGTTTCAGGAGGCTGTAATAGGCAGCCTTGTTGTAGTGGAACAGGCAAGTGTTCCTAGAGTAGGAGTGGTGGAGGATCTGGCTAGATTGAAAGATCGCCACTTTCCTGATCACATTCCTCCCACACCCTCAAAAGACTTTCCCAGTAGGAGATGTAGAGTCTGTTGGCGAAGAGGTACGCGGAAGGAGACTCGTATGTACTGCCCCGAGTGTCCTTCTAACCCTGGGCTGTGTGTGCCTGCTTGTTTTAGAACGTACCACACGCAAAAGAATTTTTAGGAGCATCCATGAGTGGTAAAGTGAACTGCCTGGTCTGTATTGTTTAAAACATTTTGTTCAGTTTCAAGGTTGGCATTAGTGCAATGTATTTAGTTTCAGATTTTGTGTTAGTAGATTTGTATCTATTTGCAATTTGTTTGTGTTTTCTTTTTTGTATAAAAAAATCCTAAATGTGATTGCGGTGTGTGTAGGCTGGCGCTTGGCTGGCGGTGTGCGTGGACTGGCGCTTGGCTGGCGGTGTGCGTGGACTGGCGATTGGCTGGCGGTGTGCGTGGACTGGCGCTTGGCTGGCGGTGTGGGTGGACTGGCGCTTGGCTGGCGGTGTGCGTGGACTGGTGCTTGGCTGGCGGTGTGCGTGGACTGGTGCTCGGCTGGCGGTGTGTGAGTAGTGACTTGCTGCTGGTCACTACACACACTGCTAGCCGAGCGCCACTCCACGCAATCCGTCAGCTTGTGTGGTTGCTGTGTCAGGAATGTGGGCGTGTGAAAGTGATGGGCCCTTGAATGGCGCTGTCTGCTGGTGTGAGTGTTGTAATGTGATGGGCCCGCGGCTGGCAGTGTGAATGGTTTTGTATTTGTCACACGTATGAAAGGTGTATGAATGGCCTGTAAAGAGGTTGGTGCCTTGTCGTGGCTTTACAGCTCACGAGCTGTAAGTCAATGGTTCAGTTTCTCGTCCTTTCAATTATTAACAGTGCATTTCATTTTTGTGAAATCACTTGTTAATACTATTGTATATACTGAACCATCACTCACCCTCGTGCCAAATCCAACCGGTATGTATGTGTGCTTGAGGAATAGATGGTTGTGCAGTAATATTTGTCTTTTCTGTCTTTCTCAAGCAGGGTGTACCTTGTCCCTTTTTGTGAATGTTGTAATGTGTTGGTTTCATGCCTGGTGGTGTGAATGGTCTTGTGTGTATCACGTATGAAAGGTGTATAAATGGCCTGTAAAGAGGTTGGTGCCTTGCCGTGGCTTTACAGCTCACGAGCTGTGAGTCAATGGTTCAGTTTCTCGTCCTTTCAATTATTAACAGTGCATTTCATTTTTGTGAAATCACTTGTTAATACAATTGTATATACTGAACCATCACTCGCCCTCGTGCCAAATCCAACCAGTATGTGTGTGTGCTTGAGGATTAGAAGGCTGTGCAGTAATATTTGTCTTTTTGTCTCTCTGCCAAGGAGTACATTACATCTAAGAAAAACCTACCAATTGTAGATATTGTCGTAAACTAAACACCCATGGGAGTACATGGTGATGTCTCTCTTTGGATCCCAACAAGTTATCTTACCCACAATGTCCTGCAAAACTCAAAATGTGACTGTCACATTTTCCTTGCATTATTGTGCCAAAAGTTTCACGCTTCAAAAAGAAACAACAAATTTCCTACCACACAGCATTTCTCCAAGTATCCCAATAGAAATGGAACCTCACTTGTGTGGATGGGCCAAGTACCCGTGGCAGGGAAGGGCCCAAAACGTATTGTGGAGACATCAAAATTACCTATTTTGAAAGGACCTGGTTTTGCAAGGGGGGACCCATGAGTTTTTGGCACCGGGCTCGGCGGCCATTTAGGGAAACCTACCAAACCCACACATTTCTAAAAACTAGACACCCAGGGGAGTCCAGCGAGGTATGGCTTGTGTGGGTCCCCCAAAATGTTCCTACCCTGAATCCCCTGCAAACCTCAAATTTAGCCGAAAAAAACACTTTTTTCTCAAATTTCTGTGTGGGAAAGTACTGGAATCTGCGTGGATCCACAAATTTCCTGCCACCCAGCGTTTCCCCAGGTCTCCCGATAAAAATGGTACCTCACTCGCGTGGGTGGGTCAAGTACCCGCGACAGGCAAGGGCCCAAAACCTATTGAGGCGACATCAAAATGACCTATCACAAAACAACCTGGTTTTGCAAGGGGGGTCCCATGAGTTTTTGGCCCCGGGCTCAGCGGCCATCTAGGGAAACCTACCAAACCCACACATTTCTGAAAACTAGACACCCGGGGGAGTCCAGCGAGGTATGGCTTGCATGGGTACCCCAAAATTTTCCTTCCCAGAATCCCCTGCAAACCTCAAATTTAGCTGAAGAAATCACTTTTTTCTCGAATTTCTGTGTGGGAAAGTTCTGGAATCTGCTTGGATCCACAAATTTCCTACCACCCAGTGTTCCCCCAGGTCTCTCGATAAAAATGGTACCTCACTCGCGTGGGTGGGTCAAGTACCCGCGACAGGCAAGGGCCCGAAACCTATTGAGGCGACATCAAAATTAACTATCACAAAACAACCTGGTTTTGCAAGGGGGGTCCCATGCGTTTTTGGCCCTGGGCTCGGCGGCCATCTAGGGAAAACTACCAAACCCATACATTTCTGAAAACTAGGCACCCGGGGGAGTCCAGCGAGGTATGGCTTGCATGGGTCCCCCAATGTTTTCCTACCCAGAATCCCCTGCAAACCTCAAATTTAGCTGAAAAAATCACTTTTTTCTCAAATTTCTGTGTGGGAAAGTTCTGGGATCTACGTGGATCCACAAATTTCCTCCTACCCAGCGTTTCCCCAGGTCTCCCGATAAAAATGATACCTCACTCGCGTGGGTGGGTCAAGTACCCGCGACAGGCAAGGGCCCGAAACCTATTGAGGCGACATCAAAATTACCTATCACAAAACAACCTGGTTTTGCAAGGGGGGTCACCTGGGTTTTTGGCCCCGGGCTCGGCGGCCATCTTGGGAAACTACCAAACCCAAACATTTCTAAAAACTAGACACCCGGGGAGTCCAGCTAGTATGGCTTGCATGGGTCCCCCAACGTTTCCTACCCAGAATCTCCTGCAAACCTCAAATTTAGCTGAAAAATCACTTTTTCCACATATTTTTGTGTGGAATCACCGTGCCGACACAAATGTCCTACCCCACAGAGTTCCCCTCAGTCTCCCGAGTAAAATGATACCTCACTTGTGTGGGTGGGGCAAGGGCCTGTGACTAGGAAGAGTCCAAAACATAGGGATTAAGGGTATAGCACCGAGAATTCTAAGCGCTACATTTTTTTAAAAATACGTTTTTAGCCACTTCTGCATTGGACACCCATGCAAGTGAGGTATCATTTTACTCGGGACACTAAGGACAACGCTGTGGGGTAGGACATTGGTGCTAGCACGGTGATTCCACACAAAAATATGTGGAAAATTTGTTTTTTCAGCTATATTTGAGGTTTGCAAGGTATTCTGGGTAGGGAAACGTTGGGGGATCCACGCAAGCCATACCTCATTGGACTCCCCAGGGTGTCTAGTTTTCAGAAATGTGCGGGTTTGGTAGGTTTCCCTAGATGGCGGCGAGCCCGGGGCCAAAACCCCAGGTGCCTCCCCCCAAAACCAGGTAGTTTTGTTATAGGTAATTTAGAAGTATCCACAGTACGATTTGGGCCATTTCCTGTTGCAACCACTATGCCTACCCACACAAGTGAGGTACCATTTTTATCGGGAGACCTGGGGGAACGCTGGGTGTGAGGAAATTTGTGGATCCACGCAGATTCCAGAACTTTCCCACAAAGAAATTTGAGAAAAAAGTGATTTGTTTCAGCTAAATGTGAGGTTTGCAGGGGATTCTGGGTAGGAAAACGTTGGGAGACCCACGCAAGCCATAGCTTGCTGGACTCCCCCGGGTGTCTAGTTTTCAGAAATGTGTGGGTTTGGTAGGTTTCCCTAGATGGCCGCTGAGCCCGGGGCCAAAAACTCATGGGACCCCCCTTGCAAAACCAGGGTTGTTTTGTGATAGGTAATTTTGATGTCGCCTCAATAGGTTTTGGGCCCTTGCCTGTCGCGGGTACTTGACCCACCCACGCGAGTGAGGTACTATTTTTATCGGGAGACCTGGGGGAATGCTGGGTGGCAGGAAATTTGTGGGTCTACGCAGATTCCAGAACTTTCCCACACAGTAATTTGAGAAAAAAGTGATTTTATTTCAGCTAAATTTGAGGTTTGCAGGGGATTCTGGGTAACAGAACCTGGTGAGAGCCAGTCAAATCACCCCATCCTGGATTCCCCTGGGTGTCTAGTTTTCAAAAATGTATAGGTTTGCTAGGTTTCCCTAGGTGCCGGCAGAGCTAGGGTTCAAAATCTACAGCTAGGCACTTTGCCAAAAAAGGGTCAGTTTTCACTGTGAAAATGTGGTGTGTCCACGTTGCGTTTTGGGCCGTTTCCTGTCGCGGGCACTAGGCCTACCCACACAAGTGAGGTACTATTTTTCTCTGAAGTCTTCGGGGGACGCGGGTGGGTGGTATTTTGTGGATCCACGCAGATTCCAGAACTTTCCACCACAGAAATGTGAGGAAAATGTGTTTTTTGGATACATTTTTAGGTTTGCAAGGGATTCTGGGTAACAGAACCAGGTGAGAGCCAGTCAAGTCACCCCATCCTGGAATTCCCTGGGTGTCTAGTTTTCAAAAATGTATAGGTTTGCTAGGTTTCCCTAGGTGCCGGCAGAGCTAGGGTTCAAAATCTACAGCTAGGCACTTTCCAAAAAAAGGGTCAGTTTTCACTGTGAAAATGTGGTGTGTCCACTTTGCGTTTTGGGCCGTTTCCTGTCGCGGGCACTAGACCTACCCACACAAGGGAGGTACCATTTTTCTCGGACAAATTGGGGGAACGCGGGGTGGGTAGAAATTTGTGGATCCACGCAGATTCCAGAACTTTCCACCACAGAAATGTGAGGAAAATGGGTTTTTTTGGACAAATGTTTAGGTTTGCAAGGGATTCTGGGTAACAAAACCTGGTGAGAGCCAGTCAAGTCACCCCATCCTGGATTTCCCTGGGTGTCTAGTTTTCAAAAATGTATAGGTTTGCTAGGTTTCCCTAGGTGCCGGCAGAGCTAGGGTTCAAAATCTACAGCTAGGCACTTTGCAAAAAAAGGGTCAGTTTTCACTGTGAAAATGTGGTGTGTCCACGTTGTGTTTCGGGCCGTTTCCTGTCGCGGACACTAGGCCTACCCACACAAGTGAGGTACCATTTTTCTCAGAAGACTTTGGGGAACGCGGGATGGGTGGAAATTTGTGGATCCACGCAGATTCCAGAACTTTCCACCACAGAAATGTGAGGAAAATTTGTTTTTTTGGACAAATGTTTAGGTTTGCAAGGGATTCTGGGTAACAGAACCTGGTGAGAGCCAGTCAAGTCACCCCATCCTGGATTCCTCTGGGTGTCTAGTTTTCAAAAATGTATAGGTTAGCTAGGTTTCCCTAGGTGCCGGCAGAGCTAGGGTTCAAAATCTACAGCTAGGCACTGTCCAAAAAAAGGGTCAGTTTTCACTGTGAAAATGTGGTGTGTCCACGTTGCGTTTTGGGCCGTTTCCTGTCGCGGGCACTAGGCCTTCCCACACAAGGGAGGTACCATTTTTCTCGGACGACTTGGGGAAACGCGGGGTGAGTGGAAATTTGTGGATCCACGCAGATTCCAGAACTTTCCACCACAGAAATGTGAGGAAAATGGGGGTTTTTGACACATTTTACGGTTTCAAGGGATTCTGGGTAGCAGAACCTGGTGAGAGCCAGCCAAGTCACCACATCCTGGATTTCCCTGGGTGTCTAGTTTTCAAAAATGTATAGGTTTGCTAGGTTTCCCTAGGTGCTGGCATAGCTAGGGTTCAAAATCTACAGCTAGGCACTTTCCAAAAAAAGGGTCCGTTTTCACTGTGAAAATGTGGTGTGTCCACGTTGCGCTTTGGGCCATTTCCTGTCGCGGGCACTAGGTCTACCCACACAAGTGAGGTACCATTTTTCTCAGAAGACTTTGGGGAACGCGGGGTGGGTGGAAATTTGTGGATCAACGCAGATTCCAGAACTTTCCACCACAGAAATGTGAGGAAAATGTGTTTTTTTGGACACATTTTTAGGTTTGCAAGGGATTCTGGGTAACAGAACCTGGTGAGAGCCAGTCAAGTGACCCCATCCTGGATTCCCCTGGGTGTCTAGTTTTCAAAAATGTATAGGTTTGCTAGGTTTCCCTAGGTGCCGGCAGAGCTAGGGTTCAAAATCTACAGCTAGGCACTTTGCAAAAAAAGGGTCAGTTTTCACTGTGAAAATGTGGTGTGTCCACGTTGCATTTTGGGCCGTTTCCTGTCGTGGGCACTAGGCCTACCCACACAAGTGAGGTACCATTTTCGCTGAAGACTTTGGGGAAAGCGGGGTGGGTGGAATTTTGTGGATCCCCGCAGATTCCAGAACTTTCCACCACAGAAATGTGAGGAAAATGGGGTTTGTTTGACAAATTTTTAGGTTTGCAAGGGATTCTGGGTAACAGAACCTGGTGAGAGCCAGTCAAGTCACCCCATCCTGGATTCCCCTGGGTGTCTAGTTTTCAAAAATGTATAGGCTTGCTAGGTTTCCCTAGGTGCCGGCAGAGCTAGGGTTCAAAATCTACAGCTAGGCACTTACAAAAAAAGGGTCAGTTTTCACTGTGAAAATGTGGTGTGTCCACGTTGTGTTTTGGGCCGTTTCCTGTCAGGGGCACTAGGCCTACCCACACAAGTGAGGTACCATTGTTCTTGGAAGACTTTGGGGAACGCGTGGTGAGTGGAATTTTGTGGATCCACGCAGATTCCAGAACTTTCCATCACAGAAATGTGAGGAAAATGTGGTTTTTTTGACAAAGTTTTAGGTTTGCAAAGTATTCTGGGTAACAGAACCTTATGAGAGCCAGTCAAGTCACCCCATCCTGGATTCCCCTGGGTGTCTAGTTTTCAAAAATGTATAGGTTTGCTAGGTTTCCCTAGGTGCTGGTAGAGCTAGGGTTCAAAATCTACAGCTAGGCACTTTGCAAAAAAAAGGTCAGTTTTCACTGTAAAAATAAAAGTGTGTCCACGTTGCGTTTTGAGCCGTTTCCTGATGCGGCCACTAGGCCTACCCACACAAGTGAGGTACCATTTTTATCGGGAGACTTAGGGTAACACAGAATTGTAGAGCAACTGTTATTACCTTTTGACTTTCGATGCATTTCTGCCTTCCAAATGAAAGACAATGTGTAAAAAAGAAGTCATTTTCAAAAATGACCTATAATTCTCATGCTAGTATGGGTACTCACAATTTCGGAAATGTGCAAATATCTACTGTTTCTAAACTCTATATTTTGTTCCCATTTCAGAAATACATAGGTGTCTTTCATACCGATTTTTCCACGTATATATTTTCCCAAATGAATTGCTCTATACCCCGTACATAATAAAAAAGCATTGCAAGACGCTGCTCAGTTATTGGCTCAGGATTCGTCGGGGTCTTGGTGAACCTATAAGTCCTATATATCCCTACAACCAGAAAGGTCCAGCGGATGTAACGGTATATTGTTTTCAAACAGCTCTTATAATTTGAAGAAGTTACAGGTGAAAACATTGGCACAAATGGCTGTTTTTTTCAAATAATTTTCAATTTTTCCTATATTTAACTGTTAGTTTCTATAAAGAAACCTTGAAGGATCTACACAAAAAATAGCAAAAATAGGCTATGTCCCAGAAAAATGCCAAAACTGTGTAAAAATGTTTGGTTTTCTGACAAAAGTCTGCTTGTCCCTGAAAGCTGGGAAAATGGTGATTTCAGCACCACAACCCCTTTTTTGATACCATTTGCAGGGGAAAAACCAGAAGCTTTCATCTGTAGCCCTTTTTTCCCATTTTTCAAAAAAAAATAAAAAATTTGATATCTTTAGAATCCCATGATGTTGGAAGAAAAGGACGCAAATTTGGCGTGGATACCTTATGTGGTCAAAATGTTACAGGGGCCTAAGTGCGAGCTATCCCAAATAGCCAAAAAAAGGCTTAGCACAGGGGGGGAAAAGGCCTAGCAGCGAAGGGGTTAAAACAGAATTTTAGGCGTGTCTCAAGGAGATGAAGAAGGATATAACTGAGATAGGGGAGAAAGTCGACAATTTAGAGCGGACTGTAGACAATCGTACGGAAGAGCAGGAACAACTTTGGAAGTGACTATCAACCCTCGAGGAACAACATATCACACTCCAGATTAAGCAAGAAGATTTGGAAAATAGAAGCCGGCGAAACAACTTACGAATCAGAGGCGTTCCTAAGGGAGCGGAGGGACCAAACATTATAACCTTTGTCACCGAGTTACTGCAGGACATTAGGGGAGATGACGACGCCTCCTCACCAGCATTGGATAGGGCCCATAGGGTTCCTGCTCCTAAAGGTCGTCCTGAACTGCTCCCAGACATCCTCACTAGAGTTCATTTCTTTACAGAAAAGGAAGCTATACTACAGGCCTCTCTGAACAAAACCAAATTGTCATACAAGGGCTACACCATACAGCTCTTCCAAGACCTCTCTCCAGTAACACTCAGGAGACGCAGAGACTTTAAGCCAATCACTGACAAGCTTCGCAAGCTTGGCATCAGATATCGATGGGGACACCCCTTCGCCCTTATCTTCACTTGGGAAAACAAACGGAGAGCGTTGCGCTCCCTTCAGGAAGCTAAACAACTTCTGCAAATCTCTGGCTCACCTGGGGCCTCTGACTCGCCCACCTCCCAGCCTGCGGACAGACAGCCTGCGCGTCCTGAATGGGCCGAGGTCCTTACACAGCGTCGAGGAACCAGGGGCGGGGGTCGAACCTCTGCTCAGGCCAAACAAGACATTATAAAGCATCTCCGCTCCATGGATGATGAGACAGCATCTGCCCCCTCACAGGAAGCAACTGAATGACAACACTGTTGGACAGGGTTGAATTGGATCTGGTCGATTTTGGACTTTCCCTTGAAGATGCCCCTCTGCTTCTATCTTTACATACAATGAACAGTCACCCCCCCCTGCCCGGCATTGGCTTGGCGGCTGGATGGACGGACCCCCGGACAAAAAATTGTACCTGCCCCGCTGAACCTACCCTCCCAGACTCTATTCCAGAGAGAGTGACACCTCTGGAATGGCACGCGCGATGGCGCTTTGCCCTTCCCGAGACTGGAACAGACTTTGTTGGCCCAGTTGGCCCCCAATTGCTGTTGTTTTTTTCTCTTTTCCTTTGTTTTTTTCAGTCTTTTTCTTCTTTTTCTTTTTCCACACTGGAGGGGCAGGGGGACGTTGTATCCCGAGTAGACAGGCTCTCTCACTGAAACAGCTGGGTCATTGGATTACTTTACCGTACAACCCCCTGTATACAGAAGGAATTTCCTCGATCAACATCGCAATAGCCACTCTGGCAGGACAGAGTCCTATGCCAGGATTATCAGACATCCTCCCCAACAATGCAATACAAGAGGCTGTATTACACATCACCAATGACCTCTGGCCCCCATTTAAAGATCCTTTCCCCTAACGTAAAGGGTCTTAATGCCCCACAAAACGTCGTCGGATTTGGCGTTATTTGTTGTTCCAGGACCCAGATATAATATTCCTGCAGGAGACGCACCTTCTTAAAGCAGACACCCACCGCATGGCCCACCCCAAATACCCTACACAATGCTGGGCGTCTTCGCTAACGAAAACAGCAGGTGTGGCAATTCTGTGCAAAGCTGGGATCACCAGAGGTAAAGCGCGAGCGGAGAAAGGAGGGGAGGACAGATACATAAAACTAGATGTCCAATTGGGGACACAAATGCTCACCCTTTTCAACGTCTATGCACCCAACCAGGCTCAGAATTCCTTCCTCAGAAACCTGTTGAAGGAACAGATACAACACTTGGAGCACCCACTTATTTTTGGGGGGGACCTGAATCTGGTATGGAGCGCGTAACACGACAGTAGCACTAGTTCATTTCAGGGAACCGTAGCTATGTCAGCAGCACTAAAGCGCATGATTACTGACTTAGGTCTGATTGACACATGGCGATACCACTCTCCTGACTCACGCGACTTTTCTTATTATTCACACGTACACTGTTCTTACTCTTGAGTAGACCACTTATTCATCTCCCACTCTTTTAGTGTGAGCTGTGATGGCTGTTTCAATGTTGGATATCTCAATTTCAGACCATGCCCACGTAGAGTTGATGCTGTGCATCCACACTCACTCCGCGCGACACGCCCCCGCTGGCGCCTCCCTCCATATGTCTTGCGCGACCCGGTAGACCTTGCGGATATCAAAACGGCAATACTAGCATACTTCAAGTCCAATGACCTGCCCGAAACACCCTACCCAATAGTGTGGGATGCCTTTAAGCGACCATTAGGGGAGAAATCACATTGATCGCAATAGCACGAACCCGAGAAGCCCGACTGGTAGAAAACAAGCTGACTAGCGACATAGAGTCATTAGAGAGGGTAGACCAGGAAACACCTTCACGTATTCACAAACGACGATTGGCCATACTCCGGGGACAATTAAGAGCACTTAGAACCAATAAGGCAGAACGAGCATTGCTGACATTGAAACTAAAATATTATGACGGAGGAGATAAGGTAGGGGCAATCTTGGTGCACCAATTGAGACAGAAGGCAGCAAAAGAACACATTTCTAAAATCAAAACGACAAATAATACATGGGGCATAGCGGCAAAGGATAAACTAGCAGCCTTCCAAGCATACTTTACTGATCTCTACACCCAAGATGCTCCCCAACCGATGCAGATACGGACAGTTCTAGACAATTGCTCACGGACCCCATTAGATAAACAACACTCACAACTCCTCGAAGATCCAATTATGCTAGAAGAACTCAAGCGGGCTCTAAAAGGGCTACCAAGAGGAAAAACACCAGGCCCAGATGGACTACCAGTCCATTTCTATCGCATCTTTTTACCAGAAATCCAAGACCAGTTACTGCGCCTTTTTAACTCATTCATAGAAATAATGGGCCCGACAGCCACAATGAACATGGCGGAGATCGCACTCATCCCTAAACCTGGCAAAGACCATGCCCTGTGCTCTTCTTACCGCCCCATCGCGCTCCTAAACACAGACTTAAAAATATACACAAAAATACTCGCCAACCGTATAGAACCACACTTGCTGGGACTTATTGACCCGGACCAGGTAGGGTTTATACGACACCGCCAGGGGGCGGACAATGTCAGACGAATAGCTCACCTGGTAGAAAAGGCACACCACTGGAATATTCCGGCCTGCCTGCTATCGCTAGACGCGGAAAAGGCCTTCGATCGGGTTGAATGGGACTTCTTAAGTGCTGTCTTACAGAAGATTGGACTGGGCCCCATTATGATCTCCAGGATAATGACGTCATACGTCTCCTCGCAAGCTCAGGTCAGAGTCAACGAGCAGCTTACAAACCTGATACACATACACAGGGGCACTACACAGGGCTGACCTCTCTCCCTCCTGCTCTTCGCCCTCGTGGTGGAACCACTAGCCATGGCAGTATGACAATCGGGCGACATCAGTGGTATCCGTTTCGGGGGAACAGAGCACAAAATAGCTCTGTTTGCAGATGACCTGTTGCTCACCTTGTCAAAACCACGTACATCACTACCGGCCCTTCTTAAGCTTCTGCAACTGTTTGAAGCAGCCTCGGGTCTCAAGATAAACCCCACTAAGTCCTGGGCGCTGAACCTCACCATCCCCGCGGCAGAGCTACCGGAGCTCCAATCTCTTACACCTTTTCAATGGGCCAAACACTCAATTCGATATCTTGGACTTAATCTAACACCCACGGTGAACACATGGACACAGGCTAATTGGCGGGACTATAGAAAAGCAATCTGTGAAGACTTGCACGCATGGAGGTCCTTACCGATATCATGGCTAGGTCGGTTGAACGAGATCAAAATGACTGTCCTTCCCAAACTTTTATATTTATTACAAACATTGCCTACACCAATACCTCAATCTCATATCTTAGGTCTACAATGGGATCTAACGAGCTTTATCTGGGGGGGACAAGCGACCACTCTTCTCAAATAAACTCCTCATGCTACCTCATGATAAAGGGGGATTAGCCTGCCCCAACATTCTAGAATACTATTGGGCGGCACATTTACGCTACATTTCTGAATGGACGGTCCGTGAGAGCGAAAAGCACTGGTTCCATATGGACAGGGCTGTCGCTTGCAGACCCAAATGGGATTTAGCATGGCTCCCACCAGGCTCTAGACCGTGCACGCATATATAGCTACCCCTACAAAAACAGTGCTAGAAAACTGGGACAAAATCGCGATCTTCAGGGGCTTAACTTCCTTTCCGTCCCCGAATACCCCCCTGGCACGTAACCCAAGCTTCCCACCAGCGCTAAAACCACACTCCTTCCCGGCATGGTCTGATGGGGAATGTCGGGTAATTTGAGATCGAGGGCGATCAATTTAAATCTTTTGACCAATGTAAAAAGGAATTCCGTATTCCGGAACACGCCTGATTGCAATATCTTCAAATACGACACTGGCTGCATGTATAGCCTAACGCCCAGGGAGCGACCCGACCCTTCACTCCATTTGAAACATTAGCTCGGTCCTACGACAGATCCAAGGGCTTGATCTCCTGCACATATCACGTCTTGCAACACTCTGCCCTGAGCAACCCCCACACTTACCAAACATGTTGGCAAACGCACAGCGAGGTCGAACTCTCCCCGAAACAGTGGGAACAACTGTGGCAGGACATACCGACCACATATAGAAGTATAGCACAACGCGAGACGGCATATAAAGTCATGACACAATGGTACTATACTCCTCAGCGATTACATAAAATGTTTCCCGATACCCTGCCCACTTGTTGGAGATGTAACAGTGCAATCGGAGAATTTTTGCACATATGGTGGCACTGCCCGCTGCTAACCACCTACTGGAAGGAAATCCTTAGTCACATCAAGGATGTTGTTGGATTTCCTATACCTGAAAATCCAGTGATGATCGTCGTGGGGCTCAGGCCTACGACTCTCCTTGCCATGACTCAAGCTGACTGGCGCGTAATATTACATATGCTGGGAGCGGCCAAACAGATAATAGCACTATACTGGAAAAAAACAGATACACCGCCCATTGCCCTATGGTTGATTCACCTTTGGCATACAATGGCTATGGAACTCCTTATGGCCTGAATTACCTTCACAACAAATAGATTCACAACTATATGTCAGCCACTGTTAAACCATTTTTCTACATTAGAGTACACCTGCTTCAACCCACCTAAACTTTGGGCGTTGCAACTTTTTGAGGATGGTTACGTTTCCATGCAAGAGGACGAACAATCTAATGTTAGTCAGGCTGCCCCTGCAGAGAGCCCAATATCTACTCATTAGCATGTTTATTATGGTAGCTCCCAACGCCCCCACTCCCCTTTTTTTATTTGGGGTTTTTCTTTCTTTGTTATCTTCGATATTTATCAGCTTGATCAAAGAGTATATTTGAAAGTGAAATGTTAAATGACATGTTATTATTGTGAATCAGGCGCAGAAACTGGACAGTGTATTTTTGCCTAGCAGCAAACTGTCTGCCATTAATATTCTACGAGACTGTCCTTTTCTCGTTCTAACGTAGATAATTTATTTTCAATAATAAGAATTTACACATCAAGAACACACACAGTCCACGTGCAGGGTCTCACTCTTGGTTGCTGCTGTAAAAAAGTATTTACAACTTCACTTCACATGAGCATTTTCAAAACTGATGCAGAGGACTAAAGAGTATTTACAGAAAGTTGTCAACTGGAAGTGACAGTTTATATTTCATTAAATATATGAGAATATGTGTTAGTGGTGCAATTAAAAAATATATATATATTACAAACATGCGATGAGGAGGCAGTGTCCTATGTAGACGACATCTATCTGACGGACGATGAATTACTTGAACCCTTGAGCAGGGTGATCAAGATAATTGTGGGATTCGCAAATTTGGGCTACAAATTTAATTTTAAAAAATCTAAAATTGCCCATCTCAATGTCCTGTTCTTGGGATATGAGCTCTCAAGTGAAGGCAAGAGCCTAGCAGCCAACGTTTTAGAAAAGTGTGCGCTGCTCCAACCTCCAAACACTCTCAAAGGTTTGCAATCCATATTCGAATTTCTAAATTTTGGCAGAACATACATTCTAGATTATGCAGAAATCTGCAAACATTTGCACATACGTGTGAATACTACTAACTTGGTGATCTGGGTGGTCCAGGGTTTATCAGGATATACTTACATCACTTTCAATGAAGGTGAGACAGTTCCAATTGCATACAAATCACATTTATACACAAATGCTGAAATGCGATTTGCGGCAACTGAAAAAATATTTACCGCAGTACAGACTGCTGTAGTGAGAGAAAGAGCACTAGCACAGGGGAAGCGCATATTGTTGCAACCCCGGTACCGACTTTAGAAGCTGTTAAAGCAAGCATTCCAAATGCAAAAGCACTGCCTCCGCGATGGATACAATGGGCTAATTCGCTCACTGCAACAGATCTAGATTACAAATACGATTCTACATTAAAAACACAAGCATTCCTGCAGTACGAACAAGAATACCCTCTCCCAAATTAAATCTTACCTCTAGAAAAATATGAATACATCATTTATACCGATGGTTCTGCTCAGCCTGCCATAGGAAGTAAACAACAGTATAGCGCAGCATGTGCTATAGTGAAGGGATGTATTCGGGACAGTAAGTTCCATCCCAGCAATATGGTGACGCAATCTCTAGGAGATTGTACCACGCAGTTGGCAGAGTTGAAAGCCCTGATACTAGCACTACAATATATGGATCGGGAACTCTCCACACTGATAGTGTGCGATTCGTTTTATTGTGTGCAGTCCTATAATGAATATCTTCATTACTGGGGCCAGAATGGGTTTAGAGATTCCAACGGTTGCACAATTAAACATAAATTGTTATGGGAACAAGTGGCAAAGCTGAAAGCATGCCTGCCACGGGCTCAAGTTATTCACACCTTGAGTCATCAGCGTGTTGGTGTACACATTGAAGGGAATTCACTGGCTGATGAAGTCGCCAAGGCGACAGTGCGAACTGCTGCCGTTGCTGCAATCACTCGTTCTAGCACGAAAATAGACGGAGACATACTGATAGCTGTCAACGCCTCAAAGAACGGCTCTGCGGTTCCGAAAGGCTTTCCACTCAAATATTCCTATAAATTAGATGCGCAAAACACACCGTATGCTCAAATTCCAGGAGTGGGGAGAGAGTAATACCAATCATGGATCGCAGATTAGGTTTAATTCCAGCTGCACACGAGGGTCTGGGCTCTGCACACACAGGAGTCACTACTACAGTTGCGTTACTGAAACGGCGATTCTGGTGGCCAAGTTTGTCTAAACAAACAAAGGCTTATGTATTGAAGTGTGACATCTGTCAGCAGATGAAAGGTTCCACCGTAGCACGGCCACCACAAACACCATTACTCATTTCAGACAGACCTCTCGCATGTGCCTATTTGGATCACTGCTGCCCCTTAAATTCAGACGGGGGTTTACAAGTACATCTTGGTGGCAGAAGATTCATGCTCTAGATTTCTATGGGTTTGGCCTCAACGCTCGGCTGACGCTCGAACTGTTATAAAGGATTTGCGAGTCTTCATCTGGACATACGCAATTGGCACATTACGTTCTGACCGTGGCCCTGCGTTTAGCTCTCAGGCTTACAAAGAAGCCATAGAAAGTATGGGCGTGGCCTTGCGGTACTCCTCCCCCTACCATCCCAAGGGAAATTCGGAGGTGGAGAGGAAAAACCGCGACCTAAAGCAATCTTTAACAATAGGTGCGGGCGGTAGTTGGGTCAATCACCTATATGGGGTCCAGAGCGCACTAAACAATATGTCAAGAAAATCCTTGGGAGGACGTACCCCCTATGAGATCCTGTTTGGGACAATAATGTGGGTACCTGACCTCGATCGTGCCAGCACAGTGGCGGATATAAAACCATTTGAATTGAATGATCGTTTGGCTGTTTTACAGGAGCTCAATCAATTCTGGGCATTACAAAGCAACGTCCAAGTAAAACGCACCGCCACTGGGGAAGTGAAACTGGTTCCGGCAAGACCTGTCTGGATCCCAAAGATTAGGGATCTGGTCAGAGATAAGATCATGAACAAGAAGGAGTTTGGGCCATCCTACAGAACACCTGTAGCTGTCCTGGCGGTTCAAGGAACAAGAACAGTACTTCTTCCGCCTCTTGCCGGTTAGAAAGAAAGAAGACTTGTTTCCATTGATCTGATGAAACCACACTATGTGGCCGATTCTCAACAGTAGGCCACGTGGATTCCTGGGTAGGCGCAGATCTCCTCTCGCTACTATACAGGAAGTTCAGATGGAAAGACTAATAACATTTCAAGACTCCTCTGCGCAAGATGCCGGAGTAGCCAATAACGGAGTACGAATTACACCTGTTGAAACTAAACAACATCCAAATGAAACTGCAACGCAAATTGCAATTCGGCCCAATAATGAAGTTTACATCAATGTGTTTTCACAAGAAGCAACTGCCAGTTGTACAAACACTGCTGAGCTCCCAAAGATAGACCGAACTGTGTCTAGCTACTTCATCAACTTCGATGACTTTTCTTCAGATCCAAGTGAACCTGAGCAATTGCCACCCATTGCCACCTATTTCCAGAAAAGAACAATTTCGACAATTCTATCTCTGGCTGAAAAAGACTTACTTTGCATCCCCTTGGTTGCATCTTTGGCTTGTATTAGGGATCCTGTTCCTGTTAATTTGGATTGGTATAGTAACTGTCTTTTTCCTACTACTGAATGAACACTACCTCCCACAATGCTCAGCAGTACAACCTGTGAACTTGGTCCTGAAACCTCACTGTCATCACACCATGAACAAAGAGACTTGTCCCTAGTGAACATTACAGCAGTTCCAGTACCGGATGGTATAGTTTGGGATAGAGTTTCATATGATGTATTTGGTCCTACTGAACATTTAAAAATTCCACACATACCTAAAATTTCATTGAATGATTTCATTACCCCAAGTAAACTCTTCGATGAATGGGACATTGGGACTGAAAATTCTATGCTCTCAGATTTAGAACAATCAGCTGCATTTTCTTACAGGGAATTGTACAAAGATACACCTGACTTCGACAGTATGTATTGTTACCAGCACTATGGTCATCACTTTTTGCACAGAGCTAGTGTTCCACGCACTGTAAACATTTACCATCAGTTGGAACATTGCCCGACACCACCAAAAGGTAGTTCTGCCACAATCACACAGAAATTTGCATACTTTTCAGGGTTCAGTACATCAGACCCAATGTCATACTATTATAAGCTTACGCAAATTAATGCAACTGCGAAAAAAATGATGCTGACAAACACCAAGCTCATATATTTAGCATCTTTTATCTCCCAACTGTCTATACAAGGTTTCGGCTATTGGGACACAATAGACAAAAAATCCATCTGGGGGACAAACGAATTGCAAGTTCAGGGATCTGAGGCTTTATTCAGAGCTTGCCTCATTCCATTACAGATAATATTCCTGAACAGAACAGTGCAACAGACTACCTGCTACGGGTTTGCAAAAATTAAAGACCTGAAAACAACATGCATCCCCTTACCTACACCTATTGAAGGTTTATTAAATGACACACTGATAAGTGAGGAGACGCTGGGTGCAATGATACAGAATGGTACATACAATTCATCAGCTCCCAATTGGAAGGGATGATTGGTTTGGCCTATTGGCACAAATAGGTGCCAGTCAAGATTCAAGGGTACCACCGAAGGGTTTAGTATTTGATAAGGCTGAGTTCCTTCCTACTAATTTACTGTGGAACTCTTGGCCGATGGACCTTTGTTACCTGCTGAGAAGTGTAGAGGGGAGAAATAACTCATTTGAAAAGACTACAATTTATAAGAACATGACTCTGAAGAATTACTGACTCCAAATTCCAAGTTAGTGGGTTTATTACAAAGCCAAAAACAACTGGATGCACAAGCACCTCATTACGAGGTTGTAGAAATACATGGGAACTAATACATATCCAAACCTACGAGCTAATTTTATACGATGAATCATAAACAGAATAACAATTTCCAGAACGCAGGCAATGACTGCCCCCACATCATGGTCCTTCTTCATTTGCGGTGAATGAGTAAAGAGCATTAGTCTATCCCAACACTACCACTATCGTGACATCCCTACTCAGCATTCCCCAGGCAAGATCAGGAAAAGGTGTCAGTGCGTGAAGACTTCTTAAGAAGTACACTCACGTTGTATGGGTCAAGTAGCCGAAGCTACAGAGCTCATTCTAAGATGCTCTTTCTCTCTCCTTCAATCTCCTCACCTCATCTCCCGACTCCACCCCGGGGCACTGTCCCTAATACAAAAACACAAAACTTAAAACACGCCCACAGATCACCTCATCCCGCTGGACACTTCTCATAGGTGATTTTGTATGCGGTGTTGGACTCCCAGCTCCTGGCTCGATGACCTTGATTCCCAGCCCTCCCTCAATGAGAAAGAACACTGTCTCCCAATTATCAGCGCTCCTTACACATTTGTATCGCATCCTCCTGAGCCTAACTCTCCTAAACAAAAGATGTTATTCTAACTAACAAAGACGTCTTTCTCCACCTGCAACAGAAACGTGAGAACAGAACAGATTCGACATGTACATGGATTTCACTAACAAGCCCCATTCGAGAGCCTCCAGGTAAAATACATTTCAGGCCTACAGAAATCGGCCAACATAAGAGTGAGACACATAGGCCTTTCAATTACACACATAAGTGAACATTTCATGTAGGCCTTCCATTTTATATAAACACATCAAATTCATTTTTCTTTGCAAGTAACTTATGAAAACCTACACTTTAAACATAATTAATATCATCTAGGTGCAACTTTAATATGGTGCACATTTAAATCAAATGTGTTACATCACATGTGAGCAACTATGGTAGGCAAATGACATTAAATACTATGAATTATGATATTAGAACACAAATGCCACTTTGTTCTTCGCATGGCACGATAATTTCCTACCATTACACTTTCACATGTTATTGCTAAGTACAACCTAATGACAAATTGTTATCACGACAAATGAATACATATGTGGATGCGGACTATCCGTGATTATAATGCACCCCTACAATGAAAGAGCACCATCGAGCTCCATCAGTCCCCCCACCTCTGATGACAAGTGTCATCAAAAACAAATCACAACTACCTGGAGAAAGAACCGACCGAAACAGAAGTTGTAGCCAGTCTTCCCTGTCGGAACTTCTCTAGGCTTTTGAGATTCTCATAGTGACTGTCCTGCAGTCTCTCCATTCTCCTTTCTCGCTCCCTAAGAGACCTCTCAGCCTGACCTGCCTTCTGCCATTTGTAGGATTTCACCAATCCCAACAAAATGATCACACAAACCACAACTATGATGATGGCTTCAAGATGTAACCAAGTATTCCCTTTCCAAGGCTGGCAAACCAACTTCCAACTTTTCTAAAGCCCTTTCCAACCTTATCCCAAACACCCTCTGTGGCCAAATCATGCACTTCATGATGAATTTCAGTGATGTTACTTATATGCTTCCTCAGATCTTTGCTGTTATCAGGTATATAAGTACAGCACTGTTGGACCCTCAACATTTTACAGACTCTGCCCTCTTTTGCTAGGAAGACATCTAAGGCAAGGCGGTTCTGCATCACCATAGCTCTTATCGACACCATCTCTCCATCTACAAGCAACAAAGAATGAGCTGTATTTGCTGACAACTTATCCACAATAGTTGACAACCTTCTAATCTTAATGTCATTCAGAACTACTCCCAGACTTGGTATCATCGCTCCAAATACATCTCCAACTATCTCACCTGTGCTTGTACCTCGTCTCTCTTCCTATGATGTACTCCACCTTCCAAGGGTCCTAAATCCTCAACATGATAAATGTTGGGAAACACCACAGCCACATAACATGTACCATACCAATTCAGTGGTAATCGTACATAAGCATTCTTCCAACGCACAAAATACACATTTGGCAAAACTTGAACCGTCTCCTGCAAAAACGTCTTCGCAGTGGCTTCGATCGTAAAAATGTGATCACACACACTCTGTCCTACATAGCTATTATCATAATATGTTTGGACCTGTCTAATGCAAAGCTTCCCTCTCTGTTCATAATCTAAAGCTATTGGACCAGAGCTCCCTCTCGCCTTGTGTGCTAGTTCCTCCTTGGTCAAGCAATTTTCCCCTCTCTACTGTTAAGTTTTACTGATAACTGCCTATTTCTATCTTCTACTTGATCTACAAATTTCTTTTCTATGTCAGTTAACATACATGTCAAATTGTGACGATGTGCATAAGCTGTATCTAACGTGACGGTAGGTATGAAATACTTTCCCACTCTATCTTCCTGCTTGTAATAATCATATTTGTTCAGGTGCTTATAAGCTGGAACCTCGGAAAGCACTACATTGTAGTTCGAAAAGTAATACTCATAATGACCCTTACTGTAGTACATACTAAGCAACAGACTACACGTGATACCATATGTCAAAGGAAGATGGTGATAACAAATAACTTCCTCCACAGACGCAGGCAATTGCATGCACACATAGCAGTCCCTCACATCCATCATGTTCACATATTCATACAGCAGCTTGGCATAAGCGTTAAGGGTGTAATCACCTTTAGACAAAACTACGTGTAGCATACAACTAGTCTGATCTAGCATAGCCTTTTCAGCTCCTACAATACCCTCTTTTGTGCTAGAAGTAACACGTGTAGTTGTCCCCTTCACTTCCACCCCTTCAACTTCTGCCTCAGGTAAAATTTTTACAGACACAATAATAACTACCGCTATTATTAAAATCACTCCTACTATGAGTGTACCTATCACACACTTAGACCTATGATTCTAATTTCCAGACTCCATCTTCAATTGTCGGTTTGGCACAGCAAGAGGATTAGCACAAAGTCTCTTTCTCTGTCTCTGATCGCTGTTATCCAATTCAAATGCAGTTCATTGGAGTTCTGGAAATAAATTCACAGTTCCTTCTTCTTTTATTTACACAGTTCAAAAAGACTTCCCTAGCCCTCTTTCTTCTTCTACAGAAAGATCCCTAAATTTATTCTTCTTCCACTCGGGCCTAGGTTATCTTCTTTAAGGCAAGCTAATTTACAGTTCATAGTTCAATCAACAGTCTCTTATAAGCTCAGAATCAGTTTCAACTATGACGCATTGCAAAATCTCAAGACGAACAGCTGCAACTTCCTCAGCTGGTGGCTGATATCCAAAAGTTGGAAAAGACAAATCTTGTAGAATCAAAACTCGCACTTTGCTCAAAATTGGAGGTCTTGGTATTGTCACCGTCAACACTCCCTCTATTTCCAAACCAGGAACTGTCAGCTTGATATCAATTTTCTGTTCAGGGGTCCTGCTGACCACTTGTGAAGACCTTAGCCTCCCGGTCCCCACTGCTCCCGGCATCGGTTGCCAGATAAGTACACTCTGGGGCAGGGTATCTCTGACAAGGCACTCTTGCTCTCCTCGACTTTCTCAGACTCTCTTGTACTTGTTCTGCGTCACTTAGCTCCGATTCAGACGTCTCAGACACAGGAGCAAGATCTCTTTCAGGTGCCAATCTCAGATTTAATCTCCTTTGTCTCCCAGTCCACGATTCCTCTGCGAGCTCTGCCGTTCTTCTCTGTACCGGACCACCTTGCGCATCAGTTCTTTCAGCTGGGTCTGATTCTATGTCACTCGCAACGTTACCGTCTCCCTCAAGATTCAAAACCTGGGCCTTGTGTAGCGTGACCCCCCCCTCAGCTTGCTCTGGTGGCCAACCAGCTTCGTCAGTAACCCTCACAGCTTGGCTTGTCCTCTCCTGTGGCCTCACAACCACAGCTGGATTTTCTTCTTGGAGAGGAGCTGTTTCTTCCGAGGGTCCTGAAACTCTGCAGGTGTAGGAGGCGTGTATCCAGTTCGGCAAGGCCCTGCACTTCACAGCTGTATTTGTCACTAAGATCACTTGATATGGACCTTTCCAGCAGGCGTCAAGGCAACTCTTCCTCACATGCTTGCGAACGAGCACCCAGTCACCCGGACAAAAATCATGGCACAGGTCCTTCGAGGTCGGGGCAGTCGCAGCCTCAACTTGGTGAGACACAGAACAGACTATGTCAGCCAGTCCTTTGCAATAATCAAGGATCAAATCATCTGTGATGTTTATCAAGGCTGTAGACAGCACTGCAGGCAAGCGCATCACCCTCCCCATCAAGATCTCATGAGGTGAAAGACCTGTCCTCCTGTTGGGAATACTACGGATACTCATCAACACCAGGGGCAATGCATCAGGCCATTTCAAAGACGTGGATGAACACACTCTTGCCATTCTCATCTTGAGAGTTCCATTGACTTGCTCCACAATTCCAGATGCCTCGGGCCTATAGCTGCAATGCAGTCTCTGATCAACCTGTAAGGCAGCACAAAGCATCCTCATAATCTCACTATGGAAGTAAGTTACTCTATCCGACTCCAATGAGGTTGGAAATCCGAAACGTGGTATAAGCTCCCTAAGCAATAACTTTGCTACTGTGAGACTATCACACCTCCTTGTCGGATAAGCTTCCACCCACCGTGAGAAGACGCACACAACAACCAAGATGTACCTCAATCCATTGCATCTAGGCATTTCAATGAAATCAAGCTGAATCCAGTTGAAACCCAAACACCATCATCTCTTTTCTCACAACCTGCCTTGATCCAACCAGCTTCTTCCTGTTCTGACACTTCTCTCTGCAGGCGCTTGAGCTCGTCCCAAGTGTCTGCTATGGCTAACATCATGCTAAGCTCGGTTCTTTCTGTGCTCTCCCCAGTATATTCTCCCGTGAAAATGCCCTCTTGTTCAGCACAGAAATGTGCAACTTCATCCACATACCTGTTCCCAAGCGTAACAAAGTCTTCCCTCCTCCTGTGGGCGGCACATTTAACCACTACAATTTCTTTTGGACGTTGCAAAGTTTCCAACAGCTGCCTCACATACTCCCCATTTCTGATTGGAGATCCTGATGACGTTAAGAAACCCCTCTGTGACCATAGATGTCCGAAGTTATGACCCACACCAAAACCATACTGGCTATCAGTGTAGATGGTGACTCGGATTTGATCTGCAACCAAGCAGGGACGTGTCAAAGCGATGATCTCAGCCACTTGTGTGGAGTATACTCCCTGTAAACAAGCAGCTTCCACAACTCCAGAAATGGTGCACACAGCAAACGCTGCTCTTAGATGGCCCACATTGGATCTTAAGCATGAACCATCTACAAAGAAGGTCTCATCAGATTGGGGTGCAGGTTCATCGACAATGTCAGGTCTCGGTTTGGTGCAAAGTTCAGTCACGTCAAGACAGTCATGGTCCTCACACTCTTCGTCATCAACATTTGGCAAAGGCATCAAGGTAGCAGGATTCAATACAGAACATCTTTTCAGAGTCACATTCTCTGAGGCAAGTATGCCCAGCTCAAAGCGTGTGAGTCTGTTATTTGTCAAATGCTGCGTCTTGGTTCTCGTCATCCGAAGCTCAACTAAATGTGGAACATAAACAATAAGTGGGTGACCCATCACAATGCTTTCACACCTTTCAAGGCTGACACCTGTTGCAGCAACGAATTTGAGACATCCGGGCAATGCTGAAGCTACTGGGTCTAAGGTAGCTGAGAAGTAGGCAACTGGTCTACGAACACCTCCATGAGTCTGTGTTAGTACTGACAGTGCGCAACCCTCTCTCTCACAGCAAAATCATGAGAAGGACTTATTGTAATCAGGCATTCCCAGAGCCAGAGTGCGACAAAGGCTCTCCCTCAGCTCCAGGAAAGCGATCAAACAATTGTTATCCCATGGTAACGGATCACTTACATCCTTGTGCGTCAGTCTCTGCAAAGGCTTCGCCTTCAATGAAAAGTTGGGAATCCACTGACGGCAATA
This sequence comes from Calotriton arnoldi, assembly GCA_963921515.1. NCBI lineage: Eukaryota > Metazoa > Chordata > Amphibia > Caudata > Salamandridae > Calotriton > Calotriton arnoldi. The sequence goes on from CAWUFW010006350.1 coordinate 313,290, forward strand.
CTCAACCATTCCCAAAAACATCCTAACTTCCTTTTGTGTTGTAGGCGCAGTCATGTTCATGATTGCCTCAACACGGTCTGGTGACACCTTCCTCTTGCCTTTCTCAATTCGGTGACCCAAATACTGAACCTCAGTCAAACAGTGCTGTAACTTGCTCGGGGACACCTTGTGCCCGTTCTCTGTTAGGTGATTTAACAATGCAACAGTATCAATCCTGCAAGCATCCTCTGTTTCAGACGCGATCAAGAGGTCGTCAATATACTGCACAAGAACTGAATTCTGTGGCAGTATGAGACTCTTAAGATTTTTCTTCAAAATCTGATTGAAAATCGATGGGCCCTCTGTATACTCTTGTGGGATACGACACCACGTTAACACACGATCTTCCAGATGGAAAGCGAATAAAAATTGACTTTCCTCGTGCAAGGGTATTGAGAAAAATGCTTGGCATAAGTCAATCACTGTGAACCACTCAGCTTCATATGGTATCTGAAATAGGATCACTGATGGATTCGGTACCACAGGACAACATGGAACTACAATCGTGTTGACCTTTCGCAGATCCTGCATGATTCTAAACTTCCCACTCGGCTTCTGCATTCCCATTATAGGGGAATTACATGGACTCCCCATTACCTCCTTCAAAATTGCCTGCTCAATCTTGGACTCAATTACAGGCTTAATTCCTGCCACCGTTTCCGGCGCCAGATTGTACTGAGGGGTTCTTGGGAATTAAGCGTTTGGCTTGACCTGAATCTTAACTGGCTCAACCCCTTTGATCAATCCTATCTGTTCCCCTGTGAAATCCCATACTTCCAAAGAGACGGAATCTCTCAAATCAAGTGTGTTAGAAATGGGATCTCTGGTTGGCTAAGGCTTGCGCCAAAGCCAGGCAGAGACCACCACTCTAGTCAGGGCAAGGGAGTTACACGCTGAAGATAACCCCTGCTCACCCCCTTGGTAGCTTGGCATGAGCAGTCAGGCTTATCCCAGAGGCAATGTGTAAAGCGTTTGCGCAACACACACAGCTGCAACACACTAGGCACACCACAAAAGAAACTCCACACAAGGTTATATCAAAAATAGCCTTTGTATTATCATAAACACATTAGAAACCTAATCACACATTTACACTGTGCCAACTGGCACTGGGCAATATCTACAGGGAATTATATACAGGACCAGGCCAATCGGGCCACGGTCAGAACCATCAGAATGCAAATATAAAACACAACCAGTAACTACTGGTACCATAATGACCTAAGCATTATCATATTAGCATAAACCCACATTAGGCCCGAACCTCATCAGCATAAACACATTACGCAATGGGCCTCACCAGCATAAACACATTATGCAACACTCATGGTGCAGGAATCACATTTGGCAATAATCAGGGTGCATGAAAGACATTTCAGGTGCACCACATAACTCACACTTAGGGCCTGGCGCCCTATACCTCACACAGCCCCCCTGGCCAACTGGCCTTCTCAAAGGGGCTCAAAAATGCCCTGTGTCCAGAATGTCAGGGTGTGGGCTGCCAATGCAGCCATCACCAAGAGCACGCACAGGCACTGGCCTAAACGTTGCAGCTGCCCACTAATTGCTGGGCAGCTGTGGAACAAAACGTGGGCCTGGGCACTCACTATGCCCTCTCCTGTCCCACTCAGGGACTTCTATAACAAATGGCTGCCAAACGTTGCAGCTGCCTGCGCTGGTGCCGCGCAGCTGGGAACCAATAATCAGCCCTGGCACAACTGTGCCCTCGGGGCCTTCACTGGGGCTCTCTGCAGAACATGCGCCACGTTGCAGCTGCCCGCGCTGGTGCGGCGCAGCTGTGCGTACATTGAAGGGGCCCTGGCACGATTGTGCCCTCGGGGCCTCCACTGGGGACTCTCTGAAGAAACCGCCCCCATCGTTGCAGCTGCCCTCTGCCAGGCGGGGCAGCTGTCAAAAGAACCAAGAAGAAATTAGGCACGGGCACCCCTGGCCCTTGGGACCCCCACTGGGGCCCTGAAACTACTGTGCCCCTCGTTGGAGCGACACGGGCTTTTGAAACAAACATGCCCAACGTTGGAACGGCCCGCAACGGCGGGACCGCTCAGAACAACCCGCATGGCTGCCCGGGTGCCTCGAGCGCACCCATAACGAATAAAAAGAGAATGGTCTCGGCCCCACTCACCGGGGCTCTGTCTCCCCTCTCTCGACGGCTCTTCTCTCGGCCTGCGGGGCTCTCCTCCTTCCCTCTGGCGCCGGGGCTCCCAACAGCTCACGGGAGCCCCGGTCGGGTCCGCAATTCCGGCACCTCTCTCCTTCACCCAGGCCCCCTCCTGGGACCCGGGACTTCAACGTGGAGCCTGTGATGCTCCGGGCGGGACTTCCTCTTCGGCTGCAGCTTCCGCCTTGCGCCCCGCCCACAGTCAGGCGGACGCGCCTGTCTTCCTGGTTGCGCATGGCCGCGGCGGTGATTTCACGAAAGTAGAATGCGGTGTGGGCTCCTGCTACGGCAAACAACGCGGGGTGGGCACCCGCATCAAAAATAAACTCATAAGCGGGGTGGGCACCCACCAATAACTCAGAACGCGGGGTGGGCACCCGCCAACAATTCCCAACGCGGGGTGGGCACCCGCTCCTCGGTATCACGGGGAATCCCTACGCCGGGGATTCCCTCTCTATCTCTTCATGCAGCTCAGCGCTGCAAAGCCCACACGCTCCTCCTAATTAAAATAAAGCGCTCACGAGGCGCTAGATGCAGCAAAGACATCTTTAAGGTCCTGGAGGATAAAAAGAAACAAAAAGGTCCATGGGACATAGCTGGGCCCAGGGAGGCCAGCACACAGGGCCCTCCAGCAGGGAGGTAAGCCCCCATGGCGGTTCCTCCTGGGCCCCAGCAGCAGCAAGCCCCCAGCATAGAACAGAACAATTTCATGGGGACACAGCCCCTACCTTTATACACAAAATCTCTTTGTCTGCAGGACAGGGCATGGGGGAACCAGATGCAACTGGTTCAGGGGGGATTTGGAGCACTTTGTTTTCCAAGCTCCTCTTCCCCTTTGTCAGGTGGGGGCTCGGTGATCAGACACACCACAGGGGGCGGAGCCATCATTGTACAGGCTGGGCACAGTCCTATTCAGGGTTAGGGGATTACTCCTCCCACTACTCCCAGCACAGATGTCCCATTCAGCCTATTGCTGACTCACCCTGCCCCTCCTGGAGCCACACACACCTCCCAGCCCCTGTCACTCACAAGCCAGACATGCAATTCACATCAGGCAGGCAGACACATAGCACACAGAAATGCCAACTTCTAAAAGTGGCATTTCTAAAATAGTTATAATAAATCTGCGCACACCATTGCGCAGCATTTATTATCACTATTCCAAATATACCAAACTTGACCACGCTGCGCCTCTCATATCAGGAATTACCACTGAAACAGTTATCAGGGAATCCCCAATGCATTCCTATGGGCGGGCAGCCCCACAGTAGTGAGAAACCAAAATGGCAGTTTGTCACTACCAGGACATGTCACACACTTAAGGTACATGTCCTATCTTTTACCTACAATGCACCCTGCCCATAGGGCTAGCTAGGGCCTACCTTAGGGGTGACTGACATGTAGTAAAAGGGGGGTCACGGACATGGCACACGCTTTATGTGCCACGTCACAGCGGCAGTAACATTGGGGGCACAGGCCCTGCAATGGCAGAGGCCTAAGATAGGTTTGAAAGGCTACTTTGGTGGGTGGCATAATCAGCGCTGCAAGCCCGCCAGTAGCATTTAATTTACCATCCCTGGGTATATGGGATACCACTTTACAAGGGACTGACAGGTAAATTAAATAGGCCAAACAGGTGTAGACCAATCTTACCATATTTATCAGAGAGAGCACACGCGCTTTACACTGAACAGCAGTGCTAAAGTGCTCAGAGTCCTAAAACCACCAACACCATGTCAGAAAAATGGCTAGGAGAAAGGCAAAAAGTTTAGGGATGACCCTGCAAAAAGGGCCAAGTCCAACACAGTGGTAAGTCCTCGACTGTCAACATAGGGAACATCTCTATGCAAAGATTCTGGTTCGCTAATTTGATTGCAATGTCATCATCATTGTCTGCAACTACACTCTTTGGGCGTGCAATAAATGGTGCAGTTCAATTTACACAAAAGATCACGACCGAACAAACAGACTGGACTCGAATCGCACACCACAAATTGGTGCTGATCGTGAAATGTTCCTATTCTCACAGGTAGCTCATCTGTCAAGGGATTGGTCATTCTCTTATTTGCAACTCCTACAACTTGGATTGATTGTCCCGACAGGGGTAGGTTTGGAACTACTGCTGATCTCACAGTAGAACGGGTAGCACCAGTATCAATAAGAAAGGTTATTGGGTGACCGTCAACATCTGCCTCTACATACGGTCCTCTCTGGTCTACTCCAAGACTGCTCCAAGGGTACAGTCTTCCTCCCCCTCAGGCACCGTCATTGTAACAGGTCTGGGTCAAACTCATCGAAAGTCTCAATGAATGGCATCTGTTGGTACGCTCTGCTAGCTTGCGGAATTCTCGGTGGTTGGGGAACTTGCACTTGTGGTCCTAAGCTTCCCCCTTGTACAGATTTGGGTCTTACTGTGGTATTTACCATCTCAGGTACCTGTACTATCTCCTCATCCTGGACCTGATTAGGGGGATCCAACCTGTACTCGCGCTTCCAATGCCCGATTTTGTGACAATAATGGCATGCAGTAGTCTTCTTCAGAGTACCAACATCCACTCCTGTCTTGGGGTCTACAGGTTTCCCCCTCCCTTGGCCCGACTCATTTTGTCCCCCTCTTTGGCCATTCCCCTGCCTTCGTTCCAGTGTTCCTCCGCTCGGCTGTGCCTGATCCACCCATTCTGCATTCCTCATCTGGACCAGCATCAACTTATCCTTAAGCTTTTTATGCTTTGAGTCTACTTCATCACTACAGTACCTGGCATACCGTAGAATCTCATCCACGGACCTGTTCTGCCAACAGATCAAGTGCTGTTGGATCATGAAGCTAATCTCTGGTCTTAACCCTAAGACAAATTTGGAGACGAACTGTCCCATGTCTTTGGAATCTAGGGTGTCTAATCCACTGTACTGCTTGAAGGCTTGCAAGAGCCTTTCGTAGTAAGCATGGACTGATTCTTTGGGCTCCTGGGTAGTTCGATCTATCTTAACCTAATCAATATCTTGTGGCAAAATTTTAGACTGTTACCAAGTGATTACCTGCTCGAACTTTTTCATCACCACAGGTGAAAGACCATGCGTAACAGGATCTCGCTCTGGTTCTGACGTTGGCCATTTAACCGCAATTTTACAAGCTGACTACAAATCGCTTGGTACTACAATGTCAAACAACGTATTCAAATCAATCCACAATACTTTCGAAATCTTGACAAAGCGATCGACTTGCTTGTACCACTCAACAGGTTTTTCCCTCAGCCGAGGAAAATCATTTGGGAATGCTGCCAAATCACCCCTGCTCCAAGGCACATGCACATACCCTCCGCTCGGTACCTCTCGCAATGGGTAAGCCTCCACTCCTGCTGTTCCTTCTCCCGGAGGCGGCGTATTGCCTATACCTTTCTTGACACTCTTCTTCTTGGACCACCTCTCTTCCCACTTGTCAAGCATGCTCCATGCACGTATTCCCACAATCAATTCTTGAATGTGTGTTTTTAACCCTATGACTCTTTTCTCTTCCAATTCTTGATCGCTGTAATTTAGCCTATGACTTCCCTGCAACATCTTCGTTTTGGACAAATCTACATCATACCTCCGTGCTAAATCTGTCAGTTTCTCGTGAGCTTTCCTTGCCTTACGGGTCACATCCTTCACCACAAACAACAGCTCATCTTGTTCATAAAGTTCCATCCTTTCCAAAGGTAAATTCCCCCTTATAATTTCATCCACTTCTGCTTTCAACCTCACCACATCTAGCACTTTGGCCGTGGGACATTTTGACTCTCTGGAATTCCTTGATCCATTCCTCCTCCTGCCATTCTCCCCATGCGACGTCTAACTGGGGGTTCCCACATCCTCAAATCAGAACGTGAATCTGCGAATGACACTGATCTTACCGCCCTAGACTCAGTGTGCCCTCTAGAAGAATCTGCAGTGGCTGGCAATGGAGTACTAGCCTCTACAGGTTGCAAAAGAGGACCAATTCCGCTCACTGTCCCATTTCCTCCAGAACTGATACTTTCTCCTACTGCTGGTAACTGAGTTTGACTACTGTTTTCTGCTTGACCTGGATCGTATACTGACACTATGGGACCAATGGTGACCGGCACCGTAAGGGCATCCGGTAACCGTGTAACAGCATTAGCTCCACTCGTCTCTGCACTCCTCGATTGTTGCCTTCCTATTCCCTCCATTCCTGTTGAAATCTTTCCCACTACTCTCGCACTAGAATTTGTCTGCGATTCTCCTGTCCCTTCCGTAAGCGTTTGTCTTCCCTCCTCCGACGTTGGGTTATACGGAGGTGGACGCTCTGCTAGCAACCTATCCAGCAAATTATCATCTGTGTCACTGTCATCTTCTTCTTCCTTCCTCTTCCGGGTGTCTCCTACCTTCACTAACATTGGGAATAGCCTTTCTCCCTCAATGGTATCTACTCTCCATCTCTTCGCCAGTGCATCCCATCGTGCATCTTGAAACGCCCTTATTGACTTTTTCACTCTTTCCTGACTCCGGTCCCTTTTCCTCACATATGCTGCTCTTAGCCATGCATCCAATGCCTCAAACTGTGTTGGTCTGGGTGGGGGTCGTAATGAAGCCATCACTGCCCTCAACTGATACAATACGTCTAATCTAAATGAACCGTAACGTGGAAAAGCCAAATCTCCCTCCTTCTCAGTAACTTTATGCCAATTTTGAAGCCAAACTATGGTATGGAGTCCTACATTCGTGGCCATATAATGTGCTAGTGTATCCGCAGGTGGTGCCTCTTCACCCACTCGAGTTACTACCCCTCTATCTCCCCTACGAAGGTCACGTAACACCCTAAAGCATTGCATGTTTGAATTGACTCCTTTTCCCCACAAGATGTTTTAGTTTTTTACCTCCTGATGACAATCCACCAATCCCAGCCCGGCTTTACACCAACCAACCTATCGCAGTGCGGCACACTCCAACTTCACTCTTACTCCTCCCTCAGCTCAGCAATTAACCCTCCTTTACAACCTCTTCCTTACGCATTCACGCACTTCATTCATAGAAACAAGTAACTGTCTGTCCACCAAACGACCGGACAGTCACATAACCGACTGTCTGCCCACGAAACGACCGGACAGTCTCACAAGTAATTGTCTGCCACACCTCTGGCAACCTTCTGTCCACGAAATGACCGGACAGTCACCTCAAACCATCTGCCCACGAACGACCGGACTGTCATATAACTAATCGATAGGATCCACTCTCTCAATCACTTACACACAGTGACCCACGACCTGCGTTGGCCACTCGAATCGCTGTGGTCCGCCCTTGTGCACTAGCTTCCCACACGACTCTCTCAAGCTCTCTCACACACGTTCCCTATCTTCCAATGGGTTTGTCGATGACGCCTCACGACTCCCACAATCACTGGTCAGACAATTACAGCTCTGGTGTGTTCTACACCACAAGTCTATCCTGGGATCTTAGGCTACTCGTCGAGCCTGACATCAAACAAAACAAATCGTATCACATGGACCGCGCGCGTTGGCCCGAAACCACAATCACTCGACTATCAACCCAACTCCGCAAGATATCACACAATCAAATCATCACCGCAATCTAACACACGCATCCCTATTCATACTCACTGCACCGTGAACTGCTGTTCCTGCTGCACCATCACTCTCCGTCGGTTTCCGCCAAAGTTCGTCGTCCTCCGCCTTCAATCCTCTGGGCTTTTTGGGTCTCTATGACTAAACTTTCCCTAATATTCCTAGCTTCTCCCCTCACTGCAGAGGTAACCGTCCTTCTGCTACCAACTGATAAGGCTGAGTTCCTTCCTACCAATTTACTGTGGAACTCTTGGCCGATGGAACTTTGTTACCTGCTGAGAAGTGTAGAGGGGAGAAATAACTCATTTAAACAGACTGCAATTTATAAGAACATGACTCTGAAGAATCACTGACTCCGAATTCCAAGTTAGTGGGTTTATTACAAAGCCAAAAACAACTGGATGTACAAGCACCTCATTACAAGGTTGTAGAAATACAGTGGGAACTAATACATATCCAAACCTATGAGCTAATTTTATACGATGAATCATAAACAGGATAACAATTTCCAGAAGCAGAACGCAGGCAATGACTGCCCCCACGTCAAGGTCCTTCTTCATCTGCGGTGAATGAATAAAGAGCATTAGTCTACTGCTACACTACCACTATCGTGACATCCCTACTTAGCATTCCCCAAGCAAGATCAGGAAAAGGTGTCAGCGCGTGAAGACTTCCTAAGAAGTACACTCATGTTGTATGGGTCAAGTAGCCGGAGCTACAGAGCTCGTTCTAAGATGCTCCTTCTCTCTCCTTCGATCTCCTCACCTCATCTCCCAACTCCACCCCGGCACTGTCCCTAATACAAAAACACAAAACGTAAAACACGCCCACAGATCACCTCATCCCGCTGGACACTTCTCATAGGTGATTTTCCATGCGGTGTCGGACTCCCAGCTCCTGGCTCGATGACCTTGATTCCCAGGCCTCCCTCAGTGAGAAAGAACACCGTCTCCCAATTATCAGTGCTCCTTACACATTTGTATCGCATCCTCCCGTGCCTAACTCTCCTAAACAAAAGACGTTATTCTAACTAACAAAGACAACTTTCTCCACCTGCAACAGAAACGTGAGAACAGAACAGATTCGACATCTACATGAATTTCACTAACATGCCCCATTCAAGAGCCTCCAGGGAAAATACATTTCAGGCCTACAGAAATCGGCCAACTTAAGAGTGAGACACATAGGCCTTTCAATTACACATATAAGTGAACATTTCATTTAGGCCTTCCATTTTACATAAACAAATCAAATTATTTTTTCTTTGCAAGTAACTTATGAAAACCTAAACTTTAAACATAATTAATAAAATCCACGTACAACTTTTATATGGTGCACAGTGAAATCAAATGTGTTACATCACATGTGAGCAATTTGGTTAGGCAAATGACATCAAACACCAAGAATTTTGATATTAGAACACAAATGCCACGTTGTTTCTTCGCATGGCACGATACTTTCCTACCATTACACTTTCACATGTTATTGCTAAGTACAACCTAATGACAAATTGTTATCACGACAAATGAATACATATGTGGATGCGGACTATCCGTGATTCTAATGCACCCCTACAATGAAAGAGCACCATCGCGCTCCATCATATTCATAGGCCCGACCCACGCTATGTACACACAGATGACCCAAAGGTAGTGACTTCTTATAGTGTTGGGAAGTTGTGCCTAGAATGGCTAAAAACTTTGACACTACAACAGGTGAAACAACACTTGTCCCTTCTAGCTGACAACATGGATCTTAGGGATTTCTTGCTAGGTCCCAAAAAAAAGCGTAAAAAACACTTCTTATATGCCATCTACAATGAACTATGGAAAGTTTCCCAACAGGATGCTGCTGAGAGATTACGTGAGATTGATAGGATTAACCTAGAAAAGGCCTTGGCTGTGGTAGACAATGGTATGACCACACTTTCTTCGTGTATTTATTTACTGGGCAACATTGTGTCCTCAGCAATCAACATAATGTAACAAGATTTGTCTATACTACAACATGGGCAATCTCAATTGCGCTCCATTGTGCTTTTAAGCTGGACGCTGCAATCGCTGCGTTCTGGCCACGTGCCATGGCGGTACATTAATGGCTCCAGTCTGTTTTCGGCTTATATTCTGACCGACAGACAGTTGACCATGGCACGCAGAGATGCACAGTACACCATGGTGCTCAATGAAAAATTAGAGAAGTTACCTTTTACAGTAGCAGAGTCACTATCTACGGAATGGTTAATTCATGGCATATCACACTTCCAAACACGACATTCCTATTCCAATGCTGCCTTAGATACATCCAAGCAGGCACGTATGAAGCGTTAGGTGAAGGGTGCATACAGGAAACCTGGGAGTTACCGTATGGATATAGGTGCAGAAATAAGGACACTGAAGTTTTCTTAAGTGGTACAGACTGCGGGAAGGCTTTAAGTGGGTCTTTAGTGAGCAAAGAAGTGTCGCTTCATGGAGTATGTAATGCGTCAAAAGCAAACTTATCTTGCTACTTGAAAGGCTCCCCAGCTGCAGTGATTCATCCAGTTTTTGAGTTACTCTTGAATGGGAGTTATTTAATGCTGAATGATCAAGGCTGTTGCGGGATGGCGCCAGGTATCACAAATCTCGTCACAGTAAATCTCAGGGTTGTTTGCTGTAAGAAAGTATTGTTTCCCCCGGCTCGCACAGTTAGGGAGGCACCACTGTGGCCTTCATTGAATGTTTTCAGTATACGGTTTGATTAGCTGAGAAGACTGAAAAGCCATGTTTGTTTCAACAAAATGTGGCCTTAACTTCAGCCCAAGAGACTTTTGATCTCCAGGTTGCAAGGTCTTCAGCAGAGATACAGGCCCTGGTCCGTATGAACTTCCTGATCCATTTAGGAGAAATGGTTCATCATATCTTTAACATGTCTGATACGAGTGGGATCGTAAACTTATTTAAGCACCTTGGATCAGGCCTCTTAACCACCTTTCAGACCATTTTTGGAGTAATTCCATCTTTCATACACTTCGTACTTGGAAGCGTTTTTGGAGGGCTTCCTTTGGTCCTGCTATCGGTAGCGGGCATCCTGATTTTAGTCCTATTGCTTTGCAATGGACGTCTCAATCCCTCAAGAAATGGAGAGAACACTGCTGGAATGATGTTGTTGTGAGTGTATGGTGTTCTATTCTACCTGACTACGCCTCGGCTTTGAGAGCTAAGTGAGCATTGGTTCCTGTCTTGTAGACCGGTCTGGCTAGACTGTGTCCTGCCTGTGTTCCGTTGCCTCTTCTGCGGATTTGGCTGCGTGTTAGACCTTTGTCTGACACTTCCATCAGTTTCGCCGCCAGACATAGAAGTGCTCCTGGAGCCCTTGCAGGCCCACATGTACAGTTGTCCACAGCGTATTCCCATGTTGATGACAGAATTTCTAGAGCCTCCAAGGGATGCTTCTGCTCCTGTTGGAAGGGAAATCGGCTCTGCCTCAGTTGTACAGGCATCGGGTTCAGGCGTGCAGGCATCTAATTCTTCCCCGGCGGCTGCTGCGGAACCAGAGATGAACATCTTTGCTCACTCGACATGATACTGGAAGTTCTGGAGGGATACGATGTTTAGCGATGTTGAGTCTTCAGAGCAGGATTCTTAAACAATCTGGGCTCTCCTGTGCTGGGAACCGTTTGGCAACTTTTTAAACATTTACTAAATTGAAGGTTGAAACGGACTTTGTTTTATTTTTTTCCTACTCTGCTCTAACTGAGCATAATGGCTTTCACTGTGCTCAGTGTAATAAAAACCACATATACAAGCTTAGAGGACCTTTCTGAACACTTTTTAGGGAAAAATGACTTTTTATGGACATTTTTTCAGGCTTTTAAAGTGCTTTTAGAATGTTTTATTGTAAACGATTTTTATGCCTTTTAATAGTGTTAGCTTTATCATTACCTAGCTGACCTTGTTGACCTTTTGATGAGGAGTGGGTGTCATGTCTTTTAGGATAGTCCTGTCATGTATATCCCATTTTACATACATTGTCCCATCCACACGAAAATAACGATTCTAAACAGGTGACCTTTTACCTAGTAGCTTGCTCCTGTCTGTTCGACACCAGGCTCTCAGTTTTGTATCATAATCCCTGTACCTGACGTACATAAACATGTCCTCAGGCACGGTATAATTATTCTGTATAAGGGTCACCACTTTTTTCGTCCTTGGCCAACAACCAGCTGTGCACGATCGCATTTGTTTAGAAAAACATTCATGATTGTTTTCAAAACATTTATGGTTGTTTTCAAAACATATCGATTCTAGAGGAAACCCTGGAAAGACCACTCCAGTATAAAAGACCCTCACATCCCCCTACAAATTAGAGGAGAATTCCTTCCAAGCTGACACGGGGTCCTGCATGCTGACTCTTCGACACGCAGAGGTCTGACATCCCTTGCGGGGTGTCATCCTCGAAGCAGAGACAGGGTCCTTCGTTCTCAACCATCAGGTGAGGGGGCTGGTTCTTCCCTAGGGGTTTCTTGGCTACACACATATATACATATACATGCTACACATACAGATCTAGGCTAGGTACATTTAGGCAAATTACTTAGGGCGTGCATTTTAGGAATAGGCAAGTGCTACTGTTTTTATCTGAACTGCTTATGTCCATCTTATTAGCACTAGGGTAGAAATGTATCTACTATTTACTATATTGGTACTTGCAATCTCTCCTGATTGTTGCAGCACATATGTTTTACACAAGGCTGTCGCTGGACCAATAAATTGTTATAGAAATGTCCTAATCGCCATCCTGTGTATTTTCTGAGAGAAAGCAAGCACGAGTGTCTGAATGAAAAGTACTGTACTGTGTTCCACGATCCCTGAGGAATCAGGGTTGTCATTTTCAGTGGTTGCCAGAAACTACCTACACCACTGTAAGATACTGGAGGGTGGTAGTGGCACTGTAGAGCTAGCTGGTCTAACGGCTGACATATCCTGTGCGGGTGTCTGGAAGCGGTTGGGACACCAAGCCCTCAGTTTAGGTCATCCAAAACGCGCAGGTCCTGGGGATTCCTAGGAACTACACGACATCAGGGGTATTAGAACGCTTTACAAGACAAATATAGATAAGGATTAAAAGTTGACATATTAAAATCAGAGGTTGTAAAAACAGTGCAGCATAATAAATGTATCTCAAAGAATAACAAATAATTCAACACTGTCCATGCGAGTAAATCCGTATTTGTAAAGCGCAAACTACTCACCCTTACGGGTCTCAAGGCGCTGGGGGCCATCGTGGAAATTAAGTGAGCTATTGCCCAGAGTCACATGGTGCTGAGCTGTCGCCGGAGCCAGGGATCGAACCGTGAGCCCTGAAGTCAGCTGCCCTGGCCGCTGCACCACACCTCTCCACTACGAGTCATTCATGATAGATTAAACGCAAAAATGGGTTAGGCTACCGTACTGAATGATTCTGTTGGTGCGTCAAGCTCAGGGGGGCAAGTTGAAGTATTTGTTTAGCAGTAGTCTTCTGAGATTCTGTTTGAAGCAAGTATAAGAGGGATTGCAGCAGAGGCCTTTGGGCAGTGAGTTCCAAATCAATAGAGCATTACCTGAGAAAGAGCGTTTCTGGGATGTTTTTTTTTTCAGTTTGGGAGGGATGAGAAAGAGTGAATCGGAGCTTCTTAGAACCCATGTTCAGCCTGCTCTCAGTTTGTTTTTTAAATATCTAGAGTTTGCAGTGTAGAGGGCTTTGTAGGTGACACTGTACAGGGGCAGATTCTCCTTTAGGGCTATGGGGCTGCGCCCCCCTAATATTCCTTCACAATCCTGTACAAATATTAAATAGATCGATTCATTGAGAGATACAATCGTATTGCAAAAAAAATCAATGTGTTTAAGTCTGGGCTGTCTGTCCCAGGCTGCCTGCCCCGCCTTGCTCTGAAGCAGGAGATGGAAGCCATGTATTAGTCAACTTTTTAAACTGTGATGCACGACGCAGGGTTTCCTGTTTTAAAGCCCTTCATTATGAAACATTGCCATTGTAGTCTAAGGCTGTATCCACTATAGGCCTGTGACTCTTTCAGCATCATAGTTTTGGGCACTGGAGTCTCCGTCTCTGCGTGAAAGCAGCTGTCCATCATGCGGAGGCATAGATCCCATCCTTTTCAATTCATCACATGGAGGAGTAGATGCAAGCACATGTGTTTTGGTGCCTTGTCCTCGGTAATGGTAAGTGTTAGAATTCTAATCTTCTATTATGTATATTGTTCTGAGACCCCTCACCACGCTAACCTTCCCCACTGTGACACCCCAGTCCCTGGCTGCACGTCGCTGGCCTCGTAGAAGTGGACCTGCTGCATTTGTTCACCACGAAATGGATCCAAAAGACGAGCAGGCCAGGGTTCTTGTTCCCTTGTGAAGTTGACCCAAATACACGAGTCAAGCGCAAAGCGAGAGATATGTGCTTACAGTAGACAGTTATCTGCTGTATGACATTAAAACTGGCCCTATTTTCATGCCCTTAACAACATTACTGCCAAAAGCATGGATTGATTTGCAAAGAATGAGAGTTAAAAACTTTAAGGCAATGATTTAGTTCCTCTCTTATTTCACGTTTTACTTAATCCTGCCTCCTTCAAGAGTTAGCTATTTAATCATGTATTTCTTTCTGTATTTTATTTCCATGCATACTTTGAGGTGTGCAGGTGTTTATGAGGGGCTTTGACTGAGAGCTCTGATGCTGACGCTGAAGCCAAACCAAAGTGCATGTCAACGGTCATGTATTCAAGTTGTAAATGCAATTTTGTGATGTTAGAAATGGGGGTCTCTAGTTGGCAGAGGTGGGTACCTTTGTCCAAATAGGGACCCTTGCTTCTAGTCAGGGTAAGGGGGATACACTTCTAAAATAACCCATGCTCACCCCCTTGCTAGCTTGGCACGAGCAGACAGGCTTATCTCAGAGGCAGTGTGTAAAGCATTTGTGAATACATACAGTAATACAGTGAAAACACTACAAATGGACACCACACCAGTTTAGAAAAATAAGTAATCTCTATCTAAACCAAAACAAGACCAAACGACAAAAAATCCACAATACAGTATCAAAAATATCCTTAAAAATAGGTTATTCACTCAAATCAAGCTTCTAGCAACAAATAACTCCACCTGGAGTCATTACAACGTCGTGACAGATGAAAATCCCAAAGAACGGCGCCGACCGCGAGGTGCGCGGCGTCGGGTGCGGAGTCAAGCAGACCCACAAAGAACAGTACCTTGGAATTGATTAAAACAATGGCGGTGCACGGCGTCGGGGAGGTGATGCTTCGTTGGCACCTGCGTCGTCGGTTCCTTACGACCCCAGGGGAGGTGAAGCTTCTGTTCCTTACTGCGGTGCAGGGGAGGTGAGACGTCTGTTCCTTACTGAGTCGGAGAGGTGATGTCACGATGGCGGCGAGGCGGCGGTTCCTTACGACGGTGCGATGTTGATGAATTCAGGAGTCACCCACGTCGAGAATCGGCTCTGCGTTGATGGAAAACCGGCATCGGTGCTGCGGTGCGAGTCGGGACGTTGCGTCGTGGACGTCACGAGCGGTGTCCTCAGCTCCGGTGGCTTCAGAGTCGATGCGGCACGGCGTCAGCAGGCGTCGGGCCTACGGTGCAAGTTGGGCGGTCTGTCGTGCTCCTTCACGAGCAGTGCCCACGGCTTCGGTGCAGGTTACGGCATCGCTCACCGGCGTCGGTGTTGCAATTTCCTTCTGTGGCAGCTGAAACAGCAGTTCCAAAATGCAGAGAGACCGAAGGGATTAAGTCTTTGTGTCCCTGAGACTTCAGAACAGGAGGCAAGCTCAGGTTCAAGCCCTTGGAGATCTTTTCTTCAAGCAGGTGACAAAGCAAACAGCAAAGTCCATTTTCTCCTTTCCTTGGCAGCAAGCAGCCACTGCAGGCCAACCCCAGACAGCAAACAACACAGGGGCAGTATTCCTCCTCAGCTTATCCGGCTCTTCTCCTTGGAAAAGGTTCCTCTTGATTTCCCAGAAGTGATCTAAAAGTCTGGGGTCTGGGCCCCTCTTTTTTACACAAAAATCCTTTGTTCTCTGAAGGCAGAGAGTGTCTGTACCCAGCCAAAACCAGTTCTGTCCTCACTGGTGCAGCTTCCTGGCAAGAGGTGGAGACAGCATTGTTGAAGGCAGACCAGGCCCATGCAGGTGAAAGGAAATCTCCTCCCCCTACTCTAAATGCAGCCCAGGTCTATTCAGCCCAGCCCTGACTCATCAGACGTCTGGAGCCAGTGCCCCTCTCCAGCCCCTGTCATCCACAAGCCAGACATGCAATACACAAACCTAGCAGAGGCACACTGGATGGTTAGGCAAGAAAATACCTCCTTTCTAAAAGTGTTATTTTCAAGCACAGAATGTAAAAATCACCCTCACTAAAAGATGCACTTCAACATTCTGAGTTCAGGAATACTAAACTTTATTTTTCTACCTTGTTCCCAGGGTCAGTTATGTTTATAAGATGTTATAAACAAACTCCCCATGCTGTCCTATGGGAACAGACAGCCTTGCAATAGTGAAAAATGAAATTGGCAGTATTTCACTATCAGGACATGCCACACACATCAGGGCATGTCCTATCTTTCACATACAATGCACCCTGCCCACAGGGATACCTTGGGCCTACCTTAGGGGTGACTGATATGTAGAAACGGGAAGGTTTAGGGACTGGCAAGTGTGTGCGCTTGCAAACTCGGCATGGTAGTCCCAGACTGCACACAGGCTCTGCAATGGCAGGCACGAGTCACATTTTACAGGCTGCTTTGGTGGGTGGCACAACCAGTGCTGCAAGCCCACCAGCAGCATTTGATTTACAGGCCCTGGGCACACACAGTGCACTATACTAGGGTCTGACAAGTGAATCAAATAGCCAATCATGGAAACACTAATCCATAACACAATTTACAAAAGGGAGAACTTGCACTTTGGCACTGAACAGCAGTGGCAAAGTGCCCAAAGCATCTAGACCAGACAAAATAGAGTCCATCACACAGCAAAACACAGGAGGTAAAGGCAAAAATGGAAGGGAGACCCACGCAACGGTGCCAGGTCTAACATGTGAAAATATGGTTGAAGGGGTGCACAGATGGCAAAATAATTACAGGGCAAAAGCAACTAAATTGCTTAAATGTGAGTGAGTGCAGTGTATGTTTGGAAGTGGTGAAGTGAGGGAGATGCAAGGAAGTGCATTTGGGGAAGAGTGAAAAGAGGGTGCTGAAGAGGAAAGAGAGGTAGTTGAAGATGTGCAGATGGATGAGATGTGCAGAGAAAAAGGACATATATAGCTAACATAAAGTGAACATAACTGAATGCCAAAACTCCTTCCACTGGCCTCAATACTATTGAAATTTCAGAATTGAAATATTTTAAAGGTTAAATATGTATAACAAATCCGTGTTGTTACTCATTTGTGTTAAACAGCTAACAACCATTGACAAAGACAATCGTACTGACAGGCTTTAAGTGTGGTCAGATGTTGTGTTACATGTCTGGATTCAATTACATCTCAGAGAGAAACCAAAATACTGGTCGGGTAGCACTCTATGGGAATCACAGAAATTTATTTTGGGTGTTCCATTTTAGAGAGTCAACACATTTTTCATCCGACTTAAAGACCTGTCTTCACATATTTCTATATGACTGATTGCAATCAGCAGCTGTGGGTCCTTCCCGAAGCCTGGTTAGAGCATTTCTTTCCAAAGTTGATGCTGCATGCAGTGCAAGACCCTGGGCAAGCACACACTTTAAAAGGCTAAAGTTGTTGCGTTGTACAATTTGCACAATACATTAACTGTTGAACATATTAATGCAGTAAGATATAGGGCAATTTTTTTATGTGTTTAATATTTCAAAACTATACATTCCCACTGCTTTATATGCCTTGCTTTATCACTAAATTAATTTGCTTTAAAATGCACCATTTGCCAATCTTTTTTTTAAAAAATTCTCTGGCGGAAGATCAAGCCTGGACCCCACGTTTGCCCATTAAGCTTGCCCGCATTGCTCACTACATAAAAGTCATACCAAACTTTTACACCCCCACCACTTTCAAATGTCACCAGCCGCCACTGGTGACACAAGCTGTCTTGAAAATGCATCGGCCTTCTATTGGGAGCCAGTTGAGACTCTTGAGAGCAGGTGAGATGTGGTTGAATATTTTGATATCTGTGAGGAGTCTAGCAACTGCATTAAGAGTTATTCTAAGAGGCGCAAGGTGACTTTTTGGGGTCCCAGTGATAATAGCATTGCCGTAGTCAAGTTTGGAGAGGACAAGTGATTGCACTACAGTTTTTAGGTCAAGTGGGAAAAAATTGTTTGATTTTCTTGAGATATTTTAAGGTGTAGAACTCCATTTTGGCTGAATTGTTGATGTGTTCTTTTATTAGCATGTTTTAGTCTAAGGTGATTCCCAGGGACTTCGCAGAGTTGGAGAGTGTAAGGGAGCAGTTAAGTGTGTCCATGCTCTTGAGCCATTTTTGGATTGGTGGTTGTTTGCCATTTGGAGAAAAAAGTAAAAGTTCAGTTTTATTGGAGTTCAGTTTTAGATAATTGGTGTTAATCCTGGTTTGCATCTTGTTTAGAGTGTTATTCAGATGGCAGATGTCACTGTGGGATGATATTGTGTAGTAAAGTTGTGTGTCAACAGCATATAAGTGGTATTTCACACCTGCTTGTTTCAGGATAATTGTGTGGGGTTTAATGAAGAGAATGTTGACTCAACCACAAACAACAGAAAAGCTCTGCAAAGGGATCTATGGGTGTCATCATAATGATGAAAAACATATTTCATGCTAGGCACTTTGATTTGGAATTGTTGGTGCGGGTTTTCCCACCAGTGTGACGAAAGTGGAATAACATATTGAAAAGGGCACTGAAAAACTGGTGTAAATAGCTAGCTGTGGTGCTATTAACCTTCTACGAGCTCACCCACCTTGATTATGTATTGTATATGTGGAGGATATTTGCCTGTCTAATACAATTTCCTCATCCCCCCCGATTACCACTGCTGGCATTAGGTACAGATAATTTGCACATTTTAGGACCAGATGTACAAAAATCTAGAATTGCGATTTCCTAATTGTGATTCTTACCAAATCACAATTTGGAAATCGCAAGTCCTGATGTAAGAAAACTTACATCTTTTAAATAGCGATTTCTAGTGGGTCACAAATCGACCTTCTCTATTACAATGGATAAAGAGAAGCTGTCTTTTCTTGACCTTATAATTTATGCGGAGAACGGAAGTTTAAAAACAGAACTATTCTATAAACCCATTGACAGAAACAATATTCTTCGGGTTTGAAAGCTTTCACCGATGTTCCCTAAAAGAAAATCTTCGTGTGGGGCAATATTTATGGCTTAGACGTAACTGCACTAAAGTCCAGGATTACAAGACCCATGCTACAAAACTGTCTCACAACCCTTTGGAGAAGAATTATCCTTGCCATCTGATTGATAAAGCAAACAAGAGGGCTCTGAGTAATGACAGGGATCAACGTCTGACCACATTCAGTAAAATCAAACAGGATAGGCTTATCTATTTTACCACCTTTGGCCCTAGTGCCAAAGTGATCAAGAAAATTGTAAATAGGAACTGGCATATTAAGACATCAGGTGGCCTTGGTTTCAAGAAGCTGGTGTTCTCCTTAGGAGAGGTAGACGCCTGAGGGACATTTTGGTGTGGACACACCCTAAGAGACCAGAAAATAAGAACAGATAACTCACCTTGTGGAACTAACCTGATCCAATAAGACACTTTCCCTGTGGCAACATGTCAGGCAATGTGTGTTGCCTGACACGTAGAGTAACCAAGATAGACCTAGAGTTACAGACACCATGGAAATTGAAATAGATCACCAATTGCAATTCTAAGAATGTGGTATACACTATTAAGTGTCCCTGTGATCTAATGTATGTAGGTATGACCATGAGGAATGTACATACCAGAATCACCAAGCATTGTAGCACTATAATATGTAAGCGTGATGCTATTAAACTGACTAAACACTTTATTGACAAGGGACACCCCGACCAGGATCTGGTTTGGTATCTCATTGAAATGCTCAAATGATGGCATAAAGATATGACTGAATCATTACTGTTGTTTGAACAGCACTGGATTTATAGGCTGTGCACCGATCTGTGGAGACTTAACAATGAAACCTCTTAGCCAGGTCTAAATGCTCATAGGAAATAAACTCCCTATTGGAGTAAGATTAAGGAGGGTTAGGACTCAATGGGCTGTGTCCCATTAGCCTTTAGCATGAGCACTCATTACCTGTATATGACTCAGTATGATGTATAGGACTCAGTGGGGGTGTCTTTTCAGCTAGGAGCAGGTGAATAAGATACAGTATCTTGGTCCTCCTCTATATGGATGGATACTTGGTGATTAGATGTAGTACGTGTTCTTTATCCCTCTGTTGGTCAAAAGGTTTACCATTACACTTATATGTGGTTAAACTCATACACTTCCGTTTTATTTTTGAAAATGGTGTTACAAAGTTCCTTTCTCTTCTTTTTCCCCTCTTTTTTTAAGGGTCTGTATTCTTTAAGGCAGTCTGCAGACCCTTGACATTACGGGGCCGTCTGTCTTGGTCTGTGGAGGTGATCTGCTGCCGAAAGAACTATGGGGATTATTTACAAGCCCTTTGCGCCGCGGGTGCGTCACTTTTAATATGGGAAAAAGTGATGTACCGGCATCGCAAGCGGCCTGTAAATAAGTCCCTACATTTCTTATAACCCGTTCTGATGATGCAGGCTCTCGGTTTGGCCGACGAACGGCTGGGTGATGGGGCGATTTTGGTTTTTCGCAGGGATACCTTTTGACAAAGTAAGTCCTTTATCATTTATTTACATCTGGGGTGCCTCAGACTTTATAGATTTATATAGGGATGTGTGATTGAAGACCCACCGTCACCAATGTGTGGGGGAGTCGCAAAAACACGATAGAGGGAGCCCCCACTGCCACCAATGATACTGGGAATGCCCTTATAAAAGAATGCTTGACTGATAACATGCTTCTCCTGATACATCTACTATGTCACCTTTTAGCCTTTTATTTATTAATGTTGGATGTATATGCTTTGTTTTGATTATGATGAGATGACTACTGGGATGTTGAGAACTTAATCAGTAAACAGCACCCCAGGAGATATGAGATTCTCAACCATGAAGGCCAGCATAGTAACAAAGTAAATATTACAATTCTTCCTGGGTTATATCTGTGAAGAAAAGTAATATCCTTATGTGAGTAGTTACAGTGTGTGACTACAGAGGATACCACCTCCATCCAGACCATGAAGTTCTAGTTGTCTAGAGTCAGGGTAAGCAGCTCAAGAATCAGTCTCAATCATGTGTCCCCCCAACACAAGTGTGTCTCTATGTTTACAGTGCAGTGTCACAGAACTATATTGCACATGTGTTAAGTGTTTATTATCACACATGCAAACGATCACTTGAGTGCGATACATCTACTGTTTCATGAATTCTATGAATTTCAATGGAATGTTGCTTTTGCATATTACTCTTATTTTAGGAACTTTGATTCCCGGGGTTGTCAAAGTAGAACTCACATTTTGACAGCTCTGCACGTCACACTCACTTACTTAGTGTAAGGAGTAGGGATAGGGATCCCCTTTGGCCCTGACGAATGCCCTTGACCAGCATTGGCAAGATTGTGGGCAGAAATATGTTGGCTTAACATGGATGGATGGGTCATTGTGCCTGCATACCAACCCCCTTGTTGGTTTTAGCTGTACCTTAGACACCCACTATTAAAGGATTATCCTGGGTTTACCGTAAGGTATTTTTCATTTATCTGGATCCTGTCTTGTCCAGCTAGCTTTTATCAAGAACTCCCTCTTAATCGGGTCGATAGTACACCCTGGTAAAACCATCTTACTGGGGTGAGATGAGGTCACTGATGATGAAGCATGCCACAACTAGTGGGTGAGGCCTCCTCATCCAATCTAATTGGCACACTCGGATCAGGATATATATACCCTTGTGACCCCACGTGTGGGTTTTTTTCAGGACCTTTTTCATAATCAACTTGGTAGGGGCCAAAATTGACCTTTACCTTGATGATTGTGGAGGGTGTGCGGTGGCGTACCTCCATCTCTCCATTTGTGTTACATGCCAGATCGACCTACCTCATGAATATTAATGAGGTAGGTTGCAATTTGCAACCCATTAGCATTCACACCCATCACAGGGATGGTGGCCTGTTGTGATCAGCAAATCACCATTGCTGTGATTGTTTTTTTATGAAGCAAGCCTCTTAAAAAAAAAATGCAGCCCGTTTTCCCTAAAGGAAAATGTGATGTGTTTAAAAAGAAAAAATGTGCCTGCTCTTAAATTTTTTTTTTTTTTTACATTCTCAAAGAGGAACGGGTCCCTTGGGTACCTCTTCCCATTTGCGGATGGGTTACCACCTCCTTCAAGGTGTAGGTAAAAAATGAGGGGCTCATTTATGAAAAGTGACGCATAGCTGCGTGAAAACAGCGATGCGTCACTTTTCATTGCGCCTTCCTTGCGACATGCTGAATGCGTCATATTTACAGTATGGCGCATCATGTCGCAAGGAGTCACAGATACGTCAGTATTTCTGACGTATCTGTAGGCGCAAAAGTGATGCATTGCTGGAGTGTGTCACAAAAGTGACGCAACTCCAGCAATGTGTACTTTCACATGGGCAAGTCCCATGTTGTTAGAGCCTGCGTCAGTCTTACGCCTGCCATGAGGCAGGCGTAAGATTTTGACGCATTAGCGTCCAAGAAATGGCGCAGTGAAATCTTATAGATTTCACTGCGTCACTTCTACGACTCTTTGTTGCGTCCAAAACGCCCCCCTTGCATACATTATACCTGGCGCAGGTATAATGTTGCGCAGGGGTTTACAAAGTGACGCATCTACCTAGATGCGTCACTTTGTAAATATGACGCAACCAGGCGCATTTTTTACGCCACTGGTGCATCACAAAAAGTGACGCACCGGCGGCGCAAAAGTGACGCAAGGGCTCATAAATAAGCCCCTGAATGTTTTGTGACTGGAATTCAATCACAGAGCATTCATATATACCACTGCAATTTAGTATTTGGAAGGGATGCCCTAAACACACAACTTCCAAATACCGAATTGCTAAACCAAATTGCGATTGGGTAATAAGTTCTCAATTTGGTATATGTACATTAGAAATTGCTTTTTTACACTCGTAAATGGACGGAATCTGCGAATCGGCCCGTTTTCAACTGCAAAGACGTTTTGTACATATGCCCTAAATCCTTTTACTAACGTTGAATATTGCCATATGTGTATGTAATTCTACACAGGAATAAGTCACTTGCAAGGGTTTGGGAGTGGGGTTTTCAAAATGTATGCATTTAAATGTAATGCCACAAACACATACATTTGCAAGCATTCACAAACTCCTTTTCAACTGTTGCCATCTTTGAAATTATCAGTGATTTGCTCCTACGAAGGACTGGAGTAAATTCCTTTCCAGGGTGGGAATGGGATGAGAACATCCTAAAATTTCTTGGAGGGCCAGGGAAAGCACTTTGGTCACAGGGAAAACTATTTTTGTCATGAGAAAAATGTGTATAAAAATGTGCTATTGTATTGCACAACCACAATGCTATTTGACAGTGATCAATTGTACTCTGCCCACAATTACACATTGTTGAAATAGCACCCAGAAAATTATTCAGGGGCGGTGCCAAAGAGCTGGCGTGCAAGATGGCCTTACCTTGGTGAGGATCTGGCCATCAGAGGCATAATACGACAGAATGCACTGGTACATATATCCTAAATGACTGCTGCTCGGCTGGAGTGGTTCCCCCCTCCTATGCAGCCATTGGAGTTACTTGGGGGCTGCTTCAGAGTCCTGGAGACTATGGGGCATATTAGCAAGACCCACGTTAAAATTATCACCGTTTTAGCGGCAGGAAACTGCCGCTAAAGCGGCGATAATGGGCTTGCTAATATGCATTATGGAATTCAATAGAAGCCCAGGTTAGATGTCCTGCACATCTAACCTGGGCTTCTATTGAATTCTATAACGCATATTAGCAAGCCCATTACCGCCGTTTTAGCGGCAGTTTCCTGCCGCTAAAACGGCGATAATTTTAACGTGGGTCTTGCTAATATGCCCCTATGATCCTTGCTCTCGCTGTGGTGTGCGGAGTCGGCGTGCGGACAGGTCTGTGGCCTACAGTGGAGGACGGCCTGGTGGGGCTCGAGTCCTGGCGTGATCGCCGCCTAGTTTACCTGAGCAGGGGTGCTGTCTTGACAGGGGGTTGTGCCTGGTGCCCTGACGTGTGAAGGCTGCCGCACACGATCGGCATGAGCGCTCCAAAGGGGGACCTACCTGAGGCATGGTGAGTGTGCAGCTGTGGCCTATGAGGGAGACCAGTGATGGGGAGGCCTCCTGACCCGGCGAGTACTTGGCTGTAGTGCGGTGCGGGACCAACTGGGCAGTGATACTGGCACATTCTCGGGACGCTCTGGGTGCACTACAGGTTGGAGAGGAGCAGACCTGCCAGCGTGGACTGAGGGATCCTGTAGGGCTGCGGCTGACCAACTTCTGGCCTTGTGGTTCGGCTTGATAGATAGGAGACCCCCTCCCAAGCAAAATAAGCCTAGACGAGGCTGATGATTGATCTGCTCGTGCCCCTCCACTGGGATGAGAGACAGGGGACATGGCGGGACTATTTATATCAGGAACTGGGCACCCTCACAGCAACACAAAAGGGACAGCTGTTATTTGCCTCTCTGTGCAGGACCAGCCCGCTCTGCTGCTGCTAAGATACCTGGCACTATGTAATCTACTCAGAGGCACTTTGAGGTGCAGTCCATGAATGGGGAAGGTGGATGGATATCAGCCAAAGCTGCATTTTGAGCCCTGGAAAGGATTGCAAGCCTCCATAGGGGAGGGTAATGTCCAGGGTGCTATCCACCCTCTCTGCCGGCAGATGCAGTAGACTGTGGTGGCCAGATGAAAGTGCTTTTATGGTCCATGCAAACACAACTGGTCTCAATAGACATGCAAATGGATACCCTAAACTTTCACATTGACACGTTGGCAGGCAAGTTAGAGCATCACAACAGTAGAATCACCAAAGCGGACCAGTGTATCTTGCCCTCAGAGGTTGATCTTATTGCCAATACATAACAGGGAGAAAGTACTGTGCATCATCGCAGTGAAAAATGAAGATCGAGAGATGCGGCCCCGGCAAAACAATATATGGATACTAGGAGTTTTCGAATCCACAAACACAGGCAGGATGGAGGAGTATGTCGAACGCATGTTGCGAACACTGCTTGGCGAGGACGCATTCTACCGCCTCCTGATAGGGGAGAGTGCCAACAGGTCACTGTCTAGCAGGCCTCCACTGGGTATGCCGGCTCGGCCCATAATGGCACATTTTCTAAACTATAGAGACCGGGACACAGCTCTATGTTTGACACATGAACAATGTGATTTGCAGTTAGATGAGAACCACCTATCCCTATTCCCAGATTTTACTATTGCTGTCCAAGACACCAGATGCAAATTTAGCTAGGTAAAACAAAAGCTACTACAGGCCTGCGTACCATGTGCCATGTTATTTCCAGCTCGCTTGTGGATAACTCATATGAGTAGGCAACACATTTTCTGGACACCACAGTTTGAAGAGTATCTGCAAAAGCACAGCAAGAGAGATAAGGAAAGACTTATTTCCACAGCCGCTGGGCACCTCTCCTCGCCATGTGATGACTCACATTAGCATAGTGAACAACAGAAAGGGACATGTGTGGCTACGCAAGATTCTCATGGCAGGAATCGATACTGTAGATAAATCGAGTTCTGCTGTGGAACGCCGTCCACTTGTGCTGGGAGTGGGAGAAGGGACAGCCCTCCTTCCCTGAACTACTCAAAGACCATGGATGCATGTAAGGTATCCTGTTCGCCTGACACCCTTGACTCTTTAGTTTAGGTTGTACCATTGGCTCTATTGGTACAGCTCAGGGGTTAATCCCATGGCCCTATTGCTGAATTAGAGTCTTTTTGTTTGTTGTTGTTATGGTTTCAGGAGCAGCTATAGTAAGTGGGTGGGGACTTAATCCTGATGGGATCGGTTCACAGGTGTGGGAGGGAGGGAGGCACACTCTCTTTATTATTGATGATGGACAATAGATTTATAACAGGCGAGATATTACCACTGTGTGATACAGTTTTCTTTACTTAAGCATGATGCATTCTGATAGAGACTCACAATCTAGCGAACTATATTGTGTGACATGGAATGTGCAGGGATTGAATAGCCCCCGCAAATCCAGGCAGGTTTTAGCATACCTGGACAGGCATGGGGTTAACATTGCGCTGTTACAGGAGACATACCTTACGCAAAACACAGAACGTCACTTAGCCAAAAAATGGACAGCTCACTGTTTGACCTCTTACTATTCCTCCTATGCCTGTGGGGTAGCCATTATTATAAAAAGAGGCACACCCTTCACACCACTAAGCACAATGTGTGACCAACGGCCATTATGTTGCTGCTTGGGGCTACTTTGGAGGAATGAGACTCCTCATTGTAAACTGCTACAATACAGCCTTTTTTGACAGATTGTGGGAATATGTACTTTCCTCATATCTGCAGGCCTTGATCTGGGGGTGGGTATTTTAACTGCACGCTGCGAGACACATTAGACAGATCACATGCAGCATCCTGCAGTAGATCGGTAGCAGCCACCCATGTAAAAAATATAATGGTTGATCATGACATGCTGGACATCTGGAGGAAAGAGATATCCAGCACTTAAAGACGGAACACATTATTCTAGCATGCATGGAGTCTGGTCCCAGTTGGACTATTGGTTGATAACAAAAGATGTGGGCTCATGGGTCCGGGATATTACTCACTTGGCCCGGACTTTATCCGATCATTCTCCGGTGTTACTCTCCTTTTCGCTGACCCACATGATTTGACAGAGGTTTCAATGCCGGCTGCGCCCAGAGACTTTGATTGACATGCGCTTCACAGATGCGCTCTGGACTGATATCATTCAATATTTCACACTTAACATAGGCATGGTGAACTCTGTGGCCATTGTGTGGGATGCCTTCAAGGCTACTATACAAGGTATATGTATAGCAAAAAGCAATGGAGTCTTGAAGGCCATCAGAGCGCTTCTGTCCCGCCTTGAGGTAGTACTCAAAACTTTGGAGGACACGCTGGCTCAGGGAAATGACCACCTGACCCTTGCACAAATCTGGATAAAATTTGCCTATATAACGAGGAGGCAGGGAGGGTGTGTCGCTATATAGGCAAATATACTTGGTCATATGAGGAAGGGGTGAGGGCGGGTAAATCCCTAGCAGCCATGTTTAAACAACACAGGGTGGCTGCCACGGTGCTAGAAATAGAAGACAAACAGGGTTGGATTCAACGAGACATGGATCAGATACTAAGTGTCTTCTCAACCTGTTTCCAGAACTTGACACTGAACAACAGTTTCCTTCGCTCATTGAGAGCTACTTAAAAGAGACGGTGTTGGCATGGCTAAGCAACACTCATTGCTTATTCTTAGAACAGCCCTTCACTGTGTGCCAGTTATTGGGCATGCTGGGCGAGCTCCTCTGGTTCTGACGGGCTGCCAGTTCAATTTTACTAGCGCTATGCAAGCATACTATCACCTCATCTACTGTTGGTGTTGGGGGAAGCTGTCAGCGCAAACACCTTCCCCCCTCTAGACATGAGGATGTGATAGTAAAACTCCTGAAGTCAAATAAACTGGCTCACAGCTGGGATTCAAACTGAACACTCTTTTTATTGAACTGTGATGTCAAAGTACTGGCCAAGTTAATTGCAAATAGGCTGACCCTACTTCTCCCCACCCTGGAAAGGCCCGGCTAGTCGGGATTTGTCCTTGAGCAAGCCACAAAACATAATTTGCTTACCCTATTTAATATACTTCAAGACATCGACCCTGACCTATAGGCAGTGGGCATCGTTTTGGATGCCTCTAAAGCATTTGACACCTAAACTGGGGGTAGGCATTCTCGGTCTATCCAGAACTGCTTCCTGGACTGAATACGCTTTTTATACATGTCCACAATTGCAAAAATATGTGTGAATGGAGCTTTCTCCTGGTTATTTAATATGTTATGACCAACAAGGCATGGTTGCCCACTCTCCCCTATTGTTTTAGCACTGGCAACGGAGCCCCTCATAGCCAACCTTCGACAACATTATTCACACAATGCGCTGTGGTTTACTAGCTGGCATATTCTTATGTGTTTGTATGCAGATGATATGACGTGTTATATATATATATATATCCAAATCCACGTTGAGGCTCTATTTTCGGCATCCGGCGCTCTCATGACGGTGCGTTGTGGAGACGGCGGAGCCCAGCCGTTATGAAATTCCCAACAGTATTCCTTACAGAACAATTCCACACGCACTCACTGGCAATTGCTGTAAACTTTCTTGATTTTATTAAGGCAGCAAAATATCCAACAAGTTACAACCCAACGCGTTTCAGTCTGCCCTCAGACCTTTCTCACGGGTAACCAATGCTACTGTCAAGACTTGTATTTGAATTAACCCATGATGTTACATCACATCCTGGTTTGACAACGCTTGGCATTTTGGGAGTTGTAGTGCATAAAAACCGTGACCATTGTATGAATAACATAACAATTATATAAATAGTGAAATCATTTGTGTTACGTGACAGTGAAAAAAACTCATTTTTATGCTCTCAAATCATATCCTTAATTATCATTCTTTGATTTTAAATCGGACATCACATTCATTGTTACAAGAGAAAGCCTTTTTATGCTCTCAATTCGTATCCTTAGATATCATTGTTCTATTTTAATCGGTCACCACATTCATTATTCCTGTTGGATTTTACAAAAGTTTGTAACTACTAGCTTCAAAAGGTTTGAAAGATTTGAGTCATGCCCTCTAGTGAGCCTCGTAGTCATATTTTAAAGGTACTCTACGGTAACAACCCTTTAAAACAATACCTCCAATCGGACATGAGTCATACCCTCTTGTGGGATCCTTATCAGACCTGGCTAGTGAATTTCCGCTCTTGTGAACAATAAAGTTAAATTGAGCTATTTTCAAAGTAGTGAGCCTTTGCTCAGTGTTAAAAGTGATAGTGATTTAAAAACATTGCTCTATACCCTGAACATTCTATTCAACGATATCATCAACTCATGTATGGATGGAAAGAGGCAAAAATTCAAAAAAATAAGGAAAAAACAATTTTTTGAGAACAATTAAGAAGAAAAGATATATATATATGTCAGGAAAGGTTATAATAAGGAAGAAAGCGAGAGGGAGACCCTCACTCTTCCTGTTGAATAATACAGAACAGTATTAACAGTGAAAATTGGCATTCAGTTCATATTTTACAGAGGTCCTTCTATAGATGTGAGTGCATTTCTTCATCCTTATTGAGCCCATACGGGGCCACTGTCCTGAATGACAATATGTGTCGTGATTCCTTTTGTCTTAAGATTTTTACTCGATCACCACCTCTCTCGTGGCACGGGACACTTTCTACAGCATAAAATTTCAATTTTCTCCAATCCCCTTCGTGGCATTTCTCCATATGTTCAGCCACGGCGTAACTTCGATCCTTATTTGTTGTTGCCCTCACATGTTCAAGGATACGTTTTTGAGTTCACACACAGTGCTCCCCACGTATTTGAGTTGGCAGGGGCATTCAATTATGTAAATGACGTATTGACTTTTACAATTTATTAGTTGATTGATTCTCCACTTCTTCCGATTTGCCATCATGATTTCCTTTGTGTTCTGAGCTATTTGACACACTTTACAGGTAGTACACTTGTAGAATCCTTTTATATCAAGCCAAGATTTCTGTTTTTTGTTTTGTGGATCGAAATGACTGTGAACCAATTCGTCCTTGAGGTTTTTTGCCCTCCTATATGTTATCTTGGGATGATTTCCCACAATTTCTGACAAAGTTGGAACCAAACACAGGATGTTCCAATTCTTCCGAATGATATTTGCAATTTGTTTTGATTGCGTTGAGAAAGTGGTAATTAATCTTATTGCATTTTCCTCATTATGTGTTTGTGGCATTCTTGTCTTTATTATTTCAGATCTTGATTGTTTTTCAGTTTTTCCCAAGCATGCTGTTAATACCTTTTTATTGTATTTTCTCTTTCTGAATCTTGCCATAGTTTGTTTACTATGCCTTTGCCATTCATGCTCTTCCGAGCAAATTCGACGGATTCGCAAAAGTTCTCCATATGGGATGTTCTTAATCAGTGGGGCTTGGTGGAAACTTTCTGCATGTAAGGTTGCATTACTTGCTGTGGCTTTTCGGTGTAGTGTTGTGTGTACCTTGTTTCCAATGATGTAGATTTCAGTATCCAAAAATACCACATGATTGTCACTGATGTCGTACGTGAAGTGCAAATTGGTCTTAGTGTTATTTAGTATATTGAAATATATTTTGAATTCTTCCTCAGAGCCATCCCAAATGAGAAAAAGATCATCTATGTATCGCAGCCATGATATTATCTTTTCCACATGATGATCATTGTTGGAATTCCATGCCACCTTTTCCTCCCACCATCCCATCGTCAAACAGGCATAGCTGGGACTAAATGAAAAACCCATCGCTGTTCCATCTCTCTGCTGATAGATTTCATTACCAAACATAAAGACATTTTGTGTCAGACATAATTCGATCATTTCCATGATCATTGTATTATGGTTGGCATATTGGATATTTCGATCCTTGAGAAAGAACTCGCAGGCTGCTATCCCAATTGTATTTTGGATGTTCGTGTAGAGCGAAATCACGTCCATCGTGATAAGTTTGTAAGTTGGTTCCCAGTTCATTTCCTGTACTATCCTGAGGAGATCACTGGTGTCCCGCAAGTATGATGTTAGTCCCTTCACATAAGGTAAAAGATAGCCATCAACAAAGTTGGCAATTGGCTCTAATAATGAGCCTTTCGCGGAGATAATTGGTCTCCTTGGTGGTTTCGTGGGGTGCTTGTGTATTTTAGGGAGAAAATAAATTGTCGCAGTGATTGGATGATCTGTTGTTAAATATTTTTTCTCATCATAGTTTATTAATTTTTTCTCCCACCATTGCTGTAGTTTTATATCCAAACTCAATTTATATGAAGATGTTGGATTTTCCTTGAGTTTTTTATAATGTTTTATGTCATTCAGTTGTAGATGAGCCTCTTCCAGATATAGTTCTTTATCTTGGATAATGATGTTACCGCCCTTATCGGCCATTTTTATCACAATTTCGTCGTCCAATTTCAATGCCTTTAATGCATCACGTTCATTTGATGTTAGGTTCCTTTTCTTATCACCATAGCTTTTTAATTGATAAAGGTCCTTTATGACAGCTTCATAAAAAATCTCGATCTTGTTACCAGGTGGTAATTGTGGGTAATATTTAGAATTTGACTTTTTACCGCTTGTTCCTTCTCCCAGTTGAGAGCAGTATGTTTCCAATTCCCCCGATGGTGCGTCTACCTCTCGATCTAGTTCCATCAGTGTGATAAAGTGATCCGCATCTGACGCTTTAAGATCCATGGTTGGAATATTTGGACCCTTTTGGCGATCCGCCCAGTTTGCGTTTTTTTAAAATATTTTAGCAAGTTTTAATTTTCGGACGTATTTATAAATGTCTATCCTTGTTTGTACTAGATCCATTTCATTTGTAGGGCAGAACGAGAGGCCACGTTTAAGCACTTCCATTTCAGTTTCTGTCATTATTCGTTTTGATAAATTGACTATTTCCAACTCTTGTGTTTGTTCTAATTCTTCATGTTCTTCTGTCTCATACTCCTTGTCCAAGTGCCTGTTTTTTTGGGGTCTGTTATTGCGCTTGCCTCTTCTTGTTGGTTTCCCTTTGGGCGACCTCGTCCCCTGCCTCTTCCTCTGTTTGCTCCTGGTTGTGCCCCCATACTCTTTTCCCAACTTCGTTGTTGGAGGGCCAGCCTCATTTCCCCTAAAAAATCACATTTTGGACGTGCCCCTTCTCGCTCTGATTCATTTTCACTTGTTTCATTAGCATGTTATGGATGATAGACTGCCCGACACATTCGTGGCTATATCTAATTTGTCTTGCTGTTTTAACAGATCGTATTTCCTTGCATAAGTGAAAATGCGTCCTTCTAGATAATCTTCCTTATCTCTTAGGAATTTCGTTTGTTTCCGTAATTGTACTGCTGACTCATGTTTTTCTATGTAATGTTCCAACTCCTGCTTGAATTTTACCATCTCCGCATTTAGTTCGATTTTTTCCAGTTCTTTTTCCAATTCTTTTAGCTGTGCAGTTGTTCTCTCTAACGCAATTGTGATGTGTTTAATTAGAATTTCCATGAGACCCATAGACGATTTAAGGATGTAATCACCCCATTCATGTAGAAGGTCATTACTGGTGTCTTGGTGATTCGGCATTATGTTTATGCGTAGTCCTCTGGGTACTCTTTTGACTTCCAAATATTTTTTAAGTGAGGTGACCTCCCACCATTTGTTAATTTCTTTTTTGGACAATCTTTCCCACATTCGTAGTTTATTTTTGACATCCATGTTCCGTGGAGTGGATTGTGCTCCATTGCCTGAACCTCCTCCTCCCTGTTCTTCAAAAAAAGTATCTATTATTTCATTCCTTTTAGCCTCCCTTTTTTCCATACTTGTGCTTGTCGGAGTTGCCATTGCTTGCACTTTTCAATGTTCCCGAATTATCACTATTGTAGATGCCAATTACCAGTCTCCCCAAAAATTCGTACCTTTGCCGTTCTTTTTTTCCCTTTCAGAAATAGTCTGGGGCACATTTGTTGATGCCTCTATACTTTAAACAGTCCTTTTGTACTTAAGGAGATCAACCGGTATTAGTATTGAAAAAGTATTTTCAGCAGGTTTTTCACTTTGATTGTTTAACGCACTCACCTACTCAGCTGGTTCCTGCTTTTACCGCTGCCCTCCGGCTCCGGTTTCAGCGTCCCCCTCCTTTCGGCTTCAGTGCGAACTCTCCCCTTGCATGAATTACAACCGGCGTTCACCGATGCCGATTCTTTACTCAAATCCACGTCGAGGCTCTATTTTCGGCATCCGGCGCTCTCATGACGGTGCGTTGTGGAGATGGCGGAGCCCAGCCGTTATGAAATTCCCAACAGTATTCCTTACAGAACAATTCCACACGCACTCACTGGCAATTGCTGTAAACTTTCTTGATTTTATTAAGGCAGCAAAATATCCGACAAGTTACAACCCAACGCGTTTCAGTCTGCCCTCAGACCTTTCTCACGGGTAACCAATGCTAGTGTCCAGACTTGTATTTGAATTAACCCATGATGTTACATCACATCCTGGTTTGACAACGCTTGGCATTTTGGGAGTTGTAGTGCATAAAAACCGTGACCATTGTATGAATAACATAACAATTATATAAATAGTGAAATCATTTGTGTTACGTGACAGTGAAAAAAACTCATTTTTATGCTCTCAAATCATATCCTTAATTATCATTCTTTGATTTTAAATCGGACATCCCATTCATTGTTACAAGAGAAAGCCTTTTTTATGCTCTCAATTCGTATCCTTAGATATCATTCTTCTATTTTAATCGGTCACCACATTCATTATTCCTGTTGGATTTTACAAAAGTTTGTAACTACTAGCTTCAAAAGGTTTGAAAGATTTGAGTCATGCCCTCTAGTGAGCCTCGTAGTCATATTTTAAAGGTACTCTACGGTAACAACCCTTTAAAACAATACCTCCAATCGGACACGAGTCATACCCTCTCGTGGGATCCTTATCAGACCTGGCTAGTGAATTTCCGCTCTTGTGAACAATAAAGTTAAATTGAGCTATTTTCAAAGTAGTGAGCCTTTGCTCAGTGTTAAAAGTGATAGTGATTTAAAAACATTGCTCTATACCCTGAACATTCTATTCAACGATATCATCAACTCATGTATGGATGGAAAGAGGCAAAAATTCAAGAAAATAAGGAAAAAACAATTTTTTGAGAACAATTAAGAAGAAAAGATATATATATATATGTCAGGAAAGGTTATAATAAGGAAGAAAGCGAGAGGGAGACCCTCACTCTTCCTGTTGAATAATACAGAACAGTATTAACAGTGAAAATTGGCATTCAGTTCATATTTTACAGAGGTCCTTCTATAGATGTGAGTGCATTTCTTCATCCTTATTGAGCCCATACGGGGCCCCTGTCCTGAATGACAATATGTGTCGTGATTCCTTTTGTCTTAAGATTTTTACTCGATCACCACCTCTCACGTGGCACGGGACACTTTCTACAGCATAAAATTTCAATTTTCTCCAATCCCCTTCGTGGCATTTCTCCATATGTTCAGCCACGGCGTAACTTCGATCCTTATTTGTTGTTGCCCTCACATGTTCAAGGATACGTTTTTTTAGTTCACACACAGTGCTCCCCACGTATTTGAGTTGGCAGGGGCATTCAATTATGTAAATGACGTATTGACTTTTACAATTTATTAGTTGATTGATTCTCCACTTCTTCCGATTTGCCATCATGATTTCCTTTGTGTTCTGAGCTATTTGACACACTTTACAGGTAGTACACTTGTAGAATCCTTTTATATCAAGCCAAGATTTCTGTTTTTTGTTTTGTGGATCGAAATGACTGTGAACCAATTCGTCCTTGAGGTTTTTTGCCCTCCTATATGTTATCTTGGGATGATTTCCCACAATTTCTGACAAAGTTGGATCCAAACACAGGATGTTCCAATTCTTCCGAATGATATTTGCAATTTGTTTTGATTGCGTTGAGAAAGTGGTAATTAATCTTATTGCATTTTCCTCATTATGTGTTTGTGGCATTCTTGTCTTTATTATTTCAGATCTTGATTGTTTTTCAGTTTTTCCCAAGCATGCTGTTAATACCTTTTTATTATATTTTCTCTTTCTGAATCTTGCCATAGTTTGTTTACTATGCCTTTGCAATTCATGCTCTTCCGAGCAAATTCGACGGATTCGCAAAAATTCTCCATATGGGATGTTCTTAATCAGTGGGGCTTGGTGGAAACTTTTCGCATGTAAGGTTGCATTACTTGCTGTGGCTTTTCGGTGTAGTGTCGTGTGTACCTTGTTTCCAATGATGTAGATTTCAGTATCCAAAAATACCACACGATTGTCACTGATGTCGTACGTGAAGTGCAAATTGGTCTTAGTGTTATTTAGTATATTGAAATATATTTTGAATTCTTCCTCAGAGCCTTCCTTGCTGCCTTATTAAAATCAAGAAAGTTTACAGCAATTGCCAGTGAGTGCGTGTGGAATTGTTCTGTAAGGAATACTGTTGGGAATATATATATATATATTACCTACTGGCGGTCGCCAGTAGGTAGTTATAGTTAGAACCTAGTTTCCATAGGAAAAGCATTTTTTGATTTGCTAATAACTTTGGCGTCGTTTGACGAATCTTCCTGAAATTCTCCCAAACAAAAGTCTATCCAGGTCAGCTCATATCCTGAAAGTTGGGGGGAGATTCGTCACGCGGGGGCTGAGAAAAAAGGGGGGGTCCCAAAACTGGTTTTCTCCATGTTAATTTCCATAGGAAATTTTGCGACGAGCTACAGCCCGAACTGCTGAACGGAATTACCCCAAATTTGGCAAAAAGGTAGAGCTTGGTTCAGAAAGCGACCTTTTTTTTAAATGGTGTAAATCCGTTCAGTAGTTTTTGAGAAATTCAAAAAATAAGAGTCAAAAAATCAATTTCCCATAGGAAAGTTTGTGCAAGGCTAATGGCGGCTGCTGCGGGGGAGCGCGAGTAAGACCTCCGACCCTCGGTCTAGGTCCACTCTCTCCCCACTGCTCTGCTGTGCCGTCTCTTGCCTCCAGACCCCGACCTCCTCCTTGGGAGGTTCGAGGCTGCTGCCCGCTCCTGCGCCTGCTGCCCGCTCCAACTGGGACCAGACTGCCTCCAACCACCGTAACCTTTCTCAGACGCTTTTTTTCTTAATTTTTTTCCCTGTTGTGCCACTGTTATTGTGCCCATCTGTGTCTTGCTCTAATTCCACCACTGTTTTTATTTTCTCGTGCCTGCCTGTTCCTTTTGCCTTTCGCCGCTGCTGCCCCTGCGGCCCCGCCCCCGGAATTTCCCCTCCGGAATTTCCCCCCGGAATTCCCCCCCGGAATTCCCCTGCTCTCGCCTCCCAGCCTCTCCTCCCTCCCACCTCCCCTACTTAATGGCGGCCGCTGCGCGGTCGCGCAGCGGACGTGTGCAGCGGGCACGCCACCGGCACGCCAAAGGCGCGCCAAAGGCAAGCCCACTTGCGCCCGTCCGCGACCCGACCGCGGCCAGCACCAGGAACCCTGGCCCTCCCACTACCCATCGCTACAACACCACCACCCTCCTCGCACTCAACCCTGGAAGACTTAGAGAATGCCAACAGGCCTCGCCGAACACGACCCACGGCCAGTTCTCCTGCCTCCACTGCCGCCAGACCCTCACCGCCACCCCGGCCTCCAACACCACCGACGCCAGCACCGGCGACACCCTAAAATGCATCCTCCTCAACGTACGCTCCGTACACAAACACGCCATGGAAATCTGGAACCTACTCGACTCTCTTTCGCCC
Organism: Calotriton arnoldi; assembly: GCA_963921515.1. NCBI lineage: Eukaryota > Metazoa > Chordata > Amphibia > Caudata > Salamandridae > Calotriton > Calotriton arnoldi. The sequence goes on from CAWUFW010006350.1 coordinate 349,745, forward strand.
GACATCGCCTTCTTCACAGAGACCTGGACCAACGCATCCTCCGCCCCCGACATCAGCACTGCCATCCCAGACGGATACAAGATCCAGAGGAAAGACCGCCCCAACCATCCAGCAGGGGGCCTCGCCATCGCCCACAAGAGCACCCTCCGCCTCACCACCTCCAGCGAAACCTTCCCCTCCGCCAAACACCTGCACTTCAAGATCCAGACCACACCCAAAGCCACACTCCGAGGAACCCTCGTCTACAGACCCCCCGAACACCCTTTGCCGCCACAATCACCGACTTCATCGCACCCCACGCGATCGCCTCAACAAACTACATACTCATTGGAGACCTGAACTTCCACCTCGACAACCCCAGCGACCCCAACTCCACTATCCTTCGTGACAACCTCGCCAGCATCGGACTTAAACAACTCGTCAACACACCGACCCACAGAGCAGGACACACCCTCGACCCCATCTTCGCGGCAGGAAACAGCGTCCATTTCAGTCACACAACGCAGCCGCCATGGACCGACCACCACTGCGTACACTTCACCATCAACAAACCCAAAGCACCCAAACCAGCCCCACGCCCACCACGAAGGAACTGGAGCAAGGTTACCGACGAGCAACTTAACTCCACCCTCAACCGAGACAACCACACCTGGGCACCCGACGCAAACAGCGCAAACGACGCAGCCAGAGAACTCCACACCTGGATCTCCAACTGCGCAGATGAGCTCGCCCCGCTACGCAACCCCGACAGACAACGCCCCAGGAAAGCCGCCTGGTTCACAACCGCTCTCCAAGAAGCCAGACGCACCTGCAGACGCCTGGAGAAGAACTGGAGAAACACCAAGACAACCGAAAACCACACCACCTACAAGGACGCCATGACGGACTACCACAACCAGATCAGAGCCACCAAAAGGAACTTCATCCACAACAAAATCCTGGCCAACTCCACCAACTCCAAGGAACTTTTCAGTGTCATTCAAGAATTCACCAACCCACGCAGCGAAGCCACAGACATCATCCCATCCCAAGACCTCTGCGACAAGCTTGGAACCTATTTCCACCTCAAGATCAAAAACCTCTACGACAACTTCATCGACCATCCACCAGGCGCCACAGACGCCCCCAGAAACACCAGCCAGCCCACCATCTCCAACTGGACACCGATCACGGCCGAAGACACCGCCTCGACCATGAAAAGCATCCACTCGGGGCCCCCACCGACCCCTGCCCCCTCACATCTACCACAGAGCCGTGGCCGCCATCGCACCCGAACTACAACGCACCATCAACACCACCTTCAAAACAGGCACCTTCCCAGATGACTGGAAGCGCGCAGAAGTCAGACCCCTGCTCAAGAAGCCCACAGCTGACCCCACCGACCTCAAGAACTATCGGCCCATTTCGCTCCTCCCCTTCGCAGCCAAAGTTGCAGAGAAAACAGTCAACAGGAAACTGACACGATTCATTGAAGAAAACTTCGTCCTCGACCCGTCCCAATCCGGATTCCGAAGCAACCACAGCACAGAGACCGCCCTACTCGCCGCCACAGACGACATCCGCACCCTCCTAGACCAAGGCCACTCCGCAGCCCTCATCCTACTCGACCTATCAGCGGCCTTCGACACCGTCTCCCATCGCACACTAGTCGTCAGACTACACGATGCAGGCATACAAGGAACAGCCCTGGACTGGATCCGATCATTCCTCACCGGAAGAAGCCAAAGGATCAGACTCCCACCCTTCTTCTCCGACCCCACGAAAAATCACCTGCGGAGTCCCACAGGGTTTATCACTGAGCCCCACCCTCTTCAACATTTACATGGCCCCCCTCGCAGCCATCGTCCGACAACACGGCCTCAACATCGTATCCTACGCCGATGACACCCAGCTCATCCTCTCCCTCACCAAAGACCCCACCTCTGCCAAACTCAACTTCCAAAAAGGAATGCAAGACGTCGCAGTCTGGATGACCAACAGCTGCCTGAAGCTCAACGCCGAGAAGACAGAAGTCTTCGTCCTCGGTACCACCCCTTCTGCATGGGACAGCACCTGGTGGCCCACCTACCCCCTCAGACCACGCCAAGACCCTCGGCATCGTACTCGACTCATCACTCTCCATGAACCAACAGGTCAACGCCGTCACCTCCAGCTGCTTCAACACCCTCCGCATCCTCCGCAAGACTTTCAAGTGGATCCCCCCTGAGTCAAGGAAGGCAGTCACCCACGCACTCATCACCAGCAGACTGGACTATGGAAATGCACTCTACGCCGGCATCAACAAGTCCCTACTCCGCAAACTCCAGACAGTACAGAACACCGCCGCCAGACTCGTCCTCGGCATCCCCCGACACGAACACATCAGCCAACACCTATGAAGTCTCCACTGGCTCCCCGTGGAGAAAAGAGTCACTTTCAAAATCCTCACTCACGCCTACAAATGCCTACACAACAACGGACCCAAATACCTCAATGACAGAATCAACTTCCACGTACCCAAAAGAAACCTCCGATCTTCCAACCTCGCACTGGCCGAAACCCCGCGCATCCACAGAGCCAGAGCAGGCGGAAGATCCTTCTCTCACATTGCAGCCAAGACCTGGAACGAGCTACCGGCAGACATCAGACGCGCCCCTCCCTGAACACCTTCAGGAAGACCCTCAAGACTTGGCTCTTCGGCTAAACAGATCTGCGGACCCCCCCCCCCTCAGCGCCTTGAGACCCTCACGGGTGCGTAGCGTGCTTACAATTCCCTGATTGAAGGCTACAGCCGAAACTACTGAACAGAATTACTCCAAATTTGGCAGAAAGGTAGTGCTTGGGTCAGAAAGCGACCTTTTTAAAAATGGTGTAAATCCGTTCAGTAGTTGCTGAGAAATTAGAAAAATAAAAGTTTCGATATCTGGGCGGAGCCTAAGTCGTGTGCGCGAGCTTCACTGTGATTGGCTGCTAGTAGTCCAAACCAGGAAGTGTTGGCAGCCATCTTGTGGCTCGGTAGAAGCGAGTCACCCGAAAACGGAGAAACAAAGGTATAAAACAAGAGAAGGGGGCAGGGTAGAAAAGCCCTGACCCCCTAGGCCTGCTCAGGGGGTCCCAGAAGGACCCCCAGGGCCCAAAAAATCATTTAAAAAAAAAGAAAAATCTGCAAAAATTCTTGCTGGGGTCGCGGGTTCTCGCGTTTCATTTTAATGAGGCCCTTGGGTGGGCTAGGTTCCGGGGGTATTTCTTAAAAAATAATAGCAAGGGTTGCGGGGGTGCGCTGAGGTCCGCGCAGCCCCGGGGCTTCCCTCATGTTGGGAGGGGGGTTGCGCCGCCCCCCCTTCTGGAGCCTTCTATGTGCTTGTAATTTTGGCGTCGTTTGACGAATCTTTATGAAATTATCCAAAAAGTTTCTCTTTTTTGATTAGCTCTTATATTGAAAGTTTGGGGGTGAATGGTGTAGGAGGGGCTGAGAAAAAGAGGGTCCTAAAACGTGTTTTCTCCATGCAATTTCCATACAAAACTTTACAGAAGACTACAGGTGAAACTGCTGAACGGAATTACGCCAAATTTGGCAGGGAGAAAGGTGATGGTCCAGAAAGCACGATTTTGTTTAAATGGTGTAAATCCGTTCAGTAGTTTTTGAGAAATATCAAATTTTACAGATATCGATATTTGAGAATTCTGACATGTGATTGGCTGAGGGGTTACAAGCACCAGCTTGCGGCTTATTGGCTGTGAATGGTTGAAACCAGGAAGTGTTGGCAGCCATTTTGTGATTTACTCCGTGAGCTTGCATCTCTCCGTGTAGAAGCCATCGGGTTCGTAGTTTTACCTCTGCGAGGCAACACTGGCATCTGTGTCTGTGTGAGATATGCCTTTCACGCTGCCTCTCTATATATCACCAGGTCGCGGCTATGCCTTTAGAAGCCCGTCCGTCGGCTCGGAGCTCTGTGAGTCAGTCTGTCGGTACGATCCCCTACACTACCCAAAGACTACCCAAACACCACTGCACTGTCGTAAACTCTAAAACACTACCCCCAGCACAATCCCCTACACTACCCAAACACCACTGCACTACCATAAACCCTAAATCTACCCCCAGCACGACCCCCTACCCAAACACCACTGCACTACCCTAAACCCTAAAATACTACCCCCAGCACAACCCCCTACACTACCCAAACACCACTGCATTGTCGTAAACCCTAAAACACTACCCCTAGCAGGACCCCCTACACTACGCAACACCACTGCAGTACCCTAAATCCTAAAACACTATCCCCAGCACGACCCCCTACACTACTCAAACACCACTAGACTACCCTAAACCCTAAAACACTACTCCCAACATGACCCCCTACACTACACAAACACCACTGCACTACCCTAAACCCTAAAACACTACCCCCAGCACGACCCCCTACACTACCCAAACACCACTGTTCTACCCTAAACCCTAAAAGACTACCCCAGCACGACCCCCTACAGTGCACAAACACCACTGCAGTACCGTAAACACTAAAACACTACTCCGAGGATGACCCCCTACACTACACAAACACCACTGCACTACCCTAAACCCTAAAACACTACTCCCAGCATGACCCCTTACACTACCCAAACACCACTGCATTTTCGTAAACTCTAAAACACTACCTCCAGCGCGATTCTTACACTACCCAAACACCACTGCACTACCTTAAACCCTAAAATGCTACCCCCAGCATGAACCCCCAAACAGTACACAAACACCACTGCACTACTCTAAATCCTAAAACAGTACTCGCTGCATGACTTCCCACACTACACAAACACCACTGTGCTACCCTAAATCCTAAAACACTACTCTCAGCACGACCCCCTACACTACATAAACACCACTGAACTGCCGTAAACCCTAAAACACTACTCCCAGCATGACCCCCTACACTACCCAAACACCACTGCACTGCCGTAAACCCTAAAACACCACTCCCAGCATGACCCCCTACACTACACAAACACCACTGCACTACTCTAAACCCCAAAACAGTACTCCCAGCATGACCCCTTACACTACCCAAACATTACTGCATTGTCGTAAACTCTAAAACACTACCTCCAGCACGATTCTTACACTAGCCAAACACCACTGCACTACCTTAAACCCTAAAACGCTACCTCAAGCACGAACCCCCTACAGTACACAAACACCACTGTACTACCCTAAAGCATAAAACAGTACCAGTCCGTCGGTTCGCAGGTCTGCGTCTGCGAGCCGTCGTGTCCCTAGCTGTACATGTGCGAGCCAGTCCGTTAGGTGATAGGTGTGTCGCTGCTAGCAGGGCCGTTGGCCCGTTGGTGTCCCCTTGCGAGTTAGACCCGAGCTCTCCCTCTGCGAGCCAGCACGCTGGTGTGCGTTTGCGAGCCGACGGCCCGTAGCTCTCCCTGTGAGAGCCGAGCCGACGGGCCGCAGCTCTCCCTCTGCGAGCCTGCCCGACGGCCCGCAGGTCTCCCTGTGCTAGCCGGATCGCAGCTGTCACTCTGCGAACCGATATTGGGAATATAAGGCGGCTCTAAAAAGAGCCCTTGTGTTTATTAGTTGGAGCTACATATAAGTGCGGATGCACAGCTTCAGGTTATTCAGAAAAACTCGATTTGCCTGATCTGTGAAGTGTACTCCATCACTTCTGTAGATATCAGCCATATCAAAACGTATGTTGTTGTTGTAGATCGACCCCATTCTATGGTCTCTGAGGTATGCAGACACAGCTTTGTTGACATTCTTCCTAGATTTTTCAATCTGAGGACAAAATTGGTTTGACCATTTCCACTTCTGTCTTTGGCATATATTGGAATATACAAAGACAGTTTGAGGCAAAAGCAACATCAATTGTCGAAAGGTGTCTTTCATTAGCATTTCCAAACCTACACCAGTCAATGTGCCTAGGTCGTTTCCACCACAGTGCACAATCATGAGGTCAGGGTGTTGGAGATGCAAACAGGTTTTAACCAAAGGCAACATTTGGTGCCACTTCAATCCTCTCTGTCCAAACCATATAATGTCCACATTTTGTAAACCTAGGTCTAAGTCAATACGTCTCTGTTCTGCATACCTCTTGCACCAGAAAACATAGCTATGTCCTACGATCCACACTAGCATTTTGAAGGTATGGCTGGGAAGTATGGATAGATGTCTGTAGCTCATGCAGTCCGTTCGTAGAATAAGAGATATGTTTAAAGGTGGGGATCTACTTTTTTTTCTCATTCAAAACGATAACTGATTAGGAGATGAAAAGCATTGTTTTTTAAAAGTAGGGTGCACATTCGTTTTGTGGAAAAGCATCTTTGTGATTGGTTAAGAAAAAGCAGTTTAAACGTGGAGTACATATGATAGGATAAAATTTGGTCAACTCAACCACACCTGCTACTTGCATTTGGAAGGCACTGTTCGAACTTAAAACAATCGTGAACTTTTAACCTGCACGTGCCGTTAAATGTTTGAGAAAATGTTGCAAAAAAATATCGTTAGGTTTAAAAAAATTGATGAACTTTTAACCTGCACATGTTGTAGAATGTTCTAGAAAGTGTGTTGATAGAATACGTTGCACTTCTGACTTCTATGTGTCCTTGAATAGTAAAAAAACTGTTTATATGGAAAATTCAAAAATAACCAATAGAGAGAAGTTTTGCAATCTAAAAGAATCAAGGAACTATTCTAATTTGTTCTTTACATGTATTTATGTGTGGAGTAACAACATTACAGACACAACAGCACCAGGAAGAGGAACAAGCAGGGAGTGGGGGGACGGGGGGAGATGGGCACAATGGCACACATGAACAATTAAGTACAGCACAACTACAGACAAACCATGGCTAAAATGAAACACACCAACAAGGAGCACAAGTCACACAACCCGCCAACATCACACCACTGAACAAGCACAGAAGTGAAAACCACACTGCCTGAAAGGGAGAAGGGTGAACAATACCTCACATGAAGGGACATCTCACACAGAATGCAGCACACACACATAGGAAGCAGAGCACACCAACATCCAAAACAATGTTGTCCAAACACAAACATTCGCACAATCAAACACAGGACACAAATGTACTCGCCTGTGGCGGATAAACGTCCAAAAGCATCAGTACGCAACAGGCACATGAGAACGCATAAGTACAAACCCACAGTCCGGATGGGGTAGCAATTCACGTATGGCAGGCAGCCAGAGAGTCTGTGACACACACATTGGCATACAAATGAAGACACAACACATTTGGAGACAAGTGAAAATGTGGAAACTTTATTAAAAAAAGTGTGTGTCAGTACGGCCAAGAGTAGTGCCACGATATGCAGACAAATGCAGCAGCATGCCTGAATAAGGAACGTAGGAAAACGTCCATGTTCACCTCGGGGTAGTCCATCACCACCACACGTCAGTGTCAAGCAGCGTTGGTTGTCCGCGCCTCGGACATGAGTCGACACCAATGCAGCCATGTCCACTGTCGTCTTGGGACATGTGACCAGATGCACAACGTGCAATGATGCGGCGGGACACGTGCAATGTGGCACATCGAGTCGTGGTTGCAGGTACCTTGTCACTCGTCCATGAACGCGAGTGCAGCTGCGTAAGCCACTATCTCTAATGAGTGATGGTTGGCCACAATATTTGACATGTCGTCGACGTAATCCATCAGCTGACCGGGACAGATGTGCTGACTCCAACCACTGTACCCAATGTGCACCAAGGCAGAATCGGGAAGTGGGTCAATTTGCTCACTGCATACTACGACACGTGCAATCTCCCAGGCCCAGTTCCCAACATGCATGCCAAACATCCATGCATGCCATAAACGGGCATCACCATGACACTCCTGGTCGTGGGCCAACAGGGGGCGCACACACCCGTCGTAATCCATGTCAGCTACGCACACGTTGGAGAGGCACACGTCCATGCACCACTCGGATAGGCACGTGCGACATTGCAATACAGGTTGAACGCAGGTGACGTCCGCAATGCGGAAGCTCAGCCGGTAAGTGATCCGCAGCACTGCCAAAGTCAGTGCACCCAGGACATGCAGCAGACGTGCAAGGTATAGGTGGACGTGAATGGAGTCGACCATGTGTTCGGGATGCCCTGCCATTGCGTCAGTGGCTCTGCTTGTAGCTGCACTGGCTTTCCATGTGCCAGTCTTGTGGATGAAATGGCACAGCTTGGTGCAATGAGCCGGGTCTGTGTGCATTGGGTGCAGGGCAGGGGTGTGGTGGGAGTACGTGTGAAGGCCATTTCACGCACGCTAACTACGACAAAGGACTTTTGAGTATGAGATGTGTACTCGTTCTCAAATCGGGCAGTGCGTAGTGTGGGAGACGGATGCAAATATTATCGAATTTGTCAGGGGGGGCTGGCCACTTGCAAGTTCCTTCTCGGAGCAGCAGATGTGTTAGCGCAAGATAGCTCAGACAAAGAACCTTTCATCCCTACAGTAACTTCTCCAGCTGCATTCATACAGGATGTTTACAAAGGCCGGTCATGGGTGTTGTGGGATGTCTGCGACCCTGGTCATCATGGATGAGATGCCCAGCACGTGGCACATGGGCGGGTTCACTGTGTGTTACGTTGCCAAACAGCTGCTCCTCCCTACCACGAGCCCCCACACTTTTGTGCGCTGCGCTGTTGTATCCCGTGCACTCCTACGGCACACCATTGTAATGCCTATTCACGCATGTCCTGCGGCATTCCAATCACACCGTGACACTGCCGTTTGGAGGTGGTGCATGCCACTTTACAACATCGACTGCTGCGGCTCTTGTGGCGGCCACACCAGAACCCAGAGACACACTTACCGCACTTCTTGCACACGGACATGTCCGAGACACCCCGTTCCCCTTGCCAGATAGGCACACCCCTGCGCTGACCTGTGTACGCCGGACCAGCACACGCCGCTTGTGCATGCAGGAGGATGCGTGTGTAGCTACATGTCCAGGCTCACTGCCAACGCTGAGGTGACATGGTAACGTCCGCTGAAGACAGCACACTGTGATGTTGCAGGGCCCGTGCCCATCATGCTAACACATGCAGACACACTTGCTCAGATGCGGGTTCGGGGGCGTTGGCGGTCCTGGGGTTGTTGCGATGAGTGTTGTGGCCCTCATGGGTATCCGTGTATCATGCTCATTGACTCTATGGCACCTGTGGGTGTTCCGGTGTGGCTCTTGACTGTGTTCCCTTTCATGCTGCAGGTAGTCATCCTGCTTAACACCAGCAGAAAGCAGGTGTAAAATCCCTGGTGCTAACGCGGCTTATCGCCGGAATTTGTTTCGCATCGCAGTTTTTGCCTTTCGTTGTGAAAGTTGTGATGTGGTTTTTCGTGTACAGAAAAATAAACGAACTGGGCAGTGTATCCCGTCAAGATTCAGCACCAGACCCACTATTCCCAATCAATATAAATACAATGAGATTTCTTCATTGATTTTGTGTGTACACTGTAAATGCACCCACTACCACAGTGCAATTCAATACAGGATTTTAGTATTTAGAATAAATCGCAAAGGTGCACCTCGTGTATTTTTGCACGGGAACGCCTACTCTGCATCTCATTATCAGCACTTTAATGCAACTAAAGTTGAGATAAATCAAACACACTATTCAGAAGCTGGTGCAAACTGCAGACATCACCAGTATTCCCGCGATAACTGGCCCAAAATTTAACACCATGGTGGACACCACCAAATAACAGTAATAAGAACGAGAAAGAGTCACACAGCACTTAAGTAACAACCAAAAACTTTATTGAATTTTTTTTTTTCCAAACTTTATTTTTCCGTTTACGTACATATAGAGGATAAACTAAATTTAACAAGCTCAACACAAAACAACAAGGCGGAAGACTCCTGTCGGGTCCATCAATGTTGACGACACAGCCTGGAAAATAAAGCACAAAATCAGGACGTGTGTAATGCGCATATCAAAAGAGTGAGACACAGAGAAAGAGAGAAGGAAAAAAAAGCCAGAGAGGGAAGGAAAGAAAGGGAGTGAGAAAGGGAGAAGGGAGAGAGAGTGAGAGAGATAGAAGGAAAGGAAGGAAGAGAGTGAGAGAGAGAGTGAAGAGAGGGAAGTGAGAGAGAGAGAGAGAGAGAGAGACACTGCCGCCCCTGCGCATCCATGACCAAATAATTACCTGCTGCCACCGGAGTGTCTACCAGTGGGCACTCCACGTGCCCGTGAAAGCTCCAGGGCCCAGTACCGCCACCATGGCTAGGTGCACATTATGTGGACCCGCTCCGCGTCCCAGCAGATCCCACACATGTCGCTGAGTCCTGAGTCATCAATGGCGGAGACCACATCAGCTTTTGGTGCCGCTAACCCTGTGCAACGCAAGTCAGCGCCATGTGGTGGTAGGCCGCTGACGGCCATACAACTTAGGGTGCGACTAACCCTGTGCAACTCAAGTCCGCGCCACGTGGTGGTAGGCCCCTGACGGCCACATCAGCTTCGGGTGGCACTAACACTGTGCAACTCAAGTCCGCGCCACGTGGTAGTAGGCCCCTGACGGCCACATCATCTTTGGGTGGCACTAACCCTGTGCAACTCAAGTCCACGCCACGTGGTGGTAGGCCCCTGACGGCCACATCAGCTTCGGGTGGCACTAACCCTGTGCAACTCAAGTCCGCGCCACGTGGTAGTAGGCCCCTGACGGCCATACAGCTCAGGGTGCGACTAACCCTCTGCGCAACCTTTCATGGACTCTTTATGATTGAGACCCGTGGACCGTCCGCCATCCAGTCACCACCGGCAATAAAGGATGTGACGTTGTCGATCCATTATATTTGCGTGGTCACATGGCCTGTGACGCATGTGCCGGATGGGTGTGGTGTGTGTGCAAACCTGCCCTCAGGGAGTGGCCGTGACATGTTGACAACCAGACCACTGACCTGCACACCAACAGCGAGTACGCCTGCGACAGGTAGCTATGTGGGGGGGTGAAAACGTGTTTTCTCAATGGATTTTCCATAGGAAACTTTAGACAAGGCTAAAGGTCAAACTGCTGAACGGAATTACGCCAAATTTGGTAGGGAGAAAGGTCTTGGTCCAGAATGCGCGCTTTCTCGCATCGAGTGAAAATATAAAGGAAAGGTCCCGGGGGCAATTTAATATACCGGAGCTCTGTCTGTGTGAGATAACCCTTTCACGCTCCCTCTGCCCAACATCACCACTTCACAGCTATGTCGTTAGAAGCCAGTCCGTCGGCTCGCAGCTCTCTACCTTTGCGAGCTAGTACGCTGCTGTGCCTGTACCTCTGCGAGCTACTACGCTGCTGTTCCTTTGGGAGCGGACGGCTCGTAGTACTGCGTCTGTGAGTCGAGCGGACAGGCCGCAGTTGTCCCTCTGCGAGCCTGGGTGCGAACTGTTCATAAGTCACACTACATAAGCATTGAAAAGCCATTTTGTGATTCAGTCCGTCAGCTGGCATCTGTCCGAGGCATTTCTGAAAACATACCGGAGTTCTTTCTGTGAGAGATACCCCTTTCATGCTGCCTCTCCCCACATCAGCAGGTAACGCACCCTCTTCCCACATTACCAACATACCCCCAACAACCTTCTTGGGCCCGGAATTGTCCCTGTGCGGTTGGACAAACAAGAATCTTAGTCATGTATAGATTTACATATAAAACATTTTATTTAAACAAAACAACAACAAATAAAACTGAAGGGAGTCTGGTGCTGTGGTCGCTGCCACGAAGTTGGGGTCACTGCCATTCAGGACTCAGGACACAGTTCCACATGTGGGATTGGCTTGTATTGAACAGGGTTAGTGGCACCACGTGTCACGCCTTGTGCTGTACAGGGTTAGTGGCACCACGTGTCGCCGGCCTTGCATATGGAAATATGCCTCACTGATCGAAGGGAGTCTGGTGCTGTGGTCGCTGCCACAGACTTGGGGTCACTGCCATTCAGGACTCAGGACACAGTTCCACATGTGGGATCGGCTTGTATTGAACAGGGTTAGTGGCACCACGTGTCGCGGCTTGTGTTGAACAGGGTTAGTGGCACCACGTGTCGCCGGCTTGTGTTAAACAGGGTTAGTGGCACCACGTGTCGCCGGTCTTCCACAGTGTAGGCCGGAGGCAGCGGTCAGCAAAGGCCCACAGCCACGTGACGTTGACTTGAGCTGCACAGATTGGGAGCATACAGTCTTCTTAACCGATTATACTCTCTTACACAATTTGCATCGGCACTAATCTTGAATTATTAGCCCTGCTAACCGCATTGTAGGCTGGAGGCAGAGGTCATCAAGGGCCCACAGCCACGTGGCGTTGACTTGAGCTGCACAGAGTTAGTGGTACTTGAAGCACTTAGCGTGTGCGCAGTCAGCGATGATGCGTGGTCCGGGCTGGCCGCACTGGTAGCAATGTCTGTTGCCTACTGGACTGCGTCATCTGCAATCGCGAGTCCTCTGAATTGTGAGCCCTACTCACCGCAGTGGAGGCAGGAGGCAGTGGTGAGGAAGGGCCCACAGGCACGTGTTGTTGACTTGAGCAATGCCTGTTGCCTACTGGACTGCGTCATCTGCAATCTCGACTCCATCTGAATTGTGAGCCCTACTGACGCAGTGTAGGCCGGAGGCAGCGGTCAGGAAGGGCCCACAGCCACGTGTTGTTGACTTGAGCAATGTCTCTTGCCTACTGGACTGCGTCATCTGCAATCGCGACTCGAACTGAATTGTGAGCCTTGCTGTCCGCAGTGTATATCGAAGGCAGTAGTTTGTACAGACATAAGTCTGCGGTGCTGTGCCGCTGGGGGCCTGTGTGGCGGAAGCCAGTGATCGGCTGAGGAGGCTGGCGGTCACGTCGGCGGCCGCGTGGCAGGGTGAGGGGCGCCGCCCTGGCAGACGCTTTGGCCTTCCCACAAGTGAACCACGCCCAGAGCTCCGGCCTATTTATTCACACTCCTACGCTGAAGTGGCGTACGTCGGACCAGCCCACTCCGGTTACGCTTATGCTTACAGGGGGGGACGACACAGCTACATGACTGAGATCTTCCCTAGTGTTTGACGTAACATGGTTGGGTCCACTGTCCACAACACTACAAGCACCAGTAGTATTTGTGCACAGGGAGAGGTGTGTGTTCTGCATACTGAGATGTGTCCAGCACATCACCGCTACACTTTGCATTGTGTGCATTGTTAAACATGGGTGAATTGCTTCCTTCACATATAGTTTGTTCACACCTGTCCCAATATTCAGCTATTGTGTGGCTGAGGGGCCATGCCGTTTTTGGAAAGTTCGCTGTCTTGTTCTGCGCTGCCTCGGTGGTAGAGGGGGGGGGTCCTGGGGGTGGTGGTGGGTGTTGTGGCGTTCTTGGGTGTCGGAGCTGCTTGATCAGTAGGTCTATGACATGTGTTGGTCTTCAGATGTGGCTCTGGGCTGGACTCCCTTTCATACTGTATGTAGTTGTTTAATATTTAAAAAACAAGAAGACATTATATAGTTTAAATAACAAATAAAAAAAATTACAGTACAGAGAGGGGTGGTACGGTGGGGGAGGTCCTGAAGGTTGTGGCAGTGGGTGTTGTGTCCTTCTTGGGTGTGGGAAAAAACTATAGGTTAAATGAACATTATAATTAGAAGTTAGCATTAAAAAAAACATTGAAATTCACTGAAACCATAGGTTTCAGGGACGTTATAGATAAAAATTAGTATTTAAAAAACCTTTGAAATTCACTGAAAAAACCATAGGTTTCAGGCATGTTATAGTTAGAAATTGGCATTTAAAAAAACCTTTGAAATTCACTGAAAAAACCATAGGTTTCAGGCACGTTATAGTTAGAAATTAGCCTTTAAAAACCTTAGAAATTCACTGAAAAAACCATAGGTTTCAGGGACGTTATAGTTAGTTGGACATTTCACTCATACAAAACCATAGAAATTCCACCGTTATAGTTAGTTCAGCTAACTATAACTCGCGCCCCGCAATGCACTGCTGATGACGTAACATATTACATCATTCATGACATGGTCAGTGACATCACTGATGACATCTCAAATGACATCACTGATGACATCACTGATGACATCATCCATGTGACAATCTGATGCACCTCCTCACACACTAATATAACCTTTGATACACTCACTGTAAAATACAGACTACCATTTTCTATACCACTGACACACTAATACCAGTTACTACATACCCACTCAGTGATTTCTAGGTCTACACACACATCTACCCATTCACCCATACAATCAGTCATACATGCAGTCACTGATCAATAGAACACTATCAAATGCACTCATACACCTATATAGACATTGACATACCAGCACTCATCCTAGTCAGTTATGTACTCATCCTAGTCACTCATGCAAAGAATCAATCACAGTTCCATTTACTCACCTACACAGTTATACACACACCACCTCATTTATTCATACAGATAGTAACGCATACTTAGTCTCTTATATAATCACTAATACAAGTATACACTCATACATACAGCCACTCTTACAATCACTGACTCTCACGTATAGTCATTTCTATACACCAACTCTCACATACACTGCCTTTTATATATGTACTTAGCTGGACATGTGCACTGAGACATCGATTCACTCACCAAGACGCCCATACACACACTTACCTACCCATACAACTGTTTCCACATGCACTCTTAAACTCATACACCCTGTCAATCAACCACTCACACATCTATGCACAGAGTCACACACCACCCACCCAACCACACACACACTCAGTCTCCTATACAAATACGCAGGCAACTAATCAATAACCCATATAGACATTCATGTAGTTACTGACCAACCAATGCAGCAGCTTACACAACAACAGACAGAGTGATACAGACATTCACACACTTTAGACACTAACCCATGTATTCAGTAAGATACATTTGATCATTCACTTAAACAGTCAGTCACACACCTACTAAATCCTCCATCCAGACACTTATACATCCATTCATTCTTCAATACAGCTTGGTATATATATAATACATATTTAAAATTTAAAGAAAACCACATTCACTGGATGATGTCATCAGTGATCTCATCAGTGATGTCATTTGAGATGTCATCAGTAATGTCATCAGTGATGTCACTGACCATGTCATGAATGATGTAATATGTGACGTCATCAGCAGTGCATTGCGGGGGTGCGAGTTATAGTCAGCTGAACTAACTATAACGGTGGAATTTCTATGGTTTTGTATGAGTGAAATGTCCAACTAACTATAACGTCCCTGAAACCTATGGTTTTTTCAGTGAATTTCTAAGGTTTTTTAAATGCTAATTTCTAACTATAACGTGCCTGAAACCTATGGTTTTTTCAGTGAATTTCAAGGGATTTTTTAGATGCCAATTTCTAACTATAACGTGCCTGAAACCTATGGTTTTTTCAGTGAATATATATATATATATATATATATATATATATATATATATATATATATATATATATATATATATATATATATATCAGGGATCCAGATATATGTTTCAATGCAATTGTGCAGGAGTTTGTTAAATTTGGTAATCACTCAGGAGTGTTAATAAACTATGGTAAAACACAGATTTTTCCCTTCACGAATAATGTAACATGTTTCATGCCAGAGTTCTCATTAGAATGGTGTGAAGGCTCACTGAAGTAACTGGGTATATGGATACATAGGAATTGAAATACAGTTGGTTGGGAGAATTACGGTACGGCCATTACTAAAATTATGGATCAAATAGCACGATGGATTTCACTGCCCCTCTCTCTAGCTGGCCACATTAGTCTTATTAAAATGGTGTTTCTCCCTAAATTCCTGTATTTATTCATGAACATACCACTACCCCTTACTAACACATTTTTTGGGAATCTCAAAACCAAGGTGGTTAGGCTGACATGGATAGCATGCAACCTAGAAATAGCTGGGAGGCCCTAACGTTGTCATTCTACAGAGGTGGCTTCAAGGCAGCGAACTTCGAGATCTACTACCTGTGTGCACAGGCACATTTTGGCTTCTATTGGTATCACCCGCCACTGTACCGACTTCTTTAGGTATCCTTGATTTGTAGGAGAGGTCTGAACAATCCAATTTCTCTACTATGTTGACCCTTCGTGTAATTTACCAAAGACCTACTAAGGGTTATTCATGCTTGTTTCGTTTTCTGTATTTCTTTTAATGATTACAGCCAATACGTCATTAGTCTAGTGTGTTGTGGACTCGGCTCACTTCCAACCCTTTACCTTTTTCCACACAGACCCTTACACTTTGGTAAGTGAGGTTCAGAACAGTTTTTCAGTTTGTTCACTTTAATTGATACTGCTATAGATTGTCTACCTTCTCTCCGTTTGTATTTCAGACCAAGCCAGATGAGGCATCGATCGAGGTAGATATTCCAGAGGATTGTAGGACTTTTGCCACAATTCCTCTGTTATGTGAAAAGCCCCTCGCCCTCTTTTTCATAACACACCTTTTTTGAAACGCAACATTAAGGATACATACACATGATTCTTTCTTCCCTTTAGGTGTCTCCTTCTATCTTATGTCCTGATGATGACCCTTTTCTGATTCATTTGGCATAGCAGGTTGAAACGTCAACATTTTACAAATGTCGACTGTTTTTAATTTGATTGTGGATCGCGACACTCGTATTACGAATGTTGTAAAAAACATCACATTATCCCTGTTAGTCACATGTATATAATATTCTATATAGCACCAGTGCACTATTTATTCACCATATCACTCTTCACTGCGCCACCACTAAATAGGAGCACCTTAGCCTGGTATTTATTAGTACCGAAATGTTATCTTTATTATTTTTTTAAACGATAATTTATTTGATATGAAAATAAATACATTAAATGAATAAACAAACCTTACTTGTAAGAAGGGTTCCTTAAGAGACTATTGCCGTGGAAGTCAAGGGCTACACTTCCCACATTTGTGTTATTAATCATTGTTCTTTATGGGTCCCTGGGTACTGGGTTATAGCCCCCTTTTTTTTCTTGAATAGTACCTTCCGCACTTGGTGGTCGAATGGGACAGCTTGGCCCCCAGCCCGCTGTCTTCTCTCATAGGCAGATGGACTATTTGCTCCAAGCGGGACGTAGCTACTGTGGAATGCACACTGGGAGAATGGAATAGACTAGGTAGAAAAGTATGTCCAGGCTACAAATATTCCCTGGGTCTCCCACTCACTCACCATCCATTACTCCCTATTGCACATGAAGCCCCCAAAATGATACCCTTACACAGGAGAGGCCTGAAAACCTGGGGGTACCTTTATAGACAACACCTGTTTCTCACGGTGGAAGAGCTTG
This sequence comes from Calotriton arnoldi, assembly GCA_963921515.1. Classification (NCBI taxonomy): domain Eukaryota; kingdom Metazoa; phylum Chordata; class Amphibia; order Caudata; family Salamandridae; genus Calotriton; species Calotriton arnoldi. The sequence goes on from CAWUFW010006350.1 coordinate 367,045, forward strand.
CTTGAGAGGGTCCATGTACCCTTCTTGAGACCTTCTTGTATTTCCGGCTGTGTAACAGCAGCGAACATGCTCTTCCTGAGTTCTCTTTGGAGCCAACTTCTTTCCATACATTAGAGACGATGTTTGCAGCCACCACCACTACACACCTCATAACTAGACTATGTAGTGCTGCACAAGAAGAAGCTCCTTTAAAGATGCAAGAGGCTGGGGGGATGAGAGGCAGAGCTGTAGCATGACATTACACACAATCAGTGGAACTTCTGTTGAACACAAACGGGTATGTTGTCTTTGAGTCGTAGATTATGCATTATCCATTATATGTTTCTGCAGCAGGTCTACTATACCCCAGCAGCCCTCTTCATGCTTGGCCTTCGAGAAGACTCTGACTATGCCAGGTGTGGAGGTCCTGGGGCGGGAACCTTCATCTGGCATGGGAATGTAGGGAGGTATGGCGGTACTAGCTGGATGTGCTTTCCGCCATCACTGCCATGGTGAGGTGTCCTATACCAGACAGAGTCATTATTGTGTTATTGGACTGGATTAAAGACATTGAAACTCTGCACAGGAAATTCCTAGTGCTCGCACTATTATTGGCGGGTAGCGTGCAGATGGGGCAGAGGAAGAGTCCCCACAATCAAGCAATGGCTTGTGGATTTAACTTACTTCAATGAACAGCTATAACTGCTTGCCGAACTTATGCCTCCATCCTCCAGGCCAAGAGACATATGGGCCCCCTCAACGCGTACCTGATGTTACACGCAGAGGCCTCAGAAACCTAAACTGCTACAGTAAACCAACTAAGCGGCTAAATGCCCCTTTTATTCTGCATAGGCCCCTGCAGTATTCACTAAGTATTTTGAACGAATGGTGGCATGTCATGTGATCAGATATGATATTAGGCACACTGTCATGCTTATATTATATGAGCTCACGTTTCTGGGCTGTGGCCGTGTTAGAAATGGGGTCTCTAGTTGGCAGTGGTTTGCACTCTGTCCAAGTAGGGACCCACACTGTAGTTAGGGTAAGTGTAGTACACACTAAGTTTACCTGTGCTCACCCTCGGGTAGCTTGGCACAGAGCAGTCAGGCTAAACTAAAGAGGCAATGCGTAAAGTATTTGTGCACACACACACACAGTAACACAGTGAAAACACCACAAAAGTACTCCACATCAGTTTAGAAAAATAGCCAATATTTATCTGAGTAAAACAAGACCAGAACTATAAAAATCCAACATACACAAGTCAAGATATGAACTCTTCAATATTAAATGCAGTTATAGCGTTTAGAAAACAAAAGCTCCAACTGAGGCTATTTGATCACGCCTGACCGAGACAAATCCACAAGTTCAGTCTGACCACGATGGCAGGCAGGCCAACTACAGGAGTCACATGGATCCTTGTACAGTACTCTGGGTGCGTCACAGAGTAAAAGACGGTGCAAGGCGCAGAGGAGGTGAGGTGTGGTGTTGCAAAGGCAGGTGATGTGTTGTTTCCTTACTGCTATGCAGATCGTTGGTATGTTGGCACTTGTCTACAATGAATTGCACAAAGGAGGTGAGGCGTCACTGTAGTAAAGTGATGCATCAGTTCCTAGAGGAGGTACAGGGTTGTTGAGCTGATAACCCCCAGAGACAATGCGGGCACAGGGGAGATGATGCGTCAGTTGTAGGTGAGAGACCTCGGGTCCAGAATGCAATGCGGTGTCAATGATGCGTCGATGTCACAGCATGGTGCTTCAGTTCCATCGCGTCCATGTTGAGCCACCAGGCCACAAGCGCTGCGTTGGAGTCAAAGCGATGCATCATGGACTTCTGTGAAGAGGTGTTCGAGACTCACGCAGCGGCAGTACTTCAGAGGGGCTGTGGCACTGTTGGGGCTTGCGTTGCAAATCACAGTCTTGCCTTACGCACTCAACGAGCGGGAAGCACGACTTCGTGCAGGCAGCACCAATATGTCGATTTCACAGGGATGCGCTGGTTCCGAAGTGACGCTTGGAGTCGATGCGCCGATTTCTTGGTTGCTGCACCAGAATCACCTCCAATGGTCCAGGACTTGGCTTGGCCCCACTTGGCAGGTCAGGCCTCACAGCAGTGGAGCCCAGGTGCTGGTAACAACATGCAAGTGAAGTCTTTGATGGCCCTGAGACTTCCAACAGGAGGCAAGCTCAACTCAAGCCTTTAGAAAGCAGGATGCAGAGAGTAAAGTTCAGTCCTCTCACTCCCAGGCAAGAAGCAGCAGACGGCAGGCCAACTTAGCAAAGCACGCAGCAAAGTGGAAGTCCCTCCTAGCAGTCCAGCGGCTCTTCTTCCTGGCAGAATGTCCTTAGTCTAGAGGTGTTTCTGTTTCTACCATTATGGTGTCAGAGGTCCAGTACTTGCACCCATTTTGGCCTTTGATATAGCAGACTTCAAGGAAAGGTCTTTGTAGTACACAAGACCCTTGCCTTCCTTGCCCTGGCTCTAGATACATTAGAGGGGGGATATGCAGTTCTTTGTGTGGGGACAGGCATAGCCCTACTCAGGTGCAAGTGTCAACTCCTCCCACCAATCTAGCTCAGGAAGATCCATCAGCCCGGTGATGGGACATTGGGATATGCAGGGCACACCTCAGCTCTCTTTTTGTGTGACTGCCTAGAGTGAATTCACAAAGCCCAACTGTCATCCAACTCAAATGTGTATTCTAGAGACAGTCAGAGGCACTGAATGGTTAAAGAAAATGCCAACTTTCTAAAAATTGCATTTTCAGGCCTGCAATTTGAAAACCAACCTCACTCAAAGATGTGTTTAAATTGTGAGTCCAGAAACACCAAACTCAAATTTTCTATCAGCTCCCAATTGGAAGATACCTGTGTTAAATGCTACAGAGCAGCTCAAATGCTAACCTATTGGAGGGAAAGGCCTTGCTGTAGTGAAAAGCGACTTTAGCGGTTTTTCACTACCAGGATATGTAGAACTTAAAAGTACGTGTCCCACCTTTTAAATACACAGCACCGGCCCCTGGGGCTACCTTAGGCCTACCTTAGGGGTGCCTTCATGTAGTAAAATGGAAGGTATGGGCCTTACAAGTAGGTAAACTTGCCAGGTCGACATGGCAGTAAAAAACTGCACACACAGGCTCAGTAGTAGCAGGCCTGAGGCACGTTTGGAGGGCTACTCATGTGGGTGGCACAATCACTGCTGCAGGCCCACTAGTAGCATCTGGTTTACAGGCCCTGGGCACATGTCGTGTACTGTACGAGGGAATTACTAGTAAATCAAATATGCCAATCCTGGAGAAAACAAATGCCATTACATTTTAAACACAGAGCACATGCACTTTAGCACTGGCAGCAGTGGTAAAGTGCCCAGAGTCCAAACACCAGCAAAAACGTAGTCCAGCACCCAATCAAAAACAGGGGGCCAGAAGCAAAAAGATTGGGGTAACCGCGCCAATAATTGCCTGGTCTAACATGGTGTCTGGTGATATTGCACACTTCAGGTACATGTAGCAGGGAGAGCCGACGCAGGGAAAGCCTGTATTGCCTTGCTACCACCAAATCCTCCATATGCTCATTATGTCTATCTCTATGCGCCCCCGAATGATGATATTCTCTGCTTCTATTATGTTGCTTGCTGTTATGATTGTTTTTCTTTTATCTACTACTAAAATAATAATACCAAAAACAAAGAATTCATGAACCTTTCCTACTAGTGCGCCTGGATTCCTGTGACTGTCCCTGCATTTCATGCTTACACATGATAAGTTTTGTAAATTCCTAGAAAAGTATAGGAGTACACTTAAGGCAGGAAACAAAGTCTGCAAACATACTTTTTTACATTTATATGAATCAGGCTCAGCTTGAATATTTATATTTTAACCACACATTCATGTCTCTGCTTTTCTTTGTCTGAGAATGCAAAGATCTGAATGTTTAAGGTAGCACATTTGTTTATGTTTAAGGAATAATGCCTGCATTTGTAAACATTTATTAATTAACATAGTATGCAATAATATTAGGCAACTCTAGACTATTAAATATATACTAATAAACGTAGAGACTGTTGTTAGAAATATGAACTCTTTAACTGGTCTCTGGGTCCCTTAAAAATCTCAGGAGCCAAATCGTATAACTACCTGGGCACATGGTTCTCAGCAAATTGTACACCTACAACACACATGCGTCACTTAAAGGATAAGGCAGCATTAATTACCACTAGACTCTGCCAATTACACACATCCCTTGAAAGCCCTACCTCAGCCCCAATCAGAAAAGTGCTCAGGGCCGTATTACCATCTGCAATCACTTACGGCAGCGAGGCCTTTCCAGGCCAACTCATTAAAATTATTGAAAAACTACATCTAAAACTCTACAAAAGAGTGTTCAAGTTGCCCTATTACACCAGGGGGCCTCTGGTGAGACTCGAATTTGGCCTGGAGGGCATTGAATGGTCTAGTATGGGGTCCTTTCTAAAGTATTATCATAGATGCACCACGGCGACGCCAGGCACTTTGAAATTTATCCTGCAAAATATATTCAAATATAAAAATAACCCTTGGTCCACTTATCTAACGGTGGCAGCAGTTACTCTTCAAATTGACTTGACTGTTCTAAACACTTCACCACTCGCGCACATTGCAGTAAAAATTATATTGAAAAAACAGATACAAATATTCTCGAAGAGCACGGACATGGAAAATATTAAGTCCACACCGCCAGAGTCGGAGTGGAGAAAGGGGAGGATGTCGAGCAGTGCCTTCAGCAGTTCCTAAGTGCCTATCGTCAGACACCACACTGCACCACCCGGTGTGCACCGGCCCACATTATGTTCCGAAAGGCGCCGAGGGACAGTGTCCCCGCGGATCCCTCGTGGTGTCCCCCAGTGCTGGATCAAGAAGCAGACCAGGCTCGGCGAAAAGCGACCAACGTCAAGGCGAGCCAAGACCGCAGAGCACAGCCGATGAGCATCAGAGTTGGTGACAGAGTCATCGTGAAGGATCGATACCCCGGCTGGAAGTATCGCACTCCGTACGAGCCAGAGGTGTGGGAAGTCATCAACGTGCACGGCACCATGGTGTCGGCCATGCGGGGGACTTGCGTGGTCACAAGGAACACTTCGTGGTTCAAGAGGGTGGTGCGTGAGCCGCTGCCAACGGAGGATGCTGCGGAGGAGTCAGAAGAAGGTGAAGGGGCAGCTCCAATGAACACCTCCGTCTGCAGCCCAGAGCCCGCACAACGTCGAAATGGAGAAGAACCGAGGGCAGAAGAAGAACAGCAGAATCCTGGTACTGCGTCCCCCGAGTCAGAGAGAGGGACAGAGGAGTCTGTGGTGGAGAAGAACTCCCGGAGCCAGAGGTATGGTCTTCGGCCGAACCCAGCTCCCAGCCAGAAACTCAAAGACTTTGGGGCCGATTCCGATCTCGGCCGGTAGGGCTCCGAATCGGACTCAGCATTACCGGATCCGATTCGGAGCCCTGTTTCCCGACCGAGTCGGACGTGCGTCCGGGCGAGCGAGTACGATGCGAACGTACGCGAAATCGCCGACCGATTCGTTCGCGGGGCCCAACCGCTCCGACCGACTCGCACGGACACGACTCACACCGCGCAATGGAGACGTTCCCCGGCCGGGTAAGTACGATGCGCGCCGTGAGCAGTCCGACCGACTCGCGCCGTCCGGCTCGAAAGAGCAATCGGAGCCGCACTTTGGGGGTCCGTGTCGGACCCCCCTGTACGCCTAGCCGCGCGAGTCGCACACAGGGGGGACCCATGGGTCCCCCCTACCTGTGCATGTACGGCACGACCCGCTTCGACGCGTACCCGCTGTAGGGGACGCCCTTGTTCGCCTCGCACCCATTGAGTCAATGGGAGCCCGCGTACGCGTTGTACGACCGGCTCCCATTGACTTCAATGGGAGTCTGACCGAATCGAGTCCGATAGCATGCGAACGCATCGTACTCGTTCGGTCGGACTGCCAGAGTCCGATTCAGTCGGAAATCTCTCCGGGTCCGGCTCGGTCGGAGAGATTTCCGGCCTGAATCGGAATCGGCCCCACAGTGTGGTGCGTGAAGAAAGACTGAGAATGCAAATGTAAATGATCCTAGTATCTAAAAGATTGGAGGGATGTAGTGACAGCGCCACCCGGCCCGTTCACGCATGGCTAGCACGCACGCACCCCGAGGGCGGGCTCGCCCGAGGGGTTAAATAAAGGGGCGCAAGACCGCTCGGGGTCTTGGCCCAGTAATGATAAGTAAAGTGTGGTTGTCCCTCATTGCTGCGTCCACACGTCTGAGGCCTATCCTCGTGCAGCGCGTGTCCAGCTAGGCCTGGACACCACAAAACCCACTGGGGGCATTCCCACTTCTAAATTAATGAACGAGGAAATGGTGGTACTTCTGCAGTTAAGAGCCGTGAAGAGGGGGACCCTACCTTTTGGCTCTGTCTTATGACTGGCGACATTCTGTAGCATGCACTACCCGTCTGGGTCTCTTGACAGCGACAGGATCACATTACGAGATTACAAGTGTGGCCTACAGCGATTTCATCCTCGGTGGAGGGTGACATGGTGAAGCAGGAAGTGGCCACGCCTCCCTCTTCCGAGGTGAGGCAGAGGCAGTCATACACCCAGTATATATAGTTGTGGGCCATCTTAACCGGAGGGTCTAGATGAAATCCAGTCCAGTCTCTCAAATTTGGTGGTTTTCAAATGCTGTCTGCAGACACAAAAATGGCCGCAGTAGGTTCACAGTTATTGCAGAGTCACACATCTAGTGGGACAGTAGAGGCTCATAATGTAGATGAATAGTGGGGTGGGCACAGATGCGCACACTCACATCCACCCATACACTCACAAGAGGCCAAACTTACTCAGACCAACCCATCCACATGCACACTCACTCAAACCCATCCATTCATAAGCACGTACACATACACCCACCATTCACAAGTACATGTACAGGCACGCATGTGCAAATACACATACATTCATACACACACATGCGCACCCATCATTCAGTAAACACTTATCGGGCCACATATGTGATAGCAGGTGGCCTCTTGAGTTGCTGGACGCTTCGGGAACGAAAGGGACTCACGGGAGATCCTACTGACTCCTCTCATTGGCTGACCTTGTCATGGGTCAACCAATGACAGGAGAATCTACCCTAACTTGTTACAGAGTAGGGCTTTGCCCTGCTGATAACGCCACTGTCCTCAGGGCTGTGAAATCTTCAATTCCTTTCTGAAATTAAATATTTTTCAAATTTATGCTATTTCCCCATGTTTTGGTTGAGCTTCACAGTTTAAGGTGCACACGTATGATCATAATGCGGACCGCGGCTTTATTATAAACAAAACATTTCTTTAACAAATTTTCATGGCAGAGAAGCATTTTACTAACGTTTATTTGTACACTGCTATTTCTGGGCTGTTTCATTTCATTTCAGCTGTCTGCCCGCCATGCTCGAAATACAGTTGATAAATTAACCTCGCAGTGAACGTTAATATATTAATTTCACCTGCATTTATTATGTCTTTCATCACTGACATTTCTACTTTTAAAACTGAATCTCTCCACTTGCAGCGTCAATGTACATTTTTTGGTGTCGAATGCCACCTTACCATCTTTGCTAAGGCTGATTATCGGTCCTTTCTGAACAGTACAGCTATCAAGCCCACTTTAAAATGTCTTCCACATACGTTCATGGCAAAAAAGCGCTTCACTTTTTTCATAGTTTCATGTTTCAACTACTCTTCCCGGGTTTTGTGATGTTATCTGTGCCACCCGATAAATAAAAGTGTGCATTTTGGAACTATTTTACCTGTCTTAAATGTTCCACTTCTTGTTAGTAACATACAATGTTTCACATGTCTCATGTTCGGTTTCTCAGGCTTCATGGTGCTGGCACTTAGAGTTCACCTCTTTCAAAGTGTTTTTTAGGTCTCACCTGAGACAACGCTTCTGCTTTCGCTTGCAAGATATTTTGTAAGCTTGCCGGGGACTTAGAGCCTGCCCATTGCTTTCCATTGAGGAAGATAGGGGCAGCACAGACCACTGACCACTGGGATGTGTGAAAAAGGCCGCTTTATTTAGACAGGTGCACATTACAACATAACCTGGGCCTTTGCCTTACAAAACTAATGCCTCACTATACATCATTACTCACCTAAGATAAACTACCCCCACCCCTAAAATAGCCCTCCCCCGATAACCTCTTCAAACTTGAATAACATATTTGCATCAGAGCTGCTCAACAGAAAGTGGGACCCCTTAAAACCGTTCCCCTTTTCCTACCTCAACTACCCTTTGAACCTGATTGAACTTCCTACCTAACCTTTTAACATCCTATGTCGTCCAGGCGTAAACTTCCTACCCATTCCCCTTCAGCCTGAACTGCCGCTGACAAACAATAAACTTGTGTAAATCCTGGGAACTTCTCAGCTACGCCCCTTGCCCTGCCCCACCCCCACCCCTGCCCTTCCCGCTGCCCCATATCTGCGGACCCTGTCACTCAACCCCTAACACTTTCGCTAATGCCAACTTCAACTGGAGCAAGTAAAGCTCCATCCCCATAAAGGATAGGTGGACTCCGTCCCCCCTAAAAAACTCCACGTCCTCAAATCTCAAGTCTGAATGCTGTATTCGGCCAATGCCGTTATCTCTGCAAAAAGCCCTCATTTCTTTATTCAGTTTCCTTCTGGCTTTGTCAATGGCCGACGGTTTGACAGCTCCCCGCCAGACTCTCCTGGGAATGAATTCTGTCCACATAGTGCGGGAGCCTGCCCACAATTTGCACGTCTGTCTAAGGTCCCATTTTATTGCTTTCAATAACGCCAATCCCTTTTGAGCTACCAAATTGTTCTCCCCTAAATGAATGACGAGCACGTCCGGACATTTCCCTCCCCCCATGTGCTAATTCAAAATTGGTATCAGCTCCTTCCACTGCATTCCACCTTTCCCTTTCCAGGAAATAGAATACAAGTCCTTATTAAAACCCAGGTTGGCACCGTGAAAGCTCGCCCTCGCATGCCGTTCGGCCCATTTAACAAATGAGTGGCCCACGATCCATACCGTCAAACGCGACTCCAATGGACCAGCAACCGAACCTGCAAGAGAAATAAAGATGACAACCAGACAATTACAACCCTTTTTTACCCACCCGCCTGACATAGGCCCTAAAACAACCCGATTTCCATCTACCCAGCTCCCTTATTCTGTCCGAACCCCAACCCCGTCGGCTGGCCTCTGTCGCAGCACCAATCCTGAAGGAATGTGTTTGAAACTGGCTGGGGTCTAGGCCCAGTGTCCTTAAAGTCTTGCGTAGGACCGCTAGCAGTTGAAACGCTGTTCCTGGCTTACCATCCCTGTGGGTAAAGACTCTTACCGCGCTAACCGCCCCAATACTGAATATTTTTGCGTAGCGTACTGGGCAAATCGCTGCCAGGGGGTAGGCTTTCAAGAACACCGCCTTACCCGCCGCTCTTTGGTCATTCTTGGACTTATATAGCCATACCCGAACCCCGCTATTCTGTATAAATACTTCCTCCTAGCATAAGCCTCTGCTGCCCATGCCCCCCAGTAGCTCTGACACTCGAAATGCCCCAAAAAACAACCATGACATGATGGTCCAAAACATTCTAGTTTCCCCTTCAGAAGTGCACACCAATGAGAGCGCTTGAATCACCTGCACCAGAATATCTAGAGTCACGGGCCTACGCTTGGGCCCCACAGGGCCGGACTCCCTCGCCCAACCCTCCAGGATTCTTTTTCCCAGCTCACCAGCTGATGGGGGGTACCCCCACCATAGCTTGCCCTTTAAGGAAATGCCTGCCAGTTTGCCTGAGATCGTCACCCTGGATTGTCCTTTCTCAATGAGCCCGAGTATGAATTGGACAACGTCCTCCACCCTCTCCCACTCGTGTTGCCTCTTCTGCGCCCCGCCCCCCAAGAACTCCCCTCAAGCCTGGAGATAAGCCCTCCTCGTTGACGGAGCTAAAGATCTGGTTACCAGATGCAGCAACCTCTCTCGCCTACGGACCATAAGTCTTGTGGCACGCAAGTCTTCTCCTGGTCCGCCTCCGTGGTCAGCCCACGGAACCTCTCCCACTGCAAACGAGACAAGGCATCAGCAATGTCATTGTCCACACCGGGGACGTGCCGGGCTCTGAAAGTGATATCAAATCTAAGGCAATGCAGTACAAAAATACGCAGCAGCTGCCACAGCTGTGGTTCCCTGGCCGACTGTCTGTTGTCAAAAAATCAAAGGAGGGAGTGAAGAGGAAAAAGGTAGCATCGTCCTCCTCTTGATACTGTTATCCAACATAGGGATTCTACCATGTATTATGTGAATATATATGCACCCATGTGTGTGCTGCTATTTTTATTTGAAGTGTCTAGTCATACGTGAAAATGGTGCAAAAGGATCAGAGCTCCTTCCCTCAATTTGTGGGATGGGCAATGTTTCAAAAATTGTAAAATACCCTCACACACTGAAACCTGATTCAGTGTCATGCTTCATCATTGGGGTCTTCTCGCCCCTCTACGGGACGGGACGTGCTACGACTTACGTAGACGCAGGAGCACTTTATTCAGTGATTGGTGAGTATGTGTAGTGCGTGGGATCGTGAAAAGAAAATGTGAGATGGTTAAAAATTCTCTGGCTAGTGGAACGAAAATACTTTATTATCTTCCCTGGCTGAGAATAGTAAAAGTGGGGAGGTGTAGATGGTGTACTATAATGAGTCACCTCCTACAAGGTCGACATGTTTCAGAAGCCATCCCCTTGGCTTTCTTCCTCAGGACCAAAAAACCGATCCCTGTTACACCTCAATGGGTGATAGAATAAATGTACATATGCCTGATAGTCACAAACACTGTCCTTTGTTCCCTGTTATGGGAGTAGAAAAATATACCACTTGTATATCTTAAGAACCTGAAAAGAAAAATATTTTGGATAAATCATGGCTTTCATCATTTATCTTTATCTATTCACATCACCATCACGTTGAAAGTTTTAAGCTTTTTTGTGATATATTTCTCTGTACCCACGTGTGGCAGTGATCTTGGGGTCCACCGTCGCATGCCACCCAGCCGCACGGGGCTTCGCTGACTCTTCTCCTCGGGGCCGCCGAGCCGCACGGGACCCACCCGAGTCGGGCCCCCCCCGCACGCGCGCGCGCCACACTGTAAGATTTTAACATGGTCCGGTGTGCTGGTCAGTTCAAAATCAAATCTAAGGAACCCCCCAAACCCTGACACGCCGCTCTGCCCGGGGAAGCACTGGCACCCCGGCAGGTGTACCACCCCTTATACCGACCCGCCCCCGAACCCCCTGTCCCCCCTTCCTCAACCAGCTGAGTGCCCTGACCCCTTGCTGAGCCATAAATCCTACTCGGGGCTTCACCACCCACTGCCGCCCGGCGAACTCACCCCGGCCTGCCTCCCAATCCCCCCTCCTCCATCTCCTTCCCCTCGCTCTATATAAAGTCAGCTACCCCTCTGGACTGCCCACCAGGGCCCCCCCAACCCCGGGGCCCCGTGCTAGAACCCACCGGGCCTTCCCCAGAGCCCACCCCATCGAAACCCCTGCGCAGCCCTGCCCGAGACCCTGAAGGTGCCCTGTCCAGCCAAGAGTCCCACTCCCATCCCACTCCCTGAACCACCTCATCCCCTGAATTTCCGGCTAGCTCCTCTCTCTCCTCCCCCCCCTTCCCGCCAAGAGCTGCCCATAGGCGTCCCTGAAGTTCACTTCAGGACTGGGGGCTGCGCGGGCCCTCAATGCCCTGAGGTGGCTGATCTTGGCCTCCAAGTCCACCCCCTCCTTTGCATGGGGCTGGCCCTGTGCCACTTTCCCCTGACACGTGGTGCGGCCCTGGCCCGTTGGCCCTGCGCCTGCCGTCCCGCCCATATTTTGGCCTATAGAGGCCTCGCTGGGCACTTGCAAGGGCTCCTGACACCTGGCCCGCCTCCGGTAGCAACGCGCGAGGCCTCCGCTGGGTTCCCGGAGGCCTCGAGGTGCCGAACAGTTTGCTTCAACGGCGGGGCCTTCCCGTCTCCGCGGGGGCCCCGCCCGACTCAAGCCTGCTTCTAACGTGGCCCCGCTGCTCAGGGGGGGCCGCGCGAACCTCCTCGCTCCGCCCCCCCACCTGCGTCACCGGTCCCTTTTTTGACGGAAGGGGCTGCTCTCCGCACTTGCGAGTGGCCCCTCCCCCTCACCTGCCGCGAGGCTGGGGGCCTGCGCTCCGGCACGCAAGCCAGCACCGCTGCCGTGACCCCCCAGTGGATTTCCGCAGAGGGCGCGCATGGACTTTGGTCCCGTCCTTAAGGAGATCCAGCCTCCCAGCAGCTGCCAGGAGCCGTACCGCCTGCTGGATCCGATCGTCAGCCATCAGTGATTCTGACATCGGTGAGTGCAATTGACTCCATTCCACAACCTACACGCCTGGCCTACCACGTGCTCCAAACCCTGAAAACACCTGGCCCAGTGACAAAAACCTAGCTGAAGGTGCCAGCCACCATGCCACCACGTTAAAATGGTGGCTGGCACCCAAAATGGGAGGATTATATAGCTGGGCTATAAGGTAGCCCAAAAAAAGCCCAAAACCTGCGGTGCAGTCCTCTGGACTGCACCACTTCCCCAAAGACCCCGGGGGCAGACCTTCCTTCGGTCGGCTGCCCCCCAAATCCCAATTGGTTGTCTTCATCGTCACTTTAATTTCCTTGCTTCTCTTTGGTCATCGTATGCCGGCTTCACTTCCTCTTCATGTGTTTGTCCCTCCCCTGGACTTGCTTCCTTCTTCCAGTGCATGTCCTCTTGCAGCTCGCACTTTTGGAGGTACTTTTTTTCTTTCTTTTAGTTGTGTTTCACATCGTTATTTCTTGACCCATCATTGTTGGTCGCTCTGCCTTTGTTGCTTGCTCCCCCCTTCCCAGCTTTGCTAATGTTTTTAATTACAGTTGGTGTGAAAGAACATGTTTCCAATATTGAGCTTACTTTATAAAAAAGTGTCACTTTTCATTTGTCTTGGCATACAGTCTGGTACCATACGGAGGCAGCATGTACGACCCCCAGCAAAGTTGCATTCATTGTCATGCCTAACAGTGATACAAACTGGACAGGTCACAGCTGTTTGTTACAAATTAATCACAGGACGTAGATACTTTACAGTCTCAAAGGTGCTTGCTTTATCGACCTCAGAAGGATGGAAGACTGAGGGGACGCTGCCGGAATTTGAACTTCACACCATGAGGTCAAACATTCCCTCCATTAAATGGAAACATATTGGGGCATATTCTCAAGAACGTGTGATAACTACCGCAAAATTACCTTAACGCAACCCTTCACATCGCAGTCAATCGTGGGAAAACAACTCCGTGTTAACGTGGTATTCACAACACGGCGGCCCCATGCGATAGTCCCACAATAACACGTCAAATGAACGTGTTAAAATCAATGCAACGCCGAAAAAACGCAAAACACGAACGCGAAAATAGTAGCGATGATGCCAATCGCGATACAAAAATCAGCGATAACCAGCGATAGGCCTGCAATTCCCACTCGTCATGCGGGAAAATGCACCATAAAAGCAGAGTAAAAAAACGGTGAGATGACAATGTACGAGCACAACCACACATCCGTGACGTAGAACAAATGACCATTGTCCCGCATCAAATAGGCATCTCCTCACAGTCACAACGTACATTTACATGCAGTCTGCATGTAAACTGCGCCAATGCTGAAACATGCATGGAACACACATTGAAACCGCATCTCCCCTTCACATTGCAGAGGGACAAGCAACCCCTCCTGCACACAGACGTGTCATGACCATGATCAATCCACCATGAAAGCGTGGACGAATGTGGGGGCAGTGACTCCCGCTTACGTACATGTTGCCCATGTTGTGGTACTTGAGCCACAGGGGGCATCCCTGCGTCATGGTGGTACATATCTGACCCCAAAAGGAGCCCTGTTGTCACATGTAGGACACAAATGGCAGCCAAAATGGAATGATTTGGGACACATGTGAAACGCCGAAGAGTGGGATTCCCTACTAACTGCGACACATAGAACTGGCAGTCCGAATACGTGACACCCTAAACAGCCCCTCTGCACAGAGGTGACACACCCACCATCCATGAACAAATCATAAAATTGTCAGCAATACATGTCGCACTCACAGTTGTCTGAGTGATGCGCCTGTACAGATGAGTGACATGCACTCAGGGAATGTGTATTTTGAATGCATTTATTAGCACATGCTGTGCCTGTGGTCATTTTGTACTGTCCCATGATTGCCAAGGACTGTCACAATGTGACGTGCTCATGTGAAGAAATTGTCAATGATGGTGTTCCTGCGGGCAATTCCTGCTGCGGCTGCAGTGGGGTGTGGTCCACCTGCCTCATCCTCATCATCATCGTCCGGTGCATCTGGCACTTGTATCCATGGGGCCTTGCTGCATACACATATGTGGTGCAACACACAACATGCAACGATCATCTTGCACACGATGTCTGGGCTGTACAGGAGCCTCCCACCTGTGACATCCAGGCACCTGAAACGTGACTTCAACACGCCAAATGTGCGTTCCACGATGCCCCTGGTGCGTTTGTGGGCCGCATTGTACTGCCTCTGGGCCTGTGTGTTTGGGGCTCGGAGGGGTGTCATCATCCAAGCGCAGAGTGCATATCCTTGGTCACCTGTGACAGTGCAGAGAGACATGAGTCAATAGTTGGTTCTGCATGATGTGTTGGCAGGCTCAGTGGTTCATTGGTGTGTGATATGTGTGACTTTGTGATTCCTGCATGACATGTACTGCTTGTTGCAAATGAGCGGCATCAATGTGTATTACGTAGCCTCACTGCTGCTCCTCCCTCCCCCCGAGCCCATTCACTAGTGTGCGCAGGCCAGTTGCATCACTTGCACCCCTACGGCACACCATTGTCATGCCTGTCTGCGCATGTCCACAAGCCTGACAACGACACAGTGATGTTGTGCGCTGAAGGTGGACGGACACGTGTGTGTAGGCCTATGGTAAGGACAGGGCGGACACAGATGTAGAGTTCATGCCTGGCTGAACTCGCCATGCGGTTGAGGGTAGACCTTTGGCTTATGCTGTGGAAATAGCGACACACACAACAGTTGGCATGTCTGATCCCTGACCCGGAGCGGGCTTGCGCACCCTCATTTACTCCTCGGCCGAGCCCGTACTCCGGGGGCATGCTACATAGCAACATTGTATATTGCGTGACGGGTGGCGCCGACACTACACCTGAGACACACGCATTAGTTACTGCCTTGGCAAGGTCTAAACTTAACCACGCCCAGAGCCACGTGTTGAATGACCACACCCCTACGCCGTACTGCCGTACGCCGGTCCACTCCCTCACGCTCACAGGGGGGTCCGACACAGCTACATGTCCCAGGTCCACCCCACTGCCTGAGGTGACAAGGTTGCGAACGCTGTACACAGCACAATGTAATGTGGTATGGCCCGTGGTCCACATGCATACAGAAGGACCACACAGACACACTGAGATAATTTGTGGAACTGGCTACGGGCACGTGCACCCGGCACCTTTTCTTGCCAGGGTCACACGTCCAGTGACGCCTGTGCTGGATGGGTGTTGGGTAGTGTAAGCCACCCCTCAGGGGTTGGTTGGTGCTGGCAACAACTACAACAGTGATCAGACAATCAGGAGTTCAAAGTACAAACAGCAAGGGTCCATGACTTGAGCTGCACATAGTCGGTGGCCCCGGATGCTCAGCGGCCGGCATAGGCACACCGCCACGGGACGGTGACTTGCGATGCACTGAGGTAGGGCCACGAGAGCTGAGCGGGTCCTCGTTGATGTCCAAGGAAAATGTTGCGGAGTTTTACGGGGGACAGTGGAAGGTGTCCATCCAGGGCATGATGCAGAGGGCAGAAGCAAGCAGAAACAGGCAATATGGAGGAGTTGAATGCTACAGTCTCCTTTTTCCCACAATGTCAGTATCAGCTACATGATGATGAAGACAACCCCCAGGCCATAGACTCAGATGCCACCAACGTTCAACCAGAGAGTGTCCATGACTCCCGTGGCACAGAGTTAGTGGCCCCAGAGCTGGAAGGGGATGCAGTCTGCGATGAGGCCTGTACAATGATATAAACTCTGCAATGAACAGATCAAGACTCAGTTCCAATTGTGTGTCCTACTCGACCGCAGTATGTGCCGGAGGCAGCGGTCAGCGCGGGGCAACCGCTGTGCAGCCAGCTCCTCCTGGATCTCTAACACACGGCGTTGAAATGGCATGTGGAGAAGATTCATGGTTGATGGAGGTGGAGGCACCAGAGCTGAGCGGGTGTGCACCCTGCGACGATGCCGTGTCCTGCCTGTTACGGACTGTATTGGATTGGTGTGAGGCCTGCTGGACCGCTGTGTAGGCCGAAGGCAGAAGTCCGCAAGGGCCCACAGACATGTGTGGTCGGAATGCTATGCACAGAGTTGGTGGCACCACATCGAAGGGAGTATAGGGATTTAAACGATGCCATAAATATGTACTCTGCCATTGTGTAATCAAGACTCAGTTCCAAATGTGTGACCTACTTGACCGCTGTGTATGCCGGTGGAGTACATCACCGTGAAAGGAGTACTGCGGGCCTTGCTTGCGGAGGCTGTGATGGTCTGAGGAGGCTGCCACGGTCGCTGGCCTCTGGCTTGGAGCTAGCACCGGCACGTGGTGGGCCCTCTTGGAGACACGCCGGTGTTGGCAGGTGAGCAGTGAGGCCTGGATGCGCAGGGGCGGACGAGACTGGTTTGGGAACCAGCGGCCCGGGGTGCGGGAGGCGCACAGGATCGCAGGCACCGCCGCACACGGCGTCAGCCTCGTGGCGGGGTGAGAGGTGCCGCCCTGGCAGCCATGTTGGCCATTCCGGAAGAGAACCACGCCCAGGGCTACGTGCTTTTTATTCACACCCCTACGCTAGCCTGGCGTACGCCAGGCAAGCCAACTCCGCACACGCTTACAGGGGGACGTAACAAGCTACATTTCCAAGATCTTCCCCACTTGCTGGGGTGACATGGTTGCGCCCACTGTCCACAACACTACCACCACCAGCAGTATATGTCAACATGGATATGTCTGTGGTCTGCATGCTGCAGTCTGTCCAGCACTTCCACGCCACACTTGGCATTGTGTGCATTCGCATTCATGGATCACTTGCCTCCTTCTCACATGCCTGGTTCCCACCTCTCCCCACATACTGCTATTGTGTGGCTGAGGTGCCATGCCGTTGATGGCTCATGTACATGGCTACCCCAGGTTACCGCAGTACGTTGTGCTGTCGTGTATGGTGGGTGGGCATGTTGTATGTGAGTTTGTAACGTGTGCATTCCCAGAGTTGTGAGTTGCATGATTGTGGAGTTGAGATGTGGGGTGTGTTCATTTGGTACTTACCAACGAGCACTGCATTTCCGTAGGTGCCATCCTGGAAGCGCCGGTTAATGATCGACTGTCGGAAGATGTATGAATCATGCACACTGCCTGGGTAGTTGGCGATCACATTGGTGAAGAGTCCCCGGTGGTCCACTATTGCCTGCACATTGATGGAATGCGTGTGCTTCCTGTTGCGGTAATTGCGTGCAGTGTCGGCAGGGGGCACAAGTAGGACATGTGTGCAGTCAATTGCCCCCAACACGTGCGGGAATCCAGCTATGGCATAGAAGCCTTGCTTGGTCTCCAGCTGTTCCTGCACAGTGTGGGGGAAGTATAGGTACTGGGGTACCAAGCTGATGATGGCATCCAGGACAGGTTTGAGGAACTTGGATAGGTCTGGCTGTGAGACTCCTCCGACTCTGGCGGTTGATGGTTGGAATGTCCCAGAGGCCAACAGGTGCAGCACAGCCAGCAGCTTTGTCTGAGGTGGGATGTTGGTTGTCCGCTGTGTTGGTGCCATCAGCCTGTGGGCAATGATGTTCAGGATGCGGAGGATGGTTGGCCTTTTGAGTCTGTAGTGGGCAATGACATTCTCTGGGGTTAAGTCTGTGAGGCTGGTGCGTTTCCTGAAGGTCCGCTGTCTTTGTCTGCGCTGCCTCTGTGGTGGTCCGGGGGGAGTGGGGGAGGTCCGGGGGGGGGGGGCCTGGGGGGGGTGGCGGTGGGTGTTGTGGCCCAGTTGGGACTCCGAGCTGCATGATGAGTAGCTCCATGGCATCTGTTTTTCTTCAGGTGTGGCTGTGGGCTGGGCTCCTTTTTCTGGTGCAGGTTGTCGTCCGACTTTGCACCAGGTCAGAGCAGGTGTTAATTTCCTGCTGCTAACGCGACGTATCGCCTGTTTTGTGTTCTTATCGCCGATCTGGCTGGTCGTTGAGAATGTTGCGTTGTGGTGTTGTCGCGGCTTTTTGCTCGGGAACGCCTACTCTGCATATCATTAGTGACAGTTGCCGGGCTCATCTGTGGCGATGTTTTTTGCGGGTGCTATCGCAGGTAAACTGGTGATATCGGCTGTTTGCACCAGCTTGTGAATGGGGCGATAATTTTATCGCGACTTTGGCTGAGATAAAGTGCCGTTAAGTTGGCGATAGTTCCTTGAGAATATGCCCCATTGTGCTTATGAACTGCTATGCAATGTTTTGCTCAGTGATCTACAGTACTGCTTTGAGCAGTTGCGGCTCCTGCAGGTAAGCACAGTGGGGCGGCGGATGTCGACAGACGACGGAATAGGGAAAATTAAACAAATAAATAAATCCTATTCCGTTGTCTGTTGGCCCTCTCCCCGACCCCTTCCCCCCCTCCGCCCTGTCCTGCCCCACTGACCCACTGCGCTTACCTGCAGGAGCCACGACTGGCTTTGAGTCTCACTCTAGCATTTATTTCACAAATGTTGACAGCAGCAAGGAACTACGCTTTTTGTCTAATTTGATAAAGCTCTGGCCTTTTTGTATTTGATTTCAGTAGAGCTCCGACTGTGCAGCTTTAATTAAATTTAGAAGGCTGCCAAGTATGCTGCAGAAACTATTGCTAACAAGGTTAGGTCGCTTTTACAGTAAATGTTTTGATATAACGTGTTTGACGTTTTTGTAATTACTGATATAGTTTTATAGCCAAGATACTGCGCCCTCCGGATCAATGTCATTTTCAAACTGCTCATTGGCATTTTACCCTCTGTCCTAAAAGATGTTCATCACTCTGTTCCAAATAGTGCAGTCATCAAGCATTCCTGAGCATTCACTTTACTTTTCTTCACGCCAGTAAAGCGTTGTGATCTTTTTGTATTTTCATTTCTACAACTTCTCATACTGCGATGCTTCATAACATAAGCGCATTTGTATTTGTAAAGCGCACATTTGCCAAAAACGAATGAAGTTTAGAAAGCACACAGCTACTACTAGTGTCCCGGCGCTGAGGCAGACGGCCATGATAGGGGTCAATGACAATCCAGTCTTTAAACAATTGGTTTTTAGTTGTTTGCAGGACAGTTTTTTGTCCAATATGCATCTGAGGGGAAAAGGAAGATCGTTCTAATGTATCGCAGCAAGCTCCGAGCAGGCTGAACCACCCCACCTCTTCTTTTTGGTGAAGGATGTGGACAATAGACGTGCCGACTGAGAGCTCAGGGATCTTTGCGAGCAGTAGCTGGTCAATCTTTCTAGCAAGTAAGAGGTGCCGGTTTTGTAGAAAGCAGAGTGTGCTACTGTTAGAGCTTTGAAGATGACCGTTTCCTTTACCGGTAATCAGGGCCGGACTGGGAACCAAAACCGGCTCTGGCAAACTGCTCGGCTGGTTCCCAGAGGGGGGGAGGGGGTGCGGCCAAGCTGTTTTTTAGGGCCGGTTTCAGACGATTTTGTTACAGGGGGGCGATATTATCGGCCCCGGTAACAAAAACGGCTCCCAGGGGGCCAAAACCGGCCCCCCACCCTGGCAGCCCATCGGGGAAACGCCCGGTGCCCGCTACGGCCAGTCTTGCCCTGCCGGTAAACCAGTGCAGAAATTTGCTGTATTAAGTGAGCGAGGTGTGGTTAGGGAGGTTGAAAAGCAGACGGACAGCCATGTTCTAAACTATTTGTAATCTGTGAGTCAGATAATCTGTAAATCCTATGTACAAAACATTGGCATAGTCTAGCCTGGACAGAATCATTGCCTGTACCGCCGTCTTCTGATCCTCCCAACCCTGCTATCTGGGATTTGAGGGATAGGTTTGTGTCTACTAGAACCCTTAGGCTTCTGGCCAATCCAGTAGGTGGAGGGGGCGCAGAACAACTGAATGGCCAGGCCCCTGACCAGCCAGAGAGGGGATCTGTTCCAAATAGCAGGACCTCCGTTTTATCTGGGTTGCATTGTAAGGAATTTGATTTGAGCCAGCCCATCACTGCAGCCATACAAGCAGCAAATTTTGTTTTGGCCTTGCAGTTGTTATTGTTATAGGTCAGCAGAAGTTGGGTTTCATCTGCATAGAAGATCACCTGGATGTCAAAGAATTTGAAAAGATAGGCCAGTGGGTCATATATATATATATATATATATATATATATATATATATATATATATATATATTATCTACTGGCGGTCGCCAGTAGATAGTTATAGTTAGGACCTATTTTCCATAGGAAATCCACAACATTCTATTTGAAATAACGTTGGCGCCGGTTGACGAATCTTCGCGAAATTTTCCAACTTGTTGGGGCGCTCCGGTCCGCTCCTATCTTGAAAGTCTCGGGGTGATTCGTAAAGCGGGGGCCGAGAAAAAAGGGGGTCCCAAAACGTGTTTTCCCCATTCAATTTTCCATAGGAACCTTTAGTCGCAGCTACAGCCCGAACTGCTGAACGGAATTACACCAAATTTGGCAAAAAGGTAGCCCTTGGTTCAGAGTCGTGCCTTTTGGTTAAATGGTGTAAATCCGTTCAGTAGTTCCTGAGAAATTTGAAAAAGAAAATACATATATATCTGGGCGGAGCCTAACCACACATGTCATCGTGAGATCTGATTGGCTGTCAGCACTTCATCCTGGAATTGCTGGCAGCCATCTTGAGACCAATATAAATGATAGTACCCCATTGAAATGCATTGTAGTGAATCGAAGATTTTGAGGGTTACCAAAAGGAGAACTATAAAGGGTGATAACAGACTTTAGTTACATTAGAATTCATTTGTTGATGGTACCATACTAATTTCAGGAATTGTGGTGTGTTCTAAGGTGATTTTACCCTGTGAAAAACCTTCTGCTGGGATATCATGAATCATGTTTGAGAGAAAACTATTTTCACATGCTTGTCCCATACAGTTTTGGAAGGTGCTCCAGAAGCTAAAATGAGAGCATATTTTCTGTAAATTCACATTATCTTTCTCAGTCATGTGAGAATGAAGTCTGACATTCTCAGTAAAACATGTACATCCAACAAGGGCAGAGACTGTCAGTTGATTCCTTTGTGTTCTACTGCAGCTTCCCAGAGTGTTCTAAAGAACAACTAGAGTGCTAACAGCCTTACTTATGACAAAAGTATGGCACACCTGGAACAACTAGAGTGCTAACAGCCTTACTTATGACAAAAGTATGGCACACCTGAAGCCATCTTGATTGGAATAAACTGGTAACACTTAAAACATTTAATTTAAAAAGGAACAAAATGATGGGGTTCATTTTGTCATAGAAATTATGGTTAGTGCTGTAGAAAGAAAAATTAGGACATGTTTCAAGTGTGATCTCAAATATTTTCCTGTTATATTTCAACAGGAGCAGCCTGTCAGTTGAAGCCTTTGTGTTCTACTGCAGCTTCCCAGAGTGTTCTAAAGAACAACTAGAGTGCTAACAGTCTTACTTATGACAAAATTATGGCACACCTGAAGCCATCTTGATTGGAATAAACTGGTAACACTTAAAACATTTAATTTAAAAAGGAACAAAATGAGGGGGTTCATTTTGTCATAGAAATTATGGTTAGTGCTGTAGAAAGAAAAATTAGGACATGTTTTAAGTGAGATCGCAAATATCTTCCTGTTATATTCAACAGGAGCAGCCTGTCAGTTGATGCCTTTGTGTTCTACTGCAGCTTCCCAGAGTGTTCTAAAGAACAACTAGAGCGCTAACAGTCTTACTTATGACAAAAGTATGGCACACCTGAAGCCATCTTGATTGGAATAAACTGGTAACACTTAAAACATTTAATTTAAAAAGGAACAAAATGAGGGGGTTCATTTTGCCATAGAAATTATGGTTAGTGCTGTAGAAAGAAAAATTAGGACATGTTTCAAGTGTGATCTCAAATATCTTCCTGTTATATTTCAACAGGAGCAGCCTGTCAGTTGATGCCTTTGTGTTCTACTGCAGCTTCCCACAATGTTCTAAAGAACAACTAGAGCGCTAACAGTCTTACTTATGACAAAATTATGGCACACCTGAAGCCATCTTGATTGGAATAAACTGGTAACTCTTAAAACATTTAATTTAAAAAGGAACAAAATGAGGGGGTTCATTTTGTCATAGAAATTATGGTTAGTGCTGTAGAAAGAAAAATTAGTTCTAAAACACTACCCCCAGCACGACACCCTACACTACCCAAACATAACTGCACTACCCTAAACCCTAAAACACTACCACCAGCACGACTCCATACACTACCCAAACACCACTGCACTACCCTAAACCCTAAAACACTACCCCCAGCATGACTCCCTACACTACCCAAACACCACTGCACTACACTAAACCCTAAATATACCCCCAGCATGACCTCCCACACTACACAAACACCACTGCACTACCCTAAACCCTAAAACACTACCCCCAGCACGACCCCCTACACTACCCAAACACCACTGCACTACCCTAAACCCTAAAACACTAACCCCAGCATGACCCCCTACACTACCCAAACACCACTGCACTACCCTATACGCTAAAACACGACCCCTACACTACACAAACACGACTGCACTACCCTAAACCCTAAAACACTACCCACAGCATGACCCCCTTCACTACATAAACACCACTGCACTGCCCTAAACCCTAAAACACTACCCCAGGACTACCCCCTACACTACCCAAACACCACTGCACTAACATAAACCCTAAAACACTACCCCCAGCACAACCCCTACACTACACAAACACCACTGCACTACCCTAAACCCTAAAACACTACCCCCAGCACGACTCCCTACACTACCCAAACACCACTGCACTACCCTAAACCCTAAATCTACCCCCAGCACGACCCCTACACTACCCAAACACCACTGCACTACCCTAAACCATAAAATACTACCCCCAGCATGTCCCCTTCACTACACAAACACCACTGCACTATCCTAAACCCTAAAACACTACCACCAGCATGACCCCCTATACTACTCAAACACCACTGCACTACCCTAAACCCTAAAACACTAGCCCAGCATGACCCCCTACACTACCCATACACCACTGCACTACCCTAAACCCTAAAACACTACCACCAGCACGACCCCTACACTACTGCACTACCCTAAACCCTAAAACACTACCCCCAGCACGACCCCCTACACTACCCAAACACCACTGCACTACCCTAAACCCTAAAACACTACCCCCAGCATGACCCCCTACACCACCCAAACACCACTGCACTAACCTAAACCCTAGAAAAGAAACCCCCACCCCATGCCCAATCCCCCTTACCTCTCACTCCTCATGGTTCCTCTCTCCTCGTGGTTCCTGCTTCACGTCATCTCTGAGGGGCAGTGCACGTCGTTGTGCGGAAACGGAACAGCCTCTGTTTCCTTACAACGACATGGATCGTCTACATGTTTTTAGAACGCATGGTCATTTACCATACATACCTTTACAACAAAATTCGTTGTAAAGGCATGCGTGGTAAATGACCATGCGTTCTAAAAATGCGTAGTAATGACTTCGTGATGTACAACGCATGCGTGGTAATGCATGCGTTGTAATGGTATCGCAAAGTAAAAAAGTCGTTGTAACGGCTGTTTACCCATCGAAGCTGGCCCCTGTTCTTCAGTGAGACGTTTATTTGATTAATTAGGAGGAAGGAATGTGGTTTTTTACCAAAAAGTGCATTCCCGGCTGTTGTATTGTGAAAGTGTCTGCGTGGCCTGGTTTCACTTCCGGTGAGAGAGTGGAAGAGTCTGTTTGGATCTAAAGGAGTTCTGTTGTTGGACGGGGCCAGCGCGACAAGTCATCAGAAAACATAGCTAATGGAAAGCGTCCTCCCTGAAGTGTGGAGCAGTGCCATGAGAGGTCAACGAGTGTGCGTCCCACCGCAGTATGACCGTACCGCGTGACCCATGTGCCGCCTCCAGGGTATGGGAGGCAGAAGCGGCATCGCAGGTCCTCTTGAAGACCTTTTGTAGCACTAATTCTACATTTTGGTACTAGGGCATTTTAACTTTGTTGTTCCTGCCAGATACAAAGAGAAGATCCTGTGTTATTCAGTGCCCTCGTTACCTTTTTTGTGGGTTGTGGTGCTTGTCACTTCACTGCCCCGCCGGTGCACACGACTGGGCACCCCACCTCGTGTGCCATCTGCAGGGCCTCTGCCCTCGGATCACTGGTTTCGGTTTCTGGAGTGGCAACATAAACAGTTGCTCCCAAAGGACTAGCCTCAACACTTAGGTGAATATCCCCTGCACCAGCATTCCACGGAAATTCTTTCCTAGCTCTCCCACGTCAACGAGCACGGCTCCGCTCGCGACACCGTATGACGTCATCGGAGCCACAAGAGGACCTCGTCGGCGTGCTGACATCAGTTCCACCCATTTTTTCCGTGCCACCGAGGCAAACAGGGGACCGAGACATTTTAACATGTATACATAGTATAATAAATATATATATATTCACTGAAAAAACCATAGGTTTCAGGCACGTTATAGTTAGAAATTAGCATTTAAAAAACCTTAGAAATTCACTGAAAAAACCATAGGTTTCAGGGGCGTTATAGTTAGTTGGACATTTCACTCGTACAAAACCATAGAAATTCCCCCGTTATAGTTAGTTCAGCTAACTATAACTGCGCGCTCCGCAATGCACTGCTGATGACGTCACATATTACATCACTCATGACATGGTCAGTGACATCACTCATGACATCACTGATGACATCTCAAATGACATCACTGACTACATCACTGATGACATCATCCAGTGAATGTGTGTTTTTCTGAAAATTAAATATGTTTTATATATGTATATTTCAAGGTCGATGGAAGAATAAATGGGTATATAAGTGTCTAAATGGATGATTTTTTTGTAAAATTGATTGTATAACTGACTAAGTGTATCTTAGCGAATACATGGGTTAGTGAGTAATGTTTAAATATGAAAATATCTGTATCAGTCTCTCACTTTGTGTATAAGTGGCTGCATGGGTTGGTGAGTAGCTACATGAGTGTCTATATGGGTTATTAGTTGGTTTTTTGAGTATCAGTATGAGTGTCTGAGTGTCTGTATGGTTCAGTGGGGGTATTACTTAGTGCGTAGATGCATGAATGAGTGACTCACTGTTTGTATGTGTTGAAGACAGCATGTGTGCAGGACTGTATAGGTGGATGAGTATGTGTATGGGTGTGTTAGTGAGTGAATGACTGTCTCAATAGTGTCTTTATGAGTAACTACATATGTTTTAAACTAGTATATGTGAGTATTGGTGTATGTAAGTGAGTATATGTGAGAGTGAGAGATTGGAAGAGTTCCTGTACAAATAAGTAGGTGTTTCTATAAGTGATTGTTTAAGAGAGTAAGTATGTGTAAGTTTCTGTAGAAGTAAGTGTGGTAGTGTGTGTATAACTGTATATGCAAGTAAATGGATGTTTGATACTTTGTTTGCATGTGTGACTATGTGTGTGAGTAACTCTATGGATGAGTGGCGGTGTGTAACAGGATGTATAGGTGTATGAGTACATATGATGAGTGAGTACATGTATGAGTGACTGTATAGGGACTGTTGGTGAATGAGTGGATGGGTGTGTAGATCTTGGAATTACTGAATAGGTGTGTTG
The DNA here is from genome assembly GCA_963921515.1 of Calotriton arnoldi. NCBI lineage: Eukaryota > Metazoa > Chordata > Amphibia > Caudata > Salamandridae > Calotriton > Calotriton arnoldi. Next base: position 392,992 of record CAWUFW010006350.1, read on the forward strand.
TAACTGGTATTGGTATGTCCATTGTTTTGAAAAAGTTAGTTTGTATTTTTGAGTGTGTGTATCAAAGGTTATATTAGGGTGAGAGGAGGTCTGCCACTCTATCACAAGGATGATGTCATCAGTGATGTCATCAGTGATGTCATTTGAGATGTCATCAGTGATGTCATGGGTGATGTCACTGACCATGTCATGAGTGATGTAATATGTGACGTCATCAGCAGTGCATTGCGGGCGCGCAAGTTATAGTTAGCTGAACTAACTATAACGGGGAATTTCTATGGTTTTGTACGAGTGAAATGTCCAACTAACTATAACGCCCCTGAAACCTATGCTTTTTTCAGTGAATATATATATATATATATATATATATATATATTCACTGAAAAAAGCATAGGTTTCAGGGACGTTATAGTTAGTTGGACATTTCACTCGTACAAAACCAGAGAAATTAGTCCGTTATAGTTAGGTGAGCTAACTATAACTCGCGCCCCCACAATGCACTGCTGATGACGTCACATATTACATCATTCATGACATGGTCAGTGACATCACTGATGACATCACTGATGACATCACTGATGACATCTCAAATGACATCACTGATGACATCACTGATGACATCATCCAGTGACTATGTGTTTCTGTAAAGTTTAAATATGTTTTATATATATATATGCCAAGGTGTATTGAAGTATGAGTGGGTGTATGAGTGTCTGAATAGATGATTTAGTAGGTGCGTGACTGACTGTATAAGTGAGTGATTAAACGTGTCTTACTGAATGCATGGGTTAGTGAGTAAACTATGTAAATGTCTGTATCAGTCTGTCAGTTGGTGTGTAAGCGGCTGCATGGGTTGGTGAGTAGCTACATGAGTGTCTATATGGGTTATTGATTGGTTGTCTGAGTATCTATATGGGTGCCTGAGTGTCTGTGTGGGTGGGTGGGGGGTGTGTGACTCTGTGCATAGATGTGTGAGTGGGTAATTCACTGCGTGTATGGGTTCAAGAGTGCATCTGTGAAGGGCTGTATGGGTGGGTGAGTGTGTGTATGGATGTGTTGGTGAGTGAATGGATGTCTCAGTGGTACATGTGTGAGTAACTACATATGTGAAAGGCAGTATATGTGAGTGTTGGAGTATATAAATCACTATATGTGAGAGTGAGTGATTGTGAGAGTGGATGTATGGATGAGTGTGTGCTTGTGTCAGTGATTGTATAAGAGAGTAAGTATGTGTTAGTATCTGTATGAATAAGTGAGGTGGTGTGTGTATAACTGTATAGGTGAGTAAATGGGAGTGTGAATGATTCTTTGCATGATTGACTAGGTGTGTGAGTAACTCTATGGATGAGTGGCGATGTGTGAGTGTCTGCATAGGTGTATGAGTGCAAATGATAGTGCTGTATTAATAAGTGACAGTATGTATGAGTGACTGTATGGGTGAATGAGTGGACGTGTGTGTAGACCTAGGAATCAGTGAGTGGGTATGTAGTAACTGGTATTGGTGTGTCTATGGTTTCGAAAATGGTAGTCTGTATTTTAGAGTGGGTGTATCAAAGGTTATTTTAGGGAGTGAGGAGGTGCATCAGATTATCATGTGGATGATGTCATCAGTGATGTCATTTGAGATGTCATCAGTGATGTCATCAGTGATGACACTGACCATGTCATGAATGATGTAATTTGTGACGTCATCAGCAGTGCATTGCGGGGGCGCGAGTTATAGTTAGCTCAACTAACTATAACAGCCGAATTTCTCTGGTTTTGTACGAGTGAAATGTCCAACTAACTATAACGTCCCTGAAACCTATGGTTTTTTCAGTGAATTTCTATGGTTTTTTAAATGCTAATTTCTAACTATAACGTCCCTGAAACCTATGGTTTTTTCAGTGAATTTCAAAGGTTTTTTAAATGATAATTTCTAACTATAACGTCCCTGAAACGTATGGTTTTTTCAGTGAATTTCAAAGGTTTTTTAAATGATAATTTATAACTATACCGTCCCTGAAACCTATGGTTTTTTCAGTGAATATATATATATATATATATTACCTACTTGCGGTCGCCAGTAGGTAGATATATATATATTAAAAAGGGTATATATATATATATTAAAAAGGGTAGGACTCAAGGCTGAGCCCTGAAGTACTCCATACTTGATGGCTTTTGCTTCGGAAAAGAATGGGTTAAGCCAGACTGTTTGTTCCCTATACTCTAGAAAGGAACCTAACCAAGCCAGTGCCCTACCATCCACCCGATGTAGGCAAGGCGATGTAACACGATATTAGGTGAGATCGTGTCAAATGCCGCTGAGAGGTCTAATAGGAACGGTGGAGGGCTCTAAAGTCAGATTGTGAGGGGTGGAAGAGATTAAAGGTTTCCAGAAATGACAGTAGCTGGGTGTTTGTTGCTTATTCTACGATTTTAGAGACCCCAGAAAGCAGAGATATGGGTCTGAAATTTGAGAGTATTTTAGGGTCGGCCTTAGGTTTTTTTTTTAAATAAGGGAATGACAGCCTTTTTCCACGCACGGGGTACTATCCCAGAGTACAGGGAAGTGGAGAGGAGCTTCTGCTAGGTGGAACCCAGGCTAGGCCCTAACAACCTCATACCATGGGGAGGGAGGGGGTCCAGCGGGGAGCCTGACTTAATTTTGGAAAAAGAGTCCACATTTATTAGTCGTCAGTGGGTATCTTGACGCTGAAAACGAGATGTCTATTGTTACCCAACTCAAGGGCACTCCTTTCATCGAACTCAGAAGGATGAAAGGCTGTGCGAACCTGCCAGGATCTAAACCCTGACCAGGAGGTCAATCACAAGCCCCTGTAGTGGATGCATTACTGGTCCACTGACCCACCCTGACAACAGTTTCCTTTTGGGCGCTCCTATAATGTGTCTTTCATGTGCTCCTCATCAGAGTCGTGCGTCATCCTTGACTGGGGCCACGTGGCACTTACACTTCCATTTCACACCCCTGAATGCATTATCACGGTGCCTGCATTGGCTATAAAGTATTCTGCATATTTTCCATGTTCTAAAGTATTGTTTTCAGTCTCACCTAGGACGCATTGGAAAATGTTGTTACCTCACTTGAAATGGTAATATTTGTATTTTCAGTTGCTTTCACGTTTAACGCATTGCAAACCAGTGGTGTTAATTGCTTTTTACCTGAACTCACTAACACTGGTCCTGAATAATAGCTCTTAAAGGAAGGTAGCACCACACGCTTATTGCTCACACGCAGCAACAAGAATGCCATATTTTATTAATATTGATGACATCGGTTCTTTCACCTTATCAATGAAATAATTACATTCATACTGCTTTTCTCCAGCTACACTTTAGGAAATAGCATAGCGCCTGTGCAGCATTCAGACTTTCGCTCATAGGGCGCTAAAATCATTTTCACTTTTTTGAGAGAAATGTCAATAAACACTGGCTCATTTATTCATCGCCACAAACATACGCTCACTCTAAATTGAAACTCATTTATGCAATTTACCAGTAATACAATAACACACCTAACAATACAACACCAATTACCCTTAAGATGCTTTTGCCATATAATACACAAAGGAAAATATACAATTACAAAAGCAATAGATTAACACACACATATTAAAGACAAGATCAATTTGACTTTGCCAATGCCTGTTTACAGGAGTATCTAAAAGGACTCACTGCTGCACCTATGCAACCAGTTTACAGGTGGAGGAGACAGGGCCGTCACAAGTGGGTGGGTTAATTTACTCGCCTTACAGAACCACGCATTGCAGCTCCTTTAGGAGAATCAAGTAAAAACAAGCATTGGTAATGCATCGGTTTCGCCTATGTATGGCCCATAGGAATGAATGGGAAAGCATTCGCAATTTGCGGTTACCAAATAGGTAATCGCAAATTGCGAATACAATTGCAAGGGTGCGAGGGGGCCTAAGCAACCCTGATGCACCCCCAAAAAAGGTAAGTGTGCACATGTGGCGCACCCACATGCCCTAAGGGCATGTGTGTGTGCCACATGGCACTTTGAAAAATGCAATTTTGTGAATTTTTCTAAGGATTTGCAAATTACCATCAACTTGAAGGTGATGGTAATTTGTGAATCCTTAATGCAAAGTCGCATTTTTAAAATGCTTCATGCATTGCATTTAGGGAATCGCAAATTGCGATTCCCTAAATGCATTCGCAAAATAGGTAATTGCAAAAATTGCGATTACCTATTTTGCGAATGCATTTAGGTTTGATGCATCGGAAATGGCTTTTTACCGGTCGCAAACGGGCCAATTCGCAGAATCGGCCCGTTTGCGACCGGTAAAAAGCTTGATGCATGTGCCCCTTAATCTCTCCGGGTGATAAATTGTTGTATAAATATGCTGCAATAGTAAAAGGCAAAACATTATGAAAATATAGTTCCACCAAAGTGGATGTTAACAGTATATCGGCGACGGGAAACTGATAAAAGAAGCAGACGAGGAACAAGCATTGGCAAATGCAGGAAAATATGTTACGGCTAATAGAAATGGAGGAAAGGTAAGTGTCACGCACAGGAATCAATGAGAAGCCAGGAAAGAGAGGAGGCGGGATGTAAGTCCCTTTTAAGTTTATATTAAAAACAGTAGATTTCTCAAGCACTGTGTAGGCGAAACCTAAAAAGGCTTGACAGAGACCTTGCTATTTAGTTTTAAGTGAGAAGTGAGGAGGAGGAAGGAATGTGGTTTGCTGGCTCTAGCTAAGTCAGGTTGGGACCCCATGTGTTGTATTATTACATTTTGATACAGAACTTTCTACTATGATTTGAAAGTCTATGACATGGATGCACACACCTTTGAAGCATCAGTGTGTAAGAACAGCGTTTTACGTTTTATCAGTGGCCGCAGAGCTGGTGTGAAATGTAAGAAAAGGTGCATCAAATATATATCTAAGGCAAAGTGCATTTTGTCAGTGGTTTTTCTAAAATTATCACTCAATTCCTAGACTATGATGAATTTTAATGTTAAAATTCGGATCCACTTAGTAGTGGATTGGGAAAACTATACATGATTCCCAGGTCTGGAATGCTATGGAGTGCCACAGGTTGGGGTTGAGGTCTGATGACAGACCTATGTGTGGGTATCAGTAGTAAAATGCCAGGAGTTTCTCATATCATGGGTGAGTCCAGTCCTGGACTTTCTTTTTAAAAATCATTGAGGCCTACTCCCTAAAGCGTCTGCAAGCAAGTATAGTAGTGCTCCTATGGTACGACTTTATATAGTTACAAATTCAGCTGACAAAGGTATAGGCGCTCGTCTCCACCTACCTCATTATTAACTTTTATGTACGGCATTCTCAGCCGCAAGCAGGGCCGGACTGGGAACCGAAACCGGCCCTGGCAAACTGCTCGGCCCGCCCCCCCTGGAGGGAGGGGGCTGCAGCCGAGCTGTTTGCGAGGGCCGGTTTCGGCCGATATTGCCGACCCCCGGTAACAAAAATGGCCCCCCGGGGGCCCAAAACCGGCCTCCACCCTGGCGGCCTACCGGGGAAATGCCCAGTGCCCGCTACGGCCAGTCCGGCCCGGCCACAAGTGAAGAAACTCCGCACACGTGGTCTACATATTTTTGTGGGAATGGCAAGGGGGAGTGTCTGGAAAATGGGGAATACCTACTTCAAAATCAGAATCAGAGGAGTAAGGGTAAATTAAGATGGGGCACAGGGAAGTGAATGCAAATACAAAAACACTCCTACAAAAGAGTAAGCCAATTAATATTTACTAAAGTTACACCCACATCTACTCCAGTAGTTCTACAGTCTGCACAAGCTGAAATATACTCCAGGCAAGCCTTCAAGTAACTCACGCACAACAAATGGCCACTCACAGATATTGCAAAGGAATCCTTTAGAAATCAATAGAGACGGGAAATAACTAGGCCTGGGCGGTAAATTCCGTTCCGCTCACGGAATTTGCGGAATTTGGGTAATATCGCGTTCTGCGGAGAACGCGGAATTACAAAAAATTCCGTGATCCACTGCTTCGCGGAATTTTTTGCTTGTTCGCGCTTTTAAAATGCGTGTTCGCAAGATATTTCTCCCCGAGCACGCAAACAGCGTTCGCGAACAGGAAAAAACATCGCGAACGGGCGGAACAAGCAGAACTTTTGCGTGCTCGCGGAGATTTTTTACCGTTTCGCGGAACTTTGCGTAGCGCGACTACGCAAATTCCGGCCACCCCTAGAAATAACACTAATAGCACATAGGGAAATACAGGAAAAAAGAACAAAATAATTTAAAATAACAATTCTTTACATTTTGTTTTGAATAAAACACATAGCACACAACAGTAAACATAGGCAGAAATAGATTAGTATATCATATTTTTTATGCTTTAAAACATGTATCATGACACGCACAGTTACACAACGGTGTCAGGACCCAATTGTGACATTTATAGAGATCTTGCAATATCTCCATTCACCCTCAGTACAAGGAATGGCATTATTGGCCAGTCCGTTGGTTACAAACATTGAGGATGGTAGCAAAGCAAGGAAACATCAATAAGCAATAAGAACATTAGCAAGAGTGTCCGGCCTGTGCAGTAGGGCAGTGGTATACATCCTAGCCACGTCAGCCAGGGGGTGCAGGGCAGCAAGGGGGTCGATGCACACAGTCCCCGAACATCCCAGTCATAGTGGCCTTGACTTCCAGGAAAGCTAGGGAGCAAGGCCCCGATCGCCCGATTCCCCTTCCATGGCCCCTTGAGCACACAACCATCCCCAGCATTTACTCTCTCTGCCCACTTCCCTCCTCAACAAAGGATCCCCAGCAATTCTCCAGTAGTAGCCCTAAGGGGTTCATCATGATCGGTCTCCAGGAGTGCATCATCAGACTCCACCACCATCATCTGGTTGACCATCTCCTCCCACCGCCCAAGGTCTCTTTCCGCATTCTTATCCGTTCTGACCATGCGTAGCCATACCTCCTCTGCCAAGGTCCACTCCTGTAGGTCCTCCCACCACTTGCCTACCCGAGGCAACATGGGCACCGTCCAATGAATGGCTATCTGCCATCTGGCGAGCACAAGTCCCAGGGTTGAAAAGTGCACACAAATTTTTGCATCAGCGCAAGGGGTCGGGGTGAGGCCAAGCAAGCAGTGCCTGGGAGAGGAATCCAGCCCCAAGCCAGTCACCTGGAGGAGCTCCTCAAGGGCTGCGTGCCAGTACTCCCCCAACGACGGGAAGTCCCAGGCCATGTGGAGGAACCTCACTAGGCTGACAGCGCATCGCGGGCATCCCTCGCTGCGTGCAGGGAAGAATCTGTGCAATCTCTGTGATGTTGGACACGTGGGGTGTAGGTAGTGAAATTGTATATGTTTAAAACGAGCATTACTTGTTACTTCCTTCACCTAAACATACGCTTTAGCCCATTCTTGGTCAGTCAGAGTGCTATCAAGGTCTGCGTTCCATAAACAGTGTGCGCGCAATGGATCTGTATGCCGGTCCAACTTGAGGGCCTTGTACAGCTGGGAGATCAGTTCCCTACTGGATCCCATATCTAGAATAAAGCTCATTACTGTGCACATCTACTGGAGCCGGACCAGCCACCAAAGAGGCAGCTGTCTAGCATAGGGCTGGCGTCGGAGGACACCCTGTACCGCCCCATTCCAGGCTGTCACAACTTTCAGCACCACCCGCAGTCAGGCCGCAAAGTCCCCAACGTCATCCAGACGCCTCAGTGGGAGGTCCAGACCATCAACCAGTCCGCTTAGTAGTCACTTCTCCAAGTTCATTCCCTCTTCACACCAGAGGGCTTATCATATCACAATTATAACTACAAGGCTACCTTTCCATTCACAGCTTCTGCTTATGCACGGGAGGTGGGAGAATCAACAGTTGTGACTTCATCACACCCTTCATCAGGTGAAACACACTACACCCTCAACCAATTAAGTAAAGCCTGCTCATATAAGCAGTAAATCCTCAGTAAAAACATTTTTTTACCATGTCAGTGAATGTCAAAACCTTGCCTCACCTTTTGAGGAAATGACTTACGGTAGAGAGAGGATATACAGGAAGAGCATCTTTGGTATGTCCTGCAAAGCAAAAGGACCAAGTCACTGCTTCTCTTCTGATTTGATCATTGACATGTTTGCAAACTAGTAGCAGGAGTTCACTTTGCCTGCAGCCCACTCTTAAGCCATCCTTGTATGTGTCAAAATATTGACTGTACTCTACTTCATATTCACTACATATTTCCAGTGGGTCACTGGCAGCATGGTGCACATCGAACAAGCAAATCAATCAGTGTTCTTGCACCATGTACTAAGATGCTTCACCAGACAAGTGCACCAGAATATCACTGTTAGACCTGGCATTTTTAGCGTGTGTTTCGCCTGTCATTTGTTTGCTTCTGACTTTCTGTTTTTGACTGTGTGCTGCATTTAGTTTTTATTGGTTTTAGGACTCTGTGCTCTTTACCACTGCCGACCAGTGCTAAAGTGCAAGTGATCCCTGTGTAAAATGTATCTGTAATTGGTTTATCCATGATTGGCATATTTGATTTACTATTCAGTCCCTAGTAAAGTGCGCCAGGTATCCCCAAGGCCTGTAAATCAAATGCTACTAGTGGGCTTGCAGCACTGATTGGGCCAGCCAAATGAGTAGCCCTGCAAACCTGTCTCAGAAACTGCCACTGAAGTGTCTGTGTGTGCAGGTTTAAACTGCCATGTTGACCTGGCAAGTGCCACCACTTGCCAGGCCCTAACCTTCTCTTTTACTACATTTAAGACACCCATAAGGTAGGCCCAAGGTAGCCCCATGGGCAGGGTGCAGTGTACTTGAAAGGTAGGACATGTACAGGTGTATTTTAAATATCCTGATAGTGAAATACTGCTAATTTCGTTTTTCACTATTGCAAGGACTATCTCTGCCATAGGTTATCATTGGAGCTAGCTTGCAACACCTTACAAGTGTAACTTCCAATTGGGATGAGATAGACATTTGGAGTTTGGGGTCTCTGAATTCACAATTTAAAAATACATCTTTTGGTGAAGTTGGTTTTTAAATAGCGTTTTTGAAAATACCACTTTTAGAAAGTAGGCATTTTTGTGCCTCCTGTTAAGAAATCTCAGGGCCATAAAAGACTTCATCTGCAGCCCCTGAACTCCTCTGCTGGGAGCTCTGAACTGCCAAGTGGTGCTAAATCCAGTTCCTGGTCCCTTGGAGGTGGCTTGGCTGCTAAGAACCAAAAAAATCCACGCACTGTCTCACAGCACCTGTTTTTCCAAGGCAGCGAGTGCATCGCTCCTGTGCGGCCAAAGAATTGATGCAACACCTTCCATGAGGCTGAAAGATCATCGCAACCCAAGTCCCGAGCACTGCATCACCGACGTCCTTGGAGCACGCTTTAACTCTGGTGCAGGCCCTGCTGTGCGGCTAAAGAGATCGACGCATCACCTGCTACATGACTGTGAAATCGACGCAGCGCCTGTTCTGCTGCCGCCGCCGCATCGAAGCAGCACGTCTGGATTTTTGACACATTGTCCCTGGGCGACAAGTTCTTCATTGACTTTGCCCCGCACTAAGGAACCAAGGCTGTGTGTCCAGATATAGATGCATCACCTCTCTTCACAGTAGGGAACCGAAGCATCACCTCCCCTGAAAGTAAGGAACCGACGCATCACCTCCCCTGGCAGTAAGGAACCAACGCATCACCTCCCCTGGCAGTAAGGAACCGATGCATCACCTCCCTTGGGAGTAAGGAACTGACGCATCACTTTGCTTCTCCGGCGCCTCACCTCCCCTGCGCCTGTTTTCGTCTTTGATTTTGACGCATCCCAGGTACTTTGTGCTAAAAGTGACGCATTCATAGATTTCTATAGACTGAACTGTTTTTAAACTTCAAAGTGACATCTTTACCTGTGTATGTTGGATTTTTGTCGCTTTGGTCTTGTTTTATTCAGATAAATATTGGCTATTTTTCTACACTGGTGTGGACTTATTTTGCAGTGTTTTCACTGTGTTACTGTGTGTATTTGTACAAATGCTTTACACATTGCCTCTGAGATAAGCCTGACTGCTTGTGCCAAGATATCAATGAGGTGAGCTGGGGTTATCCTAGCTGTGTGACTCCCTTAACCTGACTAGAATAAGGGTCTCTAGTCGGACAGGGTGCAAACCTCTGCCAACTAGAGACCTCCATGTCTAGCAATCACCATGTCACGGTCACTGGTGGAAAGGCCACAGGTGTTAAGGCAATTTTACTCGATTGTCCACTTCCCTCGGATATTAGAAGCTATTGATTGCACCGATGTGGTACTTCACTATTGCAGCAGGACCCAGGCTCATTTGAGTATGGCTGGGTTTAATCTTTTTTTATTTTTATTTTGACATAATCATGTATTGCACAATGAAAATGTTATAGTCATGAAACGGCTTTTTATGCATGGAACAATGTTTTAACTTATGATTTAATGTTTGTATGAAATAATTTTTAAACTCCTTTGTTTTTAATAAATATATGATATATTTTCCCACCATTTGAGTATTTGTGGCACTACAACTATAGACCTGTGGGGCTTTGGTATGTTTGGAATATGAGTGTATGAGGATTTCAAAATAGGAGTGTATGATTAAAAAACCAAAGGGAATGCTAATCCTTTTTTAGTCTTGTTGAGCCCTGTCCCTTTGGTACGTGGGGCCTCTCTCATAATTTTTGCTGGGTTTAATCTGTTACATAATATATGGTGTCCATGGGACAGCTAGGTTTGACCTTGAATGAGTACACTTTGTTCCGAACAGTACGTGAAAGTCGTTGTCTTTCTCAGCGGGGTACATTTAACATTTTATTCTAGCAAGGCATTGGAATACAAGCCAATTCACATGATGCAATAAAACGATAGCATCCGAGACCTTGTTTGCCTAAAGTAAGCTCAAGTACGAGTTTCGATTTCAGCAAAGCATGAATTTCAGCCAAACAGCTTCCTCAACTGTGGCATTTTGACAGAGCTGAATGTATGAAGAGATACATGTACAATCCAATAATAGGAAAACAAGGAGTGTTGCATGTGAGGTATGAAGATATTAGTAGAACTTTGGCGAGCATTACCCGCATGGGTATAGGTAAATAGGTAAGTGTATCCAAGTACTGGAATAAGAGTAGATTCATTGCTATATCATCCTCTGAAATGGGTAAAAAGAATTGTTAATAAGAAATTGTGCAATTTGTGACTCTCTTTTGATATTTCTGGTTTTATGTATTCTTAATCATTGTTTTTTGATACTGATTCATTCTAAGATTGGTCTATGTTTGCGGTAAAATGTCAACCAAAATTGATATTGAGCACTTAAGCACTTTACTCTGTATGTGTATATTGAATTATGAATTGAACTCTCAATAAAAAATATTTTAAAAAATCCTCTGAAATGTATTAGCAGGGGTGCTGCTAGTTAGGACAAGTAACTTGAAAGGGGTGTGTATTATTAAAAATATTAGAAAACGAAAGGTTTCTGTGGGACATGGTTGAGGTTCCTTATTAGAGTTGCATGATCCCAAAGCTTGGATTGTGGTCTTCTATTTTCATGTGATCCATGCGGTCGTTAAATATGATGAACAGCAATCTCGAATTTTGCAGCCATCAAATGCCTCCGGTAAATTACCAACCCAACATGGAGATCGCAGGTACTTTGCCTCAGGGCTGTTCTGATAGGCCTAGTGTTATAATAAAAAGTCCAGTAGCCAAGGTGTAGGTTGTAGGTGATGATTTATTGGTCTTAGTTGCAGATAAGTATATTCGTAGTAGGTTCTTAGCTTAGTCCTTAGCATAGCCCCACCAGCAGTAGCCTCCCTGCTGCTCAGCCCATACTCCAACTGGTACTCTCCACCTCACAGGCACCCAAGCATTGCATTGCATCTCCATGCACTCCACCATTCCACACAGCACATTCATACTGGCTGAGCAGCAAGGAGCAGAGAGAACACTAGGGATCATGCATAATAAAATACACAAGTTATAACACATCTTCCCCCTTTACAGAACACATACAAATATCGTGAATGAAAGATGGAAACAACACATTTACATTAGGATCACATGTTGCTAAATAAAGGACAGAAGAAACAAAACAGTCCTACATCACCATTCAAAATAGAAAGGGACAATATATATACATTTCCCCTCCACACACACACCCCACAACGCACACACATCTCATACAGATGCATACTTGACAAGCCGCTCCTATTACCACCACAAACCACACCAGCTGAACAGACTGGCATAACACAGAAAACCAACAAATAAGTGGCACGGCACACCAATCAACAGTAACAAACAACTCACACGATCAAAGAACTCTCAAACTCAATCACACAAACCAAGAACTCTCATCCTCACACACCCAAACGAAGAACTCTAAGCCTCACACAGAAGTAACGGGTTTCTTACACCCCACACAGTAATTCCATGCAGTAATGGAATCCTGTGTTCTAACAGGTAATGGGTGACTTCCCCAAGCAAGGGCATCTCGTATAACAGAAAGCAATGGATGCCTTCCACCCCACAGTCATCCCTCAAGCAAGGGCATCTAGTGTAACATCAAGTAATGGGTGACTTCCACCCCACACAGTCATCCCTCAAGCAAGGGCATCTAGTGTAACATCGAGCAAAGGGTGACTTCCACCCCACACAGTCATCCTTCAAGCAAGGGCATCTAGTGTAACATCGAGCAAAGGGTGACTTCCACCCCACCCAGTCATCCCTCAAGCATGGGCATCTAGTGTAACATCAAGCAATGGGTGACTTCCACCTCACTCTGTCATCCCCCAAACAAGAGCATCTAGTGTAACAGAAAGCAATGGGTGACTTCCACCCCACACAGTTATCCTTCAAGCAAGGGCATCTAGTGTAACATCAAGCAATGGGTGACTTCCACCCCACACAGTCATCCCTCAACCACGGGCATCTAGTGTAACATCAAGCAATGGGTGACTTCCACCTCACTCTGTCAACCCCCAAACAAGAGCATATAGTGTAACAGAAAGCAATGGGTGACTTCCACCCTGCACAGTCATCCCTCAAGCAAAGGCATCTAGTGTAATCAATATAACATGAATGTAACGTCAGTGACGATTCCCACGCACAGAAAACTTGCGCACTGCTAGAAATTCACACTTACACATGAAATCAGCACATCATGGCATCATAGCAAAAGTAAGCATACCATTGGGCAGCAAATTCAAGTCGAAGAACTGTATGGAACATCCTGGACATCATGGCATAAAATTGAAGCGAAGAACAGTATGGAACAACATCATGGCAGCAAACTAGCAATGAAGGATAGTAAGGAACAGGGCAAACATGCCCCCTAAAGTCCCTGGTGAGCGACATCTCACCCAACCTGCATACAACATCGCCAATGCAAACAGCTGCCGATCTTGGCCAACCAATTGCCGATATCACCAAGTGGCAGTCATTGAACACTGAGATCCACTTCCACGAATCACACGTCGTACCATCTGTAAAAAACACTCTTACCAGTTACTAAGACGGTAGCTGGTGAGAAGTGGCTGCTCTCCCTTATACTTTGAACATCTTAAAAATATAGTTTCAAAACACAGTCCCCCATGAGATTGTGAAACGCTGGCAACAAAGAAACTGCCAGCCCACTGACTATGAGAATTATAAGACAGCACACTACATATGAAGACAAAGAAAGATGGTGCCACGTAGAGATCATCAGTGCCGGGTAGCTCCAGTCGAGTGCGTGCACTAAACGTCGCTGCAAAGCACTCATTCTTGCACTACATCGGAGAGGCATCAACACTCGTCCTGCATCACCTTCACACACCCCCACGGCAATGGTAAGGGGACATGAGATGTAGGTTACAGGTGATGATTTATTGGTCTTATTTGCAGATAAGTATATTCATAGGAGGTTTCTAGCTTAGTCCTTAGGATAGCCCCACCCAGAGCAGCCTCTTGCTGCTCAGCCCATACTCCAAATGACATTCTCCACCTCACAGGCACCCAAGCATTCCTTTGCATCACCATGCACTCCAACATTCCACACAGCGCATTCATACTGGCTGAGCAGCAAGGGCCAGACCATTGGGGAATTGGCCTAGAGAATCTTGAGATTGTAGATTCTTATCTCTACCTGGGGAAATTAATAGCTAGCAATACAAGGGACAAATCACACATAGAACACTGTTCCTCCAAAGCTGCCTTACATGCAAATGGACTACGTGCATTTTACAATGTAATGGGCTGAAGGCATTTTTTGCATATGATATCTGTTTTTAAAGCGAAAGTCCCTCCTACACTATTATATGCAATTGAATCTATCCAAGTAGGAAAATGGAGTTTCCTTCACAAAATAGAAGGGCAGATCTTGCGCAAATTATGTAATTTCAATACATTGGTCCCAACTCCAGCTATTAGGTTAGAACTTGGCCTGATAAGCTAATTTGTTCAAGGATTAGCTAGAGTGATTCAGTGTGGCTATCAGCTGAAGAATAGTGAATCAAATACAATAAAGGGTTTCTTGAATCAGGAATTTTTTGTGTGCAAAGACAGATAAATACTCTTTCTCCCGTGACTTTATTCTTGTGTTGAATCATTTCGACACACAGGAAGAGTTTGTGATTTCTCTCCCGCTTTTAGAATTCAAAAGTTTCTTAAAAAGTACTAGTTGTATTATTAGCTTCCAGAGGGATCTTGAAGCCGAAAAGGCTGGATGTAATACCTGCATCAAGTAATCCAAAAGTTGCCCCGAAGTACTTCGCCTGGAATTTGCTTCCGCTAAATGGTCTAACGGCAAATTGGTCTAGCACCACCAGACCAGGGAAATATTGTAATATGTACAATTTGGGAATTCAAAACCTTAATCACGTTTTGTTTGTTTGCCCAGCCTTGTTAGCTCATCGTCTTCGGCTGCTATGGCCAATGTTTTTAGAGAACAATATTAAAACCGAAGCAGCAGCACGTGAATTTCTTTTTATTTAAAAGAATGAAATAATATGCACAAAAATATTTATATTTTTTAAGGAGTTTTTGAACCTGTTTGAACCTCTTTGTATATTGTTATATGGGAGGAACGAACTTACATCTCTGCTCTGTAGATCACTTATATTGATCATAGTTTAGAAAGGAGGTACTTGTTGCAGGAGCTATGGGAAATTTTAACTGAAATCCTGTTCTCGTTTCCGGCTGATTTTGCACATAACTTTTGCTGCTAGGGGGAGTGGATTTTCTTTATACAGAATATTGTCCTTTTAGAATAAGCGTCATTTAAAATGAAATTTCGTATGTATGCCTATCTGCTATCTGGCCCAGGGTAACAGTTTTAGCAAGAATGTGAATTTTGGGGCTGTTTGAAGACCTTACTATGACTGCTATTGGTTTTTGAACTATTTGCACAAATTGTCTTCTTCATGAATTGCCCAGTTTTGGAAATTTTAATAACAATAAATAATGTGTATATTTATTTCGATTAATTTGATAACGGTAAAGGACTTAAATATGTAAGTAAAATATTATTATCTCGATTTACTCATGACTAAAATTAACATATCCAGTCTTATTTTGTTAGGGTCCTCTTTAGAGATCCTAATCTTGATCATAGTGCCATTGATTTTACTTCCGTAGAACAATTTGCACATAACTTTGTAGCCATGGGGTATGAATTTTTGCATGAAATATGTATTCTTTTATGAATTGTCCATTCATGGAGATTATAATAATAATAAATTACATGCATATTTATTTCGATGAATATGATGGCAGTAAAGGATTTAAATATGTAATTGTAATATTTTTTACATTGATATATCATGAC
The DNA here is from genome assembly GCA_963921515.1 of Calotriton arnoldi. Lineage (NCBI taxonomy): Eukaryota > Metazoa > Chordata > Amphibia > Caudata > Salamandridae > Calotriton > Calotriton arnoldi. The sequence continues at coordinate 408,792 of CAWUFW010006350.1, forward strand.
TAGAATTTGTATATCTTGTTTTATTTTACTATGGACCTCATTAGAGATCCAAATCTTAATAAAAGAATTGAATTGAATTGAAAAGAAATACAAACAAGATTATGAAAAGACACCAGAGCACCAGGGAACATGCATAGTAAAACACACAACTTATAACACCAAGACCATGGCCCTATACTTATTGGTTGGAATGGTGGCCACTCAGATAGCTGAAAGAACAGCAATGTGATTGACCTGCGGTTAATCCAATGAGACTATATCTGTTTAATGATGACTATTCTGATAGGCTGCTGCCAGGCAATCAGAAATGCTGTGAACTTCCCACACCTTCCTGGACTGTGTTTTGTCATCCTGAGAGGCATGCACCCCAAACAAATGAGGGTTTGTTCTTTTGGACAACAAAATATGCCTGTTTCGTTAATCTGACTGTGGCGCAGATTTTGGTGGGGTGTTGTTGCCCAATTTTTCAACGGAGGCAAAAAAGGGATTTCACTGATTTGCTTTTGCTAAATATATTCACCCGTGCCTAGGTAGAAGGTCCGTGCCTGTCCTCACTAATGCTACCAACTAGAAAGGTACAGAGAAGAGGGATTTGTTATTTTACAGAAAAACAAGGAAGACTGATGTACAAAGAGGGCGCAGGAAGCTCAAAACCACATCAGAACAGAGAAAATGCTATGTTTTTAATTACCTTAAGGTGGATGGAATACACTACATTGGTAGTAGCATCAGTACTACTGGGGGATGTAGTATGAGCAGCACGACTAGATGTGGCAGTAGTAGAAAAAGTGTGAGTAATAAAAATAAAGGCAGAATTAGTGGTGGTATTGGCAGATGACCAATTTAAAGCGAGAAAACATCACTAGAGCAGTAAGTTAAATGTTATTTATCACACTCTACATTTGATTTTGAACTGTAAATGAAATGGGACTCTATGAAATGAACACTGTAAAGTACTGTGTAGATAAAATGGAGTTGATGAAATGGCCTCAAGAGTCTAGTATTAGAGAATTTGGACTCTACACATTATGCTAGTGTTGGAAAGTGGATTATTAGTAGTGGCAGATATGCATTTACCACTGGTAATAATACCACTAACACAAAATAGGGCTCATAATAGGTCTTAGAAAAGTATTCCCATGCTCAACCCTTGGTAGCGTGGCTTGACAAGTATGCAAAGCATTTAAAAACACCACATATTTCTATCTTTAAAAGGACACCAAAACAAAAAAATCCACTATAGGGAACCAGAGATATGAATTATTAAAGATTAAACACTTTCTAGTGCTTAGAAACCGAAAGGGCCACTTTTGGACATTTGGTTGTCTCTGACAGGGACAAATTCACACTTAGCGAATTTTCTGGAGGATTTCTCACCAGACGTCGTGCAGCCTTCTCCAGCAGGCCGGTTTCAGTGAGGAACTCCTTTCTGAAGTTCCTCGTGTGGGTCCAAAGCGTCCAAAAGACAATCCAAGGGTCTGGAATCTTCAAGATGGTCCTTGAAAGTTTGGGAGTTCAGTTCCCACAATCCACTTGTACAAACCCCTTACAAATCCACTGGTAGTACTCCAGGCTGAAGATTCTTTGTGGTGATGGTCCAGGTGAGCTCTGTTAACCTGTAGCTTGCAGGGAGTCCACTCTATAGTCCTTTGAAGCAGATGTGATCCACAGGGCTGTAGTTTCAGATTGTGCAGCAGGCGCAGTCAGTCAGAGTGCAGGGCCTGGTTGGTTCAAGAATCAAACTTCCAGCATGGACCCTTCTTCTTTCCTAAGGTTCAAGCAACAGATCTGAGAGGCACTGCCCCTCTCAGATACTTATTCAGTGTTCTCTCTGGTGAAGCAGGAGGGCACTCCTGTCCAATGAGGTGCAGGGCAACACCCCAGAGCATAACCTCTTCCTCCAAAGTGTGGCACAATGATCTCCCAGAAAGAACAATTTCTCCAAAATTCAATATGCCAGAATTTTTAGCAGGGAGAGAAGAGCGGGCTAAACACACCTCCAGGATGGCTAATCTCCATAGTCTCTCCCCCTTGCATCTGCTCATTCCTTCCGTAAGCCTAGCATCTGGCTGGCTCCAAAGAGGAAATTTGTAAATTAAACTGGTCTCTTCTGCCTCTCTCATCCTTCCATTGAAGAATATTGTTTACGACACCTCTCCCTGCTCTGGCATTCCTGTGTAGCAGAGCCCTGCCCTCCCAGAAGAGCTGGCTAACCCAAGGGGCTCTTTATCATCTCATCAAAGGAGCCTGGCTAAACCACTTCACTCTGACCAATCAGGACAGACAACTGGAAGGCCAAATTTTGGCTTACAGACAAGAAAGTCTTATAACTTCTTGTCTGTACATTTGAGGAGAACTTCAACAATACCATATTGTTAGATTTATCAATACCATTTTAGGAAGTCCTTAAATGTCATTTTATGATTCTCCTAGCGGGAATTATTAGCTAATAACTTCTTGCCATGCTATGTGGCAGGGGATTTGCAACAGGGAAAATGACTTGGGCCATTTTTCCGACACCAGGGCTTATAAAAACATCTTTTATAAGAACTCTGCCTTTATATTCAGGACCCCCCGACCACCCCTGGAACACCTAAGGGAGGCTTTAGGGGTTTTGAATATGTCAAAATATTGCAGATCCTCTCACGGTGCTTCTAGCGCAAAAGTCGATTTTGTGAAGCTTTTTATAACAATGTGGCAAGTGAAATGTGCAATTTCACTTAACCCAGGGCATATAAAACTTATTTTATAAGGGTCCTCGTTATGAAAACCTGAACCCCATCCCTGGGACACCTAGGAAAGACCCTGGGGCTACCTAATATGCCCAAACATTGTCGCTTATTAATTTTTAAGTGCTCCAAACACCAAAGTCGAATTTGGACACAATTCACATTTTAAAAGCGGTCCTGCAACACAGGGCTGCTTTTAAACTGACTTCAGGCTCCAGCAGTGCACACATGCAAGTGCAGAAATGGCTGTTGACCTCAAAACTGCCCTGCCCTATAATATATCCTAGGGACTTAAAGGTAGTTTCAATCTCCCTACCCTATTATGTACTAAGGCCTTATAGAGGAGGTCATGCCAATCCTAGGGTTACTCTATCCCATAGTGTACCCTAGTGTATGTAGGTGTTTTCACTGTATTCTAAGTGTCTCTTTCAGCATAGTACTGACACAGGGCCTGGTTAGGCAGAGTCAGTTACCACCAGTACCAGTCAGCAAAAGGTTTGGGGGGTGCCCAGGGCACAGGATGACTTTGCAACACCTAGATTTTTGTTGTCTATGTACCTCGTCAGTCTCTTTTATCGCTTCCATCGAGCCAGATGTGTGGCTTTTTTTGAAAATTGTAAACTCATATCGAATTATATGTACAACTTGGAGAGGATATTAAAACTCAAGCCCTGCTTGCCAGTACGTTTCTTTCTGTTTCTCTCTCTTTTTTCTTCTCTGTTTATCTCTCTTCTTTCTCATTCTCTTTTTGTCGTATTTTCCTCATCTCTTCTGTTGCCCCACTCCCATCCTCTTTCCTCCCCACTTTTCATCCATTCAATCACTCCACTTCTCTCTTATTTCCTCTAGCCCCCTTTTCTTGAATGGTTTTCAGAACGTATCTTTTCTTTTCTATATTTCAGAATGTTCCTCCTACTTCCTTTCCATGTTCCCCTGTGTAATCACTTAATTTCGTCTGCTCTGTTAGTCTTTTTTTCCCATATCCACAATCCGTAGCCGTTTGAGCTTCCTCTTTCTCTTTCCCAGTATCACAGCCATTTTAGAGGTCCCAGAGCATGCAAGTATTACTGAGCCACAACCTAGGTTCAAATATTTCATCCTTCCTCTCCAACTTTTCCTCCTTCACTCCATCCTTTCATTTTTATCTACCAATCCTGATGCATTTTCTGATCTCTCTCGCTCTTTCTGTCCATTTCTTTCTTTTTTGCCCCTCTCTCGCTCTCTCCCTATCATACTCTCTCTCCTATTTACTTCCATCAGTCTTGTCTCACCTCTCACTTTCTTCCAGTCTGCCCTCTCCTTCCTGTCTTACCTGCATGTACCTATATCTCCGGTCTCCCTTTCTCGCTCCCTCTTTCTCCCATTTCACTTTCTACCTCAAACTTTTGCACTCAGTTTTCTTTATCTCCCCTTAAAACCACCCAAGCTGTGTGAGATCTGGTGCGGTGGGAGTGGGAGGGCGTTCCAATGCAATCACAGGTAAGTGGGTTCCATCTCTAATCATTTGAGTCGTTTCCAGTGGCTTCCTGAAGCATATTTACTATTAAACCCCCACTGGATTCCCAAATAATTCCCTCGAGCACCTGACTGCCAAGACAGCGCAACCAAGGTTTCTCAACTGGGTGTGAGCTAAAATCTCGGAATTCAGGGGCATATTAGCAAGACCGGCGATAAAATTATCGCCGTTTTAGCGGCAGGAAACTGCCGCTAAAACGGCGATAATGGGCTTGCTAATATGCGTTATAGAATTCCAATAGAAGCCCAGGTTAGATGTCCTGCACATCTAACCTGGGCTTCTATTGAATTCCATAACGCATATTAGCAAGCCCATTATCGCCGCTTTAGCGGCAGTTTCCTGCCGCTAAAACGGCGATAATTTTATCGCCGGTCTTGCTAATATGCCCCTTAGAAACATACCTAAATAAACTCGAATCACTCAACGTCTAGTCTGCTTCATGTATATAAATAAACATGCTTTATTACACAAAAATAAATACTGCCCATGAAATGAATATCAACACAAAACCCTGACGTCTCTAACTCCTTCCTAGCCAGAAGGGGCCAGAAGGCACTTAAATGTCTTTATCGTGCACAGGCGCCAAGCGCTATTCTTTTCTGCGGTAGTCGTGAATACCAGATCCGCGAACCTGGACTTGGATCAGTAGACCCTGACAATGAAATGCATAAACACGGAATTCTGTCAGGTGCAGTTCAGCACTCTCATGCTTCTGTTGATACTTAGGGAAATGATGTGTGGGAGCGTGTTTCACTGAACTGAGGGGGTGCACACCACTCCAATGGCTGCTGTTTGTTACACGCAGTGACTAATCAGGCATGGCCCAAAGGCCGCCACTCAAAATTGCCGGAAGAGCAAACCTTAATTTAGCAAGACAGTAGAAAGAGAGTAGTGTTTGGAGTTGGGTGCACATCACAGGTGTGGAAGTCCACTTTATTGAGGCACTATGGGAGGTGCCAGTGTCGGTACAGAGGGGTCCCTCATTCTTCAAACAGAGGGGCATATTAGTAAGACCGGCGATAAAATTATCGCCGTTTTAGCGGCAGGAAACTGCCGCTAAAACGGAGATAATGGGCTTGCTAATATGCGCTATAGAATTCCAATAGAAGCCCAGGTTAGATGTGCAGGACATCTAACCTGGGCTTCTATTGGAATTCTATAACGCATATTAGCAAGCCCATTATCGCCGTTTTAGCGGCAGTTTCCTGCCGCTAAAACGGCGATAATTTTATCGCCGGTCTTGCTAATATGCCCCATAATTTAAGTAAACGCCCAGGTATTGTTGCAATTGCCGAACTCAGTCTGGCTTTTCACACACGGGGTGATTTGGTTGTATCTTAAGAACCGCCAATCACTGTTGGATCTATTTGTCACCAGAGAGTGCTCACAGCTCCGAGACGACAGGGAGATCAAAATACAAATATACGATTCAATTGCTGATATCTGTGCATCTGCGCATTGGATTTTCACATGATTTGCAGCGTTGAGATCAGCAAAGCCTCACCTAGTTACCTCTCTGACAGTCTTCAGGGCAGGAGATGAGATCTTACTCAAGGACTGATGGAGTTAACTGAGGATATACTGAGGGGGGGGCAGTGAAAAGGGGCTCTTCACAATACACTGTAGGTGCCAGTCCTTCACCTGGGCATGAGAGTGAAGATAATAGTAGATGCTTTCTTCTTCACACCTACAAAAGTGTGGCTGGCGAATAGCTCCTGGCAGGCTCTCCTCTCTCTATGGTGTAGTCAAGCAGCCACTTCTCCAGGATGCAGAGCACTTCTCCTTTCATTAGGCATTCAAGCGGTGTCTTCAGCAGAAAAAGAGACCCATTCCCTTGCTTGGTAGTAGACCAGCAATAAGCAGACCTTCAATCCAGAACAAAGCAACTCCTTAAGTGTACTGGTGAAGGATCCTGGCACACTGAACTGGCCAGGGAAACTAGTCCTTATGCAGAGAGTTGGCCAAGCAGCTCTTGTGCATGGATTGGATTTTTATAGGCTCCCCCAATCACAGAGCGTAGCCACTGCATGATCAGCACATGACAATACCATGGACAAAAGGAGCCCTTCCTCAGTTTGGCCAACCAGTTCCGGTAGAAATGTGTATTTGGGCTCAGACCAGTGGCGGCTCCTCCACATGGCGGCTGACCGTAGCCCCACTGCCTAGGCAGAGCCAGCAAACTCAAAATAAAAAGATGCTCTAGCATCGTTTTATTTTTCATTTGCCGGCTCTGAGCCAGCTTGTGCATGGAAGGGTGGGGCATGGGAGGGGGGAGAAGGAGTGCTTGTGCACTCCGTAAGTACGCATATGTGTTTGGCCGGCCGTCTCAGGCTAACCAAAACACACGTGCGCACTTAGGGGGATATGTTCAAGAACTGCCGCTAACTAACGCAAACGTTAGTTAGCTGCAATTTTCTTACCGCCGTGTACCGCGGAAAACTATCGCCATGTTACCGACATATGTACAGTACGTCGCTACATGGCGATACTTTCTCATCGCGGCGGGAATTGTCCATGTTAACAGCAGCGTCATGGCGATAAAAATAATGCCGCCAACGTAAAAAAAGTGACGGCCGGCCAGTCAGCAATGGGAAAACGCACGCTAATCAGTGTGACGCCACTTAATTCACATTTCGCTGGAAATTTAACTACAAAACGCCAGCGAAGTTCCCAAAACACCCACAAAAAAAAAAGAAGATTAATCATGGAGAAAGCTGGACCCAGTAATGCAGGAGAGAACAATCCCCCTAACCCCCCAAACAGCCAGGAGGACCAGCCAGAGACCCAGGGTAAGTGGAAGAGGAAAACCAGGTCAGCCAGCAGAAAAATGAGATCCTGATTGCGGAGGTGACAGACAAACAACACCAGCTCCTTGTCAGCTCCACGGTGTCATTGGGGACCAAAAATGCAATATGGCAGTCCATTGTAGCCAAGGTGAATGCTGTAGCAGATGTCAAGAGGACAGTGACCGACTGCAGGAAGTGCTGGCATGATGCTAAGCTCAAGACCAAGCAGAAACTGGCCAACAATCACCAGGCAGCACTGCAGACCGCAGGTGGGAGTCCAGCTCCACAGGAGGAGCTCGATGCCTTGGAGGAACAGGTGTCCGCAGTCATCAGCGAGGAGTCGGTGGTTGGAGTCCAGGGACAGGATAGTGCTGAACAGGACCAGCTACATCAGCAACAGGGTGAGTAACATCCAGGGACTGGGGGGAGGGGGGTGTGGGCACTAATGTCACTCATGTCCAACTAAATATCCCTCAGTGTGCACCAAGACTGTCTGCAGATCGATTTCCACACACATCGCTCCCTGGGGCGATAGAGGCATGTCACCATAGTCGTATATATATAAAGACACATAATGGTGGTGTCACTGACCGTGGAATTCTGCATAAAATAATATTCTAAGATAGAACCAAATTCATATGCTTTAGTTTAAAAAAATAAGGGCAACATGAATACGCAAAGGGACAAATTGCCTGGAGTGTTAGCAGAGTGTGGCATTGGCCTCCTTGGCACAACACCACACTCAGCCGAATTGTCAACACAGGGCTGCATATCATTGACAACAATGAGATGCAGCCCTGTGAAATTACCATCTCTGTGGCCTAACTTCACAGGCCTACACTGATTCCGGCACACATGCAGTATTGTGCAGTGGTGCCTGTGTTGTGTGGAAGATTGTCCATGTGCAGTAAGGTCCACCTTCATGCACAAGGACAATCTTCAACTCTACTCTGACACCCCTGCACAATACTGTTCAAAAGAGAAAGTGTACAGTACTCCTACAGTACACATGATGCATGTTGATATCACTTCCTGTGTGTTTGCGGCCCATTTTTTGACTATGCGGTAAGATTATGCACGCAAAATGTGTTTTGCGGTAAGATTCAGTGTTGTTACATGTATTTTGCGATTATTTTCGATGGCGGATATGGAAAAATATCGCTTTTGCGTTAAAGCAGCAAAAATTTGGACGCTAAGTGCAAGTTGTTCATCAGATGAACTGTATTTCATGGAATTGCATGACTGCTGACCCCATTTGTTTGTGTGATGTGATCTGTGTTGGGTATGTGACTTCACTCAATCTGAAATATCTGCATTACAGTTATACATAGCTGTCTACATGCACTTGGATCACACATTGCAGACTAGCCACATTGATTCATGTGTGATCATACATGCATGCATCAGTGGTCGTCATTGTGTTTGACATAGTTTTTATGTGTGACAACATGAGCGACTGTCAATTTACTAATTCCTGTGATGTCTGCTACTGTTTGACAAGCTTGCGAAACACATGTAAATTAAAATCACCCATCCAGTACTTGTAAAACATATTTTGGATGCTTAAAACAATGTGTATGCTTGACCACAGATTCATACTTGGTATTATTCAGCGTAGATTAGCAGATGTGCACAATTAATACGCACAGCTGCAAAGACTGTCATGTGCATGAATCAAGGTGGTTGTGGGTCCCGATTGTGATCTACATTATCTGACGATGTGAGCAAATTGTATATATTTGGCATTTTATTTGCAATTTCTGCTACATATGTGAGATGCATTCTTACTTCTCATACTGCACAGTTTGGGTCCAGCACAAAATCAAATCAGTTTAGTGTGACAGCGCTACACAGCTTGAAGCTAAGTTGATACCAAGATGATGCCTGGACAGGTGACACGCCAAGCATTTCATGTGTGTCTGCAGTTCATCATGTTTCAGACTCTGTATGCTTAATGAGCTTGTGGTAGCAACACTGATGATGTTGGCAGAAATCTATGCACCCTAATGCAGAATGTGTCAGCCATGTGCAAAGCATGTAGAGGACAACAAAGCACACAAAGCCATCTGTTCAAATGTTGTGGAGCCAGTGTCCAATGTGAACAGGACATTGTTGGATGGCCAAAACAAAGCAGCACTTTACATAGTGCACTACTTACAACAGCATGACGTACAATGCCAGTAGGCACATACAGTCCACATGGAATCGAATCAACACTATCATTTGTATGTGACCCATAGTGTCAGACACAGGTACTGCAGTGTTAATGCAAAATGTCTCTGACAGCTAGGCCTTCCACACGCCTGTGTGCACTAGCAGTGGACTTTGATTCAGCATCAACAACACTTAACTGTTGGAAAACTCAGGTATGCCAGATGTAGACCCATTGCAGACCGGAGATTCAGGAATGGTGCACCGTGTATGTTTGAACAATCAAGGTGCACATGGTCATATAGATAGGGTACTCTGTGTTGCATGGCACACACCAAAGCAACAATGGGTTTACAGTGGAGACATTCTATTTGGTCCTGCCCCTTTTCACATCATCATTCATGATGTATTTGGGCCGAGTATTAGCTGGTGAAGGTGAGGCACCTGACCTTGGAACAGCTTTTATGTCAGGGTACCTGTAACTCTGCAACTTTGAGGGCAGATTTGCATATCCAGCACATGTGTTTTCCACCGGCATACTCAAAGTTCCCAGCTGTACCCATGCTTGCTTATTCCCGGGTGAGCAAGTATTGCGTTTGCGTATTGCGTTTGTAGATTCAATGATAATTAAAGTGCATTGTGTTTGGAGGCCTTGTGTTGTTGTCCATGGTTGTGAGATGGTTTTGTGTGGAGGAGATGAGGCACAGCAATGGCATGATCACCAGACACATGTTCACACTGCTTGTACAACCATGACTTACATGGGATTTGTCTCACATGTGATTTGTTTTCTTAAGTTGTCATCCAGGAGACAAACTCTTTTAGACCATCTTAAGGTTCGAGGGCCATAGCTCCGGTGGCAAAGGAAAAACGGATTCATAAAACAGTTGCAGCGTAATCAGTGAGGTTGTGGTCCCTGGTTATCGTCTTGTTCTGACTGTTTCTTCGATAAAATTCCCGAGAGAAAGAGATTACTTAGGGAATACGTGTATGCCCCTATCCTGAGCAATATTATCGCAGTTTATCTGAAAAAGGAAGCCGCCACTGGGGAGGAGAGAGATATCTTCCTTCTGTAGACTGTTTATCTGATTAATATTGTGGGAGACATTGAATAGTAGTTTTTAGCCTAAAGAAGGTGGTGAATTAAATGATACCACCGAAACGCGTCGCTTTGGTTAAGAAAGCACCCAAGCAACACCAAGTCTGAATAGGAGAAAAGGAACTCTATGTAACATCGAACCAGGGTTTTTAGCAACAAAAATTCCTATGTGCTTGGAGTGCTTTCTAAATGTATCGGGTTGTTGATGATTTTATAGTATGACAAAATTCTCCCTTTTTATTTGTGAATGAAATGTTTTTAATATATGTGTATTGATGATATATGTGTTTTGTATACATTTTTGATATTTGTAGAAATTACAAGGATCCTAACTAATAAAGAATACATGATAGTCTTTATATTATGGTTTTGGTTTCTGATTGGTGCTGGTGAGTGGTCCGTGAGTGGATGTAAGTAGGGATTGCTGTATGCTTTAAAAGAGTCCAAAGGGATTTTTACGATTGACAGAAGTGTCTATTTTTGGTGTCCTGTCCCTTTGGTTGAGTAGGACCCCTCTCTTTTATTTTGGTAAAGAATATCAAGAACAAAAATATCCTGAAGGAATGTTTCACCTGGTAAGAAAAGTTTTACCATACGTAACTCAACATATATGTACCTTGATGATATATGGATGTGGAGTTAAGAATAGTAAATCTAGACTTACCTATTTGTGCTTGTTTTCTCGATATTTTGGTCCTTGATATGTTTGACACGATATTGTGTCCACACAGTATTTTTGCCATCGATATTCTATCAGAAAACCTCTTTCTGGGGTGTGAATCCTTGTAACAGGTAAGCCCCACAGTGAACATGCATGATTGTATGAATCATGGTGAAAAACATAATTGAACAGTGGTCCATGCTCCACAGAGGCAGGCAGCAACAACTTGCAATTCTATTTTAGATGAAAACATGATTTCTCAGTCAAAAATAGAATACCTAGCTCCTCATAATGAGGGCATATCATCTTCCTTTCATTTCCTACCCTTCCAAGTCCCCTTTCCTCTTTTTTATTCCCCCTCATTCCATAATATCATTTTTTTTGTTCTCTGCCTTTCACTCCCTCACTCTACCACTCAGCCTGTTCCCTCTTTACTCTGCCTACCCTACGTACTTTGTACTATTTCTCTTTCCTTCTTTTTCACCACTTTGTCCATGCTGTCAGCAATTCCCTCCTTAACCTCCCAATTTCTCTCCTCTTATCCTTAACCCAGACATTTATTTTTCCTTTCCTGCCTTTCCTTCCTTCACTTTCCCTCCCGTCCTTCTGTACTTTTTTCCCTGGTTCTTTCCTCTCTATCACCGCTTTTTCCACTGTGTCAGTTCTCTTTCCTTCTCTTTCCCTCCTGGTCTCTCTTCCCACATTGCTCTCACTCTAGGCTGTTCCCCCTATTTTCTCTGTCTACTTTCTCTCTCCATGAGCGGTTCTATTTTTATTTCATAATCTCGATTTTCCACTTTTAGGGCCCGATTACAAGTAAAGGTGCTATTTATCGTACCTGGTAAATAACAATACCCTGGAGTTCATTATTTATCAAGTGAGATAAATAGCACCTATTACGAGTATGTCAGATGGTGGTTTTTCTTTTTGATCACCTGATTTTTGACCTTTTACTGTGGGAGAGCCTCATAACCTGGAACTCACCCACGGTAAACTCATGGTAAAGTGGACTGCACATGTTTTCCGCCATTGTCCACCTTGTGAGATAAGTCCGCTGCGATGTAGCCATGGTAAGGGGCACTGGGCTGGTTATATGTGGACATGTGTGCATACGTGTGTGCACATGTGTAAGGGCTGCGCTGGGATATTCCTATTGTGTGCAGCCCAGGAGCTGTGTACAGGTACCCTGGCACAGTAGGAACAATGCAGAGTTGAGTGGTGACCTGGATTGGGCCTTATAATGTGGATGTACACATGTAGGGGATAGTCAGTATGCTTTACTGTTTGACGGTGGGAACACTCCATTATACTCCTATGGTAAAGGATGCCTCACGGCGCAGCTTCAGTTCACTTGAGCCTACTAAAACCCCAGAAATGCACGAAAGTACACTGTAAACTGTGTGAAAAATCCAAATCTGCTATGTCCAAAAGCCTATCTGTACCGCTTAAGGTCATCCAGAAATGTCATATTCCTCTGACTCAGCTCAGAACCAGAGCCCTGGTCTTGGGTGACCCTGCCAGGATTAATCACTTTCCTCTCCAAGGTGTAGCATCAGAGGCCTAGCCCTTCACAGCACGCATTCCACAGGGCTCAGGTCAACTCTCTAGGAGGGAGGGACGGGCAAAGCTGCTGGCCATCAATCAGCCAGCTGTCACCCAGTGCCAGGCACACGGACTGTCCCAGGCCCTGGCTATGATGTCAGTGAGTGGGGGAAGTAGGCTTTTCAGAGGCCATGTGGCATGGGACCACTGGATGACGCCATATTGGAGTATCCCGGAAGCCTGTGCAGGAAGGTGTAAGCAGGGGTGGAGAGGTGATGTGGCACCGCAGGGTAGGCCAGAGGGGCATACCTGCTAGCACCCTCCCCAACCCCCCCAAAAGGTCTTACACAGGAAGGAGAGCTCTCTGGTATGTGTTTTTGTCTGCGGAACATTGGGGCTTGAGGCTGACGCCATGGACAGTTGGAAGGAGACCCCCTGACTGTCCCCAGAAATCTGGAATGTGCCTCTAAGGGAGTCTAGGACCAGTGGGGGAAATCCTGGGTTTCTGTGCAAGGCGAGAAGCCCAGAAGAGGAAACCGGGTGAAAGGCTGGCACATGTAGCCAGTGAACCCTGCTCCTTGCCAAGTTTATCCTCTTGGAGACCAAGAGACAGAAGAAGAGTGCTCCAGGTGGCTAGGGATGGCCACCAGGAGCAAAAAGAGGCCATGATCGTTGAAATTAGCCCAACGGGGCCCAAGATACGCCCCCCCAGAAGGTAGATGACCTCTGGTGGGATTGACAAAAAAGCATGTGGAGCTCTGCCGCCAGTCTCCGATGTGTTCCCGGGGTAGGTCAGATCCTGGGGGCTTCCCCCCAGAAGAAGACAAAGCCGGGGTTTGCAAGGTGCTACGAAGTAAAGTTGGGGAGCACAGTCACGCCCCCGCAAAGATTCCTGGGAGCCTAGGCGCCGAGAAGAAGTGAATCACGGTGCAAAGTCTCTTACCTGCAGGCACTCCAGCATGGCTCTCCCCGGAGCAATGGGAGAGCAGCTGCTCAGTTATGCAAGCGCTGCATAATGCCCTGCAGGGCCAGGCCACCTTTGTACAAGGGAAACAGCTTATTTTCGGCATGGGATGACCCCAGGAAGATGGGGTCACCACCCTCTTCGAGCAATGGGCGGGGGCAGCTTCAGAAGCAGCGTAGACTTCCCCCCAAACAGTACAAAGTCCCCATCATAAGTCGGTGGTGCCTTGAAAAAGATAACCCCTGAAGGGTTTTGATAGATTATCACAAAGTCCTGGGCTGGAAACTATGTTATTTCAGCATTGGACTGAAGCATTCTCTAGGAAAGAAGAAGATGGCTGCAACCAGTTGTGGCCTGAAGGTGATCACTATGAGTGTTTTATATGTGTGACACCCTCTAGGGGTGAATGATAGTAATTGCACAGATGTGCATTTAGCAAAGTGGTTCATATGCAATATGTTTTGAATGTGATTTCTCAACATTGCAAGCATTCTTTAGGGGTGTGATTATAATTGTATAGAGTGTAAATATAAATGCAGATGCCCTTTAGGGGCTTTGAGTGAATTGAGTGATTCATGCTATCAGTTATGATGAGTGCACCTCACTCCCAGACATGCTTGGACATTTACTCTTGCTGATGCCTTAATTGAATAATGCAACTGACAGCCACTTGTGATTAAAGTTGCATGCTTTATTGCCAGTAGTAGGTGCTCTCAGTCATGGTTATATGTAATTATTGCATTTATTCCCTTAATGAAATGCTTGTTGAAATGATGCGGTGGGCAGCCACTAGCTTGGTGCCAGTAGTAAGGGCCCTCATCCCAAGTTATTTCCAACTTGTGGCATTTAGGGACTAGGTAATGTTTACAAATGTGAGTTGTGCTACTAGACCCCCCTCCTTTGGGAGTGGTAGGAATGTTTACGCAATGTCATCCAAAAGAAATTCCATCAGCTTGTGTATATTTGTAAATTGTTGCATAGTATTGAATAGTGTGTGTGTAATAAATTTACTTTTACTTTTGCTAAAGAAAAGCACAGACTGGGCAGTCATTTACTATGATTGTTTTGTATCAGTGCATGGTGATTACTAGCCCACACCACCTCCCTAGAGTAGGCCTTGGGCTGCTCTGCAACGCTACTCTATGAGATTCAAGCTTTACAATGGGCTGTTTGGTTCCCAGTGGAGGACAAATGTAGACCAATTACTTGTGCAGGCCACACAACTAAAGCCTCATTTTCCAACAGAGTTATTTGGGAATAGCATGCAGATTTTGGTGTTTAAGGCCCTGATTACAAGTTTGGTGGTTAATTTCGGACCTAGCAAAAAAAAACCTGTTTATGCACGGGATGGAATTACGAGTTTGGTTTAAGTTAACGCATCTGATAGTTATCAGATGCATTAAATAACCCAACATTTGTTAAATTTCGACAGGTCAAACTTGCTAAAATATAACAGGGTAAATGTATGCAGTATTTACCATACCATGTGGATGCTGATGGTTAAACACCAAACTCCACATGTTATTCTCCAAATAACTCGTATTAGGTGCTATTTATCGCACCCAATAAATAACATACCCCAGGGTATCGTTATTTACCCGATACAATAAATAGCACCTTTAATTGTAATCAGGCCCCAAAGCACCAATATCCACATGGTACGGTAAATATCGTACACATTTCCCCTGTTAAATTTCGGCTGGCTTGACCTGCTGAAATTTAAGGAATGTTGGGTTATTTAACGCATCTGATAATTATCGGATGCTTTAAATAAAACCAAACTCGTAATTCTGGCCCCTGCGTAAACAGGAGGGATTTACGCACCGGACGGAATTAACGCACAACTTGTAATCAGGCCTAAGTCTTCCTCTGAATGGCTCTTCCATTTCCATCCTCTGCAGACGAGATTTATTCACGAAGACTGCTTGCAAGTAACAGAGATGGCGCCTATAAATAAACTGGTAAAGCTGAACTGTGATATCGAAGACTAATAAAGGAACATTAGCAGGAGATGAGAAACTACCAGTGAGAATGTTTAACAGCTGCGAGCTGAGAGTGAGAATGAGAGAATGCACCCACACACAGGCTCAACATCTATTTGTAGTCGGAAGCCAAAAAACTGGGTGTTCATGTGCCAAAAAAATTCAACTATATTCAATACAAAATTGTTTTATTAAAAAAATAAAACTAGAGCCAATATTAATTTACAGAAATGAAAGCAAGGTGGAAAATATATCAAATTTAACCTCTTCCGTGCTCATGATGGCCGGGAGCCGTCATGAGTCACGGTGGGCGTGTGCTCGGGACGTGCGGGGGCCGTCCGAGACACGCCCAGTCTTTAGAACGCCCAGCACCTGGGCGGAATCGGCCGCGCAGCGAAGCGGTTAAAATGTTAAGGTGCCAAGCAACCTTACATCCTCGCCCCAGCCAAATATTTATTTGTTATTTTTTTCTGCAGTGGATATCTGCACGGATTTACTAAATTATACAGCAAGAAAATGAAAATTATGGGGGAAGATTGTGTGAACAGGGAGGAAATTATACAGCACAAACTGTGGAAATGATATCTTGCATTTTTGGCATTTTAGTGCACATAGGGTTTGTTACAAGAGGGAAATTATGCAGCACAAAGTGTGTAAATGACAGCTTGCATTTTAGACATTTTAGTACACATAGGGTTTGCTACAAAATGGATCTGAATGTGTTTAAAACTAGAATGTGTTCTTATGACAGAAATCTACCTATGTTCAATGCATGCTTTTAATTGTTATTACCCAACAACTAATGACACTGAAGCACACGCAATAACACTGTCACCTTCCAGAGTAAAATAGAATGTGTAATACATACACAATATTACTCGTAGCAGAACACATAGCCAAATCTATACAGTAATTTTAATAAAAGGTGTTCCTCTTTTAATCTATGTTTTAGAACAGGGTGTTCAGTCTAGGTCCAGGAGGCCCGAATCCAAGCCTTTTTTCAGGATCTGCACATATCATAAATTGCGTTCGCTGAATGCAAATGGAACTTGTTGACACAGTAGTCTATCTGGCATAGTTCTGCCCTCCTGGAGCTCAGTTTTGGGTTTATACTGTGTTCAATATATACGGCATCTGGAAGTCCCTACTTCAAATAAGAACCAATCCTCCAGAGCAATAGTTTACATTGCATATTTATTATATAGGCATCTCATTAGGACCAAGACATTGGACCGTTAAAAGGATGCATGATTTCTTGGTCTCTTCTAGAGGATGTCCCCGATCACAAGTTAGGCGTAGTTAATTGCAATGATACCATGTGGCAGCAATTAATGATCTGAGACGATATTTCCGCACCTGACTATTCCTATTATGAGTTAATTCCCATGGATTGGGGAATCTCTGTGTGGAACTTGTTTCCCAGGAAGAATTCCTCATGGAATTCCCAATTCCACGGAAACTAATGCTCACACTAGCCTGCATACTTCTGAGAAGTGCCGGTGCTCTCAAATTAAAAGTATTGTACCCCTCTCCCTCTCAAATTAAAAAAGTGCAGGTACTCAGTACCTGACAGTACCAGTCCATTTAAAGCACTGCACTCTGGGATATCACTCCGCTCAACTCACGTTGGGGGCCTATGAGCGCCTTACTGAAATAACTGTTGCTTTGAGATGTAAGCATGAGCTGGCATCATCTGGGAAGCAAAACGTTTTCAAGATAAAAATTCTCCTCTTTTCAGAATATATTTTTCCACTGTACTCTAAGGCACCCACCACATTCCATTCATTATAGCTACTAACTACGTTTGTGGAAAAAAATTCAACTCTTTTGTAACTCTAAACAGCAATCAACCGGCAAAAAGAGAGATGATAACCTTCTAGGATTGTTACTTAAATTACTACCATCTTTTTTTTTTGGGTAGTAGATTGCTGGTTTGGTGCATAGCATCGGAATGTGTGTAATTATCCAATAGTGATTTTATGTTTTCTTTTACATCACTAATTCTTTTGTATCATTATTTAAGATTGAGTAGGGTATATTGACACCAGGGGCGGCTCCTCCACTAGGGCAGAGGAGTCTCGCCCCACTGTTTCTCGCAGTGCGAGAAGCAGAAACATAAAATGGCAAAACTACCATTTTATGTTTCTGCTTCTCGCACTGCGAGAAAGCAGAAGTGTTTGGTTGCGGGCAGGCAGGTGGGCGGGGCTGCTCTACGAGCAGGGCTGGGCAGGGGAGGAGTGGTGTGCCCACTCCTGAGTGAGCATGACTGGTTTGGTCGGTTCTCTGGGGCCGCTAAACCAGTCATGCGCACTCTGCCCTTTCTCCATGCAGGCTGCAATGCAGCCTACATGGAGAAAATGGCCTCCCCATAGGCGCCTGGCTGGGCGGCGTCCCCACCAATCACAACGCTGCCATTGCAGCATTGTGATAGGCTTAGGGGAGGGGAGGCAGGCTGCCTGCTTCCTGTTCCTGATGGAGGCAGGAGAGAAGGAGCAGGAGCCGGAGCTGTAAAGAAAACGCAGGACCCGGCCGGAGGACTGGTAAGTTTAAAAAAAAATTATTACATTTACACCCAACCCCTACCCGCGCGACCCTCCCAGCGCGACTCCCCACCCACCCGCAATTAATGCCGGCCGTGACTGATTGACACCTCAATGATTGGCATTCCCTAGATTTTAAACTTTATTCTTTTACGATCAATCGATGTCGGCTGAAAAATAATATAAAAAAAAGTAATGAATTGCCTTCCGTTTTTCAGCTCAAGTTGTAAGTAAGTTTGGAGCCAGCATACAACATACTACTTTAACTATACAATTCACAAGGTATTATAGCTGTCATAAATACTTATTATGTTGTGACTTGAATTTCACAAGTAGGCTAGGAAAACTAAGGGGTATATTTACAATGAAATATCGGCGCACGGAGCTGCGCTAAATTTGGCAGCTCCGCGCTCCAACATTTCCAAAACGCAGGGAGCACCCCTGTGTTTTCCCTAGCACAGGCGCAAAAATTAGCTGCCTAGTACCAACGCAGGCACACTAGCACCATAGCGCCAGGGTGCCTGCGTTGCAGGCAATGATTGTATATGTGCAGGAAGGGATACCTTTCTGCACATAAACATTCATTAATGGCCTTTTGCTCTTTCTATGTGTGCTGCAGCACACATAGAAAAAGCAAAAAACGAGGAGAAATAAAAGTCTTTCTCCTCGTTACGCCATTCTAACGCCTGCTAATGCATGACGTTAGATTTTGGCACTGCCTTAGGATTACACATCCTTGTAAATCTGGGGCAGCGTCAAAAAGCAATGGGTGTTGCGGTGGAATGCCCACAGCAACACCCATTGCATGCCCCTTTCATGCAAAATGATGCGTGTAAAGGGCCTTATTTACAAGGCGTCGTTAAGCCACAAAAAGTGGCTTAACACCACTTTGTAAAATGGAGAAGGGCATAGCGCCACCAGAATGTCGCTAACAGTGACATTTTGGTGGCGCTATCCCCTTTTAAATATACCCCTCAATGTGTGTAACATGATCACATTGTGTTGAGTGTGCAGCATTCGTTTTTGGTAGTTGTAAGTATTTTAGTTAAAATGAGTGTGAAGATGTTTACATAAAATGTGATACACCGCAATGTTTTTAATGGGACTTCTAATCAGGGGGACGCTTTCAGCATGTTTATTGAAATGATGTATTACTGGATTATTCACATACTACTGGAAAACACTCTTACCTTTTCACATTTAATGTATTATTTAATAATGTACATGGGGGCGTGGCTAAGCGTTGGCAAAGATGGACGCGCGGTAGAAGAGCCCTGCAATCTCTAACCCCCGCCACCCAGATATCCGACTAATAAATTCGATCCAAGCACCGGCAAAGGCAGTCCTGATCGCAGTGAGGCCAGCGGTGGGCCAAAACAAAAAAACTGCCATCTCTAACAACCGCACAGCGCTAAGTAATGAAATGGAGCCCAGGCCCAACAGTAAGCCACAGGCTTGAGTGAGGAACAGAGCCGCGCAAGAGCTGAAACACTGACGTGGCCGACACACGGAAGAAGAGTGCATGTTCCCGAGAGTTCAGAGTAGCCTGGCTACTGGGGGTGCGGATCTGGGATACCGAATCAGCAGTGTCGCAGCGCGCCATCTGGTATCGCGCTGGGAAAACTGCCATCACCCCCATCGGAGGAGCGTTAATGAGCAACGAGGTGCGGCCTGGGCCCTGCTGGGAACCACGGGCTTGATT
Source organism: Calotriton arnoldi (assembly GCA_963921515.1). Classification (NCBI taxonomy): domain Eukaryota; kingdom Metazoa; phylum Chordata; class Amphibia; order Caudata; family Salamandridae; genus Calotriton; species Calotriton arnoldi. Next base: position 428,464 of record CAWUFW010006350.1, read on the forward strand.
AGTGATCGGAGCAGCACAAAAGAAGAGCTACAAGGGGGATCATCAGACGAGGTGGGACGTGCGGCCCCCCCACTATTCCAACAGCCTAGCGAACTATGCTCCGGCCCTAGAGACTCATGCAACCAATGCGCCCGCTAAAGAACCGGCTCATGTTATACTACCGCCAGTGCACAGAATCAGGGCAGGGCGTGGCTCATATCATCAGGCCCACGAGGGATCCCTGCAGGACGCAATACATTTTTAAAAATCAAGCCCAACACCGAAGATCAGTGCTGCACACTTGATCAACATACTGGCCTCTCATAGCTGGTTGGCCAAGAACTGTATTAGACAAGCGCCATCATTTGAGTCCATCAATATCACAATTACTGAATTGGGAGGCCGAGGCGTGGCAGAAGGAAATGATCGTGACAGCCCGAATCGGAGGTAGGGGCCTTAAAGCTGGTTGACATCCTGAGAGCAGTGCCCCCACGCTCAAAGCAGAAACACTGCTGGCATGTTGCTACATCGCTTGCACACGATAAGAAGCCACAGCGAGCAGCGTGTGTTTACCGATTAATAAGCAGGAGTAAAACAACAGGGAGTGGAAAGCCTATTCGAACTGGCAGATTCGAGTTGATCCCCTGGGGAGAACCTCGACAGGCTGCGTGAGACACGCAGGAACAATGCTCCACATGCAGGCAGCGAGCAGTACACCCCAGGGGCGAGAAACTACGGCAAAGTGAGAGTTTTTTTGCCTCCCCTCCCCCTCTGGAGGTAAAATCGAGCAATGTCCGGGGGCAGAGGGGCAAAGAGTACCCATCATACTAAACTGGAGAAATATGCCCTGTCAAAGACTGCAGACACTGAAGGAGCAGAAAAGGCCAAGATGAAGACTGCACCGAGGCAAGGGGCAGATGACCCCTCCCTGAAAGATATTATGGACGCCATCACCGGAGTGCGTACGTCGCTTGAGAACAGGATGGGCTCAATAACAACCGAAGTAACACTAATGAGGGCTGACCTACAGAAGATGAGCGAAAAGGTCAAGACGATGGAAACAGTCACAACAGATCTCTGCCACGATTCCAAGACGATGCAGCACCAAATCAAAGACCTGCAAGCTGCAAGTAAAGCGATGGAAAATAAGCTGGACAATTACAAAGGGAGGTCACGCCGGAATAATGGCCGAATCCTCGGTGTGCCGGAACGAGCAGAGGGGCCCACGCCTGACCTCTTCGTGGAAGACCTAATCACCCAACACCTACAACCTAAAAACGTATCTAATTTCTTTTCGGTGGAACGGGCGCATTGTGTCACTAGTGGAAGACCAAAACCCGGGGCTCCCCCAAGGCCACTACTGGCGTGACTCTTCAATTTTAGAGACCGCGACACAGTTTTGCAAACCGCCCGCGCTGCCCCGCCGATCACAATTGACAATAGTGTCATGACTTTCTTCCCTGATTTCACCGTTAATGTGCAGAAACAGAGACGCTCTTTTCAGGGAACTAAAACCAGGCTCAGAGAAAGACGACTCAAATATTCAATGCTGTTCCCTGCAAGACTACGAGTGGAAGTGGAGGGGAAAACATGGTTTTTTGACACCCCGGAATCGGCGCAGGAGTGGCTGGATGGATGGAGGTCGGTCAACAGAAACGGCGCCAGGCAGAGAAGGGACCAATCTCCAAAGAGGCAAACAATGCCAGATGCGCACCCAAGGTGACTAAAAGAAGGGGAAGACTCAAAAGAGTAGGAATTAGAAACTGATTTAATAACTGCAAAGTTGATCAGATGGAGGCTAAAATCCCGGATCATCGCAAAGAAGGAAACAACCTGCAGAAGCTCTCCTGAATCATGGATAAGTGACTTCCAGAATTATAGCTGTTGCAACTGCATGGTGGGATCTGATTTTTCCTATTTGTTAAAATGTAATGGCGATGGTTAAAGGTAGAGAGAACGCACCCCCCCACTTTCTTTGATAGAGTTTTTATATGGGGCGACAGGCACTCTGCATAGTTGGGGATAGGGGCAGTTTTCAGCCCAGATTGCAGGGAAGCAGGGAGGGGGGTTTGGGGTTACTGTTATTTTCTTTATATAGTTTAGATTACACCAATTGACAACGGAAGGGGGTATCATGCAATTCCTCTATTACACGTATCGCAAGCGAGACTGCCTAGCACACAAGGTGAAGCAGGCGCTAACAGAAATGAGTCCGTCAGCAAGTGTGAGCATTCGACTTCTGTCCTGGAATGTGAGCGGTCTGGGAGATAGGCTCAAACGGGGAATAGTGCTCAAATACATAAACAGACACTCACTGGATGTAGTTCTCCTGCAATAGACGCATTTGATGAGAAACACATGCGGGTCCTGATCAGGTGGGGGTACAAACTTGTGGCACACTCGACATTCATCACCGGATCCAGAGGGGTAGGCATAATGCTCAGGAAAAACTTCCTAATGATAATTGAACAAACATGGACCGACAAACAGGGCAGATACACTCCAATCTCGGGGAGATGGGAAGGCAAAACACTTACATTAGTATCCATGTACGTACCGCCAGGCCTCCACATATCAGCTTTAAAAGATCTGGGAGACCTCTTGCTCGCTCTTCCCGAATGGCGACTTTTACTGGGAGGTGACTTTAATTCAATCATTTCGGACAGCTGGATCCGTATTCATCAAGGGAAGTACCACCCTCACGAACACAACTCCGTGACTTTGTGGGTGCTATGAGACTAGCCGACGTGTGGCGCATCCTTCACCCCACTGAAACCCAATTCACATTCCATTCTGGGGCCCATAAGAGTCTCTCCAGATTAGACTACATAACAGTACCGGCAGACCGGGTGGGACAAATCAAAGAGGTGCGTCACTTGGCAAGGGGTATCTCGGACCATTCCCCAGTGTGGGCCCTGGTAGAGGTGGGAGAGCCGCCGTCAGGTAGAGTAGCGCCAATAAATCCTTGGTTCCTGAAAAACCAATCAATTAAAAAGACAGTGTCACAAGAAATAGGGCTATTTTTCCAGGAGAACGAGAGATCAGTTGAGTGAGCTCAATCGCTCTGGGAAGCCTTCAAAACGGTGATCAGGGGCCATGCGGTCTCCCAGATCTCCGGGATCCGTAAAGAGAAAACCGCCAATATCGCTAGGTTGGAAGCGGACATTTTACACCTGGAGGAGAGGACATGGGGAGAAGAAACAACAGAGATCAAGCACATGCTAGAGATTAAAATGAAAGAGTACAGGGATCTCGCCACAGATGCTGCACGGACACAACACAGGGCCACGCTTTGTAGGATCTACAAACCTGTGGATAAAGCGGGGAAACTGTTGGCATGGCTCGACAGAAGAGAACAGGCCAACAGATTGGTGGCTGAATTGAGGGATGAGTCAGAGTTACAATTGACGGACCCACAGGAATAGCAAACGGATTTTTGGACCACTTTCAGAGAATATACAAGTCCCAAACTGCCTCCACAGAAGTGGAAGCAAAATCCCTGTTGTCAGACATGTCTCTTTCCATCCTTTCCGCAGAGGACGTCTCCATGTTAGATAGCGAACTCACACAAATAGAAGTGGAGCGAGCAATTGGGGAACTGCAGTCCGGGAAGGCGATGGGCCCCAAAGGTTTGCCCAACTAACTATATAAATTAGCCCCCAGCAAGATAGCGCCACACCTCACCAAGATGTTTTTGGAAAGTTGGGAACAAGAGAAGCTTCCGGCAGACCAGAGTCTAGCCACTATAGTGGTTATCCACAAAAGTGGTAAACCTAAAAATAAATGCTCTTCATATAGACCAATATCTTTGCTCAACGCTGAGGTAAAGATGTTGGCCAAACTATTGGCCACCCGTCTACTTGAGGTTATCACAAAACTCTTGCACCCTGATCAGTCGGGCTTTATGCCATCCAGGAATACCTCACTCAACCTTCGACGTTTGCAGGGTGTAATGGGTAGAATAGAGACACTGAGGGAGGATGCAGTGGTGGTGTCCTTAGACGCTTCCATGGCATTTGATACAAATGAGTGGCTGTATATGTTCGCGGTTCTCAGAAAAATGGGTTTCGGCCCCAACTATATCAGTTGGGTGAAACATCTGTATAAGGAACCATTGGTGCAAGTAGTGGTTAATAATAGGAAATCCGGAGTGTTTACCCTAGAGAGGGGGACCAGACAGGGCTGCCCCCTTTCCCCACTGCTCTTTGTGTTGATGCTGGAGCCTTTGGCACTGTGGATAAGAAAAGACCCAATCATGAGGGGACTTAGGTGGGCGGAAGACTGGGAGGACCGTATCTCCCTGTATGCCAACGACATACTGTTATATTTGGCATCACCGAGAGCCTTGATAAACAGAGCACTTCATATTTTTACATATTTCGGGAAGTACTCTGGTTAAACCATAAATTGGTCCAAATCAGTCATTTACGTATTGAGGGGTGACTTTCCCCCGCTGCCTAGGGGATACGTAATAACGGAGGTAAGTGAGGGATTTAAGTATCTGGGAATATATGTCACCAAAGACCCTGTACAATACTACGAGTGAAATCTCTTGCCCCCACTGCAGAGACTCAAGAGACGTTAAACACTGGAAATCTCTCCCGCTATCACTAATGGGACACGCCGCACTGTTCAAAATGATGGCTCTGCCTCGATTTTTATACATTTTACAAAACTCACCGGGTCCAGTTCACGCTGACTATTTCAAAAGAATCAAGAGTTCACTGAGGGAACTACTGTGGGAGGGGAAACCGCCACGTATAGCGACCCAAAAACTGATAAGGGGATGGTATGATGGCGGAATAGGACTCCCCGATATCAGAAGATACTACTGGGCGGCATAATTAGCAGCCATTAACCAATGCATACATAGACCCCATGACGACCCCGGTTATAGAATGGATAGGTAGCTGCTTCCGGACGGGAACTATTCAAAAGCACTCTATTACAATCCTGCAAGGTTGAAATTAACAGGCCCGACTAAACACACGGTTCAGATATGGCACACAGTTAATAAGAGCATGGGATGGGCAGGGAAAATCACGCAAGCCACCCCCCTGTGGGATGCGGATATACTTGGCACTCTGAGAAAGTCCAGGGGCTTAGACTGCTGGGACCTGATTGGAATCTCCCGGGTTGGGGACCTATGGAAAAAAGGTGGGGTGATCCCTTTTGCACAGTTACAAAAAGAGTTTGAGATGGCTGAGACAGAAACATTCCGATACCTGCAGATCAAACACGCACTACAGACGATTATACCAAAGGGACAGTCGCTCCCTGAGTCCTCCCCACTTGAGGACAGGATTCTCGAAGAATATATGCCCAATAAAGCGATCTCTATGACATACCGGAAGTTAATCAATAATATGCCTGACCCCTTCCTACAACTCCGTAAACATTGGGAGAAAGATATAGCGGAGTTGGAGGACAATAACTGGCAAGAGGCCTTGGCATCCCCTAGAGAAATTGCGATCTCATCAAGATTAAGACTGGTACAACTCAAGGTGTTGCATAGAGCATATTTATCAAGTACCGCTCTCGCGAAAATGGGCTACAGAGATGACCCCGGGTGTGGGAGGGGGTGTGGCCAAGAGGCAACATTTATTCATATCATCTGGGAATGTGTCCACATCAAACGTTATTGGGCAGAGGTGACCCAGTGTATGGCGGATGTGCTGGGGAAGCAGATAGATCCTAAGATAAAATTATGTCTTCTGAATGTATGGGAACCCACTGACTTAAAGGGTAGAGAGAAAACCTGGGTGGCGCTGGGGATGATAGTGGCTAAGCGGAACACTGCCAGATTGTGGAAAGCACACGAAGCACCAACATTAATTGCATGGAAGCGAGACATGGACTGGTGCATGGTAATGGAAAGGACTATATATGAGTCACGAGGTTGTCCCAAGAAATGGTCACAAATATGGGGAAAATGGAACGAACATAGAGGGAATATTTGTGATTCCCCGCAAGTGACACATCACCCTGCCATGGACATAGAGTGAGAACAACATAGAGTAATGGGATAGTCTCAACATTGTTAGATGCTAGAGATAGGAATGTAAAAGCATGAATCATTGTAAACGCATTGATCTGAGTGATGCTCGCAACTTCAATTGTAATGCATAAACGTTGTCATCAATAAAAAGAATTTAAAAACAAATAATGTACATGGACAAGATCATTTTGATTTGTTAAAAAATCTATTTGTACCACAACATGGGCCATAATTCTGAACATAATGGAGTTTTGCGACCCCTGCTTAAACGCCTGATTGTGCAGGGCTCAGAATTCCGAGTTGGGTGGTATTTACTGCACCTAGTAATTACCGCACTCTTCATTACATTTCAGTAGGACAAACCTGCCACAATGTAATGCTTGTAACAGTATAGTATTTACCCTAACATGCAGATTTTGTGACAACATCAACATGATACTACAATAACTCAGAATATGTGCTATTTATCATAGCCAATAGATTCTAAATTCCACGGTGGCGGATATCGGGCGCGATAAATAGCACCTACTGCTCCAACACTCTCAGATTCAGGGCAGTGGGTAAACCTGCTTTCTTTAACTAGAGGGCAGCCATGGCCCATGCAGGTACGAGTGGTGGGGCCGCTTTGTGGGGGATTCGACAGACGAACATGGGGGGAAGTTAAATAAATAAAGAATTTTCCCTCCTCCTCGTCTGTCAAAATCCCCCCTCCACCCGGCCATACCGCTCTTAGCTGCACGGGACGCTGCTGCTAGAGTGACATAACACTGCTTGTTTGTTGTTGTAAACTAGCAGAGTATTCTCTTATGGTAACTGGGTCACAATCAATAAACACTATAAAAATTGAAGGTCTCATTTATGGCATAAGGCAGCGCAGCAAGGCACCTTGCTGCACTGCCCTATGCCACAGTGAAAGGGCAGGAATGCACCATATTTAAGCAATGCTGTGCATTCCTGTCTTTTCTGCCTGCGCTGGTGCCGTTTCGGCAGCCTATCGCCAACGTAGGCACCCTTGCACCATGATGTAAGGGTGCCTCTGTTGCAGGCAGGATTGTTTTTGTGCAGGAAGGGGCACCTTCCTGCACAAAAACAATCCAAAGAGCCGTTTTCCTCTTTCTATCACATGGAAAGAAGAAAAAAAGAGGAGAACCAAACATATTTCTCCTCGTTATGCCTCACCTTGGGAGGCGTACGTATTTGGCACTTCCCCAGGTTCACATCACTTTGTAAATCTGTGGCAGCATCAAATTCCATGGGTGTTGCATGGGAAAGCCCACTGCAACGTCCATGGAACGCCTCCAGGGCACAGAGTAAGGCGATTCAGCACTTTGCGCTGCGTCGCCCTACTCATGATTTACGAGGCCACTCAAAGCCACATAGGGTGGCGTTGCATGGCTTCATAAATCTTTGAGAGCCCTGCGTCATGCATGTACCACTAACGTGGTACAGAAGTGATGCAGGGCTCTCATAAATAAGCCACTAAGCTTACTGAAATGTTTTATGCTTTTAAGTGAGAATGGGACTTCACATATTGCAACTGTATGACTTTTTTCAGTGTTAGTATTAGAGGCTGAAAGAGAATATTAAGGTAAAACTAAATTGGAAAAATATGTCAGGCCTGATGGTGATGATAATGTTTAAGACGACATTGTGAGCAGCCAGAACTTAACACCACTTCATACACAGACACATATTGTAAACAGTATGCAACATTGAGTAAGAAAGGCAATGTGCCAAGGCAAATATCTCCGACCTTGTTAAGAAATGGATTGTGGAATGACCTCTCAGTAAGACCAACCTGAAACAAGAGAGGAACAGACTTAAAGGATGATCAGGTCCTACCTAAAACCCCTCCCTAGAGTAGTAGTTAACACAAGAAGAAGAAAAAGAAGCACCAATCCGTGAAGTAAAGAAGATGAGAAGGATGCAGAAAACAACGTTTTCTCTGGGTCCAAGAACCAACTAAGTAATCCCTACACTAAACTCTGACATAACCCATTGTGCCTAGGAGGCTAAGCCTCAGTTAAAGTCCTGAAGACTTGTCAGAAAGTGGCTAACTAGTGGCGAATGGTAGTCCACCACAAGTAATTGCAATTACCCCTGATGACGTATTGAAGCACTTTACGGTGAGTAGCAAGCTACTCCGGAACCCAAGGTTAGTGGTTAATCCATTGATTATTGTTGGTTATTGCAGTTAGTTATGTGCTCTCAAGAAAAAATTGCAAGCATTTACTCCAGTTACTTTGGCATAGATTATATTAATACCTGTTAGGTGTCATCATTAGTGGGGGCTATGTGGTTTCAGGTGAAGGGTTGATGAGATAGATAGGTTGGCAGAGATTTGGTAGTGTTAATAACGGATAGGGTTCTAAAGAGGAGAGGTGGTGATCTATAAAATGAGGAGTTAGCCAATTGCAGAGTTACAATAAGAGAGAACATAGCAGACAGGATAATGTCAATATTCTTGCTAGACCTAGTAAAGGTTTCAGTAATTTAAACCTGATCTCAACCCCTGTAGGTATGGCAAAGAGCAAACAGGCTTAACTAAAATGTGTAAAGCATTTAGAAGTACCAAACAGTTGAAAAATTGAAAAAGCAACACAATAAAATAACCACTCCAATTTAAAAGAATAACGAAAATGTCAATGAAAAAATTGACACCAAAATGACAAAAATCCAATAAGGGAAATTGGAGATAAGAGTTTTCAAAGTTTGAAATAAAAATATTGCCAAAAGGCTTAGCGCCAACTGTGGGTAGCTGGTTGTGATAAACCAGGACAAAGGTAAGGTTAAAGGCTGACTGCGATGGAGCGTGGGTCAGATATGCGGGTTGGATTTGTTCCAGTTATAAAGTTGCCTTCACACTTAGAAAATTCAAGTAGGGTGGGTTCTCAGAGGAGCATGGCTGCAGGCTGGATTACAAGAAAGGCTCGTCAACCACAGGTTGACAAAGGACGAGGACTCATTGAAGTCACTGACAAATGAAGGAAAACTCCAACTGGGAAAAGTCCGGATTTCAAGTCCAGGAAGCCACCAACGTCCATCAGATGCTGCTTGATGTCAGGCCCAGTGAAGGGTTCTACCTTTGAATATAGACATTTTTCTGGAAGTCGGAGCTCCTCAATGGGACAAGACTGTTGGCTATAGCAAAGAGAGTTCAATGTCATTGGATGACAGTCAGCGTCGGACCCTCTGAATTTGATTTGCTGCTGCAGAGGAGTATGTAGCAGGAGCTGCAGCAAAGTCAGTCCCACCGATGATGAACCTTCGGCAGATCGGCTGGCAGGTTGATCCTGGTCTCCAAGCGGAAATTTTGTAAAATGTTTTCAAGTCTCAGCTTTGTGGTTTGAACAGGAGGAGTACACTCTGACACCAGCCAAGGTCTCCAGGACCTCAGGGACAGGATTTGGGAGTCTTTACTCACTCCAGCAGAAGCTACCAGCAGGACCCAGGGCATGTCCATTTGTAACTGGTCAACTGAGTTCTTCCAGGAAAGTGGTTGCTTGCAGTTTTTGTGTCACTGTGGGTTAACAGGAAGCCAGCCAACTGACCACTGGAACCAGTCCTTTGTCCTGGAAAAAAGTGGGAGCAGGTTCAGCCCCTAGGGTTCTCCTTACAGGTCTCAACATCAGGCATAATCATTCTATCTTCCACAGACCAAGTAATGTTCTGGAGAGGGTGCCCAGGGAGGCCACATTTATACCTACCACTAGCCTGTGGGCGGGGGTGACTCTTGGCTCCGTCCTGACCAATGGGGAAAAAGTTTCTAGGGAAACCTCTACCCACCTTTGCAGCAGTTCCTGTGTGCCCTACTGCAAACAATCCCACAGTTCCCCAGTTTACCTAAAACCAAGATTGCAGAACCTTTCTTCACGTGTGCACAGTTCCTGTGTCCACCCTACCATGGAAATTAGCAAACCCTCCCCTGCGGTCACTCAAAACTGAAACTGGGGTCAGACCCTCTCCCTCTGGGATGGGTGCCTGGCTGGCTAGGAGGACAATAGATGGAGCAGGCCCAGGTGTGAGCTACATGTGCCTGTGATGGTGTAGGCCCATTTGAAGATAATAAGTTCCTGAGCACTGCTCAAATGGTCATCCTGTCAGAGGAGCAGGAGACCTCCCCAGACCCAAATCCTTTGTCTCAGTCCTGGGAGGAAGTTCACACCTCATCAAAATGCTATGCAGCTCCTGGGTGACAGTTGGAAGCTCATGCAAATGGGCTTGAAGAAGCTTTAAGCAGAGAAAAGGTGGCTTTTTAAAAGTACTTTTTGTAAAATATTTAATACAAATCTAATATTTTAAAATATTTTAAAAAGTCCAAAAATTAACTTATCTGCTTCCTAGGTGGAGATAACACTATTTAATTTTAGAATGAACTCCCAATACGTCCCTATGGAACAGCTACCCCTGCTACAGTGAAAATAGCTTTTTAGGCCTTTTTGCTGTAACGTACATTTAACATTTTCATGTCCTACTTTTAAATACCATGCACCCAGCCTTATGGGTACTTAGGGCTAACTTAGGAGGTCACTTATTAATATGTAAAAAGAAGGTTTAGGCTTGTCAAAAAAGGGTTGTTTTGACAGGTCGAATTTGCAGTTTAAATCTGCATGGCCAGGAATCTTGTGGCAGGCCTGCAGTCATGTTTTGCATTGTTACTTTAGTAGTGGCACAATATGTGCTGCAGTCCATCAATGATATTTACCTTGCAGGCCCTGGGTACACTTTGTACTATATGCTAGGTATGTTTAGGTAAATTAAATATGCAAATTTGAAGTTATAGCCAATTACAAAATGCTTTAGGCATCAGCATCAGAGCACAAGCACTGGGGCCTGGTTAGCAGTCCCCAGTGCACAGAGTCAAAAATCCAGGAGCATCAGTCCAGAAAAAATGGTGGTGATCAAAAAGATATTTACCTACATAACTCAAAATATGTAGGTCAGAAGAACAGCTTCTTCCATCCAGGCAAGGTTTCAGGTGATGTCCTGTCACCTCTGGGAAGCTGGATGTCAGAGAGACACCAGCTCAGGTTATACTACAGTCCTCTGAGTACTCTGTGGAGCACTCCCCTCATCAAAGAGATGTTGGGAGCTAGAACAACAAGTGGGTCAGTGTCTCACATTTTTATAAAGTCACATCAGACAGGGCATGTGTATTTTGTGTCTGCAGTGTCAGAACCCTTTCACCTTAACAACAGAGACTTCAGTCCCACCCTTCACCCCTACCATCTACCGAATGACAGTGCTCCAGGAAGGAAACTCAGCAGCTTTTCTCACCAAAAAGGCCTAATAGAATTTCTAAAGTAGCCTTTTCTCCTCTGTCCAACTTCAGTGTCTTCCCTCCAGCTTCGGGAATGTCAGCAATACACTTCCACTGTTTAGGAAATCTGGTTCACTCATACACACAATGCTTGCACCACTGCAGGTCACATACACACGCATAACATACCCTTAGGATGTTAGTGATAGGATTTTGTAAGAACGCAGAAGCAGAACTTAATACAGCAGGCCAGTAGGCCTCTATTAAAGTGACACACGTAAAAAGTTATAATCAATACTGTGAATTCACAAAACACTGTACACTGCTACCAGCACCTTACATGTTAAACCCACAACAAGAAAGACGTTTGTTATTATCATTATATTTTTCATTTTTCACTGCTCAATAGCAGTGGGGCAACGCTCCTCTGCCTTAGCGGAGGAGCTGCCGCTAAGTTGTTGGGAAGCCATTGCTGAAGTCTCCGTTCTCCCTTGGCTTTGTTCTCCATCAATCCCCTCTTTTGCACTCTCTCCAAATAAAGATACATGTGTGTGCCATTTTATTCATAATCCAGCAGGCACAATTTTCCTCTTCCTGATTGTTAGAAATGGGATTTCTGGTTGGCTAGGGCAAATGCCTAAGCCAGGCAGAAACCACAACTCTAATCAGGGCAAGGGAGTTACACACCGAAGATAACCCCTGCTCACTCCCTTGGTAGCTTGGCACGAGCCATCAGCCTTATCCCAGAGGCAATGTGTAAAGCGTTTGCGCAACACACTCACACAGCAGCGACACACTAGGCACACCACAAAAGAAACTCCACACAAGGTTATATGCAAATAGCTTTTGTATTACTCATAAACACATTAGAGCATAATCACAAATATACGCTGTGCCAACTGGCCCTTGGGAATACTTTACAGGGGATTATATACATTACAGGGCCAATCGGGCCACTGTCATAACCATTAGAATGCACTAGCAGTGAAATCGAAAACAACCAGTAATTACTGGCTATAGTACTCTCAGCATAAACCCATTATGCAAACATCATAATTACTTAGCATATGATGAAAAATATAATCACCAATATAATGCACCACTGTACCATAGTGAACACTGGTCACAGTACACATCTCATGAGGCATGAACATCAGAACAGTACTTCGCATAGCACAGTACACTTATACATCCTCAGCACAATGTACCATAGCAAACACTTGCCACAGTGCACATGTCGTAATCACCATTACGTGAGGGAACACCCCTCTTGCTGACAATTGCACATTTTGTGCCCCAGCAGCACATTCCTAAATGGGAGCCCCGTCCTGGGCTCGCCCCGCAATGCCACCTCCACACAAAATTGGCCCTGAGTCTAGAAGCGTGCAGCTGCCCGCGACCATGCGGCGCAGCTGCCCTTATGGGGACAGAGGCAGTAATGACTTCGGTGCTCCCTCCGCACCCACGTGAGGTTTACTAATGGCCCCGGGGGCCGAGAAAGGACAGCGCGGCCCGGGACAAGAGACACTCCGGTCCCCAAGGCACTCACCCGCTGTCACGGCCTTCTCCGTGGCCGGCACGGCTCCTGCTGAGTCTCGCCCCCTGGGACTCCTCCTTGCTTCAGGGGCACTCAGAGTCCAGAACTCGCTGTGGCTCCCGTCGTCCCCCCAGAGGCTGGGAACCGGCTTCCGTCCCTGCCTCCACCAACCTCAACAGACACGCGGGGCTCTCCTCTTCCTTACGGGGAGCACGGCCCACAGCCAGGCAACAGCCACCTGGCTTCCTGTTTCTGGAGGGCCGTCCTTCAGTGGAGCAAAGTCTCCGTCGGTTGGGCTCCTTCGGGGGAGCCCCGCCCGGAACCAGGTTTTTGACTCTGCCTGACTTCCTGTTCTCCAGCACAGAATACGGAGCAAAGTCTCCGCAACTTCTCGGGCTCCTGGGGGCCAGCTGAAAGAGCTCCCACCACCCGCAGCACTGGGCGTGGGGGGCGCCGACACGCACACCGGGCAGCCCTCCTCTCCACCATCTGAGGAAATGCAGCACTCCTCAAGCGCCGGACAAAAAAAATAATAATGCACTCCTCAGGCCCTTCAGTAAAGTGCTCAACACCTCCTTAAAATAAGGGCGCTCTACACACACTTTGCTTAAAGATGAAAAGAGGAGAATAACAGTGCTCCCCACGCGCTGTCACCAATCATGTAGGTTGCACAGGGCAGCACTGGCCCAAAGGGGTGCAAAACACAGGAGCAGTCCTCTCCTCCAGCCCCAAAGTCACGCAGGGCAGAGCTGGGCCCAGGCAGGCCAGCTCACAGGGCCCTCCAGCTGAGGGGCAGTCCTTCGTGGCGGTTCCTCCTGGGGCCCAGCAGTCCTCTTCGCCCAGATCCAAGCAGGTACACTTTCCATGGGGTCACAGCCCTAATATTTATACCACATTTGTCTTTGTTCTTAGGGCTCTGCGCCCGGTCCAAACCAGTTCTGGGGGGCACTCCAACATTTGTTTACAAATGCTCACACACCCTCATTGTTAGGTTAGGCTCTGGCACCAGACACACCACAGGAGGGGCGGAGCCAGCATTGTACAAGGCAGGCACAGACCTATTCAGGGTCAGGGGCTACTCCTCCCACTACTCCAAATGCAGATCTGCCTATTCAGCCTGGCGCTGACTCACCCAGCCCCTGTCACTCCAGAGCCAGACATGCAATACACATCAGGCAGGCACAAAAACACATAGCACACAGAAATGCCAACTTCTAAACATTTTAGCGGGTAAATGAGCCTACAAGGGATTTGTTGGATTAAAAATTTGTATAATTACTACAATCAATGATAACAAACTCTATCAAAGTAGTTTGCAATTCTCAATTTCAAAACCAAATTCCAATTATTTACATATAATCAAATTATCAAAGGAAAAAAAATATATATATCACATGGGTGTATATATTCAAAGAGTTGAATTTTATATTCATCAAATTTCATGAATTAAAAAAAGGGTACAAAATCATACAGAACACAAAGCAACCAGAAGTTACTATGATATATATCCTTCTTTGTTACAATTGTGTACACCATTTTCAAATAATTACAAGGTAGTGTAACTAAATTCTGCAAACAACTTTGCCTTTGATACAATGATCTATGAAATCGGTGTGATTGTCGACGTTTCGGTCTACAACTGTTTGCATCCACTAGACCATCTTCAGGACTTTTTAAAAAAAATACAGATGAATGACCCTTCAACAGTATTGAAAGTAATTATTGGCATTAGAATCCAGACCAATAGGTGGTGGCATGAATGCCTACAACTTATCCAGCAAGCAAAGTTTAGTATTGCTTCAACTGAAGACCTTCAATATGTAAACTGCTCAAAGATGAATGAATCTGTATAGCCACAACGTGGAACGCAGAGTCGGTAGCGCTCGCTCAAAAGTCGGTGTCTCGAGTCGCTGACTTTTGACTTGTGTATTTCTGCTGCTACAACATGTCCTTGTATGAGGTATGACTGTAGTTCTTCCCCAAACATAGTCACTGTAGTTTGGCTAATTAGTTTTGGGGTGCAGCTTTGCTAGGCTAAGTATTGAAGCGTTCTAAGATGACCCCCCTCCTTGCTCTGCTGTAATTAACTACTCTGCTCCACTAGAGTATCTTATGTGATAAGTGTCCAGGCTTTTTCTAACCTTCCCCAGAATGTACACCATCAGGGTGTCCTTTGATTAAGCCCATTGGCATTAAAGGGGAAGTCCCTATTGTGACTCTCCAGTTTGGCCCTGTGGGGGCCTGCAAAAGGTCATGAAAAAGAGCCACCGTTCCTCAAATGACACACCACACATCTCCATCCATACAAGAAACCTAATAGCCTATATTTTGAAGACCCATAGGAGATAATATATGCCTGTTCCCTAGAGTCACTATTGTGTAACATTTTAACAAGACTCATACCTGTGAAAAATGCATTTATATTTGTTCTTTCTTCCTCATTCTCTGTATCTCTTTTTTGTTGATTAACAGTGCCTCCAATACGTTGCTCCACTCCCATACCTGAGGAGCTTTCTCTATAGCCGCTGGTAGACTTCATATAATACTTCCCGGTTGTTTAACAGTGCCTCCAATGGATTTCTCTTTTGTCGTTTCAGAGTAAACTCTTTATAGTGCACCTTGATGGTTTAACAGTGCCTCCAATAGGTTGTTTCTTTGTTCCTTCTGGGTAGACCCCACATAATATTGCCTGGTGGCTTAACAGTGCCTCCAATGGTTTGCGGTATTGCTGCCCCATGCCACCCCTGGGTAGACTCCATATAATGCTGTTTGGTGGCTTAACAGTGCCTTCACTGTTTTCGCTTCTCTGATTCCAATGGTTGAGCTTCATATATCACAATCGACCTAAATCTTGCACATCTGAGATGGATTCTAAGTATGATGTTACCTACTACAAAAGATGGGAGGTACCTGCATATGCAGCTGTGTCTTTTTTCACATTTCCTGTTCCACCCATGCTTATGCACAGTGACATTCGACACACTCTGCACCCACCACATCTTAAAACTTTATGCAACTCGTTAGCATATTCCATATAGGCCAAACCACAAATAACACCATTCCCCCCATGCACTCCAAATGGAGCCAAGGAACCTGACGCAAAACGGAGAACTTGACCTCATCAGGAGTATCAAGCACTAAATAAATAATGTGGCCAAACCACCCGGGAAAGAGCCTTAGGCCTCGCAAGAAATATGGAAAGCACTATATGACTACCAATATGTTATGTTATGTTAAATGAACCTGTTAAGCGCACGAATACCCTTGGATGTCTTGGCGCTAGCTACCATGAATGTAAGTGAGACTATCAGTGCATTAGGTGACTATCCAGAGTCAAATAGCCATGTTTTCAAGGCCTTTCTGAAAGATAGAAAATTCATGGATGGTTTGATATGTAATGGAAGCTTATTCCAGTTAGTGGTGGTGCCCAGCATAAAGCTCCGGCCTCCCCACTATGCATGCTTATATTTACAGTACACAGTGAACAGGCGCTGTCTAAGCTCGAGCTCCTCCTTTCTGTCGTCAGCACAGCTCACAGACCCTCTGCTCCCACTTCTAGTAGCACTGTGATTGGCTGAGTCTGTTTTATCAGTGCTCTGAAGGACAAAATGCATTGTCTTAGTCACTCGCAGAATGAACTTTGAACAAGCGGCTTGTGCTCTCACCAGACTACTTCAAACATTTATAAAGCTCATGGGTGTTCTGGACAAATCTGAAACCATACCAAATACACATGGGCTTTGCAATCAGCATTTTCGTTTGAACCCAAGGGTTGAGAAAGCACTCCGCGGAGTCAGTGGCAGCTGGTTTAAGAGAGGCGAGGGAAGGCCCTTCCCCCATCCTAGTGCTCCATCTGCAACTGTTAAACAGGCCTTCCAGCATTGCTGCGCTCCAGTGGCTGGCCAGCTGTGGGCTGCTGCAGCTGACAGCAGTGCTTCCAGCCCGGCTGCTCTCCAGTGGCTGGCCAGCTGTGGGCTGCTGCAGCTGACAGCAGTGCTTCCAGCACGGCTGCTCTCCAGTGGCTGGCCAGCTGTGGGCTGCTGCACCTGTTGCTGCTCTCCAGTGGCTGGCCAGCTGTGGGCTGCTGCAGCTGACAGCAGTGCTTCCAGCACGGCTGCTCTCCAGTGGCTGGCCAGCTGTGGGCTGCTGCACCTGTTGCTGCTCTCCAGTGGCTGGCCAGCTGTGGGCTGCTGCAGCTGACAGCAGTGCTTCCAGCATTGCTGCTCTCCAGTGGCTAACCAGCTGTGGGCTGCTGCAGCTGACAGCAGTGCTTCCAGCATGGCTGCTCTCCAGTGGCTGGCCAGCTGTGGGCTGCTGCAGCTGTTGCTGCTCTCCAGTGGCTGGCCAGCTGTGGACTGCTGCAGCTGACAGCAGTGCTTCCAGCATGGCTGCTCTCCAGTGGCTGGCCAGCTGTGGGCTGCTGCACCTGCTGCTGCTCTCCAGTGGCTAACCAGCTGTGGGCTGCTGCAGCTGACAGCAGTGCTTCCAGCATTGCTGCTCTGCAGTGGCTAACCAGCTGTGGGCTGCTGCAGCTGATAGCAGTGCTTCCAGCATTGCTGCTCTCCAGTGGCTGGCCAGCTGTGGGCTGCTGCACCTGCTGCTGCTCTCCAGTGGCTAACCAGCTGTGGGCTGCTGCAGCTGACAGCAGTGCTTCCAGCATTGCTGCTCTGCAGTGGCTAACCAGCTGTGGGCTGCTGCAGCTGATAGCAGTGCTTCCAGCATTGCTGCTCTCCAGTGGCTGGCCAGCTGTGGGCTGCTGCAGCTGACAGCAGTGCTTCCAGCATTGCTGCTCTCCAGTGGCTGGCCAGCTGTGGGCTGCTGCAGCTGACAGCAGTGGATTGGGAATAGTAACATTTCTACACTACGATCTACTGTTCTGAATTAAATTTTTATCAAATGATGATAGGGAGAGGTATTCACCTCGGATAAACTATGTTTTTCATACTTAAACAACCATCAATCAATATATGCTTTTTCTCAAAGTGCCAAACAATACACAACATACAATATGTAAAAATCAAATTCATTATTCACAGAAATGGCTCATTTACAATTTTTGAAATTCACACCACTAAGAACACACCTGTCAGGATTCTGCCTTCGTGCCATCAGGTGGTGCCCATTAAGGCCCTGTGGGGTTGTACCTTCAGACCAGTTTATGTCAGGACACTCTCCATCACATCACACGCCTTGCTCCACATCGCACTTTAGTCCACCCTTCCATGCCACCATCCTGATACATCATGGTTCATCTAGTTCTTTTGCTGCGAAACCTTCCCTAGATCATGTCCTACAGGTGAAGCTCTGGCTGCTATGGATATACTAACAAATTCATACTTGCTTTCTTGACTTATCTCAATCTCAGCTCTGATCCGCACTCCAGTCCTGGTTTGCCTGTTTCCCTTCTTCTGCCTTTCCTAATCTTTCCCTCATTCTGTCCCAGAGCAGCTTTCCCCTCTTTGGTGGTTCACTTATTCCCAGCACCTGGTTAATTTCTCCCAACCTCCTCCCCCCCATCCCTCTGCACCTGTGCTCCTCCCCCTATTTCTGTCCTGTGACCTCAGTGCAGTGGCGTAGCATGGGCGTGGCCTCAGGGGCATTTACCCCTAGCGCAAAATTCTTAGGGGTGCAAAATTGGAGGCGTAAATCGCAAATTGCGACGCGCAATACTTGCGTTGTCCCGGGCACTGGCAACCCACGCTACGCCTCTGCCTCAGTGCTTAGTGTTCCTGCAACCGGCTTTACGTCTGAAATACTGCATGAACTGCTGCTGTCTTGCTGCTTTGTTTTCAGGCTTTCTCTTAGTTTGTGTGTGCTTTGACTTTTCTCATTGTTGTTCCCATTACTTGTTTTGCTGCTTTCACTTCTCTGTTTTGTTCCTCAGTCCCTCTGTTCCCATTGCACGACTGCATTATTAGTTCAGCCTACATTCTGCCAGTCTTGTCCTTGTTTGCATGTTTCTTGCTCTTGTGTACTGATCCCTTGTCTTGTGCTCCACTGTTCCTAATTCAGCCTGAATACTTCCAGTCCTGTCCTTGTTTGTTCGCAGATCTCTTGTCCTGTAGTTCGGTGCTCCTTGATCTGCATACTTCCAGTCCAGTTCAATCCTTGTTTCTTAGAATGCAGTCCTGCTTTTCCATGAGCCCTTCTCCTTATTCAGCTCCACTTGCTCATTCCCTTTGTCCTCTGTATTGTTTATATTGAAATCTTATTCTTGCCAATTGTGTCAGTGAGTTCTGAGGCTTTGTTCGTATTTCCTTCCATAAGAGCTGCTGAGTGTCTTAAACAACTGTGAGATTAACTGCTCCTTGCCTTATTATTTGATCTTTTTCCATCACAGATCATACTTCACGAGCATACACACTATTATTTATGATTGTTTATCTATTGTTTTTGTGTTTATTACTGCCTGCCTATTGTTTGCTGTACAGTATATACCTTGTCTTTCTAGTTTTTGTCTTTGCAGCCATTACCCTATTCATATCCCGTGTCCTGATCCCACTTCATTAAATCCTGCTCCAGTCCTCAGCTTCTGTCTCGTCCTTCTCCTTCCAACCTTTTAGGTACTCCCTTGTGTATGATAAAACCCTCCTGAATGACCATATTCCTCCTTGATAGTCCAGTTGCAGTCTCAGCAGGGGTCCTGAAAAGAGCCAGACACAATTCATTATTAACATATGCAGGTTGCATAGATTCACTCACTGTCCAGACATTAGTTCTCTTTCTTTCCCAAATAATTTGCCTCAGAAGATTTACAACATTCTTAGAATCTGTTTCCTAGAGGGGGACGTGTGCCACTTCATCTCTGCTCCAGTGAACTAAAAAACAGTTTTCTTCTATTACCATAAAACAAATGGTTCCCTAGCGTAATGAAACTGTCACGCGAGCAGTCGATGTGGGAGAGGCTCTTCTCCACACATTATATAAGCGCAAAGACAAAGAACTTGGCAGATTATCAACAATTGTGCCCACTGCTAATTATACAGCATAACTTTACAGTTTTAGTTTTTAGAATTGTGCCAACCACTGCAGAACACTTTAAAACCATTCTCTGTAAGTCTTTTTGGACACAAGATTTCCCAATACTAACGTCATCTTGTGGGAACCACAAAGAACATATAGTGCTGCCCATCTGCTCTTGGGCACAAATTTACTATTACTACGTTCCACTGATTAGTCAACCCAAATGCAGGTTTGCAGTGCAAAAGGAGTGCCAACTTGTTGCTGCCAAACAGATCTTTTTGCTTCAATCACATCACCCACCTCCTCACCTCCGCACAACGGTTCCTTGTTAAAGCCAGTAAGTTTACACAATGGTGTATCTATTTGGTCCATCTTAACTGCCCTACCTTCTTGCTATGTCTCTTGTTTTTGTGGTGTATAGATTATAAACCTTTTCTGAACTCGAGTCACTACACAACCATGTTTGCGGGATTCTGCGCATATGGATTCTGATGCTGACATAGGATGGGACAACATATATGCAAATAATGGCCACAAAGTCGGGATCATGAGAAAATAATAAGAAATACAAGATACCACAGACTGATTTTGAATATAAATCGTGAAAAGTACCAACTATTTTTGAATCATCATCAAAATGTACAGTGGATGCTAACCGTTAATCAGCATATGTGTTATTTTACCACAAGTCCTGAAGAAGTCTCTTTCAGAGACGAAACGCGTTGGCTACTTTTGGAGAAAAAGTTTTATTGAAAAACAAGATGTTGAATGGATTAATTTGTAATTTACACAATCAATGGTGTTGCTGATCATTCATATATAAGATTATATCCTATATTTGCTATTACTCTCAAATCACTGAATTTATCACTTTGGCTATAATCAGCTGTGTTATGTTTTCAAATTGTGTATGCTTTTACAGGTGTACCTTGTGAAAGGAGACGCCATATATAGTGAAATGTGCTTATTAATAGAGCACTTATTTGTACTACTGCTGCTCTGAAACCACAGTGATGTTCTAGGAGCCTAGTCTGCACTTTAAAAAGCTACAAATAAAATCGTTTCCATTCTTAACACATAAATCCGTTCCCTTCTATTCTGCCAGGTACATTACCGACAAATTCACCATCTCCAAAAATGGCCCAGAGCTACACAGCAAAGATGCACTCCGGCTGTAGAGCAGGCTTCTATCAATTTGCAGTCCCTACAATCTCTGCAACCTCTACAAGAAACCTTTTCGTGGGCCGTTCCCAGTATGCAGAACTGACTACGACTTGAACTTCTGCTTGCACCGTCAATCATGACATTTAGAAAATACCTAACATTTTTATTCTTTCGAATTTACTAACTTGCTAAATAAACATAGCCGTGCCCAGCCAGTTTGTTAAAAGATCCCCATCCCCCTCAGAGATCTCACTCAGATAGAACTCAAGCCTCACTCATTTGCACTTGGTAGACAACCTCTATATTTGGCTGATCCAATCCACTGCTTCTGTACATATTTGTCACCTGAACCAGTGATAGGCTCATGCTGCTTCGTGCAACTTGCAAGACCCACTTCCGCCCTACATCGCATTACAGGCACATTCCAGCCACCTGCGTAGAAGAGAGCACGTGGAGCAAGTACCACTAGTAGTGGGAAGTTCCTCTACTCTCTCAACAGCTGAACAGAATAACTTTGGGGAATGGGGATGCAGTTAGCTCTGAGTCATCTTAATGTTATAGATCATGTATGGATGGAGTCTCTGTTATGTGTGAGGTACCCGAAATGCTACATCATAGTATACTGACATATCCTAGGGTATAGATCATGTTTTACATGATAGCTCTAGTTTTCATAGCAGCTGGCACAATAACGTGACACAGTGCATTCTGGTAAATGTAGTCCTCAATTTTTTTTATTTTTATCAGTCATTGCGTACAAAATTAATGTTTAACCTCCTAGCACATGGTTAAATTATAACTGATCACCGTAAGAGTTGAAATGTATCTTTTTCAAGTTACGCTAAGTTGCTGCTTTATAATCAAATTCAGTTCCAATACCACCACGAGTCACAGTAAGGAACTGCAGTGGCAGATGGTGACTTTTGAAAGTGGTGCGGCATAAAAGTGGTCGTCGATGTAGTGAACTGTCTCTCATCCAGGGCTCAAGTCCTGAAAAAATAAGTGGGGGGACTCATCAAGTTGGGCAGAATGGGAGTGACATCACTGCGCATGACATCACAGGAAGTGACATCACTGCGTGTAACATCACGGGAAGGGACTTCACGGGAAGTGACATCGCATGTGGCATCACAGGAAGTGGCATCACAACCCATGACCTCACAGGAAGTGACACATGTTTAGCAGGTCCATCATGAGTAGATTTGAGCACATTACAATATTTAACAAATTAGATTTTGCATTGTGGTTGTGCCAAAATAGTGATGCACAACCCCATTTGACCCCGGCACAAAATCTGGGCATCAACTAATACATTTTTTTTTTAAACCCTCCCACAAAGAAATTGGCAACAAGGAGAAACGTGGCAGTAAATCTGTTCTGCTTAATTGGTTGCAATGTCTGTATTTTAAAATATCTTATGGGGTTAAGGCACCTGCTGCAGAGATCTTTGTGTGCCAGCTAAATCTCAAGGAATAATAATAATGGTAAGTTATCTCTGGATCAAAGTAGCATAGAGTGTTAATATGACTCCTGAAAAGCACATTACGTAACATGCAGATGACAGATTTTTATTTTATGTAAGTGGGTAAGTGAGTTACTGCTTTTAAGGCAGAGATCCTTTTGTTACTTGCAGTTCCTAAATTGTAATCCTTTTAATATAGCACAGTGAGGTATTAAAGGACATGTGGCTCCTACACCTTGTAACCCTCACTGTCTTATGTAACACATCCTACAGATTAATGTACACACATGTGATTTATTGCGAATGTATATATCTGTTCATGTGATGTAATGCGCTCTGGCACCCTGCATTGGGATGAGTGGTTCTAAAGCGCTATAAAGGAAAAGAAAAAATTAGTGGTAAATTTTTATTTGTAAAATATTGGGGCGACCAATACATCTGACATCCTAACAGTGTATGCATGTTTCTTATGACAGGGGCTGAACAAAGTCAAAAGCATTTCTCTCTTAAATACCTGTGAAGTGATAAGGTGTGAGCCTTTGTTTCCCCTCCATTCCATCTAGGTGTGAGACTCCCAATAGCTCCCAGCTGGAATACCGATGGCCTCTTAACTCTAGCTTTTGCTATGGGTGAAGATGGAATCTGATAAGCCCCCTCACAACCTGCACGTTGCTGCTCGGAACAAAAGCAGACTACGTGCAGGCGCTGCTGAAAGTGTCCTGATGTTGGAAAATTACACGGGGACAAGTTCAGCATATTTCTGTGAATTCCGGGAGAAGCAGGAAAGCAATGTGGCACTCCACTGAAAGAGGCCAACTTTGCAGCAGGGTAGAAGGTGTCTAGCCTCTGAAAATAGTGGGTAGACAGTGTCCTGCTCTCATCAATAAAGCAAAATAAACAAAAACGCTGTCACTAGAAGACAAAAAATAAACATTTTCCATTCTTTCTTGTCTTTTAGTGATGGCATTTTTGTTTATTTTGCTTTATTGGCCAGCAGCTGAGTAGGATTAATGTAGGAGGCAGAATGGTCGCCGGGGAAAATAACAATGGTAATTGGCAACATCCGAAGCAAACACTCTAAACTTACATGATGCAACCAGTCCGGACACGTTGAATGGCGAATTGTGCCTACCCCACACACACAGTGGTCAACAGGATGCGCTATAGCGGGCAGTTCTCTCATTTTCACTCCCTCGCTGTTCGCAAAGTGTTATCAGCTGCACAATGCAAAGGGAGGTAGCACTATGCCAGAGAGCGAGAGTGAGATACTGTCACAGGGAAATGGGCAGTCACTGAGTGGCTTCAAAACAAAGCCACACAGTGATTGGTCAAGTTGTGCAATTTTCCTGCCCCGGCGTTGCTGCTTGAGCCCGGGCCGTGGGAGTATAGGCCAACCTCTAAAACCAATCCTGATGCTGCTCTCATACTGTTTATAACAGTAAAAAGCATAAAAGCAGCACCAAGATTGGTTTGGTCAGGCAAATCCTACGCTCCATAGGAGAGAGGGGAGCTGCATCTGTGTTCTACCTTTCTCCTAATACAGCATGGATTTGAGAGGCTCCAAGCACGCATGTCAGGCTGGATGTACCAAAACAACCATCCAACCAGACATGAGCACTTCAGATGCATCGACCATGTCCAATGCGATCTCTCTTCTACCAACATTGGCCCCATCCTGAAAGACACCACCTGACCCAGCACAACAGAAAGTCTCATGGACCACTGCTTGCCTGATCTTAAAAAATGAAACTTCAAAGTTTAATTTTTTTGTTTTTAAATGCTTAAAGGAAAAAGGGCTGCATTAAAAAAAAAAGTTTGATTTATTAAAAAGCAATCACAGACATGGTGGCCTGCTCACATCAGCAGGTCACCATCCCAGTGATGTCTGCAATTCCTAAAGGGCTGCAAATTGCAACCTACCTCATTAATATTCATGAGGTAGGTCAATTTGTGCACTTATTAGGAATTGCTATTTTATTTATACTTATTTTGTACATTAGAATTTGCTTTTTCCTAAATGTGATTCAGTAAGAACTGCAATTAGGAAATCGCAATCCCTAAATTGTGTACATCTTGCTCTTAGGTAGAGCCAGATTTGAGATAGTGAACACCTTTAGTGTCACCCATCACAAACCTGGCTGTGCTCTTGATTATCAAAAACCACTGTTCCTTGTGGCGACCCATAGGGCCCACATCAGGAGACTGGATCGAGACATCACTCCAGTGACAAAAAGCACAGATGAAGCTGTGCTGTCTATACCTTTGAAGAAGCACCCCCTTGTAGGTATAGTCTGGATCACAGCCCCAGTAGGGATCCTGGGACCCTCCATGCTCCTTCCAATAAGGCACTCACTGGTGTGTTCTGTAAGAGTTAACATGTCTCTGAAGGGCCTCTTTGTACATCTATATGCATCTGTAGTATTGTAACAAATAAGAAAGTGTTGGATGGAAACTAGAATTACTCTCAGCCATAGGCAACTGTTTGGGGCCACATTTCAGTGCATCGTGCTTTACCAACTACAGCGCTGCAGAATCTAGCCATATGCTAATCAGTCTTTGTTCTGCTTCTTTGGTAAAAGGCCAGCCTGAGCTATCAGGCCAGCATCCCTACACATGAAAACAAGAGCACCCCCAGAACAGTTTCCACCTACTTATGCTTTACTTAACTTTCTTTACTTTATTTCTATATTCGATTCGTAAATGCAAACCATAAAAGCACACACACGTAAAAACATTTTAAAATATCGTTAAAAACTGGGAAATATTCAGTGGTGGCACCTCCGCTAAGGCGGAGGAGCGTCGCCCCACTGCTTGTGGAGCAGAGTAAAAAAAATAAAAATGATAATAACAGAAGTTATTTCTGTTATTATTATGTTTTTTTTCCGGCCAGGTTGGGTGGGGCTGGGCTTCCGTGATGTCCGGGAGGAGGAGTGGTTGCTGCACTCCAAAGTGCTAATGACTGCTTAAACGGCCCCCTCGGGTCGCCCCAAGCAGCCATGCGCACTTTGCATGTTCCTCACCAGGGTGCATTACACAGCCTGATGAGAAACGTGCAAACCCTCCCAGGTCCCGTCTGAGCGCGAGCTACGGCACTCAGACCAATCACAACGCTGCATTGCAGCATTGTGATTGGTCAGGGGAGGGAGCCTGGGAGCTTCCTGGTTCCGGAGGGATGACACGACGGAGGAGAGGCGGCTTCGGACTCGGCCAGAATGTAAGTACGTTTTTATTTTTATTTTGTAATGTCGCCCCCCCTTATGCGTGACCCCCCTCTCTCACCTCACCCCTCCACTTTCGTTTACTGCCAGCCACCACTGGAAATACTATAAATGACAAGTTAACATCAGAAAGCTTCATGCTACAAACAGATTCGAAGCCTAAGAGCCAAAGTCATCGGGTTAAGTTCAGAGTGCAAGCAAAATAATAAAAAATCATACATCACATTAACTAGAACAGCCCAGCTACCACCAAATTTATTGTTATGTTATGTTACGGAATTTTTTAAGCGCAGCGGTTACCCAGAGGTGTCCTGGCGCTAGTTACCAATCCTTTTGGCAGAGCAGCAGATGCAGAGTTACTTATCAAAAAGCCAGGTCTACAAACCCCTCCTAAAGGCTAGAAGATCAGTGGCATTTCTCAGGTGAAATGGGAGGTCATTCCAGGCTTTGGCTGCCCCGAAGACAAAGCTTCGGCCTCCCCATGTCGCCTTTTTTATAACTGGGACTGTAACCAGCTTGGCTCCCAGGGAGCGAAGATTTCTTTTTGGTATGTACCAATTAAATTGTTTCCGTAGGTAATCGGGTCCTATTCCTTGGAGTGCCTTAAATACGGTACACAAAGTTTTAAAACGGACCCGATTCCTCATCGGGAGCCAATGCAATGTTTTGATTCCTTTAGAAATCCAGTCAAACTTGGGCGTGCCCGTAAGTAGCCTGGCCGCCGCATTTTGCAGCCTTTGGAGCTTGTTCATAAGTCGTTCCTGAAGATTCAAATATAGACCGTTACAATAATCCAGTCTGGATAAGACTTGCGCGGTAACCACTGTCTGTCGACTGTCAGATGGTAAAAATGGTAATATTTTTTTCACAGTTTTGAGAACATACGCTGTAGAAGATGAGACTGCATTGACTTGATCGCCAAAGGTCAGTCTATCGTCTATAATTACTCCCAGGTTTTTCACTTTTTTCATGGGAGTAGGAAGAGAGCCCATGGAAGACAGCCACCAGTTTGGGTTCCAGTAATTGGCGTCATTTCCAAACAGTATGACCTCCGTCTTGCCTGAATTAAGCTTTAGGCAATTATCCGCCATCCAGCTGCCAACAGATAACATACACTCCTGGAAACGTTTCTCTAGGCCCCTCTCCTGACCTGGAAGCAGAGACACCACAATTTGGGTGTCATCCGCGTAAGAGGTGAGACCAAAGCCAAACGCACTGATGATCGGAGCCAATGATGAAACATATACATTAAACAATGTCGGGCTCAACGATGACCCCTGCGGAACTCCACAGGGCAACTCGAATGGCTTTGAATGGTAATCATCCAAGGATACAATTTGTACCCTATCTGTTAAGAATGATTGTAGGAGTTTCCATGCTTTCTCCTGGATCCCACATGCCCTTAAACGGTCCATCAAGAGATCATGATGGACCGTATCAAAGGCTGCGGGCAGATCCAGTAGGATCAAGGCGGCCTTACCACCTTGATCCACAGCTCTCCTAATCTCATCAGTAGCCTTGATGAGAGCTGACTCCGTACTATGGCCCTCCCTAAAGCCATATTGGGTAGGGTCCAGGGCTTGGGTCTCTCGAAGGAAGGCACCAAGTTGTCCGTTTATCGCTCTTTCTATCATTTTGGCAGGAAGGGGAAGCCGCGAGATTGGACAGAAGCTGTTTGGATCCTTTGGGTCAAGGCTGGGCTTTTTTAGAAGAGGTAAAATTATTATGTGAAAGTTATCATGGGCACAGCCACAGACCAAAACACTATAAAAGTTACAATAAAATAAAACCAGGTCAACTGCAACAATAGAGATTGGCTACGCTGAAGGGCACACTTCAAAAAAGAAGCCACACCTAAACATACTTCCAGGGAAGAGAGCCACTCTAGAAAATAAAAGGGCCACGACATGCTTAGTAATCGAGGCACCTTTGATAAGAGGAATTAAAAACCTATTGGCAAAACAACGATAAAATCTACAAAAGAATACAAAGTGTGTCAAGGTTTGCAAGGAATGTTCATTGCAAGGGCATACCAAAATAAAATTTGGGTCCTACTGACCCAGAGGGAATGAGAGCTGACTTCTTAACAGTCCCAACCTAAATCTGGTCAATAAAGTCCTATCCCAAGATTTTGGCACTGGCTCCAGATGTGGTTCCAACCCTGGTCTGGTTTGGACTGACAGAGATTCCCTATTTTCTTCAGCTCCAACAATTCTCTTTCCCCACTTCTAAGGTCACTGAACCTGGACTTAACCCAGGTTTTATCACTACTGGAGATGTTATCTGCCTGAAGAAATATATCGGGTCTACCTAGCTTATTACAGGTGTCCTTAATATATGAAAATCACAGGATAAAGGAGACTCTGTCACACGACAGACAGTCTGACATAATCATCTTGTTCAAACAAGCTTCAGGGTTATTCCAAATTGAACACCGCAACATCAATGGCGCCAGGTTGATTTCATCAGCAGCGTACGGAATCCCAAGTTCCTCATGAACAGAGTACGTCGACGATCCTGGCGAAATGCCAAGGATACGTCTGCATATTCTGTTCTCCTCGCCCTATAGGAACCTGGTTCCCTTATAGCCACAGGACAGCATCATAAGTTAGGACAGGTAAGCACTTCCGTTTGTAAGTCGCCACCAGGAATGCAATGGGCTTGTTGCCAATTTTAGAGGCAAGACTGAAAAGAAAGTTAATTGCAAAACTTATGTCTCCTCTGTTTCATGAACAGGCCCCAGGTCCCCTGGGATTCAAATGGTAACCCAAGTAGAAAATTCATGAGTTCTGGAAATTGGAACCCCCACAACACAAGAGTTTGCAGCTTCAAATTTTTAGGGCTGAGGCCTTGACAAAAGACTTGGCAGAGTTCGTAACCAGGCCAGGCTGTCTTATGCTTGTAATAGGGCTCAAATGCAAAGGCGCTTAGGCAAATACATTCTGCATTTGTATGTCATCACACCTTTCAACCAACATAGCAAAGCCATTTCTGTTGGACTTGCAGTATTTGGTCCATGACCGATATCAGTGCAGTCATTGTCTTGTATATATTTGCAAGAAATTGGGTTATTGGTTGAGAGGAGTGGAAACCCCACTCAGGCAGCAACCAGAATTCTTGTCAGGGTGAACCACAAAAGACACTAAATTAACATGTGCTTAATCCTCTAGTAATTGCAGCAAAAACACTCAGGTTTAACTTGGAGGCAATGTGGAAAGTATTTACCCAGCACACAAACAGTGATAAAGTGAAAACACAACACAAGAAAAATCCCAAACCAATTTAGAAAAATCGAGTATATTTTAATAAATTAAATTACACTAATACGAACAAAATCCAATCAGTAAACTCAGCAATATTGAATTTTAAAGTTTTAAGGGAAAATAGTGGCAAGAAGTAGAAAGCATCTCTTGCAGTTATCTAGTCACGCTAGACAGCCAGAAAGTCACAAGTTCATGCCACCAGCAATGGAATGTGGGTCTGATACAGAGACCAAATGAATCCCGCTGAAGAGTTGCCTTCTCATGTCTTGCACGAGAGTTCTGTTCGTGTTGGTGGAGACCGTGAGGAGGAGGTTTTGTTGTGAAGAGCAGATCAAGTGCCATGGACGGTCGTTGCTGTAGCGCAAAGAGCCAGTCGTCGCTTAAGCTTTGCATTGGTTGATCATCACGGACTGTCAGTGTAGGCACAAAGTGCAGTTCATGTGTTGCTAATCGTCACGGACAGTTGCTGTCGGTGCGAAGAGCAGGTCTCACCATTTGACTTTCTAGAGATATTTTTCCTAGAATGGTGCAACTACTTTACATGTGGCTTTATCTCAGGGACCAGGCCTATTCTTACTTCTTCGGTAAAGTTTTACATTTTCCTGAGGCCCACCTCTGTGGTTCTGGCGTGAATAATGAATGTAGTCCCTCTCTGTCAGAGCTGGTCTCAGTGGTCTCAATGGTGTTGTTTATTACCCTTCCAAATTATTTGGAAGGGTACTGCCTATTATTGGGCATGAAAAGGCAAATTATAGAGATTAATGCAGACCCAGGAGACCCCAAGACCTACCGACCTATCTCCCTGCTCCCTTTCCCTGCCATAGTCATCAAGAAAGCCACCAACATCCAGCTCACAAGACATCTGGAGAACCACAACCTTCTGGACCCATCCCAATCAGGCTTCAGAGCTAACCACAGCACAGAGACAGCCTTAATTGCAGCCACGGAGGACATCAAAATGCTGTCGGACCATAGGGAAACAGTAGCCGTCATCCTCCTCGACCTCTCAGCAGCCTTTGACACCGTATCCCACCGCACACTGCTAAACAGACTCCATCGAATCGACATCCGAGGAGCAGCCCTCAAGTGGTTAGCATCCTACCTCAAGGGAAGAACACAGAACGTCATCCTCCCACCCTACTCCTTGCTACCTAAGAGCATCGCCTGCGGTGTACCTCAAGGCTCATCCCTCAACCCAACCCTCTTCAACGTATACATGACACCCCTGGCAAACATCAAGAGCCATGGACTCAACATCATCTCCTACACGGACAACACCCAACTCATCCTCTACCTGACTAACGATCCAACGAACACCAAGGACAAGTTCCAAAAATGCATGAAAGACGTGGCCAACTGGATGAACAACAACTGTCTCAAACTCATCACCGACAAGACAGAAGTACTCATTTTCGGAAGAAGCAAGGACACCCTCTGTTACAACGAATGGTGGCACCCTGAGTTAGGCCCAACTTCCAAACCCACCGAACACACCCGCAACCTTGGTATTATCCTCGACAGCCAGCTCTCCGTGAAGAAGCAGGTCAGTGCCATCTCCTCCACCTGCTTCCTCACCCTTCAAATGGTCAGAAGGTCTTCAGGTGGCTCCCACCCAACACCAGGTGAACTGTCACACAAGCACTCGTCACCAGTAGACAAGACTGCGGCAACTCCCTCTACGTTGGAACTACCACCCACTTCATGACGAAACCCCAGACTATCCTGAACACTGCAGCCAGACTCATCCTCGACCTCCCCAAGCGGACTCACATCACCCCTCACCCCAGGACACTCCACTAGCTGCCAGTTGCGAATATATGCCAGTTCAAGCTGCTCACCCACGCTTACAAGGCACTACACAACGAAGGACCAGCGTACCTCAACACTCGAATGAACTTCCACCTATCAACAAGGAAACTCCGCTCCGAATCCCTCTTCCTAGCAGCCACATGTCGCATCCGCCAGACCAACAGTGGAGGCCGCTCCTTCTCCCAACTGGTGGCTAAGACCTAGAACCACCTCCCCCTGCACCTCAGAGCATCTCCATCGCTCCAGCAGTTCAGGAAGGACCTCAAGACCTGGATGTTCAACCAATAGGAGAACCAGCAGAACGCTCTCCTAGCACCTCGAGACCCTCACAGGTGATGCAGTTGGGCTCACAAATCTGATTGATTGACTGATAGTATTACTTTACTAATTTATTTTTACTCATGTACCACTGCATGGGCAAAGGTTTCACCCCATTAGTACCAGTTTAAGACCCAAAAACATCAATAAGCAACTGAAAGGTGACCAGTCAATCTTTGTGAAGGGCCTTCCACTGCGTGTCAATATATGTGTCTGTGCTTTTATTAACTTCTGATCCATTGGAGCTAGAAATAATCTTTTTGTGTTAAAATCTGCAGATTATGAGGCGGATGATGGAATATGTGGCAGATGTGGAAAATGGCACAGCTGCTGAATTGCATAATTCCAGTGGCCCTCTGAAGCTCTTCAGTCCAAAGCACATAAAAGAAGACATGGATGTGGCAACACCCAGGAGACACTACCCCAGGCTAGTAATACTCTCTTGGGTATGGGCACCATTGTCTGACTGCTGCATGAGTCATTAATTTCACCAATGGCCGATGCAAAAGGGGCTCATAATGATGACATCCTTTGATGTCCATGCTGGGTAGCATGAGGCAACTCTTCAGCAGGCTCCCTGCCTTAAATGACATGACCTCGGTCCTGGATGTGCCCTGATTCAAATATGTGAATATTGAGCACCACAATATCCTGCTCAAGTGATACAGTTTGTTTGGACCTGTGTGTTATGCTCTATCTTTACATAGAGTCTCTTTAAGGGTTGAAATGTTTTAAGTGCATCTCTTGGTGAGTGTTCCAAGCTCTCTGTGAGTTGCTGGAAGGAGCTTGGAGCAGTCGCCAAAGGTATGCTGTGTGCTGTTTGCTGCCATAATCCGGAAGGTGGTGCAAGGCATAGGAAAGTAGATGCCTCTGTGCGGACTGCAACAGCGTTTCCGTGAGGGAGCCAGTGTGAGAACCGCACGGAAACGCTGTTGCAGTCCGCACAGAGGCATCTACTTTCCTATGCCCTGCACCACCTTCTGGTCTAGAAACCGAGCATCATCGCACACAACTCACCGCAGTTGCCGCCTATCAATCGGGTCTTGAAACCTAGCTTCATCGCACGTAACTCCCTGCAGTTGTCGCCCTCAAATCGGATCAACGAGCTGGCTAGCCCGTCTGCATCTCCGGCCCCACTGCAGTTTATTTTAATTGCAGTTGGCATTTACTCAGGCATGTAATCCAATGTCCTGATGATGATCCCACATTCTTCTGCATGGGATCGAAACGT
Source organism: Calotriton arnoldi (assembly GCA_963921515.1). Taxonomy (NCBI): domain Eukaryota; kingdom Metazoa; phylum Chordata; class Amphibia; order Caudata; family Salamandridae; genus Calotriton; species Calotriton arnoldi. Next base: position 460,666 of record CAWUFW010006350.1, read on the forward strand.
CGTCAACTCTTTGACACCTTAACGCAATTGTACTCATTATTGCTCATGTGTAATGGTGTCTCTCCACATTTATGCTTGCCGAATCAGTGTATTATGCCCAAGCGTAAAGCTTTGCCTGAGCCTTTTTGTTTTGTTTTGTTCGTATCTTGCTGGATGTAAGATTGTGTTTCCACTTTATTGTTTGCTATGCATTTGAAATATTAAAATTAATCCTGTCCGGCTGGACAGCACAATATAGATCTGATTTTAAGTCTATATTCATTACCTCACTCCCATTGTCCTTGTTAGGGACCACTGTGTTTACAACTCTCTTAAAGTGGCAATTCAGAATTGTAATTTAAAATCCAACTTCGCCATAAATTAGGATATTAAATTAGGATTGTAGAGATACCAAATATGAATCAATTATATCTTCCCATTTGGAAATTTTGCTTCCAAAATGTAATAAGGTAATCCCAATGTTATCCGATAGGAGCTATAGGCCTTGCAGTATTGCAAAACAAAATTAAGAGTTTTTCACTACCAGGACATGTAAAACTGAAAAATACATGTCCTACCTTTTAAATACATTGCATCCTACCCTCTGGGCTGTCCAGTGCGTACCCTAGGGGTGACACATATATTACAAAAGTAGGTTTGGGCTAGGCAAGAGGTTTAACCTGCCAGGTCGACATAGCAGTTTAAAACTGCGCTCACAGGCTCTGCGATGGCAGGCCAGAGACATGTTTAAAGGGCTACTTCAAGTGGGTGGCCAACCAGTGCTGCAGGCCCACTAGTAGCATTTAATTTACAGGCCCTGGGAGCATTGGTGCACTCTACTAGGGACTTATAGGTAAACTAAATATGCCAATTAGGGGTATGTCAATCAAATAGTGTTTTGGTTGAGTGAGCACAAGCACTTTAGCACTGGTTAGCAATGGTAAAGTGCACAGAGTCCTAAGGCCAACAGAAGCCAAAACCAGCGAAATTGGAGGTAAGCAGGCAAAAAGTTTGGGGGAAGGCTGTCAGGTCTAAAACATGTCCCCCCAGTTGAAAGTGGGGAGTACTACCTACCCAACCTCCTGGGAGTTCTCATCACTAAAGGGGAAGATCCTGGAGAGACCATCAGCATTGGTGTGGTTTGACCCAGGTCTATGTTCCACCGTGAAGTCAATTCCCTATAGGGAGATGGGCCACCTCAACAATTTTCGATTCTCACCCCTCATTTGCATTACCCACCTGAGGGGCCTGTGGTCGGTCTGAACCTTGAAGTGAGTCCCAAACAAGTATAATCTCAGTTTCTCCAGTGCCCAGACCACAGCAAAGGCTTCTCTCTCAATAGTACTCCACCTCTGTTCCCGGGGAAGTAACCTCCTAGCGATGAAAGCTACAGATTGGTCTGTGTTGGTTAGTGAACGTGTTAACTAGAAGACAGAGGAAAGGAGGCTGCCCAACTGGGGGGTTATAGGATTCTATAAAGAGATGAGGCTTCACTTTCTTTTTGATCCACCATATAATAATGTGTTAGCTGGATTAGTTGGGCCAAGCAAGTTAGCTGCAGGGCCGGTGAACTATGCAGCAGTGGAGTACTAAATGCTATGCTCTGAGGCATCTGTTTGTACTATGAATTCCCTGGAAACGTCAGGGGGCATTAAGCACAGGGACTATGCACATGGTCTGTTTTAGAGAGTCAAAGGCTTTCTGGCAAGCCACTGTCCAGATCATCAATCTGGGCTGCTTCTTGGCAGTCAGCTCAGTCAAGGGGGCAACAATTGTGCCATATTCTTTGACAAACCTCCTGTAATAACCTGTGAGGCCCAGGAAGGCTCTCACTTCAGTCTGAGTTTTGGGGGGGCTTCTAGGCCATGATGGTCTCTATCTTGGCCTAGAGGGGCTGCACCTTACCCCCACCCACAAGGTGTCCCATGTTCACCACAGCCCCCTGCCCTATCTGGCACTTACTGGCCTTGGTAGGCAGGCCTGCGTTCCACAGGACCTGAAGCACTTCCTGCAGGTGAAAGAGGTGGTCCTTCCAGCTGCTACTGAAGACAGTTATCTCATCCAGGTAGGCAGCACTGAAGGCTTCCATACTGGCCAAAACCTGGTTCACTAGCCTCTGGAAGGTGGCAGGAGCATTTTTCAGTTCAAAGGGCATCACTTTAAACTGAAAGTGGCCCTCTGGGGTAAAAAAGGCTGACCTCTCCTTAGCCTCTTCTGTTAGGACAATCTGTGAGTACCCTGAAGTCAAATCAAAGGTACGCAGGAACTTGGCATCCCTAACCTATCAATGAGATCATCAGCTCTGGGGATGGGGTGAGCATCAGTCTGGGTGACTGGTGACTGAGTTGAGCCCTCTGTAGTCCACACAGAATCGGAGTTCTGGGGCAGCGCCCGGTGGGGCATCCTTTGGTACCAGCACCACTGGGCTGGAACAGGGTCTACTGAGTGCTCAATCACCCTAGCTTCAACATCTTAGAGACTTTCTCCGTGATGCTGGTCCTCACTTAGTTAGACAGCCTGTATATTTTGTTTTTGACAGGGGGGCTGTCTCCTGTATCAATGTCATGGGTACACAAATGTGTAAGCTCAGGAATGAGGGAAAACAGAGAGGTAAACTGTCCCACCAATTGGCAACAGTCCCCCTGCTGTTCAGGGGTCAGGGTAGGAGAGAGATTGACACCCTCCACATATTTATCTTTTGATAATAGGAGGTTGGGAAGAAGTTCACTCTCCTCTTCCTCTCCACTATCTGTCACCAGCAGCATGGTGACCTCAGACCTCTCACAGTCTGGTTTGAGACTGGTGATATGTAGGACCCATAAGGGGTGTCTCTGAGTCTTGAGGTCCACCAAGTAGCTGGCTTCCCCTTTCTCCCAGCTATCCCATAAGGCCTGGTCCAACTCTCTTACAGGGCCCTGGGCTCCACTGACTCCATCACCCACACTTTCTGCCCAGGCTGGAATTCCACAGAGGGCTAGCATGTAGCTAACCGCATCCTGGGGAGGTTTCTTGGGAGCTTGCTCCCACCATTCTCTAACCAGGCTGAGAGGTCCTCTCAGAGGTCGACCATACAGAAGCTCAATGGAAGGAAATCCAACCCCCTTCTTTTGTGCCTCCCTGTAAGCAAAGAGTAGGCATTTCAAGAGCACATCCCTCTTCCGCCTCATGGGCTCAGGCAGGCCCATAGTCATGCCCTTCAGGGTCTTTTTGAACCTCTCAACAAGCCCATTTGTCTGTGGATGGTAGGGTGTGGAAAACCTGTAACTCCACACTACTTCCACATGGACTACATATATGCAGACTTAAAGTTGTTGCCCCTGTCAGACACCACTTCCTTGGGGAATCCCACTCTGATAAAAAATACCTATCAGGTCCTTCGCCACTGCAGGTGCAGTTGCAATCCTCAGAGGGATGGTCTCTGGGTACCTTGTAGCATGGTCCACCAAGACTAGGACAGACCTGTTTCTAGAGGCTGTCTTGGGGTCCAGGGGCTCCACAATGTTGATGCCCACCCTTTCAAAGGGGTGCCAATGACAGGTAAGGGAATCGGGGGAGCTTTCAGCTCTCCCTGTTTTCCTACTGGCTTGGCATGTTAAGCAAGTCATGCAGAATGTATCTGAGGAATTCTTCATCCGGGACCAGTAAAAGTGGGGGGCAAGCCTGGCAAAGGTCTTCTCCTGCCCCAGATGTCCTGCCAGAGGTATCTCATGAGACAGTCCCAATAGTAAGGCTCTGTAGCACTGAGAAACTACCAGTGCCCTTGTTGCCCTATGCACAGGTGCCTTAGGCTCACTATACAGGAGGTCATTCTTCCAATAGGTGTGTTGATCTCCAGAGGCATCACCAGCTGCGAGGGCTTCGGCCTATTGCCGCATGCCCTCCAGATTTGGGCACTCCTTCTATGGCTTACAGAACTCCTCCCTGGTGGGTCATCCTTCTGCTTGCCATCCAGTCAGCTCAGGCAGGTCACCAAGGGAGGTATTGTCCACTCCAATAGGCTCCGAGGTGACCTCCTCCAGTGTCCCATCAACTTCATCTGGGAGACATTTATGGGCTGGTTTCCCATGCCCCTTGCCCTTCCCTCTCTTGGCAGCTGTCTGAGACATTTTTCCAGGCTCTAGACTTCTTTGACTCCCCTTCTGGGCAGCCTTGGACGTGTTGGTTGCACACACCCACTCAGGCAACCTCAACATTTCCATGTGTGACCTGAGCTCCACTTCCTTCCAGGCAGTGTGCTCAAGAGCATGCCCTAGCAAACAATCCACAGGCAGGGCAGGGCTCACAGCAACTTTCAGAACAACTGAGACTCCCCCACCCAAAGCAAACAAGGGCTACAGGGTAGTGGCACTCCCGGTTGTCTGCTGCTACAACCTGATGGAATGTGTTGGGAGTTTTTGCTCTGTGGCCACCAGCTGACTCATTACTGTAGTCATACTGGCTCATATTCCCTCAGAACTGCAACCCTCTGCCCACTGATGGTGACCCACTGCCTATACTTTGCAGTACTGGAAGGCATGTGGGCTTTGGGCACCATCTCCACGTAGCCCAGGGACACTAGGGTAACCTCACTGATTCCCTCCCCACTAACTGAGGCCATCTCCTCCCCAAGCATCACACTAGCCAACCCTAGGGCTTTTTTCTTGTGGGAGGCTATGCCCTCTTGGGTCACTTGAGATCACCCATGTAAGGCCCATACTCATAACACTCATAGAACTTGGGGGAAGACTTGCTATGGTTCTTACCAGAGAAGCCTTTCTTCTGGTGGCCAGATTTGGGAATTTGACCCCTTGCCTTGAGAACTATTTTGGGGGCCTTGAGAGAACTTCTTTTTATACCCCCTCCTTTTTCTGGTGGGAACCCTGACCACCGTTTTGAGAGTCCCCCCAGATGCCTTCTTGGACACTCTGGTGCTGACCCAGAGGTCCGCCACTTCAGCAGGCTTCTTCTGGTAAGTCAGCTTGCTATCTACTAGTTGTTGGCGCAGCTCTGTAAAACAGATATTGATCATATGCTCCCTCAAAATCAGGTTTTACAGCCCACTGTAATCACCTAGCTGTCCTCACTAGCCCTTCAGTCCCTTGCTGGAGTAATCTAGAAAGTCCACCCAGGTCTGGTTTGTGAGCTTGCGGCTGTCCCTGAACCTCTGCCTGTATCTCACAGTGGTCAGCCCAAATTTATCAAGAAGAATGGCATTCATGGAGCATACTTGGCCTGTCCTTAACCTCTAGTGTCAGAAGTGAGTCCCTCTCCACCGTGGGCATGTACTCTGTGGGGACAAGCTACCCACACAGTACTCCTCTGGGACTTTGTGCACCCTTAGAGCCACTTAATGAGCTGAAACCCACTTATCTACGTCATCTCACACCACATAATTGGGCACCAGGTCCTTGGGTGTGCAATCTTTCCCTTCTCCATTGGGCACTGCTGGTATGCTGCCAACATTTCTGCCGGACTCCACTTGCATATCTCTAAAGTCCAGCTCTCTGAGACTTAGCTCATGGGCTACTCACTTTTCATTCATGGCTAGTCTCTTTTCTTCCAAAGCTTTCTCCAACTCCCCAGGGGACAGGCCCATAGAGCAGACACTGCTCCCTGCACGAGGAGGGATTTCCAGTCCTGGGAGTAGGCTACCCCCTCCTCAACAGACTGCCTTCCAAGGTTCTCCTGTTGTTCTTGCTCCAATTCATCCTCATCCAACTCTTCCTCATCATCTGTTGGGGTCTGTGGGCCTCTGCCCATTCTCTTGAGGCCTTTTGGAGCTCTGCCTTCTTAGTGCTCCTCTTGGCAGGCAGTCCCCTTTCCTAGCCAGCTCAAACACCTCTTTTGCGGGTGAGTTCACAGACACAACAATCAGGTGGGGTGAGAGTAAATTTGGAACAAGCAAAAAGGCTAATCAGGAAGAATTTACTCAAATTGGTCTTAGATATGGGATGGTAGTGTACACCAAATTACTGTATGGCACTGCACAAACACAAGTCCTATCCTCACTGATCATCGCCAATGTTACAAATGGGGTTACCGACTGACTGGGATAGGAGCCCTGGTCTAGCAGCAATCACAATCCTAGCCAGGGTAAAAGGCAGGCAAATGCTAAATCAACCTGTGCTCACTCTCTAGTAGCTTAGCACAGAGCAGTCAAGCTAAACTCAAGAGGCAATGTGTAAAGCATTTGTGCAACACTTCAAACAGGAAAAACAGTGAAAACACTTTACAAAAAGATCCCACACCAGGTTCAGAAAAAAAGATTATATTTTAATACATAAAACAAGACCAAAGCGAAAATAATCCAATCAGAAAAACTGGAGATATTGAATTTTAAAGTTTTTGGATAAAATAGTGCCAAAAGTACAAAGCGCCAACAAGGGATATCTGGTCGCGCCAGACCGGGATAAAGTCTCAAGTTCAGGTCGACCACAATGGAGAATGGGCCGGCTACAGGGACCAGGTTAGGCCCGCTGAACAAAGTACCTTAAATCCTAGTTGCGAAGCGTTGCGCGGCGAAGAAGCATTGTGCACTCGAAGCGATACGTCAGCTCCGAGATTTGGCGAGGCTGTGGTGCCTGTTGTGTCACAATCAAGGATCCCGTCAGCGAGGCTTGTGATGCAAAGTCTGGGCATCGAGGATGTGGCGTGCAGCCACGGCGATGCGCTGGTTTTGATGAACTGTGAGGCTGCGATGCGGAAGACAGAGTCGTCGTCGAGCTGCCATCGCGAGAGATGCGAGGACCTGGATCAAAGATACGCTGCGCCATCAGTGATGCGTCTGTTCCAGAGACTGCAAGGGTGATGCAGACATTCTGCGCTGGGCACAATCCACACAACAGCAGCAATGAATCGGTTCTGCTCGAGTCACCCAAGGAGATGCGTCGGTTCGGCCAGAGGATGCGTCACTCAGCAGAGAAGATGAGTCAGTTCTGCTGAGAAGCACCAGATGCAGATCTAAGGTGATTGGAAGCCTGTTATGTCCCTGAAGCTTCAAATTAGGAGGCCAGCCAACTATCCTTTGGAGTCACTCTGGGTTCAAGTGATGCAGGTCCACTGCATCACTTGAACCCAGGCAAGGAGAGCAGCAGGTCAGCACAGCAGGGCAGTAGTTCCTCCATAGGAACAGTCCAGCAGAGTGGCAGTCCTTCAGCAGCAAAGCAGACTTCTTCCTCTCTAGCCACAAGTTCAGAAGTGTACGGAGGTGGTGTCGTGTGGTTTGTGGCCTCATTGTCTGCATTGTTACAATTCCATAGAATACAAACTTTCTCCAGTGCAGCTGTACTTAGTGTTATGTCTATGTGCGAGGGACTGGCCAAATCAGCAAGAACAAGGGACGTTGTTTTTCGACCTTGTACATGTTGTGCAGACGAGACCCACAGGGAACAGGAGAAAAGGTGAAAGGAAAAAAGGCAGACAGTTCTAATATAGCCGGGCATAAGCAGAGGCTGGAAAAACAAAGTCACAAAGTAACGTGCGCAAAAGGCATCATGGCAGCCAGGCCTAAGCCAACGTAGCAATGCAGACAATGAGGCCGCAAACCACACGACAGTGGTGGTGTCTGAGGTCCAGTACTTATAACAAGTAGTGCCTTTGAAGTGGGGAACACTTCAAAGACAAGCCTTTGAAGTGCACAGATGTCCTGCCCTGTCAGCCCTGGCTCCATACTTACTACAAGGTGTTAGGAATTCCTTTGTGTGGGGACAGGACACAGCCTATTCAGGTGTAAGCGAGGCTGAGTCAGGCTCCCCCCTCCCATCCTAGCAAGATAACCCACTCAGTCACACCTAAGCTACCATTATGTGTGGCTGTCTAGGTGAAATACACAAATCCCAACTGCCAAATACACCCAGTCATGTGACCAGAGATAGGCTACAGGCACCAAATGGCTAAGGCAAGAAAATGTCAACTTTCTAAAAGTACAATTTTCAGAATTGTAATCTAAAATCTGACTTCACCATAAAATTAGGATTTTAAATTAAGATTCCAGAGACACCAAACATGAACAAATTATATCTTCACATTTGGAAATAACGCTTATAAAATGTAATAGGGTAATCCCGAAGTTATCCAATGGGAGATATAGTCCTTGCACTTGTGAAAAATGAGTTTAAGAGTTTTTCACTACTAGGACATGTACAACTGAAAAGTACATGTCCTACTTTTTGAATACATTGCATCTGCTCTCTGGGCTGTCCAGAGTCTACCCGAGGGGTGACTTTTATGTATTAAAAATGAAGGTTTGGGTCTGGCAAGAGGTCTAGCTACAAGATTGTGAGAAGCATCATTCATTCATTTTGTCGAATCATTTGTGCTTTGAATGTGGAGCAAAATTCGAAAGTCATTTCAACGACAATTACTTGGTTCAGTATTTACATTAATAAATGGTGCATGTGGGCACTGATATAAAAATGTTGAATTTCTGTTTGATTATATACAATTGTGTATGACTTGAATACTTTTGGTTAATTTTCTCCAAGATTGGGCCTACGGGCTCCCTAGTTGTGCGCCCTGCTCCTAGTGAACTTTGGTTTTCTAGCTCTGTTAAGAGGTTTACATGGCAGTTTAAAACTGCACAACCATGCTCTGCAATGGCAGGCTTGAGACATGTTTAGAGAGATATTTCAGTAGATGGCACAACCAGTGCTGAAGGCCCACTAGTAGCATTTAATTTACAGTCCTTGAGCATATGTAGTCCACTCTACTAGGGACTAATAGGTAAATTAAATATGCCAATTAGGGGTATGGCAATTAAACCATGTTTAGGGGAGTGAGCACAAGTACATTAGCACTGGTTAGTAGTGGTACAGTGCACAGAGTCCTAAGCCAGCAGAAGCAAACATCTAGAAAAATTGGAGGCAAGCAGGCAAAGCGTTTGGGAGAAGACCACCGTAAGGCTGCCAGATCTAACAGGGATGGAACCACATTAACTTGTCTTCACCTGATATTCACACCATAGCATTTGGAGCATTTTAAATTGATTTGATGGGGTATTACAATTAGTGCGTTAGATAAAAGGATAGAATGATACATACTAAATGTTATGTTGAATGGAGAGGTAATAATATATTATACAGGAGGGACCAAGGGGCCTTTGGGATGGTTTTAAGACCTGGCACAGCTTGCTAAATCTCATTAAACCAGATCGTATTCCAAAGTCAAAGAGGAGTTGACCATTGAAGGTGGGTTAGTCTTAAGAGGGAGTTTATTGATTCCTCCAGCTGAACTGATAGTACATCTAGTTAGGTTCACGCACATGGAACATGTTGGTTTGACTGGTACTAAAAAAAAGATTCACTCCTCTTATTGGTGACTGTTAGACCTGGCATCCTTGGCATGGTTTTTCCCCCAACTTTGTTTGCCTTCGACCTCCTGTTTTGTGCTCACTTCGTTTTTGCTGGCCTTAGGACTCTGCGCACTTTACCGCTGCTAACCAGTGCTGAATTTCTTCTGCTCTCTCCTTAAAATGTGAGATTAGCTATACCTAATTGGCATATTTAATTTACTTGTAAGTCCCTAGTAAGGTGCCATTACCTGTGCCAAGGCCTGTGAATTAAATGCTACTAGTGGGTCCCCAATCTATGATTGTGCCACCCACTTAAGGAGCTTTTTAAACATGTCTCAGGCCTGCCATTGCAGTCTGTGCATGTGCATTTTTAAACTGCCATTTCGACCTGGCAAAATAAATCTTTTGCCAGACTCAAACCTCCTTTTTTAGTACACATAAACATATATACAAAAAGAAACCAAAAAAGGAAATCCCGGAACAAAAACCTCTGAAAAAAGACTATGTCTCCCACATCAAGCACAGTCCCACCAACATGGAAGGACCGAGCAGAGCTGTCAAGAGAGCTAATAGACCACATAATTAATTTAGAAGGAGAACATCCAAGCATCCCATTAATAGTGACAGGGGATTTTAACATGACACTTCTATGTCACACTACCAAAAGTAAAGTCACCAAGGCCCAGGAACTGGAGTGGGATATTCCTAATCAAATCCAACTCAGTACTGCAAGGAAGGACCAAATGGGTATATCTCTGGCCGGGAAATTAGAGCACTTGGGGTTGCGAGTCCTAATCGGCCGAATTAACGGAAACATCCCCCCAGCTCTCTCATTCCACTCTCTATCCGGCAGCTCACTATTAGATCATATTGCGGTGTCTCTTCCTTTACTACACTTAACTCTTTCATACAAAATGGGCTCAAGACCTGAAAGGGATCACTTGCCCCAGGAGCTGGTACTGGCTATGTTCCCCACAGAGCATAAACGCTCAGTAGATGCTGCTGGAAACATATACTCAATCAACTTGAAAAGAATTAAATGGTCCTCAAACACAATTGTAAATTTGGAATATAAAGCCACTCGCCATCTGGATAAATCTTATCAACTCCACGGCACAGATAAATGGGTCACATTCACCACTACCTATACATATCAGTTCTCAACCAAAGTCAAACCTGGCAAAGAGCTTCCTGGGCAAATTTACTCAATCAACCATAACTCATACAAGTCGGCCAAACTCAAACATGTAAAGTGGGAAGTCAACAGTCCCTGAGAGTAATTTAAGCAACCCTTCTAACGAATTAAACCGAGCCATCTTGAAAGGAGTAAAACGAGACCTCAGGCGTAGTATATGGGGAATCAAAAGAGAAACCATTGAAACCTTCTGGGCCAAACTTACCTGGGATCTTAAGCACAACAATGCGAGCAACTTTTGGCAAACAGTGAACTCCCTAAAGAATCCCACCTATCAGAAGCTCGGTTAAAATGTCTCGGAAGCTGACTGAGTCACCTTTTTACTAGCTCACTTCAACCTCCAAGTAGACAGTCATACAATCAGGCTCAAGGATGAGCCAGACAACTCAGGATCAGACCCCAGACTGGCCTCAACACAGGGGCAAGACAAGCTGGATACCATCAAAATTAAGCTTGGGGAGGTGCAGCGACAGATTATCAGGGGGCGGTACATCAGGGCCCCAGGACCGAATGGGATCCCCCAGGCAATATATAAAACCAACCCGGCAAAATGGGCCGAAGCAATGGAGCCACTCTTTAATTACACTTCAGCTGGGGGCTTACTCCCACCCTCCTGGAGAGGATCTATCATCTCCCCAATCTTCAAAGGAGGGAACAAATTCGATCCAGGGAATTATAGGTTGATAGCCCTGATTGATAATGAGGCCAAATACTATGCTGGTGTCCTACTCGAGCACTTAAGAGATTGGGGACGACTCGAACTCTATCATCCCCCACCATCAAACGGGGTTTACCAGGAAATCAGGCACTACAACTAACATAATGGCCCTAACGTTCATATTAGATCACTCCAAAGCCTCAAAACTCCCCCTCGATTTTTGTTACATTGACTTTCAGGCTGCCTTCGATCGAGTGGATCGGAACAGGCTATGGGAAAAACTGAGGAACTGGCATATTCCACCTTACCTCCTGAGAACAATAGAAGCCCTACACTCTAACACGTAGGTCAGGATCAAATTAGGGCACAGAGGCAGTCTCTCAAGGGCCATTCCAACAACTAGAGGGCTCAAACAAGGGTGTGTGTTAGCACCAACGCTATTTAACTTATTTTTGGCAGATCTCCCACCGACACACTCCTTCATCAATCAATCATAGCATTTGTAGAGCGCACTACATACCCGTGAGGGTCTCAAGGCGCTTGGGGGGAGGGGGTCGGGGGGGGAGGGGTGCTGCTACTGCTCGAAGAGCCAGGTCTTGAGGAGTCTTCTGAAGGTCAGCAGGTCTTGGGTCTGCCGTAGGTGGATGGGGAGGGTGTTCCAGGTTTTGGCGGCGAGGTGGGAGAAGGATCTGCCGCCGGAGGTCGCTCTTCGGATGCGGGGGATTGTGGCGAGGGCGAGGTCGGCGGAGCGAAGCTGGCGGGGGTGTAGAGGCTGAGTCGTCTGTTGAGGTACGTAGGTCCGGTGTTGTGGAGAGCTTTGTGTGCGTGTGCTTCATCAATTCGCATGCCCCGAAACTTGGGGTGACTTACTTGTCCAACGTACTATATTCCAACGACCTGGTGTTACTAAGCAGAACACGAGTCGGGATGCAACGCCTCATGAAATTGACAGAGGGGTTTGCCGAGGTAAATGGGATGAAAATAAATGAGAAAAAAAACAAAATAATGATATCTGCCAAAAAGGCCCTTAAAGGAAAGACCAACTGGCACCTTGGGGGGTGCAGGATAGAAGGAACAAATAGCTACAAGTATCTTGGTCTTATCCTTGACAGTGATGGCTCATTAAAGTCACACAAGGAGGAAATCAAAAAGAAAGGGATGGCTCTTGCCACAGGACTGGCGTGACTGTTCAGACATCTAAACAGGCCTATATACAGCCCGATCCTTGAAATTACCAAAGCAAAGGTAGTACTCACACTAGCCTGTGGCAGCGAGGCATTAAGAGGTAGAGACACACTGGTCCTGGACAAAATAGTGGTCCGCATATACAGGAAAATCTTTCATCTACCCCAAAGCACCTCACCAGCACAAATTAGGCTCAAATTCGGGTTAACAAAGCAATCTCATGCCGGAGGAGCAACTTTTGTCACCTTCTGCCACAAGTAAAAACATTTAGAGCCCAATACCATCAATTACCACGCTTGGGAGGAGATTATAAAGAAGCCATGCTCCCCCCTTCGTAAACACCTCAATGACACTATAGCTCTGTTAGGACTGGCGGAATTGTGGTCGACCTCTGTAAGCCTAGACCAATTCAAAAAGACAGCATCAAAATCATCTAAAATCTCAGCATTGCTAGAAGACAGAGCTGCCCTAGCGAAGTGCTCACACGCCTGGGTAGTATTAAACAGCTACAAATCCCTGAGTCCTCAACAGTACTTAGGGGTAGCCCTAAAAACCAGGACAAAATCCAAATTTTGTCTTGCCGCCTGTGCGTACCAGCAGGGAAGCCGTTTTGACCTGCTTCAACTCATCTGACCAAGGCTCCATTGCCAGAACTGTTAAGTATGTTCAAGGGGTTGAAAAGGCACTAACAAAGGTAGTAAATAACAGCGCTCGGGCCAACACACCGACCTGTCCCTGTAAACAACTGACCTCTGCTTTCACACAAAATAGACGATTTATTAGGGTCAGTGGTAACAAAACATTTACATTCTGAACTACCTTGCCTTCTCTTGTGACTATCGGCCAATCAATCCTATTTTCATCTGCCCTGAGAAGATGAAAAACCTTATATTGTAGCTCCCAGCACATCTGAACATGCTTTTTATTGATATTTAATGGATTACTCATAGTGCTGTATTTCTTTTATTGACTGTTATTGTAGGAGTTTAAACAACTAATTTGCTGTCCCTTGCACATTGCATACGCCTCTCATTGACATTTTAACAGATTATTTAAGTGCTATTTTATTGATCGCTATTGTAAAGATTTTAAATAATCAAACAAAAAAATGTACCTACTTATAGTACATATAAGTCACCCCTAAGGTAGGCCCTATACAGCCCCATGGACAGGGTGCAGTGCATTTAAAAAGTTGGACATGTACTTTTAAATTGTGCATGTCATGGTAGTGAAAACTTTTAAAATTTCTTTGTTAGAAATGGGGTTTCTGTTTGGCTAGGGTATGCACCTAAGCCTGGCAGAACCCACCGCTATAGTCAGAGCAAAGGAGTTACACGCTGAAGATAACCCTTGCTCCCCCCCTTGGTAGCTTGGCAGAGCAGTCAGGGTTATCCCAGAGGCAATGTGTAAAGCATTTGCGCAACACACTCACACAGCAGTCACACACTAGGTACACCACAAAAGAGACTGCACACAAGGGTATATAAAAAAAATAGCCTTTGTATAATATACACATAAAACACATAAGACCATAAATCATTGCGTAGCATATGAATCACATTTAGACCACATAACATAAATCACTGCGCCACTAGGCGCTTGTCATAAAAAAGGCATATAAAAAGACATCAGACCACAATCATATAGATTACTGTGCCACTAGGCACTGGTCATATGAATGTAGATTATAAATGACTTTACTATAGGCAATGGTCATTGCTGTGCATATAAACCACATAGGATAAATCACTGCGCCACTAGGCGCTTGTCATAAAGATGCACAGAAATCATCAGCACCTTGCCATAAGGCGATTGTTATAACAGCCATATACCTTATACCATCACATACCCCTTTGCAAACAAATATGAAGTAATTTTGGGGAAGGGAAACAGGTAAATCACCACCTGCCCCTCTGCCACATGGAATACGGTAATTACCGCTCCCGGGGCATGTAGCTTCACAAAGTGCAACTGCCCACAAATGCGCGGTGCATCTGCTGCCAGCACAGGTTAGGCGGTGATAAAAAAAATGCCCCCCCTAAGGTATGGTCACCCAATGCGGCCGAGCTGGATCTCCGTCGAAGATTCCTCCCCGCTCGGCTTGCTGACTTCGAGGCAGGGCATGTCGGCCCGGTGTGGCAGCGGCAAGTCGCTCGCCTCAATCTTACCCTTTCGGTAAGCTGGAGTGCAGCAGCCCCCAGTCGAGCTGAGGGGCTGCCGCTGCAGAATCAACAATCCCCTGCTAGTGAGGAGCCCTGCTCAGGACTCCCACTACCGCCAACAGTCCTCACCTCCCTCTCGGCATCCGTTGGGACATTACAGGCTTCTTTGCTGGGGCCGCTTTACACGGCGCTGCAGCCTCACGGCCTCCTCCCGGCTGGCCCCGCCTTTCTCCTTCGGCTCCGGAGCAGTTGCCAGGCAATGCCTGGGGCCTCCGGCTCACGCTGGTGACGCCGCTTGCTTCGGCTTCGACATTGCCCAGCAACGCCAGGGAACTCCCGCCCGGGGCTGTGTTGCGTCGTGACCTTCTGCAGCCCGGGGCCACTCAGCAGAGCCCCGGCTGCACACACCGCAGGAAAACAGTGACTGGCCGCCAGGGAGAGGGGGACTACTTCTTCTGGCTCAGCTCCCCTCTCCCGTCCCTCAATAGCCACAGGCAAGGGCAGCACGGCAATAAAAACTAAAGTGCTTCACACGCGCTATATAGTATAAGAAGATCTTCTCACGCACTTTCACCCTTAGGTCATAGAACTGACGAGGGAGCACCCTTCAGCGCTCCACACACTTTCTTTTAAAATAACAGGAAGGAGGACAGTCTGGTCCTTCTAGTGCTCCAGACAAGAGCAGCAACTGCAGGTCAATTTACCCCTCACATCAGGGCAGCACTCCTCACATAGTCTGCAGATTGTTTTCCTTCCAGGCAGATTTTCCTTTAAGATCCAGCAAGGATCTTTCCATTAAGTTTTTGATATCCCTGAGACTTCTAACAGGAGGCAAGCACACACAAGCCCTTGGAGACCCTTCTCAAGCAGGCGGGACACAGCAAAGTCCTTGTCCTTTCCTTGGCAGAAGCAGCTACTGCAGGCCAACCCCAGACAGCACACAACAAAGGGGCAGTACTCCTCCTCCAGTTTCTCCAGCTCTTCTCCTTGGCAAAGGTTCCTCTTGATTCCCGAAGTAGCCTAGTCTACTGGTGTTTTAGGTCACATACTTATACCCCAAAATGTATTTGATGTCTTTGTAGCAAGGGTCTCTGAACCCAGTCCAAACCAGTTCTGCATTCACTGGTGCAGCATGACCACAGGGGGCAGAGACAGCATTGTGCAAAAGGAGACCCAGCCTATTCAGGTGTAAATTACTCTCCTCCCACCGCTCTAAATGCAGACCAGGTCTATTCAGCCCTGTGCTGAGTCACTCATGCAAGGCAGGGCACACCTCAACCCCCCTTAGGGACTGTCTAGAGTGAATGCACATCTCAGCTCCTGTCACCCACACACCAGACGCTGAATCCACAAACAGCCAGAGGCCCACAGAATGGTGAAGTAAGAAAATGCCCACTTTCTAAAAGTAAAAACAACAATTGATGGACAGAATGCAGAACAATGTCATACATTCACCCCAGTACAGAGATCTGGGCCTAAATCCATCGTTTTTTTGCTCACCATGCCATTCCAGTTTGGACCCAGCCACATGCAAATCAGTCTTCACCCTGCGCCCAATGGGAACAGTCCAGCCCGAACTGCCAGGCCAGGTCTTCCCTGGACTGGAAACAAGCATCCTAGTATCGGTTTCGGGCTTTTCAGCCCTCATCAGCCAGGATAGCTTGACTCCAGTGGCATGGAGAGCACGGGACCCACGTCTGGGCATACCCGTCCCACTCGGGGTGACAAATGCAAAAACAACAATTGATGGACAGCTAGCCTGGCTGATGAAGAAAAAGCTAGCCTGGCTGATGAAGAAAATCCCGTGCTCACTACACCACTGGATTCAAGCTAGCCTGGCTGATGAAGAATCCCGTGCTCACTACACCACTGGATTCAAGCTAGCCTGGCTGATGAAGGGTGATGCCATGAAACCGGTCCCAGGATGCTTGTTTCCGGTCCAGCGAGGACCTGGCTTGGCAGTTCGGGCTGGACTGTTCCCACAAGGAACAGGGTCGAGACTGATTTGCATATTGCTGGGTCCGAACTGGGGTGGTGTGGTGAGCAAAAGAATGATGGATTTAACCCAGATCCTTGTGACTGGGGGTGAATGTTTGCATTGTCCAGCATTCCGTCCATCAATTGTTTCTTTTGCACTTTCTAAAAGTGGCATTTTCAAACACAGGATTTAAAAAACACCTTCACCAAAAGGTGCGTTAATAGATTCTGAGTTCAGAGAGTCTAAACTTAATTTTCCTATCTTGTCCCTATTGCAAGTTACACATGTAAACATGTTACAGTACAACTCCAATGTTAAGCGTTTCAACAGTCAAAAACAAATTACACAGAATTTCACTATCAGGACATGTCACACACACTAGCACGTGTCATACCTTCCACATACACTGCACCCTGCCCAAGGAGGTACCTTGGGCCTACCTTAGGGGTGGCTTACATGTAAGGAAAGGGAAGGTTTGGGCCTGGCAAGTGGGTGCACTTGCCAGGACAACATGGCAGTTCACTACTGTGCACGCAGACACTACAGTGGTAGGTCTGAGGTACATTTACAGGGCTACTCATGTGGGTGGCACAGCCAGTGCTGCAAGCCCACTAGTAGCATTTGATTTACCGGCCCTGGCGCACACCGTGCACTTTACTAGGGACTTACCAGTAAATCAAATATGTCAATCATGGAAAACCAATCATATCACAATTTACACAGAGAGCATATGCACTTTAGCACTGGTCAGCAGTGGTAAAGTGCCCAGAATCCTTTAGCCAACAAAAACAGGGTCTGTAAAATAGGAGGCAAAAGGCAAAAAGTTTGGGGATAAACCTGTCAAAAGGGCCAGGTCCAATATTCTTAAATTCATTTTTCGCTACTTCAAGGCCTACCTTTACCATAGGATAACATTGGAATTACCTTATTACATTTTATAAGTGTAATTTCCAAATGGGAACAGGTAACCCCTTCATGTTTGATGTCTCTGGAATTGCAATTTAAAATCCTAACTCATGGTGAAGTCTGATTTTTTTTCAAAGATTTTATTTTGCTGCATTTTACCATACAGTACATCTCAAATTCTGCACTATGAACTATTAGTAAGAACACAGCAATTCTTCCACATGAGTAATATAACAGTAGGAATTCAGTAAAAATTAATCAATAAGGACAAGAAAGAACATTACTTTAGTAAGTACCGTCCAAGCTAATTCTCCCCAAATAAGCATCCCATCACCAGTGTGTAAAAAATTAAAATATATAATTGTGTTGTCAAGCATCAGAGTTCTGCAAGTGGTCTTCGTGCCCCTCACCTCTTTTTTCCAACCCCATCAAGAGTAGACCCCAAGCTTGCAAGTCATCTGTCACCTTTACATCCCATCTACACTGACGAAGATGGATCTCATCTGCCGCCCCCCATTCATTAACATCCTTCGTCCATCCCTGTTCGCTAGGGCCTAAAAGACCCATCGAAGAGATGGCAACCCATTGTTTTGCCAGTAGCAGGGCCAATTGCATAAATTTCCACTCCATTTTCCTGCCCCTGCATTTCTTAATGTTTCCCAAAAGACATTTGGTCGGTTCTGCATCAATTACCAGACCCTCAATATATCCCAATCTTTGGACGACTAAGTTCCAGAAATTTACGCATGTGGGGGGTTCAGTGCCATGCCAAGCGAAGGAAGGTAGCCAGGCCACCCTCAGGGACATCCATCCATCCATCTTGGTAGGGTCTATTCTGTGTAACAGGACTGGAGTAATATATGTAAGGTGTATGTAATTAAAATTTGCCAACTCAAACTGCGCATTACAGGCCCCTTCTCTAACCAGCACACAAACACCCTTCCACTGTGCATCCTCTAGCTGAGTACCGATTTTCACCTCCCAGGCCTGTTTAGTCCGAAATACAGTCTTCGTCCTATCAGCAATCATGGCCATATCAAATGTCTACCCCCATCAAACTCCAGAAGTATCCTGAACATGTTGGAGGAGATAGGGACCTCTGGATACGTATGTCAGATACCCCAAACTATATCCACAATACTTATGTTTAGTAAGAACTGGCCCTGACCGACATCAAAGGCTCCCTGAGCTGCTTCAAATGTAATGAATGTTTCATTGAGGTACAGATCTCCCAGTGTCAAACAACCCATCCTTCCTCCAAGCAGTAGTATCCACTGTTGTGGTCAACCGGTGGAATGCTGGAAGATGCCAGAAGTTAAACTTGCGTGCGAAGGAGGGGGTCTTCCACCCCTCGCTCCCATAACAAGGTGGTGTGCCTGATTATATACGGCACTGCAGAACTACCTATTCCCTCCCTGTGGAGCAGTTGCGGCAGGCTCAGCACTCTGGAATCGTCAAGGAGAAGATTCTTCTCCCAGTTTTCTCCGTCTGACAACCAGTGTGCTGCATGTTGCTATTGAGATGCAAGATAGTACAGCTCCTGGTTGGGTAGTGCCAGCCCACCCTCCTCCATGGGCAGACTAAGAGTCTCCCGAGATACTCTGGTCCTATCCCCCGCCCACACCAGCATCGTCAGTAAGGAGTGTAATCGCTTGAACACCACTCGTGACAGGGTGTCTAAAGAGTGCTGGAGAGCGGTGAAGTTGGATTTTAAATTACAATTCTGAAAATGCCACTTCTAGAAAGTTGCCATTTTCTTGCCTTAGCCATTTGGTGCCTGCAGCCTTTGTCTAGGTCACATGAATGGGTTGGGGTGACACTTGGGCTTTATGTATTCCTTCTAGATAGTCACACAGAATGGGGAGCTTAGATGTAACTGGATGGGCCATCACTGGCAGGATGGAAGGGAGGAGCTGGACCCAGACCCACTTACACTTGAATAGGCTGTATCTCGTCTCCACACAAACAGCTGCATACCCCCATGGGAGATGCTTACATCGCTGCTAATCTATACAATATTTGTGTATGGGAACTTGAAATGTAATGCTGGGTGTGAGCAAATGTGTGTATATAAAAAGTAGCATGCACTACTGTGCTATACTTGTGCGGAAAAAAAGATCTGCTACTGTGTGTATATGCTGTGTGCCTGCGTGTGGGGGTGGGCTGTTACTGCTACTGAGCCCCACATGTATATGGTTTGAGCCTGTGTGCAGGGTCAGACTGGCCGATAGAGCAATCAGGCAGTGCCGGATTGGATGGGCTGACAGATTAGTGTGTGGGCTATTTTTTAGCAGTTTGTGGACCTGTTTTATGGTCAGGTGGACCTGTGTGTGGGGAGGGAGTTATGTAAGGGTTTCTTTTCCACTCTTTCTGGAGCCAGAGGCCCTTTCTCAAAATGAACGGGTGCACAAACAGCATCGCATCGACATATATATAAGGCATAAGAAGTGCAGGAGGTGGCAGTGGATAATGCTTACAAGAAATGAAATAAAAACGACTGAAGTGGCCTTAACTGTGTTTGAAGAAAAGCTGAGCTCGCTGATCCTGTACACCCCGCAGCCAAATGAACAATCAAGTCGCAATCCACCGCTAAACGCCACCGCCTCGTGCCTGTCAGCAGGCTGGCAGCGTAATAACCAATTACACGCCGTGCATGCATTTCAGGAACAAAGGGCTATGAAACGCCAGGTCCAGCACGGTGCAGGAAATTGAACGACAGTTTTTATGTGCCTGGCCTTAGCAAAGAATAGATTACACTCTAAAGGGCTGCTGGGGATGTAATGTTATGCAGAAATGTGCTTAACTCGCTGCTTATCGTAACTCATGAGTCAATACGCAGTGGCAGACTCAGTGACTTGCGAAGACCAGGCCCTCCCTGGCAAAGAGAGGTGATTATCGGAGCTGAAATGCTAACCGCAGTCAGGAGAGAGATGCTCACGTTTCAAACACAGTGGTTCTTTATTTTGCTAAGAACCGGCCACCTCCTTGAATAAGGAGACGGGTTCTTAGGGAGCCCACCATCTAGGTGAAGTAGGAAGGTTCCACGTTAAGTGGGGTGTTGAATTCAAGGTATAACTAGGTGACCTAATTTTTCTTCTGGGTCCCGTGCTCACTGCGCCACTGGATTCAAGCTAGCCTGACTGATGAGGGATTCATGAATTTTGAAAAGCAAACATATTTAGAGATCCTATCTTCTACATATAAAGTATCTCTAGGGTGCTCCTAAACGCTCAAAGCAACCTAGGGAGGGGATGTCTACGTTTCGATCCGGGGCTATCTATTGGCTCTCACCAGGACAAATGTTATCTGACTAATGTTCCACAAGTCATGTGAATCTCGGGACCCTCAACAAGTGATCCACTTGAAGTCATACAAAGCGAACGTCTGTAAACACAACCATAAACTCGCAGGCCGCAGTCTCACTTTAACGAGTCCGTCCGAAACTGAATTGTAGTCCATGTGGAGCTGCCGCTTCTTATTCGTGACGAGACCGTCATGGCTGCGATTGTTGAATGAGAAGGGCGCAGACATTACAAGGCCCTGAGTGGAAGGGCTGGTGGCTCCTGGTGTAGCAGTGGGGGGTTATGTTATACCTGCAGCTGAGTAAGTGACTGCCCGGGTTGAGGGCCAGGCTTGTAACTCAAGACTGCAGAGGCTGGACTGAGAACAGTTGCAAACATGGCATTAAAGGAGCCCTGGTCCATACCTTGCTCTGGCCATGCAGGGTCCTCCTGCTCTCAATGAGATTAAGATGGGACCAAACTGACAAAGAAGGGCTGACTATCATCCAAGAGCTGGGAGGAGGAGCCATGGCCTGACCTTGATCTGGCTGCAATATGAAAATCATAGCTGCTCACCTGTCCTTGCACCTGAAGCTGAAGGCAAAATGTGTGTGCAATCTGCTGACAAGAGGTAAGAGCCACAGTAAACTTTGGATGAGATGGAACAGCAACATGGATTTGGATAATCTATAATAGAGACAATTGAAGAAACTTGTCCATTTCATAAGCAGCACCACAGGGATCGGGGCCTACGGTCCGCCTGCTCCTCAAGTATTTGGTTCAGATGAGCCAGGAGAAGCAGCGCTTCAAAGTCCGCTGGTTCTGCTTGGTTGACAAATACCTGGAGGTTTGGACTCACGCCCTGTGGTTAGGACCCTTCTAGAGTTGCCATGGACCAGATGTCTGCGTGCCTTATGCCACTGTTGATTGAAAGATCTGACTGCTGGCTCAGCAGCAGTCAGCAGTGGCCACTTCCCCACCGTGACAATTGCCCTTCCATTGGGTGGGGAAATAGGTGGCTTTATCCAACTTCTTGCTTTAATACAGCAGGTCCCTATAAGAGTTTTATCTATATAATCCTTTTCCAAAGAGTCTCTGTCCAACACTTATTGATCTGGACATGCGTCACAAATAGCAGCAAGATACACGCATTGTCCTGACCACACCTTTCAAGAAATACCACTGAAGAAGTTATATTCTAGAGGTTTTGAACACCACCTTCACTCAAGAGGACCCAATGTACTGTTAAAGGGCAATGCCAATCCAACCTCAAGATTGGCATGCCCAGTTTTAAATAAAAATATAAGTCTCAGTTTGCTTAGTTGATGTTTAAAAGAAGTGGTCTCATTTTGTGTGAGGATGCTTGTCTCTAAGTAGAGAACCTTGACAGCAAATCAGAATTTAACAAGACAAGTGTTAAGGCATAGATAGACGCTCAATAGGTGCAGCATACAATAAAATAAATGCAAGAAAGTGTTGAAGAGTCTGGGAAATAGGGTACTTTAAAGCACCGTGAAACAAACGGTGCTGTTTTTACCTGAAATCCTCTTAATATTATTTTTGTTTGCAGTTTCATATAGTGCGAATGGACCCGAAGGCATTGGCGCGCTTTACATGAGCACCAGTTGCATTACACATGGCCACATTCATCGTTTTAGACGCGATTAAAGGTTTTGCCCCAAATCACCGGATATTGAGGGATGCCGAGACTGGAACTCGGTTACCCAAATCCAAAGTCAGCAGCTCTGGCCGTAACCCCACCTCCTTTCCCCTATATACAGAGTACACAGCATATACATTCGATGCCCCATGGATACTGGACTCAAACTCCAAGACTACACTTTTGAAAAAATAATAATTAAACTATTTTGAAAGCGCAATAATGAAAGCGCAGGGAACTGTTTCTTCTAGGGATGCTTTATAATGCAGCACCAAACATTCCATACACTACATTGACAAGAAAAACAGCAATGGAAGCAATAACTTGGTCATAATCCACAAAAGCCTTGCAACCTCCCCTCTTTTTTTTGTTTTTATTTACTAATTGTTTCAAATGTCCCTTCAAACCCAGGCACATCTTTCACTTCTTGCCAATATGTTCAATTAGCCTGAGACCAAACCCACTGAAGGGCCCTCCTGAATCAGTCTCCCATAGGCCCAGGCCTTTGCTCAGCCTAGGCTCATGGTGAAATGTTTACATGCGCTTTGTCCTAGTTAGTAGCCTCTGACAGTAGCGGCCGGTATTAGGGCAGAGTGGCGAGGCGGGAGGGGGGGGGATAGGGAGACAGACGACAACAATACAAATACAAAAACAAAAAACAGAACTTACCTGCTCTGCTGCCCGCCGCATCGCCGCTCTTCTGCTCCTCACTGCAGCATAGGCTCCCAGTCTCCCCTGCGACCAATCCTGAGGCTGCTCTCATGCATGAGAGCAGCATCAGGATGGGCCTGGGCACCCTCGATTGGCTCTCCCAAGGAGACTTGGAGCCTGTGCTTTGCTATCTCCAAACCGGCAACGCAAATGGGTTGGAGACAGCTCAATGTGCATGTCGGTTTGACCACCTTGAAACGACCGGCTGTACCTACATGAGCGCTGATAGCAGTGCACCTACCACTCCTCCTGCTGACTGACCCCGCGATGGCCCTCCGCCCAAGACTCGGCCCAGCCTAGAACTTGAAAAATAAAACAATAATAAACCTGTTTTATTATCGTTTTATTTTTCACGTTTTGGAGGCTGCTGGCAGGGGGAGAGGCAACACTCCTCTCCCATAGCAGAGGAGCCGCCGCTGGCCTCTGAGCAGGCGAGCTCAGTGATAGGCTCTAAACCTTTGACAACATTAGTAGAGGGACACGCCTATGTGGTAATGCCAAAAGCATTTATAATGCATTGGTCATATTACACCCCTAAGATGCCAAAATAGACTTTGACAGTCTTTCTCTACAGAGGCTTCTTTTTTAAGTCCTTGGAGAGAATGGTCTCAAAGTTCAACCTTGGCAGATGAACATTTGACAAATTATACCCACCTTACCCTGAGGACTTCCATGAAACGATTCTTTCTTCTTCAACATAGGTTTACAAAATGGCCCCTTTTGCACCCCAGCCAGTGCTTAATTTGTAAAAGAAAATAAGTGCCAGGGCTCTCGTCAGGAGGCCACTGAAGCTTGCACCACACATTGTCCCTGCCATTCTGCCAATGATAGTAACAACACAACTACTAACCATCATAGTCCTACAAGTGTGAGAATTCAGACTATTCCAGGCCCCCAAAGCCTGGCAAAGAATGGCTTGAGCTGCAGGTAACGGTCATTTTTAGTGTATATTGAATTAATAATTGACTGTTGTTGTGGGTATCCCTAAATTAGCCAGACAGCGCCACCTTGTGGCCAGGGCCAGACTGGGAACCAAAACCGCCCCCCTCCCCACCCCCCCGGGGGTTGGGGGTGCGGCTGAGCTGTTTGCCATGGCCGGTTTCTGCCGATTTTTTTACAGGGGCCGATATTGCAGCTATGCTGCAAAAGCGGCCCTGTAACAAAAACGGCCCCCAACCTGGCGGCCTACCGGGGAAACGCCCGGTGCCCGCTACAGCCAGTCCGGCCCTGCTTGTGGCAGACTGTCACGAGTGCCAGTGTTGACAATTAAGTACTGGTGCCCATCACCGGAAACTACCTGCACAGATTAAGCACTGACCCCAGTAATGGAGCTGTTCACACATAGTGCCAAGTCAAAGATTCACATAAAAGGAATCATCACCTTTGGTGCTCTCTAAAGAATTCCATTCGTTTCCAGAACTGATGTCTTCCTTAGATCATAACCCAGCATGGTTATTTGTATAGCGCACATGCGCCTTGAAGGATATCTTGACGCTCAAATAACAGATGTTTGTTGTTATCCAAATCAATGGTACTCAGAAGGATGAAAGGCTGAGTGGACCCACGAGGATTCAAACCTGTGAAAAATAAACTTAAACACAGATTCCATAGTCCACAAAGCCACCAGAGCAATACGCAGTGATCAGGATGTGTAGATCATCGGGCGCTCAATTATGCTTATACATGATTTTCATAAAGGTCCACTGAGTTCTGTCCTTTCCCTATCTGTTCTTCTGCGGTTTCACCCTAGCCACACACCACTCATCCCGTCCTTTTCCGAGTCCCTTTCCTGAAATTGTTTTTGTGCAGTTCTTGTTTACTTGCCATGCTCCGGCGCCGTGTATACTGACAACTGAAATAGGAAGAATTGATTCCTCTTATTTGTATTTTTGATGCTTTCAATCCGTGGGCGCCATTTTGTTGCTCAGCCTTCTCATTTCATTATCTAAACTCGGCCCTTTGAGAGGGTTCAAAACCTTTATTATTGGTTTTACAGTTCAGTTTGCAGCACGCTTTATCATAGCTGTCTATATGCTGCCTGCGCCTTGTTTATAAATGCTCTTCTACCTATGAACAAGCATTGGCATAGCCAATAGGTCTCGCCTTTGGGGCCTTATAAGTGTTTAGCCAGAGCTATTGACTTTGCCAATGTCTTCAAGCTGTGCTGTAGAGAAGTGTGGCTGCTGTGCAGCATGCTGAAAAGTTATAATAAAAAAGTGTCAGAAGCATTTTTGTTACTTTATATATGACCAAGAAGGCATTATGTAAAACTGAACAACCATATTAAAAAAGTATTTACAATAAAAAATTTCCTCAGTTTTCTTTTGTTCTTGCAATGCTGGCAACTTGTTTCTGCCTATTGCAATGGTTGTTTGTTAAAGCTTTTTTTTGAGGGGGCATAAACAATCGGAGGGTGAAGGTTGGGAACTTGTACCTGTATTTTAACACTAGCAGCGGCCAGACGCTAGGGGAGAATCAACAGATGCCAGATTCCGAGAGCAGGCTGAGGTGGTGCTGAGTGATGCTGAGGTGGTAGTGGTGGTGGTGGTGACTGTTGCGGAGACGATGCTGAGGTGATGCTGAATGATACTCAGGTCTTGCTGAGTGATGCTGTGGTGGTGCTGAGTGATATTGTCTTGGTGCTGAGTGATGCTGTGGTGGTGCTGAGTGATATTGTCTTGGCGCTGAGTGATGCTGTGGTGGCCCTGAGTGATGCTGTGGTGGCCCTGAGTGATGCTGTGGTGGCCCTGAGGGATGCTGTGGTGGTGCTGAATGATGCTGTGGTGGTGCTGAATGATGCTGTGGTGGTGCTGAATGATGCTGTGGTGGTGCTGAATGTTGCTGTGGTGGCGCTGAATGATGCTGTGGTGGTGCTGAGTGATATTGTCTTGGCGCTGAGTGATGCTGTGGTGGCCCTGAGTGATGCTGTGGTGGCCCTTAGTGATGCTGTGGTGGTGCTGAATGATGCTGTGGTGGTGCTGAATGATGCTGTGGTGGCGCTGAACGATGCTGTGGTGGCGCTGAACGATGCTGTGGTGGCGCTGAACGATGCTGTGGTGGTGCTGAGCGATGCTGTGGTGGTGCTGAGCGATGCTGTGGTGGTGCTGAGCGATGCTGTGGTGGTGCTGAGCGATGCTGTTGCGGCGCTGAGCGATGCTGTGGTGGCGCTGAGTGCTGCTGTGGTGGCCCTGAATGATGCTGTGGTGGTGCTGAGCGATGCTGTGGTGGTGCTGAGCGATGCTGTGGTGGTGCTGAGCGATGCTGTGGTGGCGCTGAGCGATGCTGTGGCGGCGCTGAGTGATGCTGTGGCGGCGCTGAGTGATGCTGTGGCGGCGCTGAGTGCTGCTGTGGTGGCCCTGAGTGATGCTGTGGTGGTGCTGAATGATGCTGTGGTGGTGCTGAATGATGCTGTGGTGGGGCTGAGCGATGCTGTGGTGGTGCTGAGCGATGCTGTGGTGGTGCTGAGCGATGCTGTGGTGGCCCTGAATGATGCTGTGGCGGCGCTGAGTGATGCTGTGGCGACGCTGAGTGATGCTGTGGCGGCGCTGAGTGATGCTGTGGCGGCGCTGAGTGATGCTGTGGCGGCGCTGAGTGATGCTGTGGTGGCGCTGAGTGATGCTGTGGTGGCGCTGAGTGATGCTGTGGTGGTGCTGAGTGATGCTGTGGTGGTGCTGAGTGATGGTGTGGTGGCACTGAGTGATGCTGTGGTGATGCTGTGGTAGTTCTGAGTGATGCTGTGGTGGTGCTGAGAGATGATGTGGTGGTGCTGAGCGATGCAGTGGCGGTGCTGAGCGATGCAGTGGCGGTGCTGAGCGATGCTGTGGCGGCGCTGAGCGATGCTGTGGCGGTGCTGAGCGATGCTGTGGCGGCGCTGAGTGATGCTGTGGCGGCGCTGAGTGATGCTGTGGCGACACTGAGTGATGCTGTGGTGGCGCTGAGTGATGCTGTGGTGGTGCTGAGTGATGCTGTGGTGGTGCTGAGTGATGCTGTGGTGGCACTGAGTGATGCTGTGGTGATGCTGTGGTAGTTCTGAGTGATGCTGTGGTGGTGCTGAGTGATGATGTGGTGCTGCTGAGCGATGCAGTGGCAGTGCTGAGCGATGCAGTGGCGGTGCTGAGCAATGCTGTGGCGGCGCTGAGCGATGCTGTGGCGGCGCTGAGCGATGCTGTGGCGGCGCTGAGCGATACTGTGGTGGCGCTGAGCGATGCTGTGGTGGTGCTGAGCGATGCTGTGGCGGTGCTGAGCGATGCTGTGGCGGCGCTGAGCGATGCTGTGGTGGCGCTGAGTGCTGCTGTGGTGGCCCTGAATGATGCTGTGGTGGTGCGGAGCGATGCTGTGGTGGTGCTGAGCGATGCTGTGGTGGTGCTGAGCGATGCTGTGGCGGCGCTGAGTGATGCTGTGGTGGCGCTGAGTGATGCTGTGGCGGCGCTGAGTGATGCTGTGGCGGCGCTGAGTGCTGCTGTGATGGCCCTGAGTGATGCTGTAGTGGTGCTGAATGATGCTGTGGTGGTGCTGAGCGATGCTGTGGTGGTGCTGAGCGATGCTGTGGTGGTGCTGAGCGATGCTGTGGTGGCCCTGAATGATGCTGTGGCGGCGCTGAGTGATGCTGTGGCGGCGCTGAGTGATGCTGTGGCGGCGCTGAGTGATGCTGTGGCGGCGCTGAGTGATGCTGTGGTGGCGCTGAGTGATGCTGTGGCGGCGCTGAGTGATGCTGTGGCGGCGCTGAGTGATGCTGTGGCGGCGCTGAGTGATGCTGTGGCGGCGCTGAGTGATGCTGTGGCGGCGCTGAGTGATGCTGTGGTGGCGCTGAGTGGTGCTGTGGTGGTGCTGAGTGATGCTGTGGTGGTGCTGAGTGATGCTGTGGTGGCGCTGAGTGATGCTGTGGTGGTGCTGAGCGATGCTGTGGTGGTGCTGAGCGATGCTGTGGTGGCCCTGAATGATGCTGTGGCGGCACTGAGTGATGCTGTGGCGGCGCTGAGTGATGCTGTGGCGGCGCTGAGTGATGCTGTGGCGGCGCTGAGTGATGCTGTGGTGGTGCTGAGTGATGATGTGGTGGTGCTGAGCGATGCAGTGGCGGTGCTGAATGATGCTGTGGTGGTGCCGAGCGATGCTGTGGTGGTGCCGAGTGATGCTGTGGTGGCGCCGAGTGATGCTGTGGTGGTGCCGAGTGATGCTGTGGTGGCGCCGAGTGATGCTGTGGTAGCGCCGAGTGATGCTGTGGTGGCGCTGAATGATGCTGTGGTTGTGCTGAGAGATGCTGTGGTGGTGCTGAGCGATGCTGTGGTGGTGCTGAGCGATGCTGTGGTGGCCCTGAATGATGCTGTGGCGGCACTGAGTGATGCTGTGGCGGCGCTGAGTGATGCTGTGGCGGCGCTGAGTGATGCTGTGGCGGCGCTGAGTGATGCTGTGGCGGCGCTGAGTGATGCTGTGGCGGCGCTGAGTGATGCTGTGGCGGCGCTGAGTGATGCTGTTGCGCCGCTCAGTGATGCTGTGGCGCCGCTCAGTGATGCTGTGGCGGCGCTGAGTGATGCTGTGGCGGCACTGAGTGCTGCTGTGGTGGCCCTGAGTGATGCTGTTGTGGTGCTGAATGATGCTGTGGTGGTGCTGAAAGATGCTGTGGTGGTGCTGAGCGATGCTGTGGTGGTGCTGAGCGATGCTGTGGTGGCCCTGAATGATGCTGTGGCGGCGCTGAGTGATGCTGTGGCGGCGCTGAGTGATGCTGTGGCGGCGCTGAGTGATGCTGTGGCGGCGCTGAGTGATGCTGTGGCGGCGCTGAGTGATGCTGTGGTGGCGCTGAGTGATGCTGTGGTGGTGCTGAGTGATGCTGTGGTGGTGCTGAGTGATGCTGTGGTGGCGCTGAGTGATGCTGTGGTGATGCTGTGGTAGTTCTGAGTGATGCTGTGGTGGTGCTGAGTGATGATGTGGTGGTGCTGAGCGATGCAGTGGCGGTGCTGAGCGATGCAGTGGCAGTGCTGAGCGATGCTGTGGCAGCGCTGAGCGATGCTGTGGCGGCGCTGAGCGATGCTGTGGTGGCGCTGAGCGATGCTGTGGTGGTGCTGAACGATGCTGTTGTGGTGCTGAGCGATGCTGTGGCGGCGCTGAGCGATGCTGTGGTGGCGCTGATTGCTGCTGTGGTGGCCCTGAATGATGCTGTTGTGGTGCTGAGCGATGCTGTGGTGGTGCTGAGCGATGCTGTTGTGGTGCTGAGCGATGCTGTGGCGGCGCTGAGCGATGCTGTGGCGGCGCTGAGCGATGCTGTGGCAGCGCTGTGTGATGCTGTGGCGGCACTGAGTGATGCTGTGGCGGCGCTGAGTGCTGCTGTGGTGGCCCTGAGTGATGCTGAGGTGGTGCTGAACGATGCTGTGGTGGTGCTGAACGATGCTGTGGTGGTGCTGAGCGATGCTGTGGTGGTGCTGAGCGATGCTGTGGTGGCCCTGAATGATGCTGTGGCGGCGCTGAGTGATGCTGTGGCAGCGCTGAGTGATGCTGTGGCGGCGCTGAGTGATGCTGTGGCGGCGCTGAGTGATGCTGTGGCGGCACTGAGGGATGCTGTGGCGGCGCTGAGTGATGCTGTGGCGGCGCTGAGTGATACTGTGGCGGCGCTGAGTGATTCTGTGGTGGCGCTGAGTGATGCTGTGGTGGCGCTGAGTGATGCTGTGGTGGCGCTGAGTGATGCTGTGGTGGTGCTGAGTGATGCTGTGGTGGCGCTGAATGATGCTGTGGTGGTGCTGAGCGATGCTGTGGTGGTGCTGAGCGATGCTGTGGTGGTGCTGAATGATGCTGTGGTGGTGCTGAATGATGCTGTGGTGGTGCTGAGCGATGCTGTGGTGGTGCTGAGCGATGCTGTGGTGGTGCTGAGCGATGCTGTGGTGGCCCTGAATGATGCTGTCGCGGCGCTGAGTGATGCTGTGGCGGCGCTGAGTGATGCTGTGGCAGCGCTGAGTGATGCTGTGGCGGCGCTGAGTGATGCTGTGGTGGCGCTGAGTGATGCTGTGGTTGCGCTGAGTGATGCTGTGGTGGTGCTGAGTGATGCTGTGGTGGTGCTGAGTGATGCTGTGGTGACACTGAGTGATGCTGTTGTGATGCTGTGGTAGTTCTGAGTGATGCTGTGGTGGTGCTGAGTGATGATGTGGTGGTGCTGAGCGATGCAGTGGCGGTGCTGAGCGATGCAGTGGCGGTGCTGAGCGATGCTGTGGCGGCGCTGAGCGATGCTGTGGCGGCGCTGAGCGATGCTGTGGTGGCGCTGAGCGATGCTGTGGTGGTGCTGAGCGATGCTGTTGTGGTGCTGAGCGATGCTGTGGCGGTGCTGAGCGATGCTGTGGCGGCGCTGAGCGATGCTGTGGTGGCGCTGAGTGCTGCTGAGGTGGCCCTGAATGATGCTGTTGTGGTGCTGAGCGATGCTGTGGTGGTGCTGAGCGATGCTGTTGTGGTGCTGAGCGATGCTGTAGCGGCGCTGAGCGATGCTGTAGCGGCGCTGAGCGATGCTGTGGCAGCGCTGTGTGATGCTGTGGCGGCGCTGAGTGATGCTGTGGTGGCGCTGAGTGCTGCTGTGGTGGCCCTGAGTGATGCTGAGGTGGTGCTGAATGATGCTGTGGTGGTGCTGAATGATGCTGTGGTGGTGCTGAGCGATGCTGTGGTGGTGCTGAGCGATGCTGTGGTGGTGCTGAGCGATGCTGTGGTGGCCCTGAATGATGCTGTGGCGGCGCTGAGTGATGCTGTGGCAGCGCTGAGTGATGCTGTGGCGGCGCTGAGTGATGCTGTGGCGGCGCTGAGGGATGCTGTGGCGGCGCTGAGTGATGCTGTGGCGGCGCTGAGTGATACTGTGGCGGCGCTGAGTGATGCTGTGGTGGCGCTGAGTGATGCTGTGGTGGCGCTGAGTGATGCTGTGGTGGCGCTGAGTGATGCTGTGGTGTCGCTGAGTGATGCTGTGGTGGTGCTGAGTGATGCTGTGGTGGTGCTGAGTGATGCTGTGGTGGTGCTGAGTGATGATGTGGTGGTGCTGAGCGATGCAGTGCCGGTGCTGAGCGATGCTGTGGCGGCGCTGAGCGATGCTGTGGTGGCGCTGAGTGATATTGTTGTGGCACCTAGTGATGCTGTGGTGGCCCTGAGTGATGCTGTGGTGACCCTGAGTGATGCTGTGGTGGTGCTGAGTGATGCTCTGGTGGCCCTGAGTGATGCTGTGGTGGCCATGAGTGATGCTGTGGTGGCCCTGAGTGATGCTGTGGTGGCCCTGAGTGATGCTGTCGTGGCGCTGAGTGATGCTGTCGTGGCAGTGAGTGATGCTGTCGTGGCGCTGAGTGATGCTGTGGTGGCGCTGAGTGATGCTGTGGTGGCGCTGAGTGATGTTGCGGTGGTGCTGAGCGATGCTGCGGTGGTGCTGAGTGATGCTGTGGTGGCGCTGAGTGATGCTGTTGTGGTGCTGAGTGATGCTGTGGTGGTGCTGAGTGATGCTGTGGTGGTTCTGAGTGATGCTGTGGTGGTGCTGAGTGATGATGTGGTGGTGCTGAGCGATGCAGTGGCGGTGCTGAGCGATGCTGTGGCGGCGCTGAGCGATGCTGTTGTGGCGCTGAGTGATGCTGTGGTGGCGCAGAGTGATGCTGTGGTGGTGCCGAGTGATGCTGTGGTGGTGCCGAGTGATGTTGTGGTGGTGCCGAGTGATGCTGTGGTGGCGCCGAGTGATGCTGTGGTGGTGCCGAGTGATGCTGTGGTGGCGCCGAGTGATGCTGTGGTGGCGCCAAGTGATGCTGTGGTGGCGCCGAGTGATATTGTTGTGGCGCCTAGTGATGCTGTGGTGGCCCTGAGTGATGCTGTGGTGACCCTGAGTGATGCTGTGGTGGTGCTGAGTGATGCTGTGGTGGCCCTGAGTGATGCTGTGGTGGCCCTGAGTGATGCTGTGGTGGCCCTGAGTGATGCTGTGGTGGCCCTGAGTGATGCTGTCGTGGCGCTGAGTGATGCTGTGGTGGCAGTGAGTGATGCTGAGGTGGCGCTGAGTGATGCTGAGTGATGCTGTGGTGGCGCTGAGTGATGTTGCGGTGGTGCTGAGCGATGCTGCGGTGGTGCTGAGCGATGCTGTGGTGATGCTGAGCGATGCTGTGGTGGTGCGGAGCGATGCTGTGGTGGTGCTGAGTCATCCTGTGGTGGTGCTGAGTCATCCTGTGGTGGTGCTGAGTGATGCAGTGTTGGCCCTGAGTGATGATGTGGTGTCGCTGAGTGAAGCTATGGTGGTGCTGAGTGATGCTGTGGTGGCGCGGAGTGATGTTGTGGTGCTGCTGAGTAATGCTGTGGTGGCGCTGAGTGATGCTGTTGTGGCGCTAAGTGATGCTGTGGTTGTGCTGAGTAATGCTGTGGTTGCACTGAGTGATGCTGTGGTTGCACTGAGTGATGCTGTGGTTGCACTGAGTGATGCTGTGATGGTGTTGAGTGATGCTGTGATGGCGTTGAGAGATGTTGTGTTGGTGCTGAGTGATGCTGTGCTGGCTCTGATTGATGCTGTGCTGGCTCTGATTGATGCTGTGGTTACGCTGAGTGATGCTGTGGTGATGCTGAGTGATGCTGTGGTGTTGCCGAGTGAGAGATAGAGTGAAGATATAATGCCCAATTAGAGAGGGTGGTGAGAGAGAAAGAGAGAGAAAGGGTGTACATAGAATAAAGAGTGGAGCGGGATAGAGAGAGAGAAAGAAGGGGAGAGAGAGTGAATGAAGGAGTTTGAACGAGAAACAGATAAAGGGGTGAGAGAGAATGAAAGGCTAAAAAAGATAGAGAGGGGAGAGTTAATTAAGTAGAGAGAGAATTAGAGAGGGGAGAGAGAGACAATAAGAGTGGGGGTGTGGAGTTTAAATAGAGTGAAGAAGTGACGCGGAAAAGTAACCTTAAATATAGCTTTGTGCTTTGTGCGAATAAATATAAAAAAAAAACAGAGTGAGACAAAAATACTGGTAATTAGGCTGTGACTCCCAATATAAAACAAATAGCGATATAAGGTGAAATCAACCCACCGAAGCAATATTTCTACATAGACAAAAAAAAGCTTGCATTTCAATGCTAATCGCTGTTGTTTTTCAGGTGACTGTAGTCCAGGGCGTCAGTTGGTAATGTGAGCTGCTGCTGCGATTGAAACATCAGAGTCCAGAGAGTTAATGAGCCATGACGAGGAAATGAGGAAGAGATAGGAAACCCAGATGGCAGCTGCGCGCGTGCACGCCTTTGTGAACGCAAGCTGGTCGCCAGCCGAAAGCCAGTGGGTTTGCACTTCCAAAACCCGCTTACTAAAACTCTCGGCCAGACCAGCGCAAGCGCTGGTGCAGGCCGAGACCTAAAAATGTTCCTCGTCCAGCGGATCGCAGTCCTTCTTCTCACCACCTCTTAAGCCACTTGTTCATCCACGTATCCGTCTTTTGGTTACATTTCCAGAATGTATGAGAATACAATGAGGGGTGCTTTAGCTGTCTTGAAGGTGACCCCATCTTCCTGCAACCTTCCTGTAATGTCCTTGTGGTACAATTTGTCCCAATGTGACCTATGCTTAGTGGATTTCTCCTGCTTCTTGTGTTATGACCTCAAGGTTTTCCTCCACTTCCTCCGTTCTTGCCTCAAGTAAGCATCAGCTTTTTCCTGTAGACGTACCGTGCTTTTTGCTTTTCCGTGCTAAAACTTCCCTAGGGACAAATGTGCTGAAGATGGTTTCCTCATCAAGACAAGCTCCCAAAATTAGTATCCCAAAGCCTCCCCATTGCCGGGCAGTCTCGCACTGTGCTCAGCAGTGGTC
This sequence comes from Calotriton arnoldi, assembly GCA_963921515.1. NCBI lineage: Eukaryota > Metazoa > Chordata > Amphibia > Caudata > Salamandridae > Calotriton > Calotriton arnoldi. Next base: position 494,414 of record CAWUFW010006350.1, read on the forward strand.
CCACTACAACAATGGAGTGCATAGGTCTGCACCAAGGTGTCTCCCTTACAAGATAGCCAGCCCCCAGTGGCGGCTGGCACAGGTAAGAGCAGTGGGGCGGGGGCCTAAAGTTGACAGACGACGGGATAAGTAAAATTAAATTTAAAAAAAGATAAAACCACTTACCTTGCGCTCGTGCGGCGAACGCAAGGTAAGTGGTTTTATTTATTTTTTTATTTAAGTTTACCTATCCCATCGTCTGTCGAAGCCCCCCCAACCCGCCCCACCGATCTTACTTGTGCCGGCCGCCACGGCCAGCCCCTAATGCCTCCCGTGGCATAGATGTGCAATGGAGTCTATCTTCTGTTCCTAATTGGAAAGGTCACAACAACTGATAACTGAGAAGCTTATTTATGAGAGCCCTGCATTACTTTTGCACCACGTAAAGTGGTACATGCGTGATGTATGGTTCTCATAAAGATTTATGAAGCCATGCATAGCCACCCTGCGTGGCTTTGAGTGGCCTCATAAATCATGAGTAAGGCAATGCAGCGGAAATCGCTGCATCGCCTTACTCTGCGCCCGGGAGGCGTTCCATGGACTTTGTTGTGGGTTTTTCCATGCAACACCCATGGAATTTGACATTGCCCAGATTTACAAAGTGATGTAAACCTGGGGAAGAAGCAAATCCGTAGGCCTCCCGAGGTGAGGCGTAACGAGGAGAAATATGTTAATTTCTCCTTGTTTTTATCTCTCTCCATGTGTGCTGCATTCTGCAGCACACATGGAGAGAGGAAAACGCCTTGTACAATTGTTTTTTGTGCCGGAAGGTGCCCCTTCCGGCACAAAAACAATCTTCCTGCAATTGAGGCACCCTTGCACCATGGTGCGAGGTTGTCTACGTTGACGCTAGGCTGTCAAAACGGCAGCAGCGCAGGCAGATAGGAAAGGAATACACTGTATTGCTTAAATACTGTGCATTCCTGCCCTTTTACTTTGGTGTTGGGCAGCGTAGCAAGATGTCTAGCTGCGCTACGCCAAAATGCCATAAATGTGGCCCTGAGTGCTTATCTTACTGGTTAGTGTATTTAACATAGGTTGGTCTTGAGTTCTAACCCCCACCTCGGCACTAGGACATATTGTGTGAAGTTGGATAAAGGATGGTACCAGAATATTGTGGCCTAAATATTGTTTGACAAAATACTGTATCCTAAATGTAGTTTAGAAACACATATAGCTTTGTTGAGTTCATTTTATGAAAATACACACTGAATAGAATAATTTTATAAACAATATGTAGGCCAAGATATTTATGTCAGACAATATTTTTGTCATCGAAATTCTGACATACAACCTTTGAGTAAACCACTTTACCTCCCTCTCTATGATTTCTATTAACTGTGGATCTACATGGCATAGAAACAGGCATTATTTAATATTACATACTATCTAAAAACTATAACAGAATAAAGACAAAAACAGTGTGAGGATCGGAGCATAAGAGCAAAATGCTCTGAAGACGGTGTGCAATAAAGGAATGCTACAAAGAAATGCATTCAAACATGGATCAACAGAAGTTAAGGGTGGGTTGAAAATTTCAAACTGTGGCGTCTGACCTGTGAAGCAGTTCCAGATCATCCTCAGGCGGAGAATTTGCTGACAAAATTACTCTGTAATACCATTCCTATGGCAGTGGTAATTCCAGCCCTGCATGCTCCAAAATGGGAATATACTCCAGTAGAGGATATAGTACTTCTTCCACAAATTGGAGGATGTTTAAATGACACCAGCTCTAAATGAGGCCCTGTTAGACCTGGGATCCTTGGCATGGTTTTCCCTGACCTTTGCCTCTACCTCCTGTGTTTTTGATGCTGTGCTGGATTTCGTTTTTGCTGACTTAGATAGCTTTGGGCACTTTGCCACTGCTGATCAGTGTCAAAGTGCAAGTGCTCCGTGTGTAAATTGGTATTGTGATTGGTTCTCCCTGATTGGCATATTTGATTTACCAGTAGATCCCTAGTAAAGTGCACTAAGTGTGCCCGGGCTGGTAAATCAAATGCTACTAGTGGGCCTACTGCACTGATTGCGCCACCCACATGAGTAGCCCTGAAAAGATGTCTCAGGTCTGCCACCGCGGTGCCTGTGCGCAGTTTGTTAACTGCCAGGTCAACTTGGCAAGTGCACCCACTTGCCAGGCCCTACCCTTCCCTCTTCTTACACATAGGACACCCCTATGGTAGGCCCAAGGTACCCCCCTGCGCAGGGTGCAGTTATGTGAAAGGTAGGACATGGGCTGATGTGTGTAACATGTCCTGATAGTGAATTACTGCCAATTTCGTCCTATAGGACAGAATGGGGAGTTTGTTTATAACATCTTATAAACATAACTGCCCGTGGGAACAAAGAAGGAAAATAAAGTTTAGTATGATTGAACTCAGAATGTTAAAATGCATCTTTTAGTGAGGGTGATTTTTACATTCTGTGTTTGAAAATACCACTTTCAGAAAGTAGGTATTTTCTTGTTTAGCCATCCAGTGTGCCTCTGCTAGGATGTGGATTGACTGTCTGGATTTGGAGTGTCAGGGGCTGGGGAGGAGCAGTGGCTCCAGAGAGTCTGTGAGCCAGGGCTGGGCTGAATAGACCTGGGCTGCATTTAGAGTAGGGGGAGGAGATTTCCTTTCACCTGAGTGTGCCTGGCCTGCTTTCCACAATGCTGTCTCCACCTCCTGCCAGGAAGCTGCACCAGAGAGGACAGAATTGGTTTTGGCTGCGCACAGGGCTTCTCTGCACAAAGAGAACAAAGACATTTTGGGGTATAAGTATTAGACCTAAAACCCCTGAACTTTACATCATTCCTGGCAATCAAGAGGAACCTTTGCCAAGGAGAAGAGCTGGAGAGACTGAGGAGAAGTACTGCCCCTTTGCTGTGTGCTGTGTGGGGTTGGCCTGCAGTTGCTGTTTCTGCCAAGGAAAGGAGAAGGACTTTGCTGTGTGCTGTGTCCCCTGCTTCGAAGAGATCTCCAAGGGCCTTTGTGTGCTGGCCTCCTGTTCTGAAGTCTCAGGGACACAAAGACTTCACCCCCAGCTCCCCTGAACTCTACTGCTGTGAGTTCTGACCTGCCAAAAGGTGCCTGTGCCAGTGTTGGGCCTCTGGAGGTTGTTGCTGCTGTTTGGGAGCTAGAAGAAAGAAGAAACTCAAAGAACTACAGAAATCGACGCATCGCTCTTCTTGCAGCTGTTTTTCCGACGCATCATCACGGCGCTAGAAGAATTTCCACGCATCGCCGCACCGCTGCGAAAACTGACACAGCGCCTGTCGCCGCGGCAAGAATCGACGCATCGAGGGATCGCGGCTGAAGAGGACCGACGCAGTGCCGCTCGACGCTGCCTCATCGATCGCCGAAGCATCCCGGATTTCCACGCATCGTACCTGTGCAGCAAGTTTTCTCGACTCATCACCTGCGAACCGGAACCGTCATGAAGAATCGACGCATCACTCTCCATACAGACCGGATTCGACGCAACTCATCCTCTGCGTGCCGCAGAACTGTTGCATCGCCTCCCCAAGGTCTCAGGATCGCATCTCTTTGTTTTCCGACTCTTCGGCTGTTTGGCTTTTGGAACTTTGACGCTTCTACAGGTACCTTGGTGAAAAGTCACGCATCCATAGTTTTCTATGGTACAAGTTCTTGAAACCCTTTGAAAGTCATATTTTAAACTGTGTATGTTGGATTTTTGTCGTTTTTATCTTGTTTAGTTTAGATAAAGATATTTTATTTTTCTAAACTGGTGTGGTGTCCTTTTGTGGTGTTTTCACTGAGTTACTGTGTGTGTTGGTACAAATACTTTACACATTGCCTTTGGGATAAGCCTGTCTGCTCGTGCCAAGCTACCAAGGGGGTGAGCAGGGGTTATCTAGAGTGTGTATCCCCTTACCCTTACTAGAAGCAAGGGTCCCTATTTGGACAAAGGTACCTACCTCTGCCAACTACAGACCCCCATTTCTAACAATGGTGGCAGCGGTGGGGTTTGAATCTGTATTTGTTCTTGACCCACAGTGATTGGTGTACATCACTAATTTAGTGCAGACTACTACGCAACCACATACTGTGTTTTATTTTTGTTTCTATTTTTGAGTGATTCTTAAAGTATCCACGCATCATGTCTCAGAAGGGTAAACCGGCAAGTGAGGTGGCAGAATTGGAGTTTGATATTGAAATGTTGCATACCTACAGAGTAGATCAGTTCAAGTAATTTTGCAAAGATTTTGGATGTCTCATGAAGAGCAGCTCTAGGAAGGAGGAGCTACAGAAGGCCTTAAGGGCCTTGTGGGAGGCCAAAGAGGCTGGGGAGACAGGTGATGCAGAGGTGGATGAGGATGCACAAGGGAATGGTTTCAGGTCACAGGATCTGCCTGTATCAAGAGTAGCCTCCAGGGCTGGCAGCAACCATTCCGCTGAAAGTCTCTCCCCAGAGCAGCGGGAGGAGAACCAAAGGGTCAGAGATCATGAAGTAGAGATCTTAAGGTTCAAAATAAAGCAATTGGAAATGGAGAACCAAAGGGCTGCCATGGAGAGAGAAAAGATGGCAGAAGAGAGCAAGAACGCTCCCGCTTTGGATGAAAAGAAATTGCTTTTGGCTCATGAGTTGGGCATGAGGGAACTGGACATTAAAGCCAAGCAAGTGGAATCCAGTTCAAATGGTGTCAGCGTACAGCCAGTGCAAGGGGGTAAGGTTTACATACCCAAGGACCTAGTGCAGAATTACCAGAGGGGTGAAGATATTTATGCATGGTTTACGGCGTATGAGGCAGCCTTGAGAATGAATGAGGTTCCTGAGAAGAATTGGGGGCCGGGCCTGTGGAAACATTTTGAGGCCTCCGGGAGGGACACCCTGTCACCTTTGGAGCAGGCGGGTAGCCTGGCCTATCCCCACATGAAGGAGGCTTTATGCCTCAGGTATGGGTTCACACCAGAGCAGTACAGGGAGAAGTTCAGGTACTTCAAGAAGCTTGATTCTCATACTTGGGTTGAATTTGTGAACATGTATAACCATGCACTGGATGGTTGGATAAAGGGCAGCAAGGTAACTGATTACCAGGGGTTGTACAACTTGATTGGTTGGGAGCACTTGAGTAGTCTGTGTGTTCCAGAGCTGCGCCAGCATCTATTGGATAGTAAGCTAACTGACCCCAGGGAGCTTGCTAAGGAGGCGGACCGCTGGACTAGCACCAGGGTCCACAAGGTGATTGTGGGTAACCCAGCCAAGGGTGGGCAGGGTCCCCAGCAGAAGAGTGGGGGGGACAAGGGTAACCAAAAGGAGTTCTCTAAAGGGCCCCAAAACAGTTCCCAGTTTCTTCCGGGTCCTGCCGGCTTGCCACTGAGAGTCGCCATTTGAGTCAGTGCGCTCTCTAGCTTCGTGGCGGCCGGGGGCTACTTAGATGCGCGTTGCGCAGACACGCGCACCTTGAGCGGTTTCCCTGTCTGCTAATTTCCGATTTTGCCAGTTGCACAAGTCCAATTTGCTAGTTTGCACTGACTTACTGCCGCACTTCTCTTTTTTAACTTGTTTTAAAATCATTTTTAAGGGGAATACCTCATTATAATTCGTTTTTAAAAAGGAATACCTCAATACAATATCAACTTGCACTTACTTCTGTTTTTATGTCATTGCTGCTATTTGAATTTGATTGTTGTTCGTGTACCCTACTTCCGGGTCCTGCCGGCTTGCCACTGAGAGTCGCCATTTTGAGTCAGTGCGCTCTCTAGCTTCGTGGCGGCTACTTACATCCGCGCTGCGCGGACGCGCCGCTGGCGCGCCTAAGGCAAGCCCGTCTGCGCCCGTCAGCGTCCCGGAAGTGGCCAGATCCAGCCATGCTGACCGCCGGACCCCAGGTTTAGAGGGTAGACTGTGCTACGCCAGGGAATCTCTGTTGGCTTTTTGCCCCCGATCCTGTCCCCATCAAGGTAATTGGGATGTGGCGGGATGCATTAACATCATTTGTCCAATTTGCGGTTTTAAGCTGGGTTTAGGGACAGTCATTTCTGCACAACACAGTCCCTCTTTGTGCAGATCGATGTGGGCCCCACCTATTTTAGCTGCCTTGCTTAATGTTCACTCACTTAGAAAGCATCATGTAGATGTCTTCGAGCTCCTTGTTGACAGACCGGTAGACCTCCTGTTTATCACAGAGACCAGGCTTGATATTATGTCTGATCCCACTGTCACCCTGGCTCTGCCCGAGGGCTATAAGATCTCTAGAGCCAATCGCCCAGAGGGGAGGGGGGTAGGGGGGTGTGGCTGTTATTTACAAAAATAAGTGGGACCTTCGCAGGGGAGATGTCACCTCCTGGGGGATTGTGAGGCCCTGGACTTTAGCATTCGCTTCTCGGCTCACTTCACTTTAGGAGGGTCCCTGATCTACAGGCCCCTTGGTCCTGCTGGCCCCTTTCTCCAAGCTTGGGGTGATGCTGTTATCCCCGTGCGCTGCGATTCTCCCATTATATTGTCTTAGGAGATCTCAATATTCACTTTGATCAGGCTGACAACAAAGACTCGCTTGACTTGTTGGATACTTTGCACCTGGCCCAACTCTCCCAGTGGATCAGCCTTCCCACTCACCAGGCGGGCCATATACTGGACCCGATCTGTACAAACTTTCCCATCTTGACAGAGGAACCGCGCCTGGTCCCTTTGTCGGATCACTTTCTCACGTATTTTTCGTGGGAAGTCACCAATGTGGAGCCTTGAGGGACGACTTGCTGGATTTACCAGTTGGGTTGCTAATGCAGTTGATTCACTTGCCTCGCCCCCTGGTCGGCGGTTGTCTAGGCAATCTCCATCTAAACCCTGGTTTACCCCTGCCCTCAAAACGCTTAAACATGAATGCAAGACCCTTGACCCTATGAGTCCATTCTCAGGTGAATTTAGCCATGAGAAGCGATTTCACTTCTTTTTGAAAGATGCAGTAGAAGGATTAAGTCTAGTTTCTGGGGATGATAGCAATGGACCAAACTCAAGTGAATTTAGCCATGAGAAGCGATTTCACTTCTTTTTGAAAGATACAGTAGAAGTATTTAGTCTAGTTTCTGGGGGTAGAGCATTCCAAATTCTGGGCGCCATCCCTGAAAAGGTTCGGTTATATGTTTTCTTCTTGTTGAATCTTTGCGGTTTCAGTAGAAGGTTTTTAGCACTTCTCGAAGATCTGTCCCCACAAGAGGCGTCAGTTTCCGTGCCAAATAGTAGGGAGCGTTATGATGGATGGCTTTATGTGTCATACATGCTATTTTCAAATTAATTCTGGCTTCAAAGGTAGCCAATTAAGGGATTTTAGGTCATGGGATATGTGGGAGCTTCTTTTGGAGCCAGTGATAAGTCTCGCTGCGGCGTTGATTGTGGCTCTTAGAGGGGCCGTTGCAGCTCTGGGCAGGCCGCAGAGAGAGACACTCCGTAATCCACTCTTGGGATGACTAGAGCTTGTTCTGCCAGTTTGAAGTCCTTTTCCGGCAGGAACGGTTTCAGTTTTCTCAAAGTATTTATCTGAAAGTTTGCTCCTTTTGTTGCGTTGCTGATGTGTTTTTGCATATTAAGGTTTCTGTCCAGTGTTATTCCCAGCGATTTGGCTGAATCAACGATGAGAGGTTGGCAGTTGAGTGCAGTAAGGTGTTTGATCCAATCATACATTATGGGTACTTGGGCGGGAGGAGCGATTAGGAGGAATTCGGTTTTGAGGGCATTCAGTTTTAGATGGTTTTCTGCCAGCCAGGTCTGAGTTTTTCCGAGAGTAGTGTCGAGCGATTTGATGTCTTCTAGGGTGTGAATCTTAAGGTATAGTTGTGTGTCGTCAGCGTACATGTGGTATTGCACGTTAGACGAGTGGAGAATTTCAGTGAGTGGTTCCATGAATAGATTGAACAGTGTCGGAGATAGTGAAGATCCTTGTGGGACACCTAAAGAGACTGGGACGGGTTTGGACAAGGAGTGGTTGACCTTGAATCGTTGTGGTCTGTTTTGGAGGAATGAAGTAAACCAATTAAGAACTGGTCCAGATAACCCCATCCTGTGTTTCAGAAGGTCTATCAGGTTATCGTGTTTGACGGTATCAAAGGCCGAGGAAAGGTCTAGCAAGATGAGTAAGCAGGCTCCGTTCTGATCTAGGATTTGTAGAGCGTCGTCAATTATATGGGTCATGGCTGATTCAGTGCTGTGACCTGCACAGAATCCTGATTGGTATTTGTTGAGTAGGTTAAAATGTTCAATATGACTTACCAGCTGGAGGTGTACACATTTTTCTAAGAGTTTGGCCAGGGTAGGGATGTTGGATATAGGGCGGTAATTGTTTAAGTCCGCTGGGTCAGCCGTAGGTTTCTTTAGAATGGGGATACCTGCCCGGCTTTGAGGGTGTCGGGGATGCAACCTTGGCGTAAAGAGTTATTTATGATCTTGGTCCAGAGAGGCAGCAACAGCGGGGTGAAGTCTTTTACGAGGTTTGCTGGGAGAGGGTCAGTGAAGTGATTGGCAGGGTTCAGGGCAATAAGCATTTTGAGAATAGCTTCTTCATTGTAGGTATTGAAGGATGACCAAGATGCATTATTTTTTAGGTCGAACTTTGATGAGATTCGATGTGGGGCATTTAGAAGTGATGGTGAGGGGTTCGTATGTGAGACAGAGTGTGTGATTAGATCGTTGAGCAGGTCCTTCTTTATGGTATCGGTCTTCTGAGTGAAGAAGGAAGCAAATTCTTCACAGTTAGGTCGTGGGACTAATTTATCTTGGTGGCAGAGAGGTGCATCCTTAGATTGAGTTTTGATTAACTCGAACAGTTTTTTGGGACGATTTTTCGCTTGATCTAATTGGTGGCTGAAGAAGTCTGCTTTAGTGCGCTTGATCTTTCTGTAGTATGCGTTTCTCTTCTTTCTTAGTATCTTGAGGTGATTGGCGGATGGAGCTGATCTCCACCTGCGTTCAGTTAGTCTTAGGGAACGTCTGTCCTCGTTGAGTCTTCCATCGTACCAAGGCTTAGAATCATTTGTGGAGACTCTCTTTAGTTGAAGGGGGGCTACCTCCTTTAGTATCATGTTCATGGAATTGAAGTAGTGGTTGGTGAGATCATGGACATCGGATATCCCTTCGGGGGGAAGAAGTAAGTTGTAGGTGGAAGTTGTGATTATGTTAGGGTCAATGTTTTTCAGATCCCTCTTCCATACTTTAGGTCTTGTGGGTTGGACCGAGTTGAGTTTCACTGTTTCATTGATGAAGAAGGTGATAATATGATGAGGCTATTACTCAGGACAAAAGGCAATTCTATTCAGTTCGCATCGACTCCGCTAAAAACAATGCCAAAGAAATTTTTGCAATTGTTCAAAGTTTTATGTCCCCTATTGCCCAATCCAGGGCGTCTCCATCTACAGTCGCCTGGTGCGAAAATCTTTCTAGATTTTTCATAGATAAAATTCTTTCCATTCAGGCGGCTTTTTGCCCCTGTGATAGTGGTATTGGGGCTGCTCTAGGGTCATTACCCACTGACCATGTTCACTCTTTGCAATCCTTTAGGTCTGTGGACCTCTCGGATTCCCTTAAAATTCTTAAGGGCTTGAAGTCGGGCTCGCCCTCTGATCCTTGTCTGGCCAGGCTGTTGGCAGCAGTTGCAGAGACCATTAATCCCGAAGTGAATGGCATTATCAATCTGTCCCTCCATGAAGCTTGCGTTCCAGAGGCCTGGAAGGAGGCCAAGATTTTGCCACTCTTAAAAAGCCGTCCTCGATCCACTTATCCCAGTGAATTACCGTCCCATCTCTCTCCTGCCTGGCTTGGCCAAAGTGTGCGAGAAGGTGGTGAATAAACAGCTCACTGAGTTTGTGGAGAGGGAGGGCTTGCTGCACCCAGCCCAGTCAGGGTTTAGGGCCTCTCACAGCACCGAGTCGGCCTTGGTGGATGTCTCGGAGGCAATACGGGAGTGTCTGGACGCCGGTGGGAGGGCTACATTGATTCTGCTCGACTTGTTTGCGGCGTTTGATACGGTTCCGCACGCTCTCCTCCTCTCACGTCTGGCCGAGATTGGGGTGTCAGGCACTGCCTGGGGTTGGCTCAGGTCCTTCCTGGAAGGACGGGTCCAGCAGATCTGGCTTCCGCCCTCCTCTTCCACTCCCCAGTCTGTGACCACCGGTGTTCCCCAGGGGTCCTCCCTTAGCCCCCTTCTCTTTAACATTTATGTTACACCCCTCGTGTACCTGGCAGAGGGTCTTGGGGCTAAGGATATGGCCTATGCTGATGACACGCAGCTTCTTTTCACTTGGGATAAGAATGGGGACTCTGTCTCCTCTGTTCAACACTGTTTGTCTTCCATTTTTAAATGGCTAGCCGGTGCGCAACTGAAGTGTAATGAAGAGAAGTCAGAGATCCTCCTATTTGGGAAATTTCCTCCCAATTTTAAGGAAACTCTCTGGCCGCCTGAGTTCCCCCTACCCACTTCTACAGGCAAGCCCACCAAGAACCTGGGGGTGTGGTTTGAGGAGAACCTGCCTTTCTCCACTCATATCAGGAAACTTGCGGGGACCTGATTTGGCCTCTTAAAAAACTTAAGGAAATTTCTCCCCCTCTTGCCCAGGGCGGCAAAAGAAACTGTCATCTGCGCCCTCATTCTGTCTCGACTGGACTACGCCAACGCTTTTTTTTTTTTTGGGGGAGTTTTATATAGCGCTGACCTGACCCGGGGGTATCAGAGCGCTTTACAACAGTGTTTCATAATAGTTACATAGTAGAGCAGTCTTAAACATAAAGTTCGGCAGTCCAAGAGTGCTGAGGCTTCTTGAGGTAGTGGTTGAGTTCTGAGGTAGACTCGTTGAATGCTTTATTGAGGTAGTCCGAGAATCTTGAAAGCAGCCTAATTTAATGCACACTTGTCTGGAAGCGGGCTGAGGTGGATCTGAGTGGTGTAAAGTCGGAGAGTAACAGCGTCAGGGATAGCGTGAGGGCGGCAGCTATCCATTCGGGAGGGAGCGGTTGAGGAGGAGGTCTTTTAGGTGTTTTTTTAATTTTGTGAAGGACGGGATAGTTCTGATATCAGCTGGGATGGAGTTCCAGCTCTTCTGGTGGGCATTCCTGGCCATCTGCTAAAAAAGCTCCAGGTGGTCCAAAATGCGGCAGCCAGACTTCTTCTTGAGATTCCTTCCAGGAAGAGCGTGAGTCTTTACTTACGCTCTGTGCACTGGCTTCCGGTGGCCGTTCGTGTCAAATTCAAAGTTTTAGTTATGACCCACCATGCTCTTCATGGTTATGGCCCAACTTACCTACAAAAACGGCTTTCTTTTTATGCCCCCACGCGACATCTGCGCTCAGCGTCTCGCTCAGGTTCCTCGCTTCAAATGTAAGAGGCTTGGAGGCAGCTCTTTTGCCTGGAAGGCGGCGGAGGCTTGGAATGCTCTTCCTCTCAGCCTTCGAATACTCAGGACCTGCTGATTTTCAAGAAGAACCTGAAAACACATCTCTTCGCTTAATACCAGACTATGGCCCCCCTTGGTTTCGCGCCGGGACACTTTCGAGTATCTGCGCGCAGTATAAATTTAATTAACATAACATAGCATAACAGGGTAAGGGATCCCAGCCCCCCAAGCCTAAAGTGTCCTGGCCCCTTAAGGGCAGGTACGACAACCAGGGTCCCCACCAGTGTTATTCATGTGGTCAGGATGGCCACATTGCAAGGGATCCCAAGTGCCCCAACGCACCACCAGCATCCACTGGTGCACCGCCACCAGGGTTAGTGAGTGTAGCGCTGGGGGAGGAGTTGGTTCCTAGTGAGGGTGGGGAGCCAGCAGTTATGACGCTTGTCTCATTAGTATACAGAGAGATGGTCCAGGGATCCTATCTGCCTGAGAACACTAAGAAGTACAGGCAGTAGGTGACCATCAATGTGAGGAGGGTGGAGGCTCTGAGAGACACAGGAGCCAGTATGACATCTGTCAGGTGTCAATGGGTGTCTTGTACTTCACCCTGTAGTTGCAGAAGACAACTCTGAATGCCCGTGTAAGGTGGCGCTAGTTCCCTTAGAGTGGGGGGGTCTCAGGTTCCTTGAAGGTCATTGTTAGTACGTTCATGCCTGTTGGCTGTCTGCTTGGCAATGACCTGGAGAGTTCCCCATGGAAGGAGGTGATACACCAGGCTCATTTGGAGATGTTAGGTCTGCCTGAGTGGGTTTGTGTGACCACTCGGTCAATGGCAGCCAGTAGGGGTAATCAAGAGGACCTGGAGCCTGAAACAGTGGCCCAGGTGCCTGCCAGGAAGAGGAAGGGCAGGGGGTGTGGGAAACCAGCCCCCGAAGTTCCCACGGTCCAGGAGGAGGCAGAACATGAGGGTGGGGCCCTGGAACCTACAGGGGAACAAGTGGCCGAACTGGGAGACTTGCCTGAGCTGACCCATTGGCAGCAGGAAGGGGGTCCCTCCAGGGAGGAGTTCTGCAGAGCGCAGATGGAGTGCCCTACTCTTATTGGTTTGCTGCAACAGGCTGCGAACCAGGCAGCAGGTGATCAGTCTGGATCACATCTGATTTATTGGGTAGATGGATTGTTGTATAGCGAGCCTAAGGTCGCTGAGCCCGGTGCAGCCCGTGTGCTGGTGGTACCCGAGCACTTCAGGACCTTCTTACTGTGTCTGGCTCATGACGCGCCTCTAGCAGGACATTTGGGGTGAGACAAGACCTTTCAGAGGCTTGTCACCCACTTTTCCTGGCCCCAAATGAGAAGGCACGTTGGTACACACTGTAGATCTTGCCCAACTTTCCAGGCAAGTAGCAAGAGTGGAGGGAAGTGTAAGGCTCCCCTCCAACCCTTTCCTGTGGTGAGCACCCCTTTTGAGCGGGTAGGCATTGACAGTGTGGGGTCACTGGAACCCAAGACAGCCTTAGGCAACAAGTTTATCTTGGTCTTGGTGGGCCATGCAACCCGGTACCTGGAAGCTGTCCCTCTCCGGACAGTCACAGCCCCCGTGTTGGGCCGTGCATTGATGGGGATCTTTTCCCGTGTGGGGTTCCCCAGAGAGGTGGTCTCTGACCGTGGTACAAACTTCATTTTGAAGTACATGACATCTTTGTGGGAGGAGGTCAGTGTGGCATACAAGTTCACCACTCCTTACCATCCTCAACGGAATGGGTTGTTTGAGAGATTCAACCGAACCCTGAAGGGCATAATAAAGGGTATTGCAGAACCCATGAGACGGAAGTGGGACGTCTTTTTGCCATGCCTGTTGTTTGCATACAGGGAGGTACCGCAGAAGTCTTTAGGGATCAGTCCCTTTGAACTGCTGTATGAGCGCCCTGTGAGAGGACCTCTGAGTCTGGTGAAGGAGGGCTGGGAGAGAACTCCTGGTAAGACCCCACAAGATGTGTTCAGCTAGGTGCTAGCCTTCAGAAACCAGACTCAACGCTTCAGGAAACTCGCTCAGGTGAACCTGGAAGCTAGCCAGGAAGAAATGAAAACGTGGTATGACCAGAATGCCACTCAGGTCGAATTTCAGCCTGGCCAGAAAGTGTGAGTGATGGCACCAGTGGAGCCTTGTGCGCTCCAAGATAAGTGGACTGGTCCATAGAAGGTGATGGAGCACAAGAGTGAGGTGACCTATTTAGTTGACTTACATACTCCTAGGAACCCTTTGAGGGCCCTGCACGTAAACCGCCTCAAGCCGCACTTTGAGAGGTCTGAGGTAACTATGCTCCTTGCAACAGATGATGGAATGGAGGAGGAGAGTGAGCCTCTTCCTGACCTCCTGTCAGCAAAGGAACATGATGGGTCAGTGGATAGGGTAAACCTCTCTCCTACCCTGACCCCAGAGCAGCAGAGGGACTGTCGCCAGGTGCTGGGACAGTTTGCCTCCCTGTTCTCCCTGACACCAGGAGTCACCAATTGGTGCATCCATGATGTGGACACTGGGGACAGTCTACCTGTGAAGCAGAAATCTTACAGGGTAGCTGACATAGTCAGGGCTAGCATCAAGGAAGAAGTTTCCAAGATGTTGGCGTTAGGGGTGATAGAGCCCTCCAGCAACCCCTGTGCTAGCCCAGTGGTCTTAGTGCCAAAAGCTGCTGCGTCCGGTGCCACTCCAGAACTCCGGTTCTGTGTGGACTACCGTGGGCTCAATGCGGTCACCAAGACTGAGGCACACCCCATCCCCAGAGCTGATGAGCTCGTTGATCGGCTGGGAGCTGCCAGGTACCTCAGTACATTCGATTTGACATCTGGGTACTGGCAGATTTTCTTAACCGATGGGGCCAAGGAAAGGTCTGCGTTTTCAACGCCAGAGAGGCACTACCAGTTCCGGGTTATGCCCTTTGGGTTGAAGATCGCCCCTGCCACCTTCCAGAGACTGGTCAACCGGGTACTGTCCGGGCTGGAGGAATTCAGCGCCGCCTACCTGGACGCCGTTGCGGTGTTCAATGCCAGTTGGGAGGAACATTTGCAACAACTCTGCGAAGTGTTGAAGGCTCTGCAAAGGGCAGGCCTCACTATCAAGGCTAGTAAATGCCAGATAGGGCAGGGATCTGTGGTGTACTTGGGACACCAGGTAGGGAGCGGCCAGGTGGCGCCACTACAAGCGAAGATTGACACCATTCTGGCTTGGGAGCCCCCCAAGACCCAGGCAGAGGTGAGAGCCTTCCTAGGTCTCACTGGGTACTACAGACGGTTTGTCAAGGGGTATGGCACCATTGTTGCCCCCTTGACAGAGCTGACTTCAAAGAAGCAGTTCAGGAAGGTGATCTGGACTGATGCCTGCCAGACCGCTTTTGATGCCCTGAAATCTGCCATGTGCATTGCGCCCGTGCTGAAGGCACCTGAATTCTCCAAAGAATTTGATGTGCAGACAGATGCTTCAGAACATTGTGTGGGAGCAGTACTCTCACAATTAAACAACGAGGGCTTGGACCAACCTGTGGCTTTCATCAGTAGGAGGCTACTTACCAGGGAACAGAGGTGGAGTGCAATTGAAAGGGAAGCTTTTGCTGTGGTCTGGGCGCTGAAGAAGCTAAGGCCCTACCTGTTTGGATCTCACTTCCGGGTTCAGACAGACCACAGGCCCCTCAGATGGTTGATGCAGATGAGGGGTGAGAATCCAAAACTGTTGAGGTGGTCCATCTCCCTACAGGGAATGGACTTTATGGTGGAACACCGCCCTGGTACAGAACACGCCATTGCTGATGGTCTGGCCAGATTCTTCCGCCTTAGTGATGAGAACTCCCAAGAGGGTGGGTAGTTCTCCCCACTTTTCAGCTGGAGGGGACACGTGTCAGACCTGGCATCCTTGGCGTGGTTTTCCCTGACTTTTTGCCTCTACCTCCCGTGTTTTTGATGCTGTGCTGGTGTTGTATTCCTCTTAGGGTGTCCATACACAGGCTTTCCTGTATCATGTCCTTATATAGGCACAATTCGCTCCTGCCCTTATATAGGCATAAAATCCCAGTCCTTATTTAGGCATTAAACCGTGCACTCCAAATACAGGCATGGTCTCCGACATCCGTCCACCCTAACGTCACAACGAGTTCTTGAAGAACAGACCCTTAGGCTGCGGGAGTTTCCCTAGCACAGGACTATTGATTTCTTCAAGGACTCATATGTATGCATGAACCGTTATACCTTAGGGGTTCATTCATGACGTCTTCCGCTGACCGATTCACGTCAATGCTAACATTCTGAGGTACCTCTCAGGTATAAATATACCTTCCCTAGCCCTTGTAAACTAGAGGAGACCTCGACTTCAGAGGAGCCCGTTTCCCGGCCTGACGCACTGAGAAGACGCTGTCATCCCTGCACGCAGAGAGTCCAGCTTCCAGTGATCTGACTTCCCTCACGGGGGTGTTGGAGTTCGAGTCTGGCAAGAGATTCCCACCTCTCTCATTCTAAAGGTATGGAGCTGACTAGAACCTAGAGGGACTCTTGGCATACTAGGCATACTAGGCATACTAGACTTAACATACTCTTAGTATACCATAGTAAGGAATACTTCACCTACTTCATACCTCTCCCTACACCTAGGACAGGTTAGGTACATTGGGGTAGAACCAGCTTAGAGACGCATCGTATGAGTACTCGCATTTTTAGTCTGTGTTATTTATGTAAATGAATATCTGCTAAAGATCATGCTAGCGCAGAATTATTTATTTCTACTGCTTACGCTGTACATTATTTATCTTGCATACTGTCTTGTGATCGTAACAGCACATTTTACTTACACCAGAAACAAGACTGTTCAATAAACCTTTTATTGAAACACCCGTCTATTCTTTCTGTGTAACTTTGAGGAAAACTAAGTATGCACGACTGAGCTGAGTGAAATAGTTATCTATTGTTTCCACGACTCTGGGACACGTTCTGATTCTAAAGGGAAACAAAGTTGTCATAGTTTTGCGACTGCCAGAAACTACTCCCTTCTTGTTTGACAAGGAGTTTCTGGTGGCCTCTGAGCTAGCTGGCACAAGTAATTAAGTTTAATATACTCGATAGGGACATACTGACCTTAGTCCTATGTCAAACCTATAGGGGATATTATTCCAATGCGCAGAGCCTATTAGGGAAATAGGAGCTATACTACATGGCGCCCAACGGTTTGGTAAGGCGGTAATTTAACGTTAGATACTGAGTAACTCAGCCGTGCTTTTTCTCTCAGAGACCCCTACCCATATACTCCAAAAGACGTCTGGAGTGGGCAGGGTTAAGTATCCACCAAGGCTACATAGGGAAGCACCCTATATATTAGCTGTTTGGTTTGCTCAACGTTGAAGGATACAGTGTTCCAAAATATTGTGCACCTTATCTTTGTCTCCTTGAAACTTGTTCTACATTTTTCAAACAACAAAATGCCTGGCTCCGACACTGAAACCGGAAACGGTGGAGCTGCGGATCAGCCAGCCCAAGCAGCAGTTTTTAACATTACCGGTTTAAATGAAACCGAGAAGGGTGTTATAGACATCCATCCAAACTTAAGAAGAGCCATCACTCTAAAACTTATAAAACATGGTCTACCACCAAGAGGCGGTAGAGCAGTTTTCATGATAGAGGCACACAAATCCTTTCAGACAGAGGTATTCTATTCATGGGTAATATTTCCTGAATCCAATCCAGTAACACACATGTTTCACTTCTACAAAGAAGATGAACCACCAGAGGAATACATACTTAACATACTCTTAGTATACCATAGTAAGGAATACTTCACCTACTTCATACCTCTCCCTACACCTAGGACAGGTTAGGTACATTGGGGTAGAACCAGCTTAGAGACGCATCGTATGAGTACTCGCATTTTTAGTCTGTGTTATTTATGTAAATGAATATCTGCTAAAGATCATGCTAGCGCAGAATTATTTATTTCTACTGCTTACGCTGTACATTATTTATCTTGCATACTGTCTTGTGATCGTAACAGCACATTTTACTTACACCAGAAACAAGACTGTTCAATAAACCTTTATTGAAACACCCGTCTATTCTTTCTGTGTAACTTTGAGGAAAACTAAGTATGCACGACTGAGCTGAGTGAAATAGTTATCTATTGTTTCCACGACTCTGGGACACGTTCTGATTCTAAAGGGAAACAAAGTTGTCATGTTTTGCGACTGCCAGAAACTACTCCCTTCTTGTTTGACAAGGAGTTTCTGGTGGCCTCTGAGCTAGCTGGCACAAGTAATTAAGTTTAATATACTCGATAGGGACATACTGACCTTAGTCCTATGTCAAACCTATAGGGGATATTATTCCAATGCGCAGAGCCTATTAGGGAAATAGGAGCTATACTACATGGCGCCCAACGGTTTGGTAAGGCGGTAATTTAACGTTAGATACTGAGTAACTCAGCCGTGCTTTTTCTTCAGAGACCCCTACCCATATACTCCAAAAGACGTCTGGAGTGGGCAGGGTTAAGTATCCACCAAGGCTACATAGGGAAGCACCCTATATATTAGCTGTTTGGTTTGCTCAACGTTGAAGGATACAGTGTTCCAAAATATTGTGCACCTTATCTTTGTCTCCTTGAAACTTGTTCTACATTTTTCAAACAACAAAATGCCTGGCTCCGACACTGAAACCGGAAACGGTGGAGCTGCGGATCAGCCAGCCCAAGCAGCAGTTTTTAACATTACCGGTTTAAATGAAACCGAGAAGGGTGTTATAGACATCCATCCAAACTTAAGAAGAGCCATCACTCTAAAACTTATAAAACATGGTCTACCACCAAGAGGCGGTAGAGCAGTTTTCATGATAGAGGCACACGAATCCTTTCAGACAGAGGTATTCTATTCATGGGTAATATTTCCTGAATCCAATCCAGTAACACACATGTTTCACTTCTACAAAGAAGATGAACCACCAGAGGAATACATACTTAACATACTCTTAGTATACCATAGTAAGGAATACTTCACCTACTTCATACCTCTCCCTACACCTAGGACAGGTTAGGTACATTGGGGTAGAACCAGCTTAGAGACGCATCGTATGAGTACTCGCATTTTTAGTCTGTGTTATTTATGTAAATGAATATCTGCTAAAGATCATGCTAGCGCAGAATTATTTATTTCTACTGCTTACGCTGTACATTATTTATCTTGCATACTGTCTTGTGATAGTAACAGCACATTTTACTTACACCAGAAACAAGACTGTTCAATAAACCTTTTATTGAAACACCCGTCTATTCTTTCTGTGTAACTTTGAGGAAAACTAAGTATGCACGACTGAGCTGAGTGAAATAGTTATCTATTGTTTCCACGACTCTGGGACACGTTCTGATTCTAAAGGGAAACAAAGTTGTCATGTTTTGCGACTGCCAGAAACTACTCCCTTCTTGTTTGACAAGGAGTTTCTGGTGGCCTCTGAGCTAGCTGGCACAAGTAATTAAGTTTAATATACTCGATAGGGACATACTGACCTTAGTCCTATGTCAAACCTATAGGGATATTATTCCAATGCGCAGAGCCTATTAGGGAAATAGGAGCTATACTACATGGCGCCCAACGGTTTGGTAAGGCGGTAATTTAACGTTAGATACTGAGTAACTCAGCCGTGCTTTTTCTCTCAGAGACCCCTACCCATATACTCCAAAAGACGTCTGAAGTGGGCAGGGTTAAGTATCCACCAAGGCTACATAGGGAAGCACCCTATATATTAGCTGTTTGGTTTGCTCAACGTTGAAGGATACAGTGTTCCAAAATATTGTGCACCTTATCTTTGTCTCCTTGAAACTTGTTCTACATTTTTCAAACAACAAAATGCCTGGCTCCGACACTGAAACCGGAAACGGTGGAGCTGCGGATCAGCCAGCCCAAGCAGCAGTTTTTAACATTACCGGTTTAAATGAAACCGAGAAGGGTGTTATAGACATCCATCCAAACTTAAGAAGAGCCATCACTCTAAAACTTATAAAACATGGTCTACCACCAAGAGGCGGTAGAGCAGTTTTCATGATAGAGGCACACGAATCCTTTCAGACAGAGGTATTCTATTCATGGGTAATATTTCCTGAATCCAATCCAGTAACACACATGTTTCACTTCTACAAAGAAGATGAACCACCAGAGGAATACATACTTAACATACTCTTAGTATACCATAGTAAGGAATACTTCACCTACTTCATACCTCTCCCTACACCTAGGACAGGTTAGGTACATTGGGGTAGAACCAGCTTAGGAGACGCATCGTATGAGTACTCGCATTTTTAGTCTGTGTTATTTATGTAAATGAATATCTGCTAAAGATCATGCTAGCGCAGAATTATTTATTTCTACTGCTTACGCTGTACATTATTTATCTTGCATACTGTCTTGTGATCGTAAAAGCACATTTTACTTACACCAGAAACAAGACTGTTCAATAAACCTTTTATTGAAACACCCGTCTATTCTTTCTGTGTAACTTTGAGGAAAACTAAGTATGCACGACTGAGCTGAGTGAAATAGTTATCTATTGTTTCCACGACTCTGGGACACGTTCTGATTCTAAAGGGAAACAAAGTTGTCATGTTTTGCAACTGCCAGAAACTACTCCCTTCTTGTTTGACAAGGAGTTTCTGGTGGCCTCTGAGCTAGCTGGCACAAGTAATTAAGTTTAATATACTCGATAGGGACATACTGACCTTAGTCCTATGTCAAACCTATAGGGGATATTATTCCAATGCGCAGAGCCTATTAGGGAAATAGGAGCTATACTACATGGCGCCCAACGGTTTGGTAAGGCGGTAATTTAACGTTAGATACTGAGTAACTCAGCCGTGCTTTTTCTCTCAGAGACCCCTACCCATATACTCCAAAAGACGTCTGGAGTGGGCAGGGTTAAGTATCCACCAAGGCTACATAGGGAAGCACCCTGTATATTAGCTGTTTGGTTTGCTCAACGTTGAAGGATACAGTGTTCCAAAATATTGTGCACCTTATCTTTGTCTCCTTGAAACTTGTTCTACATTTTTCAAACAACAAAATGCCTGGCTCCGACACTGAAACCGGAAACGGTGGAGCTGCGGATCAGCCAGCCCAAGCAGCAGTTTTTAACATTACCGGTTTAAATGAAACCGAGAAGGGTGTTATAGACATCCATCCAAACTTAAGAAGAGCCATCACTCTAAAACTTATAAAACATGGTCTACCACCAAGAGGCGGTAGAGCAGTTTTCATGATAGAGGCACACGAATCCTTTCAGACAGAGGTATTCTATTCATGGGTAATATTTCCTGAATCCAATCCAGTAACACACATGTTTCACTTCTACAAAGAAGATGAACCACCAGAGGAATACATACTTAACATACTCTTAGTATACCATAGTAAGGAATACTTCACCTACTTCATACCTCTCCCTACACCTAGGACAGGTTAGGTACATTGGGGTAGAACCAGCTTAGAGACGCATCGTATGAGTACTCGCATTTTTAGTCTGTGTTATTTATGTAAATGAATATCTGCTAAAGATCATGCTAGCGCAGAATTATTTATTTCTACTGCTTACGCTGTACATTATTTATCTTGCATACTGTCTTGTGATCGTAACAGCACATTTTACTTACACCAGAAACAAGACTGTTCAATAAACCTTTTATTGAAACACCTGTCTATTCTTTCTGTGTAACTTTGAGGAAAACTAAGTATGCACGACTGAGCTGAGTGAAATAGTTATCTATTGTTTCCACGACTCTGGGACACGTTCTGATTCTAAAGGGAAACAAAGTTGTCATGTTTTGCGACTGCCAGAAACTACTCCCTTTTTGTTTGACAAGGAGTTTCTGGTGGCCTCTGAGCTAGCTGGCACAAGTAATTAAGTTTAATATACTCGATAGGGACATACTGACCTTAGTCCTATGTCAAACCTATAGGGGTATATTATTCCAATGCGCAGAGCCTATTAGGGAAATAGGAGCTATACTACATGGCGCCCAACGGTTTGGTAAGGCGGTAATTTAACGTTAGATACTGAGTAACTCAGCCGTGCTTTTTCTCTCAGAGACCCCTACCCATATACTCCAAAAGACGTCTGGAGTGGGCAGGGTTAAGTATCCACCAAGGCTACATAGGGAAGCACCCTATATATTAGCTGTTTGGTTTGCTCAACGTTGAAGGATACAGTGTTCCAAAATATTGTGCACCTTATCTTTGTCTCCTTGAAACTTGTTCTACATTTTTCAAACAACAAAATGCCTGGCTCCGACACTGAAACCGGAAACGGTGGAGCTGCGGATCAGCCAGCCCAAGCAGCAGTTTTTAACATTACCGATTTAAATGAAACCGAGAAGGGTGTTATAGACATCCATCCAAACTTAAGAAGAGCCATCACTCTAAAACTTATAAAACATGGTCTACCACCAAGAGGCGGTAGAGCAGTTTTCATGATAGAGGCACACGAATCCTTTCAGACAGAGGTATTCTATTCATGGGTAATATTTCCTGAATCCAATCCAGTAACACACATGTTTCACTTCTACAAAGAAGATGAACCACCAGAGGAATACATTCCTTTCGAGGATATAGAAATTCCATTAACATAACAAGAGCATCAGCTCTGGTTAAAGGCGCCCTAAAACATCACAGAAACATTACCAGGCTCGGTCCACTAGGTAGACCAGGAGCAACATGGCCGATTCTAGCCGTCTATACACCTCATCCCGACATTGAAGAAATGTCAGACGAGGAACTACTTACTCAACTTACAGAGTTAATAAAATTATACAGACAATTGGTTCAATATGTCATGCGGACTTTCACAGTCCAACCACCATTGACACTTCCAAATCAAACTCCTCACCAGGGGAATACACTAAAAATTACACCACAGACTCTATACGCAGTCATGGGTAAAATGCCCACAAAACGTGAGCAAATTCCATTCTGGATAGCTCAAAAATTACTCAAATCGAAGCAGTATTTCCAAATACTAGCCCGTATGAGAAACACAGAATCCTAACCATCAGTTTACCAATGGGGATCACACCACAACTGGAAGACTGCACCACTTGGGGCTCAGTCTTTGCTGCCATCTACACTAAAACACATGGCATTCCGTCAATTGCGGTAATACCAGATGTCCTGAAACAAATTCAAAATGAATACGGGGCAGAGCCTGCTCTAAATTTAGGTATGAAATTACTGAAAAATTTCGACCAGGTCTCAACAATAATATTATCTAATATTAAAGGGGAGGCAGCAGCAGTGGCGATCCGCCAAAATTACGGGAATTTGATGTTACAGAACATCAAACTGAGCTACCCAGAATTATAGAACAATCTTATGCAGAATTAGGCAGAGATAGTTTGGGTGGAAGACCAGTGAAGCCGAAACTATCTGAAAGTCCTGAGAAGGACTCTATAAAACAAACTCCTACATCTTCTAAAAAGAGGTGGGAGACTAATAAACAAAATTCAAACGAGAAACGTTCTCAATCCCGAGGTAGGTCTCCTCAAAAGGAGCCCTCTCTAAGGAGGTATAACCTCAGGAATAGGGATAATTTGAGAAAACCTGACAGGTATCAAGATACTGATACACATTCCTCTCGTCCCTTTCAGATCTCATCACAGACTTCGGAAAGAAGAGGACGAACAGAACATAGAGAAGAACGCGTGAAATCGAAAGACGACAAACACGCTACGAAAAATAAAACAAAACCTCAATTCTCCAAAAAGAAAGTAGCAGGTCTAAAGATCAGACATGGCGAGAATACTGAGAACACAACTCAAGAACGGAGTGGGCTCAAACAATGCTGGACAGTGCAGCAGAAGTCACAATAGCTTGCCAGAACCTGAAGGAACTTCTGGAGATAGTGGACTTGAATGAGAACATTACAGTTGAGACTGTAGATACCAGGGTTAGTACTCCACAAAGGTTATATGAAATAACACTCCGGATGGAGGGAGACAAACCTAGACAGGTGAAAGCACTTTTTGGGAAAGACTATCAAGGGGCTATGACATACTTCTAGCAGAAAAAGACTGGCCACCACAATTTGTCAGGGAGTGCCCACACGGCGAGGACATTATTATGCCTGCCTTCTCCAACCATATTCCAATTCACCTAAAATATACATATGCCAGGAAATGGGCAGTAGCCCAGGCACCAGCATTATATAAAAATCATGTAGGATGGGATGAGGACTCCCTCACCATAAAATACATCTGAAACATGAACCTACTGCACAAAGGCAGTATCCAATAAAGCAAGAAGCTAAAAAACAGGTCAGGGAGATCTTAGATCAACTTGAATACCAAGGGGTGATTGAAACATGCACCTCCTCAATGAACAATCCTTTGTTTCCTGTCTCCAAACCAGACAATACATATCGTCTAGTTTTGGATTACAGACACCTAAACACTTGTTCTAAAACCTTTGCAGTGCAAAATGCACATAGCACAGCATTAATGAATAACATTGTGCGTAAAAATACAAAACAACATTAGACATCTCAAATGGTTTCTTTTGTCAAAACATAGCACCTGAAAGCAGGTACTTAACAGCATTCTCCATAATGGGGACCCAGCGTCACTTTTGTCGACTCCCACAAGGGTTCAAGAACAGCCCGGGGTTATTCTCAGCGAGAGTAACGGAGTTACTACAAATTTATGACAATGAGGCATTGTCCTATGTCGATGATATCTATCTGACAGACGATGACCTGGACAAACACTTGAACAGGGTAAGCACCACTATACTGGGCTTCGCCTCTGAGGGCTACAAATTCAACTTTAAAAAGTCCAGAATTGCCCATCTCAATGTCCTATTTCTAGGATATGAGCTTTCAAGTGAAGGCAAGAGCTTGGCAGCTAACTTTCTAGAGAAATGTGCGCTGCTCCAACCTCCAAAAACGCTAAAAACTTACAATCCATCCTGGGTTTCCTAAATTTTGGAAGAACATACATTCTAAACTACGCAGAAAGGGTTAAACCTCTCTGCATTAATCAAACCTGATTTTTCAATCAAAAATTGGACAAACGAACACACAGAAATCTTGCGTTCACTCCAGGCTAACATGTTAGCAACAAATCACTTACAAACACGCGTAAATCAACGCAATTTGGTGATCCGAATAATTTCGGGTCAATGCGGATTCACCTACTTAACCTTCAATGAGGGTGAGAAAATACCAATTGCATACAAATCGCATTTGTACACACAAGCGGAAATGCGCTTCAGTTCAACTGAAAAATTCTGACAGCAGTTCAAACCGCTGTAGCAAAAGAAAGAGCCTTAGCCCAAGGGAAACGCATTATTGTCGTAACCCCAGTACCAGCTTTAGAAGCGGTCACAAAAGCAAGCATTCCAAATGCCAAAGCATTACATCCAAGATGGATACAATGGGTTAATTCTCTTGCTGCAACAGATGTTGAATATGTTTTTGATCCAGATTTAAAAACACAAGCATTCCTGCAATATGAACAACAATGTCCTCTGCCCACTGAGATTCTGCCTCTCGAGCAGGACGAATTCATAATTTACACTGACGGATCCGCACAGCCCGCAACAGGGAGTAAGCAAGCTTACAGTGCAGCATGTGCAATCGTTAAAGGTCGCATGCGAGATGGCATCTTCAGATCTATGGTCACAAAAACTCAATCTCTAGGAGATTGTACAGCTCAGCGAGCTGAACTACAAGCATTCAAACTGGCACTTGAAAGTACAGATCGAGAATTCCCCACACTAATAGTGTGCGATTCCTTTTACTGTGTTCAGTCGTATAATGACTATATACAAAACTGGCTTGAAAATGGTTTCAAAGATGCGAAAGGTGGCACAATAAAGCACAAAATGCTTTGGGAACAAGTAGTTCAGTTGAAAAACGAACTACCAAAGGCTCACGTGATCCACACACTGAGTCATCAACGTGATGGCGTTCACGTTGCAGGAAATTAATTGGCTGACGAAGCCGCAAAGGGGGCTGTTCAGACGGCTTCTGTAGCTGCGATCACTCGTTCAAAAACAAAAAATAGACGGTGAGATAATGTTGGCTGTCAATGCTTCAAGCAAGGGCAGCAGTGCAGCGTTACCAAAAAAGTTTCCACTCAAGTACTCTTATGTAATTGATGCGAACAACGTTCCTTTTGCTCGAATCCATGGAGTGGGGGATAGGGTAATTCCAAACACGGAACGTAGAGCAGCCTTGATTTATGAAACACATTTGGGGGAGGGTCTGTCACATCAAGGGATCTCTAAAACAATTTTGATGTTAAAAGAGATGTACTGGTGGCCTGGAATGAATACAGAAATTCACATATTCATCAACAACTGTTTAGACTGTAAATTACAGCGAGAGAGCCACCAGACACCATGCTGCGAATGTGGCAACCCAGTACAGACACCATTGTTAGACAGCATTAGACTATCTACGCGCCTGCATCCTACTGGACAAGTGCAATCCCACAAATACTGAATCAAGGTTCCTATGGATATGGCCTCAGCGCTCGGCTGACGCTTGAACTGTTATAAAAGATTTGCGAGTCTTTATCAGCACATACGCAATAGGCACGCTACATTCTGACCAGGGCCCTGCGTTTAGCTCTAGGGCTTACAAAGAAGCCATGGCCAGTCTGGGCGTTGCCTTGCGGTACTCCTCTCCATTCCATCCTGAGGGAAATTCGCTTGTGGAAAGGAAAAACCGGGACATAAAGCAGTCTATAACAGCTAGGGTATTAGGTTCGGGTGATGGGTGGGTCAAACATCTTTATGGATCACCGCTCCTTTTTGCGCTGGTCTTGGAGCCTCTGGCCGCATGGATACGGCAAAGTCCGGTAATACGGGGTTGAGGTGGACAATGGGCTGGGAGGATCGCATATCGCTTTATGCAGACGATATCCTCTTATATTTGGCTTCCCCGGCACGCTCAATTAACTGCCTTTTAGATATCTGTACGGCATATGGACAGGTCTCCGGATATACCATAAACTGGACAAAGTCAATTCTATACGTCCTGCACGGCTCCGCACCACGGCTTACACGGGGCTGTACGCTTCAGGTGACGGATAGTGGTTTTAAATACCTAGGAGTTTATGTAACACACAACAAACCACAGTTTATTGCACAAAATCTTACACAGCCCCTGAAGAGGTTAAGAGGCGACGTCAAACATTGGCGTACGCTCCCACTGACGTTGCTGGGAAGGGCAGCACTTTTTAAAATGGTGGCACTTCCCAGATTTCTTTATGCACTACAGAATACACCATTTCCAGTCGCCCCAACATACTTTAAAGCGATAAATGCGGAAGTGTCCAGTCTGCTCTGGGAGGGGAAAACGCCCATGCAGAAGCTTACGAGAAGTTGGTACGACGGTGGCATTGCCCTCCCCGACATCAATGCATATTATTGGGCTTCCCAGCTGGTTGTCATAAACCAGTGGCTCCATGTGCCCCAGGATGACCCAGCCTACCGAATGGATAGACACCTGCTAGGTACGGTGGGAATTATGGGTGCACTATATAATAAGGTCGGGAGGGGCAGCCTCACGGGTCCGACAGCGCACACTGTGCATATCTGGGCGGAGGCACAGCGGGCACTGGGATGGAAGGGAGTCATAACGCAAACAATGCCATTATGGGACACGAAAAGACTAGGTACACTACGCAACACTAAAGGGTTCCAACAATGGGACCTGATAGGCATAACAAGGGTCGGGGATCTATGGAAAAAAGGGGAAATGGTTCCATTCGCCCACTTACAGGCCTCATACGGACTGGCAAAGACCGAAATGTTTCGCTATATGCAGATCAGACACGCTCTCAAATCAGTGATTCCACCGGGAACGAGACTCGAAGAGTCCTCGCCGTTAGAAGATAGGCTCCTAACAGAGCACCTGCACAAAAAAGCTATCTCCCAAACCTATCGTAAAATTGTAAATAACCAATTGGACCCTGCAGCGGCGTTGAAGGCTAGGTGGGAACTGGATGTGGGGGACATAGATGAAGCAGACTGGCGAGAGGCGCTCGCGTCTCCGCGGGAGGCAGCAATCCCGTCTAGGCTCAGGCTGGTGCAATTAAAAATTCTGCACCGCACATACTATACATGGACACTATTACATAAGATAAAACGGACGGACACGCCACTTTGTCTTCGGCGCTGTGGAGAATTGGGCACACTCTTCCATACCCTATGGCAGTGTCCGGAGATTGCGCAGTATTGGAGTGCAGTGATGCGCACGCTTTCACAGGTGACGACGGCCACGATTCTTCCGGAGCCGAAACATTGCCTTCTTAATATATGGGAACCCACAGACTTAAATGCTACAGATCAGGATTGGGTAACGTTGGGCATGACGTTGGCGAAGCGAAATATAGCGCAGCGCTGGGGATCTGGGCAGACTCCTACCCTTCATCAATGGTGTAATGACATGGATGTAGCGATGATGACGGAAAGGGCTGTCTACACTCATCGAGGGTGCCCAAAAAAATGGACAAGGATATGGGGAAAATGGAATGCTTACCGTGGGACTATTTGTGAACCCCCACATGAAGACTCTATCTCGGATATTAGTGAATAATAGCGATATAATCTGTACAGTTTCTGGAATATGGTATAGTTGCTTATTAGTTAATGTAATTTCTACGGATCTATCTCCAATGTGTGTCTGTAACATTGAAAGCTTAAATAACCTACTGTGTCTCCTTATATGCACCGTAAGATTCAATTGTATTGGACGTTATTACGATATTGTAAATGTCAATAAAATGTTTAATAAAAAAAAAAAAAACATCTTTATGGGGTCCAGCGCTCATTGAACAACCTGCCAAGAAGTTCTCTAGGGGGGGTCACTCCATATGAGGTCCTATTTGGGACAAGAATGTGGGTACCAGATCTCGATCACGTAGGCACAGTGGTGGAAAATAAAACATTTGATATCAAAGATCGTTTGACTGTTTTACAGGAACTGAATGAGTTAAGAATGGAACAAAGCAATGTATTCCTACAGCCAACCACCACTGGGGAAAAATCGGCGGTCCCAGCAAGGCCTGTCTGGATTCCAAAAGTTGGGGATCTAGTCAGAGAAAAGATTGCGGACAAGAAGGAATTTGGACCTTCTTACAGACAACCAGTACCTGTCCTAGCAGTTCAAGAACAGTACTTCTGCCGCCCCTTGCTGGAAGAAAGGAGAAAAGATTTGTATCCATCGACCTCATCAAACCACAGTATGTGGCCAATACTAAATAGTAGACCACGTGGACTCCGACCTAGTAGCAGACGCACTCCTCTCGCTACTATCCAAGAGGTTCAGACTGAAAGACTGATAACCATCGAGAATTCAGCAGTAACAGATGAAGGACTAAGCAACAATGCTATGGAACTCATCCCTCTTGAAAACCAAGTAACAGTTCGTCCAAATACACCTGTCTACACCAATGTAGCAAGTGATCAACTGGTTCCAGCGATTTCTACAAATCCTGATGCAATTCCAACAATTGATAGAACTGCTTCTGGCTATTTCATTAACTTTGATACGTTCTCAGAAGATCCGAGTGAACCTGAAACGACGCCAGCATCATTGAAATTCAAGCAGCAAGTACAAGACTTTCTTCACTTTCTGAAAAAGACTTATCTGGTTTCACCATGGATTGAACTCTGGATTACGTCTGGACTTTTTGTTTTTCTGCTCTGGCCAGCTTTGGTTACAACTGTGAGCGTGCTTATCAGTGGCAGATACATCCATGTGAATACTGAAGGAAAAGACGTGAACGTACTTTTGAAACCTCATAAATCTTCCCATCGTGAAGCAAGAGACTTGTCATCAGTGAACATCACAGCCGTTCCTATACAGGATGGTATAGTGTGGGACAAAACAGATTTTGATATCTTCGGCCCGACGGAACAATTGAACATTCCACATTTGTTTAAAATTTCACTAAGTGATCTAATTTCGTCCAGTACCTATTCTGATGATTGGGACTTTGAGACTGTAAACGACATAATGTTTGACCAAGAAAAATCTGCTGCATTTTCCAAAAATGAATATTTAGAGGGTTCATCAGACTATGAACAACTGTATTGTTATAACCACTATGGTCATCATTATTTGCATAAATCTGCATACCCAAGAAATGTGTTTATGTTTAACCAATGGGAGCATTGTCCTACACCACCACAAGGTAGTTCAAAAACATTTGCTAACAAGTTTCCATATTTTTCAGGGTACAATACATCTGATCCAGAAACGTTTTACTACAAAAATGTAAACAAAACAGGACTGAAAATTATGTTAACTAATACAAAACAGATTTACTCTGCAGCATTTATTGCCCAACTGTCTAGACAGGGTTTCGAGTCGACTTATGGAAAGACACAATAGACACAAAAACTGTCTGGGGTACTAAAGATTGGCAAGTGCAGGGAATAGAAGCTTTATTTAGAGCCTGTATCATCCCTGAACAAATAATGTTTTTGAATGAAACTGTCCCACAAACATCTTGTCTTGGACTAGCCAAGATCAAAGAGATGAAAACACCTTCTGTACCAACGCCTGCCGATGATAACAAAACACAGGCAGCGGTTACAGTTGACCAAATACTACAACTCAACAGATCTAATCCTGATTGGAGAAAATGGTTGATCTGGCCCACAGACACGAACAACTGTCAGGAAAGATTCCTGAATAAAACTCAGGGCTTTACTATTCATAGGCCAGACCCAAGATACGTCCAAAGACAGCATCCGGGGGTAGTAACAACATACAGTGTAGGTAAATTATGCCTCGATTGGCTTCAGAAATCTACACTACAGGATGTGAAACAACACTTACCCTTACTTGCAGAAGACGCAGACCTTAGGGAATTCTTGCGTGGACCAAGAAAACTGCGTCAAAAACGTTTCATATATGCCGGCATTTATGCTGCCTATAATGAAGCATGGAAAGTGTCACAGATGGAGACCGCAGAACGAATACGTGAACTTGATCGTATTAATTTAGAGAAAACCCTCTCTGTGGTCGACAATGGGTTAACAACTTTGTCCTCCAGAATATATTCATTGGATGGCATTGTATCCTCTGTTATCGACATACTAGAACAGGATTTGGCGATGTTACAACAAGGCCAATCTCAATTACGTTCTATTGTGTTATTAAGCTGGACGCTGCAATCTTTGCGTGCGGGCTATGTGCCTTGGCGTTTCATCAACACGTCAGCTCTGTTTGCAGAATACAATCCAACTGATAAACAGATCGAACTGGCACAAAGAGGAGCAAAGTATACAGTGCTGAGCATTGAAAAATTGGAAAAATTACCATTCACAGTGGCAGAAAAAACAGCTACAGAATGGATCATTCATGGCAAAATCACATTACCTGTGACTACTTTTCAGTTTCAGTATTGCCTCAGACAAATGCAAGCAGGCAAATATGAAAGGTTGGGTAAGGAATACATTAAGACATCTTGGAATTTACCGTATACACATAGATGTTGGAGTGGGGATCGTGAAGTGTTTTTGAGCGGTACACACTGTAAACGTGCACTGAGCGGTTCACTTATATGTCAGGACATTTCTTTACACGGGGCTTGCAATGGTTCTGTGGCAATTTTGTCTTGCCATCAGCAGGGTACACCAGCTGCTGTGATTAATCCAACGTTTGGACAACTTTCTAATGGGAGTTACCTCATGTTGAATGATCAGAGTTGCTGCGGCATGTTGCCAGGCATCCCATATCTAGTAACGGTCAACTCCAGGGTCACTTGCTGTATGCAAGTATTGTTTGCCCCAATAGACACAGTCAGGGAGTCGCCTCTATGGCCTTCGCTGAACGTCTCTTTTATAAGATTTGATACTTTGAGCAGAATGAAAGCCATGCTTTTGCAACAAACCGTGCCTTTGACCTCGGCCAAAAAAACCTATGATCTACAAGTAGCAAGGACTTCGGCTGAGATACAGACTTTAATACGTACAAACTGCCCTATACATTTAGTGGAAATGATAGGACGTATCTTTAACATGTCTGATACACCTTTAATTGTACATGTATTTAAGAGCATCTGCTCCGGTCTGTTAGCACCCTTCCAGGCAATACTCGGAATAATCCCGAACTTTGCATATTCGGTGTTTGGTGGCATACCATTAATTCTAGCACTTGTTGCCGGAATTCTATTTCTCTTCCTGCTATTACGCTATGGCCAGCCTATTCGCAGACATCACTCCGAGCGAAATGGAGAAAGCTCTCCTTGAACGAAAGTGCTGTGAGCGAATAGTACAACTTTGGGCATGACTCGTCTACGGGACCTGAATACCACGTGGTTCCTGTCATTCAGACCAATCTGGCAAGATTGCATCTTACCTGTTCTACGATGCCTGCTATGCGGTGAAGAATGCGTGTTGGACACCTGTCTAACATTTCCATCAGCAACGCCAATGGATGTCGATACTCTGCTGGTCCCGATAACGGCCCATGCTCGGTGTCCCCAGAGGCTACCAATCCTGATGTCAGCATTCATTGAGATCTCACAGACGCTTCCGGCTGCTGCTGAGGTACGAGAAAGATCTACAGGCACACAGGTAACAACGGACGCAAACATTGCTGCGGTAACCTATGCTGAAAGCGATGCTTCACATCTCTGTGCAATTAATCTACTACACGAGGTGTTCCAACTGACACCAACTTCAGTGGACGATGTTTTGTCTACGGAAATAGATGATCTCATGTTTACACCAGACCCGTAAACTGACTCTGATTCAGCCTACAGTGTTCCAGAGATGCAGTAACAATTTGGCCTTCATATTTCAAAAACTTGGAACTCTTCCAAATTTGAACTTTTTCCCATTTTTTCGAACTAAAATGGCACTTCAATTTGCTTAAAGTAGAACTAGCCTTATAGTACAGACTTCGCGGTACTTCCACGGACACTTAGTCATCTTGTGTGTCTAAAACAGTTCATTAATTTTCATGACATGAAATGACTTTGATTATTGAACAACTTATCGATCATTTTTCTTGTCTCATGTAAATATTACTGCTTATTTTCATTCATATTGCATTTTATTTTAAATATATGCCTGAAATGAAAAGCAATGCTTAAAATGTACAGTACCTTTTGCATTCTAATAGGTTTTTAAATGCCTTTTAAATGTTTTTATGAAATATTTTAGCAATATGCGGTACTCCATTTAATGTTTAGCATTTTAAATGTTTAGCATTTTAGTATTATCGTACACACGAAAGTGGAGTGGGTGTTGTATTCCTCTTAGGGTGTCCATACACAGGCTTTTCTGTATCATGTCCTTATATAAGCACAATTCGCCCTGCCCTTTTTATAGGCATAAAATCCCAGTCCTTATTTAGGCATTAAACCGTGCACTCCAAATACAGGCATGGTCTTCGACATCCGTCCACCCTAACGTCACAACGAGTTCTTGAAGAACAGACCCTTAGGCTGCGGGAGTTTCCCTAGCACAGGACTATTGATTTCTTCAAGGACTCATATATTATGCATGAACCGTTATACCTTAGGGGTTCATTCATGACGTCTTTCGCTGACCGATTCACGTCAATTCTAACATTCTGAGGTACCTCTCAGGTATAAATATACCTTCCCTAGCCCCTGTAAATCTAGAGGAGACCTCGACTTCAGAGGAGCCCGTTTCCCGGCCTGACGCACTGAGAAGACGCTGTCATCCCTGCACGCAGAGAGTCCAGCTTCCAGTGATCTGACTTCCTCGCGGGGTGTTGGAGTTCGAATCTGGCAAGAGATTCCCACCTCTCTCATTCTAAAGGTATGGAGCTGACTAGAACCTAGAGGGACTCTTGGCATACTAGGCATACTAGACATACTAGACTTAACATACTCTTAGTATACCATAGTAAGGAATACTTCACCTACTTCATACCTCTCCCTACACCTAGGACAGGTTAGGTACATTGGGGTAGAACTAGCTTAGAGACGCATCGTATGAGTACTCGCATTTTTAGTCTGTGTTATTTATGTAAATGAATATCTGCTAAAGATCATGCTAGCGCAGTATTATTTATTCTACTGCTTACGCTGTACATTATTTATCTTGCATACTGTCTTGTGATCGTAACAGCACATTTTACTTACACCAGAAACAAGACTGTTCAATAAACCTTTTATTGAAACGCCCGTCTATTCTTTCTGTGTAACTTTGAAAAAACTAAGTATGCACGACTGAGCTGAGTGAAATAGTTATCTA
This sequence comes from Calotriton arnoldi, assembly GCA_963921515.1. Taxonomy (NCBI): domain Eukaryota; kingdom Metazoa; phylum Chordata; class Amphibia; order Caudata; family Salamandridae; genus Calotriton; species Calotriton arnoldi. Next base: position 528,018 of record CAWUFW010006350.1, read on the forward strand.
TTGTTTCCACGACTCTGGGACACGTTCTGATTCTAAAGGGAAACAAAGTTGTCATGTTTTGCGGCTGCCAGAAACTACTCCCTTCTTGTTTGACAAGGAGTTTCTAGTGGCCTCTGAGCTAGCTGGCACAAGTAATTAAGTTTAATATACTCGATAGGGACATACTGACCTTAGTCCTATGTCAAACCTATAGGGGATATTATTCCAATGCGCAGAGCCTATTAGGGAAATAGGAGCTACACTACACTGGATTTCGTTTTTGCTGGCTTAGATGCTTTGGGCACTTTGCCACTGTTAATCAGTGTCAAAGTGCAAGTGCTCCCTGTGTAAATTGGTATTGTGATTTGTTCTCCCTGATTGGTTCTCCCTGATTGGCATATGTGATTTGCCAGTAGGTCCCTAGTAAAGTGCACTAAGTGTGCCAGGGCTGGTAAATCAAATGCTACTAGTGGGCCTGCAGCACTGATTGGGCCACCCACATGAGTAGCCCTGAAAAGATATCTCAGTGCTGCCACCGCAGTGCCTGTGCACAGTTTGTTAACTGCCAGGTCGACTTGGCAAGTGCACCCACTTGCCAGGCACTAACCTTTCCTCTTCTTACACATAGGACACCCCTATGGTAGGCCCAAGGTACCCCCCTGCGCAGGGTGCAGTTATGTGAAAGGTAGGACATGGGCTGATGTGTGTTTAACATGTCCTGATAGTGAATTACTGCCAATTTCGTTTTTCACTATTGCAAGGCTACCTGTTCCTATAGGACAGAATGGGGAGTTTGTTTATAACATCTTCTAAACATAAGTGCCCGTGGGAACAAAGAAGGAAAATAAAGTTTAGTATGATTGAACTCAGAATGTTAAAATGCATCTTTTAGTGAGGGTGATTTTTACATTCTGTGTTTGAAAATACCACTTTTAGAAAGTAGGTATTTTCTTGTTTAGCCATCCAGTGTGCCTCTACTAGGGTGTGGATTGACTGTCTGGATTTGGGGTGTCAGGGGCTGGGGAGGAGCAGTGGCTCCAGAGAGCCTGATGAGTCAGGGCTGGGCTGAATAGACCTGGGCTGCATTTAGAGTAGGGGGAGGAGATTTCCTTTCACCTGAATGGGCCTGGTCTGCTTTCCACAATGCTGTCTCCACCTCCTGCCAGGAAGCTGCACCAGTGAGGACAGAACTGGTTTTGGCTGGGCACAGGGCTTCTCTGCACAAAGAGAACAAAGACATTTTGGGGTATAAGTATTAGACCTAAAACCCTTGAACTTTACATCATTCCTGGAATTCAAGAGGAACCTTTGCCAAGGAGAAGAGCTGGAGAGACTGAGGAGAAGTACTGCCCCTTTGCTGTGTGCTGTGTGGGGTTGGCCTGCAGTTGCTGTTTCTGCCAAGGAAAGGAGAAGGACTTTGCTGTGTGCTGTGTCCCCTGCTTGAAGGAGATCTCCAAGGGCCTGTGTGTGCTGGCCTCCTGTTCTGAAGTCTCAGGGACACAAAGACTTCACCCCCAGCTCCCCTGAACTCTACTGCTGTGAGTTCTGACCTGCCAAGAGGTGCCTGTGCCAGTTTTGGGCCTCTGGAGGTTGATGCTGCTGTTTGTGAGCTGGAAGAAAGAAGAAACTCAAAGAACTACAGAAATCGACGCATCGCTCTTCCTGTGGCTGTTTTTCTGATGCATCTTCACGGCGCGAGAAGAATTTCCACGCATCGCCGTGCCGCTGCGAAAACCGACGCAGCGCCTGTCGCCGTGGCAAGAATCGACGCATCGAGGGATCACGGCTGAAGAGGGCCGACGGAGTGCCGCTCGACGCCCCCGCATCGATCGCCAACGCATTCCGGATTTCCACGCAACGTACCTGTGCGACAAGTTTTCCCGACGCATCACCTGCGAACCGGAACCGTCACGAAGAATCGACGTATCACTCCCCATACAGACCGGATTCGACACAACTCGTCCTCTGCGTGCCGCAGAACTGTTGCATCGCCTCCCCAAGGTCTCAGGAGAATTGCATCTCTTTGTTTTCCAACTCTGCAGCTGTTTGGCTTTTGGAACTTTGACACATCTACAGGTACTTTGGTGAAAAGTCACGCATCCATAGTTTTCTATGGTACAAGTTCTTGAAACCCTTTGAAAGTCATATTTTTAACTGTGTATGTTGGATTTTTTTCGTTTTGGTCTTGTTTAGTTTAGATAAAGATATTTTATGTTTCTAAACTGGTGTGGTGTCCTTTTGTGGTGTTTTCACTGTGTTGCTGTGAGTGTTGGTACAAATACTTGACACATTGCCTTTGGGATAAGCATGTCTGCTCGTGCCAAGCTACCAAGGGGGTGACCAGGGGTTATCTAGAGTGTGTATGCCCCTTACCCTGACTAGAAGCAAGGGTCCCTATTTGGACGAAGGTACCTACCTCTGCCAACTAGAGACCCCCATTTCTAACAGGCCCTTTGCTAATTTCTCGATCAGACTTGTGTATTGTGCCCCTCCCTTTTATGTTTTCTCAATACCATCTCAATAAGCCTGATTATTACCTATGAAGTTGAGATAAGAAAGGAGGGTCCAGAGATCCCGAATCCAGATATAAATTCCCAAGTTTCCGGAGGAACTTTGCTTAAGGCTCTGGACCTTTTCAGCCTCAAGGGAGCAAAGTGAGAAAGGGGTTGTAAGCAAAAGTTCCTCCTTTTGCAGAGGGTATATCATCCAATCACAGGATAATTCCTCATTTGAACGCAATAAAGTACAGATAGGTTCATGTGAAAATGATTCTTTTTATTTACTGTTTTTTTCAATCCATTTCACTTTTTATTAAATTTCCATAGAAGTTGAAGTGTAAAAAGAACAGCCGACACGTAGTTTCGCCTTGTTTGGCAAGTAAAGCCAGGCTTTCTCAAGGCTAGTCAATTCATTTCAAACAAAATTGATTGTTTACATTTCCACGGTCATGATAAATGATATTATGTACAGCAACAAATGTTTTAAATATTGTTGTCGATATCCTACGTCTGGTCCTCGGTTTAATCCGCTCTAGCGGATTAAACCGAGGACCAGACGTAGGATGTACATAATATCATTTATCATGACCGTGGAAATGTAAACGATCAATTTTGTTTGGAATGAATTGACTAGCCTTGAGAAAGCCCTGGCTTTACTTGCCAAACATTCTGCATTCTGCATTCTGTCCATCAACTGTTGTTTTTGCATTTGTCACCCCGAGTGGGACGAGTATGCCCAGACGTGGGTCCCGTGCTCTCCATGCCACTGGAATCAGGCTATCCTGGCTGAAGAGGGGTGAAACCCCGAAACCGGTCCTGGGATGCTTGTTTCCAGTCCAGGGAGGACCTGGCTTGGCAGTTCGGGCTGGACTGTTCCCATGAGGCACAGGGTCAAGACTGATTTGCATATGGCTGGGTTCAAACTGGAATGGCATGGTGAGCAAAAAAATGATGGATTTAGGCCCAGATCTCTGTACTGGGGTGAATGTATGACATTGTTCTGCATTCTGTCCATCAACTGTTGTTTTTGCATTTGTCACCCCGAGTGGGACGGGTATGCCCAGACGTGGGTCCCGTGCTCTCCATGCCACTGGAATCAGGCTATCCTGGCTGAAGAGGGGTGAAACCCCGAAACCGGTCCTAGGATGCTTGTTTCCAGTCCAGGGAGGACCTGGCTTGGCAGTTCGGGCTGGACTGTTCCCATGAGGCACAGGGTCAAGACTGATTTGCATATGGCTGGGTTCAAACTGGAATGGCATGGTGAGCAAAAAAATGATGGATTTAGGCCCAGATCTCTGTACTGGGGTGAATGTATGACATTGTTCTGCATTCTGTCCATCAACTGTTGTTTTTGCATTTGTCACCCCGAGTGGGACGGGTATGCCCAGACGTGGGTCCCGTGCTCTCCATGCCACTGGAATCAGGCTATCCTGGCTGAAGAGGGGTGAAACCCCGAAACCGGTCCTAGGATGCTTGTTTCCAGTCCAGGGAGGACCTGGCTTGGCAGTTCGGGCTGGACTGTTCCCATGAGGCACAGGGTCAAGACTGATTTGCATATGGCTGGGTTCAAACTGGAATGGCATGGTGAGCAAAAAAATGATGGATTTAGGCCCAGATCTCTGTACTGGGGTGAATGTATGACATTGTTCTGCATTCTGTCCATCAACTGTTGTTTTTGCATTTGTCACCCCGAGTGGGACGGGTATGCCCAGACGTGGGTCCCGTGCTCTCCATGCCACTGGAATCAGGCTATCCTGGCTGAAGAGGGTGAAACCCCGAAACCGGTCCTAGGATGCTTGTTTCCAGTCCAGGGAGGACCTGGCTTGGCAGTTCGGGCTGGACTGTTCCCATGAGGCACAGGGTCAAGACTGATTTGCATATGGCTGGGTTCAAACTGGAATGGCATGGTGAGCAAAAAATGATGGATTTAGGCCCAGATCTCTGTACTGGGGTGAATGTATGACATTGTTCTGCATTCTGTCCATCAACTGTTGTTTTTACATTTGTCACCTCGAGTGGGACGGGTATGCCCAGACGTGGGTCCCGTGCTCTCCATGCCACTGGAATCAGGCTATCCTGGCTGAAGAGGGTGAAACCCCGAAACCGGTCCTAGGATGCTTGTTTCCAGTCCAGGGAGGACCTGGCTTGGCAGTTCGGGCTGGACTGTTCCCATGAGGCACAGGGTCAAGACTGATTTGCATATGGCTGGGTTCAAACTGGAATGGCATGGTGAGCAAAAAAATGATGGATTTAGGCCCAGATCTCTGTACTGGGGTGAATGTATGACATTGTTCTGCATTCTGTCCATCAACTGTTGTTTTTGCATTTGTCACCCCGAGTGGGACGGGTATGCCCAGACGTGGGTCCCGTGCTCTCCATGCCACTGGAATCAGGCTATCCTGGCTGAAGAGGGGTGAAACCCCGAAACCGGTCCTAGGATGCTTGTTTCCAGTCCAGGGAGGACCTGGCTTGGCAGTTCGGGCTGGACTGTTCCCATGAGGCACAGGGTCAAGACTGATTTGCATATGGCTGGGTTCAAACTGGAATGGCATGGTGAGCAAAAAAATGATGGATTTAGGCCCAGATCTCTGTACTGGGGTGAATGTATGACATTGTTCTGCATTCTGTCCATCAACTGTTGTTTTTGCATTTGTCACCCCGAGTGGGACGGGTATGCCCAGACGTGGGTCCCGTGCTCTCCATGCCACTGGAATCAGGCTATCCTGGCTGAAGAGGGGTGAAACCCCGAAACCGGTCCTAGGATGCTTGTTTCCAGTCCAGGGAGGACCTGGCTTGGCAAGTTCGGGCTGGACTGTTCCCATGAGGCACAGGGTCAAGACTGATTTGCATATGGCTGGGTTCAAACTGGAATGGCATGGTGAGCAAAAAAATGATGGATTTAGGCCCAGATCTCTGTACTGGGGTGAATGTATGACATTGTTCTGCATTCTGTCCATCAACTGTTGTTTTTACATTTGTCACCTCGAGTGGGACGGGTATGCCCAGACGTGGGTCCCGTGCTCTCCATGCCACTGGAATCAGGCTATCCTGGCTGAAGAGGGGTGAAACCCCGAAACCGGTCCTAGGATGCTTGTTTCCAGTCCAGGGAGGACCTGGCTTGGCAGTTCGGGCTGGACTGTTCCCATGAGGCACAGGGTCAAGACTGATTTGCATATGGCTGGGTTCAAACTGGAATGGCATGGTGAGCAAAAAAATGATGGAATTAGGCCCAGATCTCTGTACTGGGGTGAATGTATGACATTGTTCTGCATTCTGTCCATCAACTGTTGTTTTTGCATTTGTCACCCCGAGTGGGACGGGTATGCCCAGACGTGGGTCCCGTGCTCTACATGCCACTGGAATCAGGCTATCCTGGCTGAAGAGGGGTGAAACCCCGAAACCGGTCCTAGGATGCTTGTTTCCAGTCCAGGGAGGACCTGGCTTGGCAGTTCGGGCTGTACTGTTCCCATGAGGCACAGGGTCAAGACTGATTTGCATATGGCTGGGTTCAAACTGGAATGGCATGGTGAGCAAAAAAATGATGGATTTAGGCCCAGATCTCTGTACTGGGGAGAATGTATGACATTGTTCTGCATTCTGTCCATCAACTGTTGTTTTTGCATTTGTCACCCCGAGTGGGACGGGTATGCCCAGACGTGGGTCCCGTGCTCTCCATGCCACTGGAATCAGGCTATCCTGGCTGAAGAGGGTGAAACCCCGAAACCGGTCCTAGGATGCTTGTTTCCAGTCCAGGGAGGACCTGGCTTGGCAGTTCGGGCTGGACTGTTCCCATGAGGCACAGGGTCAAGACTGATTTGCATATGGCTGGGTTCAAACTGGAATGGCATGGTGAGCAAAAAAATGATGGATTTAGGCCCAGATCTCTGTACTGGGGTGAATGTATGACATTGTTCTGCATTCTGTCCATCAACTGTTGTTTTTGCATTTGTCACCCCGAGTGGGACGGGTATGCCCAGACGTGGGTCCCGTGCTCTCCATGCCACTGGAATCAGGCTATCCTGGCTGAAGAGGGTGAAACCCCGAAACCGGTCCTAGGATGCTTGTTTCCAGTCCAGGGAGGACCTGGCTTTGCAGTTCGGGCTGGACTATTCCCATGAGGCACAGGGTCAAGACTGATTTGCATGTGGCTGGGTTCAAACTGGAATGGCATGGTGAGCAAAAAAATGATGGATTTAGGCCCAGATCTCTGTACTGGGGTGAATGTATGACATTGTTCTGCATTCTGTCCATCAACTGTTGTTTTTGCATTTGTCACCCCGAGTGGGACGGGTATGCCCAGACGTGGGTCCCGTGCTCTCCATGCCACTGGAATCAGGCTATCCTGGCTGAAGAGGGGTGAAACCCCGAAACCGGTCCTAGGATGCTTGTTTCCAGTCCAGGGAGGACCTGGCTTGGCAGTTCGGGCTGGACTGTTCCCATGAGGCACAGGGTCAAGACTGATTTGCATATGGCTGGGTTCAAACTGGAATGGCATGGTGAGCAAAAAAATGATGGATTTAGGCCCAGATCTCTGTACTGGGGTGAATGTATGACATTGTTCTGCATTCTGTCCATCAACTGTTGTTTTTGCATTTGTCACCCCGAGTGGGACGGGTATGCCCAGACGTGGGTCCCGTGCTCTCCATGCCACTGGAATCAGGCTATCCTGGCTGAAGAGGGGTGAAACCCCGAAACCGGTCCTAGGATGCTTGTTTCCAGTCCAGGGAGGACCTGGCTTGGCAGTTCGGGCTGGACTGTTCCCATGAGGCACAGGGTCAAGACTGATTTGCATATGGCTGGGTTCAAACTGGAATGGCATGGTGAGCAAAAAAATGATGGATTTAGGCCCAGATCTCTGTACTGGGGTGAATGTATGACATTGTTCTGCATTCTGTCCATCAACTGTTGTTTTTGCATTTGTCACCCCGAGTGGGACGGGTATGCCCAGACGTGGGTCCCGTGCTCTCCATGCCACTGGAATCAGGCTATCCTGGCTGAAGAGGGGTGAAACCCCGAAACCGGTCCTAGGATGCTTGTTTCCAGTCCAGGGAGGACCTGGCTTGGCAGTTCGGGCTGGACTGTTCCCATGAGGCACAGGGTCAAGACTGATTTGCATATGGCTGGGTTCAAACTGGAATGGCATGGTGAGCAAAAAATGATGGATTTAGGCCCAGATCTCTGTACTGGGGTGAATGTATGACATTGTTCTGCATTCTGTCCATCAACTGTTGTTTTTGCATTTGTCACCCCGAGTGGGACGGGTATGCCCAGACGTGGGTCCCGTGCTCTCCATGCCACTGGAATCAGGCTATCCTGGCTGAAGAGGGGTGAAACCCCGAAACCGGTCCTAGGATGCTTGTTTCCAGTCCAGGGAGGACCTGGCTTGGCAGTTCGGGCTGGACTGTTCCCATGAGGCACAGGGTCAAGACTGATTTGCATATGGCTGGGTTCAAACTGGAATGGCATGGTGAGCAAAAAAATGATGGATTTAGGCCCAGATCTCTGTACTGGGGTGAATGTATGACATTGTTCTGCATTCTGTCCATCAACTGTTGTTTCTGTTTAGGGCTTAAACATTTTGCGACCAGCCCTGAACATGCGCACTAGGCTGCTCATTAGAAGAGCGAGGGTTGTTCCATGCCGCTCTTCTAATGAGCAGCCTAGTGCGCATGTTCGGGCTGGTCGCAAACATTTTTAAGCCCTAAACAGAACATGCGCGCTACTGCTCAAGCTAATCCTGGCGCTGCTGCTGGAGCAGCGTCTGGATTGGCTGAGAGACGCAGGCGGTACTTGCCAGCCAGGAGCGAGCGTGACATCAGAGCCTCCTCGTCGGGTGGCGGTGGCGGGAACGGCTGAACCTGCAGCAGCGGCCGGCGGCCGGGTGGGCACCAGCGGACCCCCGGTCTGATTTTGTAATGGTAAGTTGTAACGTTTTATTATTTGTTTTTATATTCCCGCGCTCCCCCCTCCTCCCTCCCGTGAGCATACCGGCCGCGGCTGCATGTGATGGAATAAAGACTACCACGTGTTTTAATATTCAGTACGCCGAGATTCAGTCGTGTCTGCCGTGGGTTTCTGAGCAAAACTTTGAACATATAAGGTACTGGCCAGAAAACCACTGACATCATTTCTTTAAAGATTTGCGGAAATAAATATGTAAAATTAGTTTGAAAGAAAACTGCTCTTTCCCGGCCTCTCCATAGATTTTCCCACAAAATCTTGCTTCACCACCTGTTACGGAAGCTCATCTTCGCCCTCCTAATGGTCGTCTTCCTAAAAGCTCAGCGTCTGCGACAGAGAGCAGCAGCTTGGATTCTCTACTCCTGCACAATGCCTGGCAGGTTATCTGCATACCCATAGGCCTTTGCAATGTTGCTTTTGTATTCTTTGGGAGAGGCATGCAAGGTATCAGCCAAAAGTTATCTCAGATAGGGAAAGTAGGTGTTTACAGCGGAGGCAAGGGGAAAACAAAACTGGTAGGGCGAATATTTATTTAACCCACTGGTAAACGAAACAATGGCAGTGCACTTAGTCCAGATATAGTAGGGAACCTCAGTGAGGTTGGCGAAATAGACTCGATCGTGTTAGGATGTTGGTAGTTGGACTCTCGCTCTCTCTTTTTCTCTCTCCCTCCCCCTCTCCCCCTCTCTCTTTCTCTCGTGTTCTATCCACCCCTTTGCAGAAGATTGTTGCATAGTAATGTGAGCGGCGAACTGACCGACCTTGTAAGACAGGAGTGAAGGCAAGAGTTGGTAAATCAGATCACTTTGGGTTAAAGCACTAATTGGAGACGTGTGTACAACTGCACGTATTTTAACGTCATCCGTTTAAAATCCTGATTGACTGACTCAGTGTCTCATCCTTCTTCACAGGTTCCTTGTATATGTAATTGCACTATTTGTGTCACTTATAGTCTGTAAAACAACTAGGGTAGGAGCGCATGGCGCACAAGCAGCCAGCCTGGCAATATGTACAAAAGGCCAGGTTGCAGCTGAGCACAGTCCTAGTGGTGCACACAGCACCTTCCATCGCACAGAGGCAGATTAATTAGTCTGTCAGTGCCCAAGGACTCCAGGGTGCTCTTAATGAAGTACTATACACACATCACTGAATAATGTGGGTTTTACTGTGCAGAGTGCACTTCACAGCATTGCAATGCTATGGTATGGTTTAATAGCACATAGTCACAAGACTGGACACGTTGAGATCGGCAGCAGCTGTCTTCTTTTTGTCTCTGCTAAAATAGTGCAGTAGTGATGCTTACGTTTGTCTCCCTCTGGGAACTGAAGGCAGCAATAATATTATCCTGCACCGAGGTCTTGTTATATCTTGGTTTCAGAAGAAATTAAGAAAATGTTATGTTTTGTCTATTTCACTTTCAGTCACTCGTGAGCATAATATTCTTGCAGTATGCCGAGCACTAACAATAGCTGCATATACTTTAGCCTGAGAATGCAGTAAATGGAGTGTGGGTGGTTCTGGGTGGAATGAGGTGGCCGGGTATCGTGATGGGACAGGCAGCCCGGAACAGTCTGCATGACTTGCATCTCTTTACCACAGGGCAGGAAATGCAGACAGAGAATAGCCCTGGTAGTCGTCTTTCTTTCTATGGAGTTAATGTTAATTGAGCAACATTTTATTGTCCCCTCATTATGCCCTTGCGCAGTAAATCAGCCCCGGCCCAGCACGTGTAAACCCAAAGCAGCAGAGTGTCAGTCACCACTCACTACTGGACACTATTGACACAGCCCAACCCTGCGACATCGGAGACTACAGTGTTGGAAAGTAGTGCGCCAAAGATTAACGTGTGCAGCATTGGTTGTCAGGATCTGTTTTCAAATTGCACCATGTGAAAGGGCCCAGCAGGCAGCAACAAACATAATGGGATCTGAGCAGAAGTTGCTCAGCATTATCTCAAAGTCTGTTATGAAGTGCTCTGGTTATACTGAATAAGCAGCTACCTATATTATTATCATATAAAATCTCTTTATTGATGTCATAACTACACTTTCACAACTACCTTAGTAACCTTCTTGCTCTCTCAAATTTGTTGAAAATGCACGATTTGCCCACACTTTTTTCACAGTTTTCTTAGGGAGAACCCCCGTGTCCCCCCTTATGACAGTTGGGCTTGCTTGCTACGCTGGCTCACTCACCACAGGTCACTCATCCAGAAGTTTTACGCCCTACCACTTTCAAATGTCACCAGCCGCCACTGCGTGTAAGTAATTCCATATATTAGAACCTAGTCACCTGCAGCATGCAACACTATTATCAGCTATAGAGAGCACACACAAGTAACAACGAGGAACAGGGCAGCGGTACGTAGCAGAACGACTGAGCTCCATGGCAGGATTACATCTTTAAATTACTTCTCATTTTTCAGTGGAAATGCCACTATTTTACTCCAGTGCCCATATTCCTGCAGGGCCAGCTCCCGGCTTCCCTTGGGGCATCCTGCTTATGTCAGCAGGTTTTCTCTCCGTCCGCTGCAGCCGTCACATCTACGCAGCATTAATGTCCCAGCGTTTGCATTGATTGATACTCAGGGGAAAAATAAAGGCAGGGGGCCGTGTCTAATGTCAAACAAAATACACATTAGGCCCAATTCTGAATTACAGCATCATTTGTTAAACTCTGCTGCCTTTGCATAAAGACCTGAAGAGATGAATTTGCTTAGGCCTCACAACACTGCCTGCCATTCCCAGCAGGGTGGGCATCTTCTCCAGGTACGCGTCCAGGCAGTGCTTAATTTGTCCCAGTGGTGGGATTTACGTTTCATCATCCGACTTTGGGGAGGAAGAGAACGATAAGGAAACAGTGACAAAGGGAGGAAGCATGGATGAAAAAGCCTGCACGAGTGAGGCAAAGAGACAGGAAGTACAGATTAATGGAAGAAGAATGTACAAGTTAGAACCAAGATGAGGCAGCCTTGTTCAGCAATCCAACGCCATCACTGGCTTTGCTTTCCTAAGAAAAACGTTGCACTTTTTTTTCCAAATTAAGGACAGTATCAAGTGCTTCTATGAACTGTGCTCCAACCAGGTGTACCCAAAATACTGAGTGCTCTACACACTACAGTACAGCAAGGAAGGATGATGCTTCACTTGTGTAGCTGCAAAATCAGACCTTGGACGGATATCCAGCAAACGTTTTTGCTTTATTAACTTCGGTTTGTTGTATCACGCTTGACATGTCACCTTATGGCCGCTCGACATGTCACCTTATGGCCACTTGCCACATCATTAGTGCAGAGGGCACAGTCAATGCTCAGGTGTCTAGATAGGCATTGGTTTGGCCTTGTTCTGGGTTACGAGATGTTTGCTCTGTCAGGATTTAGGGTTTCTGAATGGATTTATTCAGCTCATAGGAAGAGTCCATAGGCATTGAGCCAATGAGTTTGAGTTTGATTCTCTCTCATTGTCCCTGACATGGTCGAAGGTATCTGGTCACAAGGTATAACATCAGGCGATCGTGCGCTTCTAGGCATGCAGGGTGAAGTCTTGTCTTAAGTGCAGTGGCGTAGCAAGGGGGTATCAGGAGAGGGGGCGGACCGCCCCGGGCAGCACGAGTTTTGGGGGCGTTGGCCTCCCCCAGCTCTTACGTGCTGTCTCGGGCGGCAATCGCCCCCCCCCTCCCCCCACTCTTCAATGCTATGTCCCTGTGGCTCAAAACAGGTCAGTCAACTGACCCTGGTAGTCTCTTTAGGCTGGGATAAAGGGTGCAGGTTCAGTCAACCTTCTAAGCAAGCAGGGCAGCAGGCAACAGAGAAGCTGAGTAGCAGGCAGCAGAATGGCAGTCCTTCTGGCAGCAAAACAGCACAGCATTCCTTCTTCTGTAGAATCCACAGGTCCAAGAGTGTAATGAAGAGTTGGGTCTGAGGGTCCATTATTTATACCTGGTGCCCACTTTGAAGTAGGAGAAGTTTCTAGAGAATTCCCTTTACAATTCTTGAAGTTTCCTGCCTCCCCTGCCCTGGCTCCAAGCTGGCTGCATGAACAATGTAGTGGTGACAGGTCCTTTGTGTGAAGGCAGAGTGCAGCTTGTTCAGCTGCAAGTGGGACTGTGCCCTGCTCAACCCCTCTCCCATCCAGCCAGTTGATAGCCCATTCAGGCATATCTGATTCCTCTATTGTATAGCTGTCTGGCAGAAATAAACAAAGTCCAACTGCCTACTGCTACACCCAGTCACATGCCCCAGGACAGGCTGCAGGCACCAAATAATTAGGACAGGAAAATGAGAACTTTCTAAAAGTGGCATTTTCAAAATTGTAACTTCAAATCCAGCTTTACCATGAAAGAGGATTTTTAATCTCAGACACCAAACATGAAATGTTTACCTGTTAGCACTTATTAAAAGTAATAAGGCAATCCAGTGTTGTCCCAGAGCTGATAGTGATAGTGCAACACATGACAGGTCGAAGGGGCCTAATATGAGCTGTTTTGGAAGTCTGGTCTTTAATGATTTGCAAAAGAGAAGTTCCTTATTCCCTTAAAATAAACGCATTTCAGCCAGCAATGCATTTCGAATAATTTAAAGGGATGTTTGACCCAAGAGTTTATTTAAAAACAATGACATACGAGTTATTCCAAGATTAATGCATACTTAATTGTGCACAATCCCGTGCAGTAGCGCTGTATCATAGGCAACCTTCTGCAAAGCCCCCCAAAATGTGACTGGCTGCCTAAGACCTGTAACTCTTTTAGAATCACTGATGAGAGTGTAACGACTCTCTTTAACACTCAACGTGTATTTTGCCAACATAACGGACATGCACTTGCTTCTGCCGCAGCCCTTGTGGTTTTCTTGAGGTGATCTCAGGGCTCGAGTCGGGGTGCCACGCGGGTGGACGGCGTCCCCCCACTTATTTTACCGGGTGGACGCCGTCCCCCCTGCCCAAAAGCTGGACTTTCAATGATGGCGTTACTTGCCCGCACGGCAGCCCTGTCGATCTCCCAAGTACAGGGCCGGCTGTCAATCTTGTGTAGCGGGCGAATGCGCTACCTATCAAAATTGTGCTTTGCCCTTTGAACCTGACTGCCCCCATCGCCTTGTAACCTTTGTTATGTTGAACTTGGGCAGGAGCGCGTTGACACCTGATCCGTCAGCCACTGTTATGCAACAGAGGTGGCCAAAGAGGCCACAAAAGTATGGGGGAGGGTTGCAGCAAGGGATGGGACACGCAAGGTGTTCTGTTAAGAAGAAACTCTCATACACGGCCCTTCCATGCAATTTAATACATTCACTGCCTGTTCGATTGTTAGCAGAGACAGGGGAAAAGGAACTTTCTTTCTCGGGATGGTAAAAAAGCACAGGCCTCAATGTCTTTAAAAATGTAAAAATCGGCTTGCAACCATAAGAAACTTTTCAGAAATAAAATTACATTTACATTCCTACATAAAATGTACATCCCCAGTAAAAGGAAACATGTTTAATTTTAAGTTCTCAAACAGTTATTTAAAAATAACGTTATTTGCATTAAAGAGGCGGTAACACACAGAGAATGACGCTACATTCCACAGTGGGTTAACGTGGCCCACCAAGTGAAGCGGGACTCCCTGTAATAAGAGGGGACTACCTTTCGTGACGTCACTTCCTGCCGTGATGTCACTTCCTGTGACACCACCTAACTTGGAGCGTCCCCCCACTTCTTTTTTTAGGACTTGTGCCCTGGGTGATATTGTTACTTGCTGCATAGCAGCTATTTGACAGTCGCTAGACTTAGTGACAAAACTTCTTCTAGCCTTTCTGGTATGAACCAGCTACACTCTCGGTTCGACAATCATTTATCAATTCTGCACCTCTACATTAGCACATATTTTAAAACTACAACCAAGGCCAGATCTAAGTTGGTGATAGGTGGAGTACCGAACACCTTGAGCAAGTGAGATAAATGCCACTTGACCCCTGTGATTCGTAACTTTTTGTTGGCTGGAACTCTAATAGACTGAGCCCTACTAGCTTTTACAAATACATTAAAAAAAAGTATTTTTTCCCGTTTTATTGCCCCGATCCCGTTTTTCAGTCTTGGCTGTAAATTGTTCTTTTATGTCAAAGGGGATTTGCTAGAGCAATATTGTTTCTAGCTGGTGGCATCCGTAGGTGTCCCAGCTGAGTTAAATGGTAGATAGGAGTGTCTTTAAAGTCCCTGTGAACTTGACATGTTCATTCACTCTGTAGTTTTCATAGGAAGAGTTTCAGGCCAGTTAAGAGGGAAGCTTTTTACCACCGGAACACTGCAGGAATTTGTAAGCATTGCTTGAAAATGGGGCATTCTGTTGTGATTGCACCATGTGCATTTCTGTCCCCTTTGTGGAGTGTGATATATGCTGGCAATAAAATTGTTTTAGAAATAATTCTTCCTACAAAGTGCTGCCTGTGGAGAAATTTAGTTTGTGTTTAAGCCATACCCTTAATTACATAGGCCATTCATGCCCCTTTTAGAGACTCCACACTTTTTTCATCCCTCTTAAAACCCTGATGTCAAGCTCTTCCATTTCTAGTGCTTTGCAGCAGTTTTAAGATGATCTTAGAGTTTCTCCTTGCTCAAATGGGTGTAATTTCTGATATTTATATGTTTCCCTCATCTTCAAAGCTTGATTTTGCTCGGGAGAAAGTGTCACTCATAGTCGTTGAAATGTCACTCATAATTACACTGAAATTCTGAGAATGTCACACACAGCAATCAAACCTTATGTGTGTGTGCGCGCGTTTTAAGTCCCTGTGTGTAAAAATTCCTTAGAAATTCGACAGACACCTCGCCATACTGAAAGCACCTGTACTCAACTATTTACCCCATAATACATTTATTTAGGGGGGTGTAAAGCCCCAAACACCCCCACTGAAGCTACGCCTCTGTTTGGGCAGCTGATTTAGAAATCTGCGATCTTTCTTTTTATGGTTCGAAAAATTCTCCAAGCGATAACACTCACCCACCCCTCAGCGCCGTAACTGTAGTGTAGCTACGCTTATTGATCGCCTTTCTGCCGGAGCAGCGGCTCTGACTGACGTGTTTATTCGTCTCCCTGGGTAATGACGACAAATCCCTCCACTAAGAAGCTGCGGCCATGCTTTCCTGCGGAGGCACAGTCCCTTCATTCTGCACATTCACCGCTCTACAGCCAGAGGGCGCCAGTTTGCAGAGCCGCCTCGCACTTTCTCTCCTTCTCTCAACAAGGGGAAGTCAAGGCGAAGCTTCGGGATGTTTTTCCAGGAGATTATGCTAATGCAGAGAGACTCTTCATAACGAGGACAATGGAAGACTTTTTTAATTGGTTTTGATTGGGCCCATAATTTGTTTCTGTTTGAATGCGCTGCTCTGACATCCAGTGGGTGTTTCAGCATAACTCGCTTCGACCGTGGAAGGCACAGCAGATGACGACACAATTTTTACACAAGCAGTCCTCTCGGGAGGAGGGAGACTGAGCTTTTGACCTAGAGAACAAATGTTTTTTTTTGCACAAGTTAATCAAAGGAGAAAAACTACACAGTTTGAGTCTGTTTGTCTACTAATTATGGAGCTTCTAAGGGGATTGCATGTAAATTTCTGATGATTAAAGTCCTGCAGTGTTCTATGTTAAACTGATGCGGCAAAAAGAACAAAATGTAAAACTTATTATTAAAGTGAAATGATAATTAGCTCCGTGCATGTTTTTTTGTATTTTTTCTCCTCGCATGGTAGCGCGTGAACTGGCAGAGGCTCCCTTAGCCTTCCCCACACACACATTGCTTACTCCCCATCACGTGCCTTTTTTGTATCATTGACTTTTTCTCATTTGCTTTGATTAAATGCTTTCAGTTTGATTTGCATGTTTTTACCCTATTTTGGTGAGACTATTTATATACCTTTACCAGTGGCGGCTGGTGACATTTGAAAGTGGTAGGGCGTAAAACTTCTGGATGAGTGACCTGTGGTGAGTGAGCCAGCGTAGCAAGCAAGCCCAACTGTCATAAGGGGGACACGGGGGGTTCTCCCCTAAGAAAACTGTGAAAAAAGAGTGGGCAAATCGTGCATTTTCAACAAATTTGAGAGAGCAAGAAGGTTACTAAGGTAGTTGTGAAAGTGTAGTTATGACATCAATAAAGAGATTTTATATGATAATAATATAGGTAGCTGCTTATTCAGTATAACCAGAGCACTTCATAACAGACTTTGAGATAATGCTGAGCAACTTCTGCTCAGATCCCATTATGTTTGTTGCTGCCTGCTGGGCCCTTTCACATGGTGCAATTTGAAAACAGATCCTGACAACCAATGCTGCACACGTTAATCTTTGGCGCACTACTTTCCAACACTGTAGTCTCCGATGTCGCAGGGTTGGGCTGTGTCAGTAGTGTCCAGTAGTGAGTGGTGACTGACACTCTGCTGCTTTGGGTTTACACGTGCTGGGCCGGGGCTGATTTACTGCGCAAGGGCATAATGAGGGGACAATAAAATGTTGCTCAATTAACATTAACTCCATAGAAAGAAAGACGACTACCAGGGCTATTCTCTGTCTGCATTTCCTGCCCTGTGGTAAAGAGATGGAAGTCATGCAGACTGTTCCGGGCTGCCTGTCCCATCACGATACCCGGCCACCTCATTCCACCCAGAACCACCCACACTCCATTTACTGCATTCTCAGGCTAAAGTATATGCAGCTATTGTTAGTGCTCGGCAGACTGCAAGAATATTATGCTCACGAGTGACTGAAAGTGAAATAGACAAAACATAACATTTTCTTAATTTCTTCTGAAACCAAGATATAACAAGACCTCGGTGCAGGATAATATTATTGCTGCCTTCAGTTCCCAGAGGGAGACAAACGTAAGCATCACTACTGCACTATTTTAGCAGAGACAAAAAGAAGACAGCTGCTGCCGATCTCAACGTGTCCAGTCTTGTGACTATGTGCTATTAAACCATACCATAGCATTGCAATGCTGTGAAGTGCACTCTGCACAGTAAAACCCACATTATTCAGTGATGTGTGTATAGTACTTCATTAAGAGCACCCTGGAGTCCTTGGGCACTGACAGACTAATTAATCTGCCTCTGTGCGATGGAAGGTGCTGTGTGCACCACTAGGACTGTGCTCAGCTGCAACCTGGCCTTTTGTACATATTGCCAGGCTGGCTGCTTGTGCGCCATGCGCTCCTACCCCAGTTGTTTTACAGACTATAAGTGACACAAATAGTGCAATTACATATACAAGGAACCTGTGAAGAAGGATGAGACACTGAGTCAGTCAATCAGGATTTTAAACGGATGATGTTAAAATACGTGCAGTTGTACACACGTCTCCAATTAGTGCTTTAACCCAAAGTGATCTGATTTACCAACTCTTGCCTTCACTCCTGTCTTACAAGGTCGGTCAGTTCGCCGTTCACATTACTATGCAACAATCTTCTGCAAAGGGGTGGATAGAACACGAGAGAAAGAGAGAGGGGGGAGAGGGGAGGGAGAGAGAAAAAGAGAGAGCGAGAGTCCAACTACCAACATCCTAACACGATCGAGTCTATTTCGCCAACCTCACTGAGGTTCCCTACTATATCTGGGCTAAGTGCACTGCCATTGTTTCGTTTACCAGTGGGTTAAATAAATATTCGCCCTACCAGTTTTGTTTTCCCCTTGCCTCCGCTGTAAACACCTAC
This sequence comes from Calotriton arnoldi, assembly GCA_963921515.1. Taxonomy (NCBI): domain Eukaryota; kingdom Metazoa; phylum Chordata; class Amphibia; order Caudata; family Salamandridae; genus Calotriton; species Calotriton arnoldi. The sequence goes on from CAWUFW010006350.1 coordinate 546,129, forward strand.
TTTCCCTATCTGAGATAACTTTTGGCTGATACCTTGCATGCCTCTCCCAAAGAATACAAAAGCAACATTGCAAAGGCCTATGGGTATGCAGCAGTGGCGGCTGGTGACATTTGAAAGTGGTAGGGCGTAAAACTTCTGGATGAGTGACCTGTGGTGAGTGAGCCAGCGTAGCAAGCAAGCCCAACTGTCATATATGCACACACACACACACACACGGACAGCAGGAGGAGGGCGGGTGGGCAAGCCACCATAATAGTAATGCATGACATTAGCAATGAGCCACAGCACTCTGGGCACAGCACCAGCATATGGGTGCTGTGCCAGCTGCATGCAGCTATTCCATCGTGTAAGCAGGGGCGGTGCGTCCATTAGGGCGCTTGGGCGTTGCCCCACTAATTAATTTGAGGCACTCGAGTAAGTTGAGTGACAAGCGTTGCCGTCACTCTGACTCTCAGTCTCTCACTATTTGTAATGCAATCCCAGGCCGCTGGAGGCAGTCGGCTCAGAAGGGGGTGGGGCAGCAGGAGTTCAAATGCACGTTGAAGTGTGTGAGTCATCATGACATGATGACATCGAGGTCAGAGTGCGCATGTTCTGTTTAGGGCTTAAACATTTTGCGACCAGCCCTGAACATGCGCACTAGGCTGCTCATTAGAAGAGCGAGGGTTGTTCCATGCCGCTCTTCTAATGAGCAGCCTAGTGCGCATGTTCGGGCTGGTCGCAAACATGTTTAAGCCCTAAACAGAACATGCGCGCTACTGCTCAAGCTAATCCTGGCGCTGCTGCTGGAGCAGCGTCTGGATTGGCTGAGAGACGCAGGCGGTACTTGCCAGCCAGGAGCGAGCGTGACATCAGAGCCTCCTCGTCGGGTGGCGGTGGCGGGAACGGCTGAACCTGCAGCAGCGGCCGGCGGCCGGGGTGGGCACCAGCGGACCCCGGTCTGATTGGTAATGGTAAGTTGTAACGTTTTATTATTTGTTTTTATATTCCCGCGCTCCCCCCTCCTCCCTCCCGTGAGCATACCGGCCGCGGCTGCATGTGATGGAATAAAGACTACCACGTGTTTTAATATTCAGTACGCCGAGATTCAGTCGTGTCTGCCGTGGGTTTCTGAGCAAAACTTTGAACATATAAGGTACTGGCCAGAAAACCACTGACATCATTTCTTTAAAGATTTGCGGAAATAAATATGTAAAATTAGTTTGAAAGAAAACTGCTCTTTCCCGGCCTCTCCATAGATTTTCCCACAAAATCTTGCTTCACCACCTGTTACGGAAGCTCATCTTCGCCCTCCTAATGGTCGTCTTCCTAAAAGCTCAGCGTCTGCGACAGAGAGCAGCAGCTTGGATTCTCTACTCCTGCACAATGCCTGGCAGGTTATCTGCATACCCATAGGCCTTTGCAATGTTGCTTTTGTATTCTTTGGGAGAGGCATGCAAGGTATCAGCCAAAAGTTATCTCAGATAGGGAAAGTAGGTGTTTACAGCGGAGGCAAGGGGAAAACAAAACTGGTAGGGCGAATATTTATTTAACCCACTGGTAAACGAAACAATGGCAGTGCACTTAGCCCAGATATAGTAGGGAACCTCAGTGAGGTTGGCGAAATAGACTCAATCGTGTTAGGATGTTGGTAGTTGGACTCTCGCTCTCTCTTTTTCTCTCTCCCTCCCCCTCTCCCCCTCTCTCTACTCTCGTGTTCTATCCACCCCTTTGCAGAAGATTGTTGCATAGTAATGTGAACGGCGAACTGACCGACCTTGTAAGACAGGAGTGAAGGCAAGAGTTGGTAAATCAGATCACTTTGGGTTAAAGCACGAATTGGAGACGTGTGTACAACTGCACGTATTTTAACGTCATCCGTTTAAAATCCTGATTGACTGACTCAGTGTCTCATCCTTCTTCACAGGTTCCTTGTATATGTAATTGCACTATTTGTGTCATTTATAGTCTGTAAAACAACTGGGGTAGGAGCGCATGGCGCACAAGCAGCCAGCCTGGCAATATGTACAAAAGGCCAGGTTGCAGCTGAGCACAGTCCTAGTGGTGTACATACATAGATCTATACATATTCAATTTTAAATTACGTTTATTTATTTTTTCTTATTTAGGGAGACCCCTCCCCCAAGACCCCCTGTTGTTTTAACAAATTATAATTTTTAAAATCTTTTTGGGGAGGGAAACCTCACATACCCCTTTTTTACTTACCTTTACCATCCCATAACCCTATCCACCCCTAAGCCCTATAGTCCCTAAGCCCTAAAAATACCTTTAGCTCCCATACCCTTACTGTTAGACCTGGCCTTTGTTGACATGGACTCCCCTAACCTTTTTGGCTGTCGACCTCGTGTTTTGACCTTGTTTTACTAGCTAAGGACTTGGGCACGTTTAGCACTGCCAGACAGTGTCAAAGCCCTGTGCTTATCATGTGCATGCTGCATAGCAATGTATATATGATTGACTGATTACAGTTAGCTGTAAGTCCCTTGTCATGGGGTAAGACCTATATCACGGGCGGGTATCTTGATTGTGCCTCTGTGGGCCTGCCATACGGGTTGTGTCATCCACAGAGGTAGCTCATTGATTGTGCCACAGGTTTGCCCTGGTGGGGTCAGTGTGCATGGGTTACTGTTACTCGACATGGTGTTTACAAACCTGTATGCCAAGGTCCTGCATGTCTCCTGCTATATCGAGGATCTCCCTGGTGATAGGGAGCAGTGTTGGGAAGAGGATGGGCAGGTGTGTGTATGTGTTACCTTCAAGAGTCTTGAATGACACTGGGGCCTGCTTTTTGCATTGGATTAGCATGTAGGGAAAGGATGTCTAGCATTATTTCCTACAGGCAGAATAGTAGCAGTATGATGTTTGGTATTGATGCGTTTATAATGGCGAATCCTCTCCGGTAGTAGGAGTGAGTTCAGCATTACGGTGATGGAAATGTCACTTTGGGAAAGTGGGCATTTCGATGTGCGTGGTGGCCTGTCTCCAAAATTCACAACTAGGTGCTAGGGGGATAGCCACATCTGTGCGTTCCTGATAGAGGGCCATCAACTAGGGGTTCACAGGAAACTGTGGACCTCTGACTCTGAAGGGCCTTTCTGGAATGGTTACATGGGGGTAAAATTGGACCTGCATTCCAAGGGGCAGGGTCGTGGCCCCACTAAAGATTGTAATCAAACCTCTCGAGGTAGGATGGCAGACAGGACAAAATTTAGAGAGGGCCTGTGCATTTCAAAGGTGGCCTTTTGAACCGCTCATATCTTCAAAGGCCGTGGTGGGTATAATTACTAGGGCTGGTTCGATACTGGGACATTGGCACAAGGAATAATTAGGGCAGGAGGGTTCACAACTGGACTATCTGCAGACTTGTGGTGGGTTGGAGCTTGTCGTGCTCCAAGAAGGGGACTATCACTTGGTGGATTTTGCCTGGACGTTGCTGTCCTGCAGCTAGTGGCAACTGTCATGGCCTCAGTCTCGAATTACTCTCCGAGGGCCGGTGAGCTGGCCTCCTGTCCCCTAGATCACAGGGACACAAGGGCTCTCACTGTCTCCACGAGACCGTAAGGACCACACTGGGTGTGGCAGAGACAGGTGGAAGTGAGTGTGGTTGGGACAAGGACCGTCATGACATACACCAACATCTCTCTGTGCCAGAGGAGTGTGGGCGCAAAGATCAGCAACCATCGGAGGTGCCGGACATGAGGAGTTGGAGGAGTGTGGGGGAAGTTTGTAGAGTCCGAGGGACCCGTGCTTGCAACCAAAGGGACCTGTGCTCGCTTGTGCTCCAGAGCGTATGGTGTCCAAGGGGTGTTGGGGGAACCTGAGCTGGGAGCTTAGACTGTCTTCAGCCTCCAGATCGGGAGGACGACAGTGCCTGACATAGCGGCCTCTGTCCGAGGTCATTGGCTCCCTCTCCCTGGACCCACGCCACAGAGTTCTTTGTTTTGGAAAACATTGTGACAAGGCCTGAGAGGTTTTGTGAGCCTTGTGGGCATCTGCAGCTAACTGCCAGGGCAGGTCACACCATCGCTTGAGGGGAAAACATTTCTCAAGATGGGGAGCACGCCAGCTTCTTGGGTCACATCCTTTTGTCGATGGGGAGATAGTGATCCTGGCTTTGTGCAGGTGCCGTCGGGCGCTTGGAGGTCTAATCTGGATGGACGAAGCTAAGTAACTGTTTCTTTTCGTGTTAGATGGGGTCAAACTAGGAGAGAGACACACCCCCTCTACCGACCCATCCTGCTCCCTGGACGACAGGATGTCCAGCAGAGGTTCAGTCTCCGTTTCCACCCCATCATCCGTGACCAACAACATGGTCAATTCAGTCTTCTCAAAAAAATGTGGCTTGAGGCGATTCACATGCAGGACCCTCAAAGGATTCCTAGGAGTTTGCAAGTCCACCAGATAGGTGACTTCACTCTTGTGCTCCTTCACCTCAGATGGCCTAGACCGCTTGTCCTATGGAGCACGAGGCTCCACGGGGGCCATGGCCCACACTTTCTGACCAGGCTGAAATTCGACCAGAGTGGCGTTCTGGTCATACCATTGTTTCATAGCCTCCTGGCCAGCTTGCAGGTTCGCTTGGGCAAACTTCCTGAAGCAGGCTGTTTGGTTACAGAATGCCAGGACATAACTGAATACATCCTGGGGCGGCTTCCTGGGAGTTTGCTCCCAGCCCTTCCTCACCAAACTGAGAGGACCCCTCACATGGTGCCCATACAAAAGCTCAAATGGGCTGAAGCCAACCCCCTTCTGCAGGACTTTCCTGACGGTAAACAAAAGAAATGGCAAGCTGACGTCCCACTTACACCTCATAGGGCTGGAAAGACCCATAATCATGCCCTTCAGGGTTCGGTTGAAACTCTCAACCAAACCATTGGTTAGGTGTTGTAGGGGGTGGAGAACTTGTAGGTCACCCCACACTCCTTCCACATGTCCTTCATGTATGGTGACATGAAGTTGGTCCCCCGGTCAGATATCACCTCCCTGGGGAAACTCACGCAGGTAAAGATCCCAACAGGGCTTGGGCCACCGCGGGCACCGTCACCGTCCTCAAGAGGGTCGCTTCTGGGTATTGAGTGGCATGGTCCACCAAGACTAGGATGAACCTGTTGCCCATGGCCGTCTTGGGATCCAGTGGCCCCACACTGTCAATGCCCACACGCTCTAAAGGGGTGCCCACAACAGGAAACAGTTGCAGGGGGGCCTTGCACCTCCCTCCTGTCTTGCCGCTCGCCTGGCAGGTCGGACAGAACCGACAGAACATGTCTGAGGCCTTCCTCATCTGGGGCCAATAGAAGAGGGCGGCAAGCCTATCAAAGGTCTTGCCTTACCCCAAATGGCCTGCCAGCAGCACACCATTAGCACTCATAACCATACCCACCCCTAAACCATAAAAATACCCTTACCACCCGTTACCCCTACCCACCCCTAAACCCTAAAAATACCCTTACCATCCTATGCCCCAACCCACCCCTACACACCCTAAAAATACCCGTATGTGTGTGTCTGTCTGTCAGAGGGGCCCCATCAGAATACCAATGGGACCCAAGCAGGATCTCTTTCAACTGGATTCCCCTTTTGCAGCGTGCACATGAAGAGAAAAATCTCCTCCACGCTGAAGCATTCTTTTTAAATGAGCAGCTGGGAAAGTCTTTCTCTCTGTGCCGGTAATCCAATGTGCACTCCTGCAGAGGTGCTTGGTGCTGTGAAAGTGTAGGATGCGAGCATCTTACAGGGAACTTAGCTATTGACCTATCCTGAAGTGCCGAGTAGCCTGCCAGACTGCTGAGAGAGGGAAGGAGCATACTAACCTTGCACGAGGAGTGACTATCAAGAAACAGTGAGTTGCAGCGTGACCCCAGTGCAGCAAGGTCTGTGTGTCCCAGTGTCGGCATGCCCCAGACTTTTCACTGCAAATCCTAGTGGGAATCATGAAGCTGTGGTGAGACCTGAGCCGCTGTGCTCAACCCATGATGCTGAGGCATGACCTGGGCTGCTGTGCTTAAATTATAAAGCTGCAGCATCGCGTCGCTGCATGACCTGAGACATCAGCACGACCTGAGCCATAGTTCCCATCCAGCCAGTGAGGCCTATGCGGGGCTGCTCTCTGAAAACAGTAAGAACAATGTTTCTTTAAGCCTTTGCATGGTTTTTGACCTTTTATTTGTCATAATGCACCTGATGTATCAGATTTTTTTAGTTTTTATTTTATATTGTGACTCTCCATTCAGCAGCCTGACCTTTACTAAATCAAGCATGAATATCAGTGTGGGCCTGGGCTGGTCTGTGCAAGGTTATTAGGGAAACTCCTAGTAAGTGGAAGGGTTGGTCTAAGCTTAGAATAGTACTAGCTTACTGTTTGGCTGAGTGAATCCAGATTAAAGGCGACCTGGAGGTCTGTAAAAGGGCTCTTTCTTCCATGGGGTATCCCTCTGATTGCCCAATGGAACGTTGTGAGCTCTATTGCAGAACATGAATCCTGCACAGCACTCTTGTAGTAATCCCTAGACCTGATCATTTCATATGTGAAAGCTGAGAGTAAGGAATAACATTCAAATGTGCCACTTAGGGATGCCATATCGACAAAAGACTTTGGGTAACACAGAAGGGGGGCATTCTGGAAGGAAGCACCGCTTGATTGTGCTCAGTGCTAAGAATGGAGCTCAGAGTCCAACTGATAATCAAGCAACTGCCTTCCCAACAGCAGATTAACTACCTCCAATCCTCATGCAGACACCATGACCACCATGGTAACTAAAGTCCAAATGAAATCTAAATGACAATTCTCAAGGACTGGAACCTCCAGCCCTCAGTGAGCTCCCCTTCCATGTGTGCCCACTGTACAGAGTGATTCAGGCCTTTGCCATCGGGATGAATATGTGCAAATACACAGCAGTTCTGCAAAACATCAAGGTGAGTGAGCAAAGGTTGCTGATTGGTCCTCTCCTGTGAGGATGTCGGAGGGTTGGAGCTGTTGAAACGTGATGGAGGCTACAGAAGAAAGTGGCACTTCCAAGACCTTTTAAGGGGCTTCGATCTAAGGTGAAGTACCACTGTACTCTACTGTAGGTATCCTCCATTGTCTCACACTATGGATAGTATAATACCATCCTAGAGTACTATATTTTCCGGCAAGAACACATCCCTCCCCTAGCCTAGGATACCATATAGATTCACATGCTTACAGCACAAGACAATCAGCATCATTCTGGAGTAGGCCCTTGCGAAAGACCATTAGCAAAAACGATGTTAAAGACAGATTGCCCAACTTGTGCATCTGCATTAAAACTATCTTTCGAGCAAAGCACTTAAGCAAGGTATGAACCAGTTTTCATGCGGCTGCTTTGTAAATTTCAGTGACAATGATTACATAAAGATGTGCCAAATTTGCACCATTAAAGCTTGTAAAATGGGCCTCTGGATGATCTAACGTGCTTCTATGAGTGATTCACGTGGATTCACGGGGATTACCTTGAAGCAGCAATTCATTTAACGACAGACCCAAAATATTTTGAAGTTTAGCTTCGAGGTACACAATGTGCCCTACAGGAGTGGCATAATTAGGCAAAGCTGGAAGCAGAATGAAATGTTTTACATTCTGAAACAATGTTAAGAAGAAAGGATGGAACAGTTCCAAGAATCTTCTATCTCTATGAAGAACAATACGCTGTTTGTAACAGACAGAACATGATATTCACCAACTCATCATGCAACGAGCTGAGCGATAATACAGTAATCTTTGCGAATATATCACGAGCTTTAAAAAAGCCTCCATATGTTTATCAAGAACCAAATTAAGACATTAAATTTACTGGTAGAGCAGAGCTCCTCAAACAGAAGGACTCCTCTTTTTAGACTGTCAAGAAACTCATGAGCGACTGCTGGTTTGAAGACAGAAGAGCGATTCATTGTGTTGCTGGAGGGTGTGGTAGCAAACAAACAAGTCAAAACAAAAGATATTAAAGACCTGAATTAGTCACGTGTAAAAATCAAAGCAGAATAACCCCAACGTCTCTAGGCAAAGGTCATTGTACTTGGCAATAGGCCATCTAATTAATTGGGTTTGCCAAGAAGCCTGGGTGTCTAGTGAATTTCCCTTAATTTCCCCAAATATTACATCTACTTCCCCTAGTTCGCAAAGTTTTCTGCACGCGGCTTTTCTGGTTAAAATCAGGATCATCAGCCCACTTTCAATTTGTTTCAAGATAATTCATAGATCACAAACTTTCCTTCTTTGAAAGCATATCCCAGCCACCAAGCAGTACCTAATCTCCCAGTAATAATCTGCATAAACTCACGAAGCCCTTACTGATGATCACACCTAACCTCGATTAATTTAAGCATCCACAAACGGGAAACAGCCTTTACAACAATGCATTTACCATGCAGATGCCTTTACCATGCATGGTAATTATTTAAGGTAAGTGTATATGGATATAAATGTACATACACATATATACATAGTTATAGTTAGGACTACGTTTTGGGAGGAAGAGATTTTTTTGCTTTCATAATAACTGTAGTTAGCACCGTTTGACGAATCTTCACAAAACGAACGAGAAAAAAAAGTTTTTCCACCTAACTCCTTCCTGGAAAGTTTCGGGGTGATCCGTTAAGAGATGACTGACAAAAAGGCATCTGCCTCATTCATTTTTCTATCAGAACTTTAGACACATCTACAGTCCAAACTGCTGTACAGTTTTACACCAAATTTGGCAGAAAGCTAGATCTTGGTCCAGAAAGAGTGCTTTTTGTGATGTGGTGCATATCCGTTCATTAATGTTTGAAAAATGAGTGCTCAGAAATCTTTGTATATTTCACACCGCAGAGGATCCGCAGGGTCAACAGATCTCAAGGTCAGATCTGATTGGCTGCCACCACATCAACAAGGGTGTGTGGGCAGCCGACTGGGGTGTTAGTCCTGAGTCCTAGAAAAAAAGTTTCAAAAAAACATAAGGGGCAGGTTAGGAATACCCTGACCTCCTAGACCTGGTGGTGGGGTCGCAAGGGGCCACAAATTTGCAGAGGAGCATCAAATTCGCTCAGAATCACCAAATTCATGGCACAATTAAAAAAAAAAGCACAGGCCCCCACACTATTAACATAGTGCGTGGCCCAGGATCCAGGCTGGTGCAAAAAAATGTTTGTGGGGAAAGGGCGTGTGAAGTAGGCTCTGGGACAGGGTCCCCAAGGCCCAGGGTGAGTCGGGGAGGGGGTCCGCACACCCCCTGTCCCTTATTTAAAAATAACAGCTCTGGGGGATGGGGTCTCCGGGGCCGTAAAGGGTCAGGGAGGTGAGCTGCACACCCCCCTCCCTAATCATTTTTTTTTTTTTAAATGGTGTTCCTGGTGGACACCAGGACACCAAAGTGAATAATAATTGAGTGGCAGGAATCGCTCATTTATTATTCACTGCTCCAGCATGGACCGCCCGTTTATGCCCTGCTAGGGCTTTTTTGTTTGTTAACTTTTTAAGCTTGATGATGCCTCCAGAATAGGGAGGGGCACCACCAAGCATTCTTTAATGTTATTGGTGGCTGGGAAAAGTGAAGCATCCCCCCCAGCAACATTAAAAAATAACAGTAAGTCTCCTGGGCCATTAAACCCATGACCCCAGGAGAGCTTACAATACGCTTTTCTTAATCACTCCTAGCTGGAGCTCTGTGCTCTTCAGCTGGAGTGCAAGGCCTTCTGTGGTTGTTTTTATGATTGCATTTTGTGGCCTAAAAATGTTAAAAGAAAGACTCAGGACTCAGAAACATGTCGCTTTTTTTTTTTTTTTAAATCAGTCTTTCTTTTTACATTTTGCAACCCACAAAATGCAATAATAAAACATATGTTTAAAGAAAAACTCACAGGCGTGTTAATATTTTTAATATAAGATTATTAAACATTTTTACAATAATCACTATTATTAAACATTGCATTGTGTGAATTACTGAAATGTACACTAGATTAAAAATACTGAGAATTTTTGAATAAACATTATGATAGGGTCACTTTTTATATTTTGATTGTGTGATTCTTTGGCAAAGTAAGTCTACCTGAGTGCAGCCAGGACCTGCACAAGCTAGAAGGCCATGCATTGGGTTGGCTGCTTGCAAGTGGTTGGACACAGGGACTGGCCGCAGGTTGGCTTTACATATGGTAATAAAATATTACTTTACATTAACAAAAAAACTAAGCATTCACTGAAAAAAAGAAAGATTAAAGTGACATTATGGTTAGGTGAAAATGTCAGCTAAGCACGCCATTTCAAACATACAAAACCACTGAAATTCACCAGTTATAATTATCTCAATTATCTATAACTCATGCCCTAAGGTACTTACAACTCGCGCCCTCGCTATGCACTGCTAATTACCCAAATATTACATCAATCATGACATTATTGATAATATCTCTGCAACATTTGCAATGAAAATATTGATGGCAAAACTGTGCAAGTCGGGGGACGAGTCATAGTTACCTTAGGGAATAATTTAATAGTTCGTGCTTTACTGAAGTGGAGCTTAAACTGGGGCACCTCCTATATTCATATTTTTCAGTGCTTCCCGTTGAATCCCCAGTTTTGCCAAAAACGTCCACTCAACTGGAGTACTTTCATCTGGTTAATTAGTAGTGATTACAAAGAGGTGAATCTCCACCAAACAGGGGTACTTCCTCTTGACCAAATTAAGTAAGTAAGTGCTTCTTTATTTGGTGGAGATGCCCTCGTATTCCTATGCATCAATAACGGTCAGCAAAATCGGTTGGAAACGCGCTCGGCACCTTTTGTTAAGCTGTCCATCAATATGGGAAAAGGCGGTAAGACCTTTGCACACTACTAAGTAAAACAATGAGGGGGGCCGTGCAGCCCTCCACCCGGGCCGTTTTCGGACCCGGGGACCCAATCCTTTGGGCCCGGCCACAATTCAGTGGGGAAGGGGGCTGCACGGCTCCCCTCCCTAGGCCGATTTCAGCCCTGGAGACCCCATCCCCAGCCACGTCTCTCTCTGGGTATCCTGGTCCCACTCAGGGCTTCCAGTGTGCATGTTTGGGACCGTGGGGGGATCCTCAAAGCCCCCTTGGTCCCAGCCGGTTCCCTACCTCCTGCGGGAGCTAGCAGCCCTCTCGCCACAGGGAGCTGCTGGAAATGCAGCTCTCTGCTTGTGAGAGCAATACTTTCGTCTCTTTCCCTGCCCCCATGATAGCAGGCCGGGTAAGAGATGAAAATGCCCTTAATATGCATGCTTTTAAAACAAAAATCTTTGTAAAGGTATGCGTGGTAAAGGCATATGCGCTGTAAAGGTTATACGTGATAATGGCATTCGCGTTGTAATGCATGCGTGGTAAAGGCATGCGTTACAAAGGAATGTGTTCTAACGTCATACAACCCTTTTAAATAGCAAGTACCCGACCTTGTGGGCTATAAAACCTACATAGGAATTACTTTTTAATATTCAAAAGGGAGGTTTGAACTGTAAGAAAGGTTTATTTTCACAGGTAAAGTTGCAGTTTTTACACTGCTACAATCAGGCTTAACAGGGTAGACCTAAAGCCATGTTTGCACTCTGTACTGGATTGCACAGTAGGTGCTGCAGTACATTGGTGGCATTTAACGTCCAGGCTCAGGGTACACTTTGTATCCTATACTAGGGACAGAAAGGCAAGTTGAAAATACCAGTTAGGAGTATACCAATACAACCATGTTTAAATGTGGAGGACAGGCTTTTTACTTCTTGTTAGGAGGGGTAAAGTGTAGAGAATTCTAAAGCCAGCAAACATATAAGGTCCAGCAAAATGTAAAAAATCTGGGGTGACCACTCAGAAGAGGCGTATTTCATACATGATACTAATTCACAGACTTGTAGATATGTGTGATGAATCAAATGAAAGCTTCACAGTAGAAGCCTTCTTTGGCTAGGTTATCCTTTGACACCTGCTTACCTGGCATTGGTGGTCACTGTCGTCTCAGCTTTCTCTCTTTTCTAGTACATTTCTATTAAATGAAACTGAAGGGGTCAAGTTACAGTGATAAGGTAAAGAACACCTGCTGTTTCTGTGGTGCTTTCTGGCAGTTTCTTGTATTCGAAACGGACCAATGAGAAATGGGGCAATTTCAGAGACGTGCCATCCCCCTAGCCTTAAACTTTCAGCTACAAAAACATAGTCTGCAGTCGTTCTACAAGGTATCCCACAATTACAGAGGCTTGTTAATAGAAAGGGGCCTAACATTGTGAGGCTTGACAGTATTTTGTTTATCATTTTGAACAATATATTTTTTACAATAAAATGTTGTGCATTCAAGACAATATCAGTGTTAGGGGTATGTGAAGATTTATTGCACAAGTAAAGTCTTGCATTGATCTCGATTGTTGCCTTTTACATAGTCAACAGTTTCCAATAAATTTGAAAAAATTGCAAATATGGTGCTTTATACATGTTTTTCATAATAGAACCTTGTCCAATCAGTGAATAGATGGAATTTGAAACATGGCTGTATGGCTCAATATATGCATAAATGGTTTGATTAGGGAGAGGAATGGGTAGATTAATGCAATACTGGATGGCAAAGGATTAAAGACTTGATGCTACATAGAGCAAATGGTCTCAATGCACTCACCAAGGCTGGGTGCTCTGTTTTTTTTCATATTAGCTGCTGCATTAAAACATCACCACACTACCACCACCAGTCCTTGAGAAGCATGCATAGCCCAGGTGTATTTAACACAGAGCATTGATTTATGCCCACAAAGTATCAATCTCAGAGCATTAAGCTTTGATCTACATAGGGCAGAGAGAGAGAAAGAGATAACCATGCAGTGGCCAAATTGCACAATGTGAAAGCAGGAAACTATGCCTTAATCCCAGCTTAATCCCAGCTTCCACTTGACCAGACTGTGTGATCCTAGGCAATAATTGATTCCACTGGACCTCTTTTTCCTTCATCATCACATAAGAGCACCTTGAAATACATATGTTCAGGGAATGTTCTACACAAAAGTAAAGGACTATAATGCTATTCTGTCTATAGTAACACCCAAGGTTACTCATAGGGGGCAAAGGACAACTGACCTTCGACGCACTTATAGCATTGTCGTCAGAGCAGTGGGAGCAGGAGTATGAATCTGCATTCATCGATAAGGCTTGCAGGGATGTTATGTCTTTGCTGGGAGTATGACTGCTGTATTTGCATCCTTTCCACCTGGAGAGTAATGGAATTGCAGAATGCGCACACGGTGTGCTTAAACAAGTCTTGACAGCTCGGTTATTGGATACAGGATTGAATTGGCTACATACGCTGCATGGGATTCAGAGAGCATTAAATAATTCTATTGAAAACAGCTGTATTGTATAAAAATGCTTTGAATACTGGTTTTGAACGAGAAGAAATCAGAACCCTGCTTCCACTTAATAAACGTACAGATGGCTTCTTCTTTGCTGTTGGTTTCCCTGATTGGAATGAAAATATACATGAAAAAAAGTATTTAGGGTCCCATGTTTTGTCAGATTAAAGGTGCAGAGGCTTTATTTAGAGCATGCATAATATACAGAGATATGATATGTCGAAACAAAACAGTCCAGCTGACAGCATGCACGGGGTTTCCGTCCGCTAGATATCTAAAAACGCCATCCAATGCAAATGTTAATTTGATACAATTCCTGGGTTGGCAGTGGAAAGAAAACATTTCTTATGCTGATTTAAATGTTATGATTCAGAATGGTACTTATAATTTGGATGCATGTGCATCAGATGGAATTGACCTATGGCCAGTAGACACTGATGTGAGTATGAAGAGGCGTCTTTCCAAAGCTGCTGGTCCTTTTGCAAATAGGCCAAATACAGCTCCAATACAGCTGTAAAAGAACATCTGTCCAAAAAGAATGAAGACACGGATTTCAAAGATTTCCTCCTAGGTCCCTATCCAGTAAAGAATAAAAATACTGTGTCCATTTCCTCCTGGGTCACCATTAGGTAAAGAATAAAAGAGTTGTATCCGCTCTAATATATGCCATTATTAAAGAAGAGGAGGTGTATTAGGAAAGGGAAGCTGCAGAGGGAATTAGAAAAGCTGACAGAAATAATGCAGACCATGTCTAAAGTCATAGATAATTACTTTCAGGCCCTTTCAATACGAATATACACAACTCCCATTGTCTCCAATATCCTCTCATCAGCCCTGAATCTTTAAAAAGACGATTTAAGTGTTTTATAACAGGGGCAAGCACAGATGTGTAAAGTAACCTTAAAAGTTAGTAAAGTGCCCTGGCCGCTTATAAACAAAAGTGCCGTATTTGATCTTTACAATTTGACCTCAACTCAGAGAACAATGGTTAAAAAAGAGGCCTCATATACACTTTTATGCATTGTAGAAATAAAAAACACTCCATTTTCTGTGGCAGAAGATCCACAAGGCTCTTACCTGGAGCCAATCACGGCCTTTCATTTTTATGATTGTCAAAAACATACATCATTAAGATGGCATGAAAAAATATACTATGCGTTTCTTTATCATGAATGGAAATTCCCATTTGGAAGACAAGCTAGCATTCATAAGCACATCTGTGTGCACTAATCCCCTAGTACACTCCTTTGTTATTCCATCACTCTGCACAGAACTTTGATGCCAAGTTTTGCCTGCAAATTAATTGCCATACCAGCACCACGTCACGCGCCAAATAATACCTTTTCTACATTTTTCTAGAACACAGAGGTCAGTTTTCTAGATTCAGTGGCACTAAGTACTTAGCTAATGTTCCAGCTTGAACCAGAAAGCCAGTTGTACTGCAACCATTATACAACTCACTGAGCAATATCTGAGCAAGATGCATTCTAGGTAGCGATCAATCGCATGTGATGTTACAAGGACAATCAGTGGAGCCTCAAACCCTCTTTCATTATGAAATAACACACTTAAAAACCCTAGAACACAAAGGATACATTTAAAATATATATTTTAAAATAAAAATTCAAGTCTAGTGCACAAAATATAAAAATGGAACCGCAATGAAGATAAATAATAGGCAGCAGCAATGAAAGTGTGAATAATAGGTGCTACCACAAAATGAATGCTGCTATTAATGCATAGCAATTGCACGCTCTTTATACTAATTCTTGCTACTTCTAAGCACTAGTGTAGTTCTAGAATTCTAGTTAAGCAGAAAATAAAACAGATTATGAATTTCATAAATGGTATACTCCGGCATACCTGTCTGAACAACAAAGTTCTATGTTGAAGGAAATAGCAAGGTCTGCTATTCTCACCTCAGGAGGCTGGCTGCTCTGATAAACCAGAGCTTGAAGGCTGTGTGCCCCCGTCCCAGGGGCCTTCAATAGGACCTGGAGATATGTTGTACAACCTGTCCCATTGTCATCTGGCGTGAACACTCCTCTCTCACCTCCACTTTCTGTGCTCGACGTTTATAACATAATGTCATTGTTTTGAAAAACACTTAAAAGAAACAACAGAAATTGGCTCCCCTCCCCCTTTACTCCATGAATCTCTCAATGTTAAGGGCTGCTCATAGCATTCCTGCAGGACACAGTAACCAGCTAGGTGCAAACACACATGATTTTGAAGCAAGTGGGCTCTGGCTGGGTATGCTTTAAGACCATTTGTTTTGAATTGTTTATTTTTATAGCGGCGAAGCTCTGCAGGCAATCCAGCAAACAGCAGCAAATCCAGGCCCTGCCACCAGTAAAACCGTCCCCCTCCTTCTCATCCCACCGGAATAATGCCCAGTGTCCAGGACCTCCACTCTGGGCCTGCACTTGACTCAAAACAAGCCAAGCGACTGCGGTATTGACCCTCGATGGGGAATAGAGTTTAGCAACCTGCTGACTGTGTGACTTAGGCCATTCTACGTTTGTTAGTTAGTTCACCTGATTTCTTAGGACTGGTAGTTCGGCAGGTGCATCCTAAACACGCTTTGCAAGAAGGGATTTTGTTTGCTTCTGGGTCTTGTGAACAAAACTATGTCACATCAGTTGGCTTGGAATGGAGAGTAGAGGGGTTCTGGAGCAAAAGAAATTCCATTTCAGGATGATATCCCTGCCCCCTCACTCCCCTCCCCCCATTAATACAACTAATATTTTCTGCCTGGGGCACAGAGCTGGTGGGTTAGATTCAAGGTGACAAAACAACTTATATGAATTATGAAAGGAGGTAGGAAGATACTCTCCATTTAAGTAGAAATAATCCTCCTGTATACTAAATAAAGAGACCAGGTGACCAGGCCTTCTGAAGGAAAGTGTTTGTGCCCTCGCTGAATGGTGGAATACATTGAACTGTGGTTTATGCTTAGTCCATGCAAACTGCGGAGCCAGGAACACCCGGGAGGATCACATAAAAGGCAGCAAAAGATTGTGTGGATGCTGGAAAGACTAATTTACTATTCCAACTCCAGTGCCAGAATATTTGGAAAAAATGCTATTCTCTAAAATAGTCATGTAGCCTCATTTATTTAATATTATAATTCTATTCCTGGAATATTCTGGGGAAAGTTAAGAACTGCCCGGCAGCTGCTGCAAATGGGGGCACCGCTGAAGGCCATAAAAAAAGGAATTCCTCACTCCCCTGACTTTAGTGGCGTAGCTATTTGGAGTGCAAGGGACCAGATTGGCCTGCACTGCAAGGCCCCAGGGCAGTCTTTTCTAAATATATGTGGGATGTTGCATGCTGCACACATGCTGCACACATCCACTCTTCAAATAGCAAATGTACTGCCTGCTGCTTGAGCAATCTCCACACGAGTATTTCTAAAGTAGCTAAGAAGCCAGGTACCATCTTTGGGAGGGGAATGACAGAATCTTTGTGAGGCCTAGGCTAAAAGCGTCATTAGTGTCCCACTCTGGTTTGTGCAAGGAGCACCTCATTCTATGAAGAAAATAGACTTTATGGGAAAAGATTTTACATTTACCAGGCAGCTACAGTGTTTAGCGCCATCTAGTTGGGGAGCTTTCATGCTACCTAATAGTGAATGAAAATGCCACAGCTTCTGTTTTAGGTCAAAGCCTACCAGACAGCGCAACTGTCTGGTTTACTAAAGACATCTCGGGGATATTCAGAAAGCTTCTGTGGGAATGCATTCCACCCATTGCTTGCTTACCATTGGCCTTGTGGTTTGTAACTCACATTTTCTGGCTTTCTATTTGCTGGCTATATTTGTTTTAGGCTGTCCAGAGTGAGTTTGTCCCTCCCAAGGAACAAAGCCTTTTCACATCAACTCCCCTTGTATTTTTTCAGGAGTACTCTTTTCTGTAAACAGGCCTGTAAATCTTGTTCTTATCATGTCACATTTGCTGTGTATTCAAAGACCAAGGTCAAATATCAGGCTTTGTCTTCCTAGCTGGATGTTTACTTTTCTTTCTCTGACTTCAAAGTGTGAGGATTTAAGTGACAATCTTGCTGGATACTGGGGGCAGGAAAGTGTTTGTTTTTTCTATCACAGAAAAACATTTAAATGAACTGTGGAAGTATTTCAGAATATATCAGAATTAGGAACACAAATGAAGCATATTTTCGTTAATTCTGTAGTGTGTTAGAAAAAATACCTTAATATGATCAAATGAAATCATTACACTAGATGATGCCATTTCCACACATTATAGTTTGTGCACTGTATAGTTTTATTAGTAAAACTGTGTCTGTGCAAATGTAATGGTCATTTTAATTGAAAATGTGTTGCCTGTAATGGCAGTGTACTACAACACCATGCATACTCCACTCTGCGCTACTCCAGTTGTACTCTGCACCACTCCACGTGACTGCACTCTGCTCTGCATCACTCTACTTTAGACCACTCTTCGCCACTGCACTCTGTTCCACTGCACTCTTCACCACTGTACTCTACACCACTCCAGTCTAAAGCTACTCAAATCTACTCTGCACAACTCCACTCTATGCCACTCTATTATACGCCACTCTGCAAACACTGCACTTTACACCACTCCATTCTCTACCAATGCACTTTACTCTGTAACACTCAACTATATGCCCCTGCACTCTGGGCTAATCCACTGTACGCCACTCTAATCTACTCCGCACCACTGTACTCAATGCCGCTGCACATTACACCACTTTAATCTATGCCATTACACTCTAATCTAATCTACGCCTCTCTACTCTAGGCCACTCTACCGTACGCCACTGCACTCTATCCTGCACCACTCCACTCTACGCCACTTCACTCTACTCTGAAACAATCTACTATATGCCATGCACCACTCTATGCCACCCTACTCTAAACTACTGCTCTCTACTCCAATGCACTCTACTCCACTCTATGCCACTGCACTCCTCACCACTCTACTCTAAACCACAGCACTCTACGCGAATGCACTCTACACAACTGCACTTACTCTATCCAACTGTACTCTATGCCACTGCTCTCTACACCACTCTGCTCTATGCTACTGCACTCTACACCACTGCGCTCGATGACACTCTACTCTGCAACACTACACACTCCGCTACTGAACTCTAAGCCACTCTACTCTGCACTACTGCACTCTATGCCAGTGCACTCTACTCTGCATCACTGCACTCTAGGCCACTGCACTCTGCATGACTCTACTCAATGCCACTGCACTCTACGCCACTCTACTCTGCACCGCTCTACGCCACTGCACCCTCTGCGACCTTACTCTATACCACTGCAATCTGCACCACTCCACTCTGCACTACTGCTCTCTACTATGTACCAATCTACTCTACACCACTGCATTCTACGACGCTGCATTGTACACCACTGAATTATATGCCGCTGCATGCTATACCTACTGCACCCTACATAAGTATACTCTGCAACACCCTACGCCAATGAACTCTATTCCAGTCTACCAGTCTACTCTATGCCTCTCCACTCTATGCCACTGCAAGCTGCTCTAATCTGCAGCACTCTACTCTACGCCACTGCACTCCACGCCACTGCACTCTACTCTGCACCACTATTCTCAACATCTCTGCACTCTATGCCACTCTACTCAACATCACTATATGCGACTGCACTCTACACCAATGCACTCTATGCTGCAACACTGCACTTTACGCCACTGAACTCTATGCCTCACTACTCTGCATGACTGCATTCTATGCTACTGCACTCTATACCACTGCACTTTACGTCACTCTACTCTGTATCACTCCGCTCTACGCCAGTAGACTCTGCAGCACTCCACTCTACATCACTGCACTCTATGCAACTGCACTCTGTGCCACTCTACTCTACTCTGCACCACTCTATGCCATTGCACTCTGAGCCACTCTACTCTGCACCCCTGCACTCTACGGCACTGCATTCTACTATGTAGCACTCTAATCTCGACCACTGCATTCTACAACACTGCATTGTACACTGAAGAATTCTATACCGCTGCACTCTATGCTACTGCACTCAATGCAACTATGCTATGCAACACTCTACGCCAATGCACTCTACACCAGTCCACTCTACTTTTTGCCTTTCCACTGTACACCACTCTACGTGACTCCACTCTATGCCACTCCAATACACGACACTCTTTCACTCCACTCTACAACACTCTACTCCACTCTTCGCCGTTCCACTTTACGACACTCCACGCCAGTCTCTTCTACATCACTAATGTGTAGCCATGCTGAACAGGAACCACACTGGTGTGCAACATGGAAAAAGCACATTGGCGAAGCCAATAGATGTTACATAGGCGCGGATCTATTGGATTTGCCAAAGCATGTTTATTCTACAGATCACGCCCATATAGGAAAAGCAGTCCATCGACCATTACCCAACAAGCCTATGGATTGTACAAGCTTGTACGCTGTTCTTAAGTTTGCAGATTTAGCAGCCAGATGAATTAGCTGCTGGTGCAGAACCATAAAGGCTGCTGCAGCCTTAGGGGCTGTGTACGTGAACAGCAGTCAGACCAAAGCTCGTAAAGTGAGTCAGATCCTTTTTTATGCTGTTTCTCTCTGCTTAGAAAGACAATGGCCTAGCCATGGCTGGCATAAAAATATGAAATGCTCCTGCTTCCCAGCTGCTGGGTCTGACACAGGAGCTAAGAGCACTTTGCCACCTATGGCTCCAATCCCAGGCCCATTCATGGCTGCCAGGTGAGGTGGGACGCAATTCGATTCAGAGAGACAGACCCCGCTGCGCCCGACCCTTCACAGTGCCAGCGTCCTACAAAATATGTAGAAGCTGACCCCAGGACTGACAAGAAGAATAGCCAGCCATAGCCAGCCAGCCCAGACTCCAACTGAACACCAGTTCAAAAAAGAACTCCATCCACATAGACCCTAGCCAGATTCCACTCCCTGCCCAGGAAGAACTGAGGGCTAAGGCATTTGTCTAGATCTTCCTTGGCCTGAGTCACCGACCATTATTTCCCACAGGCCCAGGCAGACAGCATGCCCAATTCAACACCTCTCTGTCCAGAATCACACAGACCCCATCAGGCCTGGTCACTGTTTAGGACGAAGCGAAGGCAATGTGACTCTCTGAAGCCCAGAAGGGCTATAGGGCCACAGCACCAACTGCAGAGGCCCATTCTGCCCACTGTCACCTCCAACCCTATCCCCACCCAGGAGCACCACTAAGGCCCCATTTAGCCACAGCCCCAGCACAGTCTCAGTACAGCAGGCCTCCTAGGCACATCCGTTCTGACCACAACACATATCCAGAAACGGCTGCACTAGGCCCAGCACAGCAGCTCCTGTCTCGATGCTTCACCCAGGCCTCGTAGCCTGACCACCATCTCCACCTCCTCATCCACTGTCCCCACCCCCACCAAATCAGGTCACCTGGTCCCAGCAGGAGCACAGCAAGTGTGACCACCAGCTATCGCTAGCTGCAGACGGGCCCGTTTCTGCATACATCAGAAATGTTGTTTGATTCTTGTGTGCTTTGTTTGATTTCTGTTTTTATTATTTTGTTTGTTTTCAGTGACTGTGTTAATGCGCTTCAAAAGTGGCAATTTTGTGCACCATCCACGTCTCGGATCCATTTTAGTGCTTTTGTTCTGAATGTGAGAAAAGTGTTGATTTCTGCTTGTGGCATAACACACCGTTCATGGTTGCATTGGTTTGATTGTGTTTACAATTTTCGCCAGTGTAATTGTCCCTACACTTATAAAATGTTCACCTTAACCCAAATTTCTCCAAATATTAGTCTACTGATACTAACTTAGCAATATTTCATAAAAACATAGGGGCAGATTTACAAGCCCTTTGCGCCAACTTTACGCCGCTGTTGCGGCACTTCTGTGAAGCAGCGGCTTCGTAAACAATGCGCCACAATGCGACATATTTACAACGTGACGCATCTAGGGAGATGCATCACGTTGTAAAGCCCTGCGCTACATTATACCTGCGTCAGGTATAATGTATGCAGGGTGGGCGTTCCGTCGCAAGGAAGCCTCGTAAAAGTGACTCAGTGAAATCTACAAGATTTCACTGAGTGACTTTTACGATGCCACTGCGTCAAAACCTTGCGCCTGCTTGAAGCAGGCGTAAGGAGTGATGTAGCATGGTCGGAATAGGCATTCCTGACCATTGCTGGAGTTGCGTCGTGCTTACGACACGACTCCAGCAATGTGTTGCCTTTCCGACATAAGATGCGTCACGCATCTGTCTGTCTTTGCGCCACGGTGCGCTGCATTGTAAATGCGGCGCATCCATGGTGGCGCAAGGCTATTTTTCCGTCACCAAATGAACTGGCGCATCTCTGCAAATATGCAGAGATGCGCCAGTTCTTGTAAATCTGCCCCATATGATCCACGAATTTTGCCCACTTTTTTAGAATGACACAGCATTATGGGGCAGATTTACAAGAACTGGCGTGTCTCTGCATATTTGCAGAGATGCGCCAGTTCATTTGCGTGATGGAAAAATAGCCTTGCGCCACCATGGATGCGCCGCATTTACAATGCAGCGCACCGTGGCGCAAGGAAAGCCAGATGCGTGACGCATCTTCTGTCGGAAAGGCAACTCTTTGCTGGAGTCGTGTCGTAAGCATGACGCAACTCCAGCAATGGTCAGGAATGCCTATTCCAACCATGCTGCGTCACTCCTTACGCCTGCTTCAAGCAGGCGCAAGGTTTTGACGCAGTGGCGTCGTAAAAGTCACCCAGTGAAATCTTGTAGATTTCATTGAGTCACTTTTACGAGGCTTCCTTGCGACCGAACAAACACCCTGCATACATTATACCTGACGCAGGTATAATGTAGCTCAGGGCTTTACAACGTGACGCATCTCCCTAGATGCGTCACGTTGTAAATATGTTGCATCGTGGCGCATTGTTTACGACGCTGCTGCGTCACAGAAGTGACGCAACGGCGGCGTAAAGTTGGTGCATGGGGCTTGTAAATCTGCCCCTACGTGTGTTCCATCTGATCCTGCAACCACTACATTTGGTAGCATGAGCACAAGGTCCTGGAAAGTGAACGGAACAGGGAAACTGTTCCCCAACTGATCCCCTCCTCCCGCTGTGGGCCCTTCTGGAGGGGCCAATAAAACAACAACAAAAGGCTAGAGGAGATACAGGTCTGTTTTACTTATTATGCATATTCCAACTGGGCTGTGGTCATATTAGGGATGCAGCCGTCACGTGCCATGGGCCATATATCATTTTGCAGATGGCCATGCTAGGCTGTGCAATTACAGTCCCCAATTTCCAATTATTGCCTTCCATGCCAGGCACAGCGCCACGTGAAAAGGCACAACATTGACTGAAATGCACAGCGATCAGAACAGCATCGGCCGTAGCGCTGCAGGCTTCAATCACTCATAGACTTCTGCTAGGAGAGCTCAGGGGGATTCTCTGCTGAGAAAAGATCTCAAAAAGGGGGTACAATTTCACACACACAGGCTCAAAAGTCATTGGTATGCCAAGCCAATGTAACCTGATTCTCCCTTTGATCCTTTTCTCAAAATGTGCAGTGGATGCCCCCTGTATATCAATGGGTACACCCAATAGGAAACGGCTGTACCCACTAATGCCCAAAAATTACATCAAGTATACCAGAGCCAGACCAGGATTTACATAACATATGCCACTGTCAAAATGTTGTCATTTTCACGAACACATATGCCCACAGACTCACACACACACAGGCTTTCAAATTCTCACGCAGCACACGTGCTTTCTCATACATAAATACAAAACACACAGGGGCTTATTTACAAGCCCCTTGCGCCACCCGTACGTCATTTTTCCCATGTTAAAAATGACGCAAAAGTGGCGCTAGGGGCTTGTAAATAATCCCCACATTATTTACTTCAGCTTCCTGCACTGGCCCACTTCAGCCCCTAAGCTGGCGGTGCATGGACCCTCGGGCATGCACACAGTTACTTCCAGGTTCAGGCTCTGAGGCAGGAACCTGAAAGCTGACATCTGTCTTCACTGCGATAACTTCAGTTTTTCAATACTTGGGGGCATATTCACAAGTACTGGCGATACCTATCGCAAACGCCAGTTAGAGGCAGTTTTTGTATCGCCGCCTAACCCTGAAACTATCGCCATGTTAGCGGCGTATTAACAAGCTGTCGCTACATGGCGATAGTATCAGGGAACGGCGGTGAAAACTGCCGCTAACATCAGCGCGATGGCGATAGGAAATCCGGCGGTAGCGGGCGATACCTAGCGATAGGCCCGTTAGCGGCAGAAAGATCCCTTTTTCCCTCCTCTACGGGTCTTTGACAAACAGATGCCTGTCATACAAGAGTCTGAAGGGCAGAAAGGATCAGTCATCCTTCTTCATCTTCAATCATCAGAAGTTGTGCATCGCTGAGCTTTTCAGACTTGAGTTCTTGGTTCGGTGGCAAGAGTTCGTTTTTTCGTGCAGTTGTCTGGATTGCATCTAAAAACTGTGACCCTCTTCTGGTCCAGTTACTAAGGTTGGTGTCATGCCAGCAGAGTCTCATCGTTTGGCTGTTTTTCTTTATCAGCGTCATTGTATTGCTCAGAATAACCTGCTGTGCTAAGTGGCTATGGACTGGTTGAACGGTGCGGAAGTAGTGAAGATATTTGTTGTCATTTCTCAAACATAGCAATTCGTGGTCACTCACTGCTTTGTCTGACTTTCATTTTCTGTGACATTTATTTGCGACTGGTGAATGCTTTCAGCCCAAGAGGCCACATCGATTTCCTGTTACAAAATTGCACTCAGCATATTTTGGTGAACTCACCTAGTCCAGCCTTGCAGTTTACTTGTCTCCGTAGACAGTTTATCATTGTATTGTTTTGAAATAAATATATGACAGGTATTTAATTGCACACCATAGAAGGAACACGCAGTGGGGTTAACTCAAAATCTTGGACTCCCCTTCCCCCCACAGAATAAGATGAGGAGCCCCTGAGTTCCCCAAATCCCTTAGACATTCATAGCCTTAGGCTGCATGGGAGCCGCTTGAAGCTTGTCTTCCGTCCCTGGATACAGAGCCTGATGCACAAAGGTGCTTCCCACTGGCAAAGGCGACGTAGCTACCTGTCTAAACGTACCGATCTGCAGCTCACAGAACTGCACTGCCTCGCAATACACTGCACACCCTCACCAACCCCCTGGGGAAGGGACAGGAAAGCCTTTGCTACTCAAAGGGGTATGAACAAATGCCTTGTGTCTGCTCCTGCAGCCACAAAGTATGGTGTCACCAGATGCCAAGGCCACAGGTTAACCTTTCGCAAAGTGTAAGCTGTCACTTTCTGACAGCTTACGCTCTTGTCGAAGCTACATGCATTGGGAGGAGGAGACAGCAGTCCCACACATCCCTGAATGCTCTTCCCGATGTCGAAGTCTTAATGGACAAGTTTTGGTTGCATTGTGACCCCAGTTCCTTTGAGAGGGCGAGCTTCAAGGATTTGGCCCATTGTGAATTTTAAATAGACGACTGCTTCCAATTTATTTTAATGAGGTCAGCTATTTGCACCGTAATGTCCAGAGTCCGCGTGCACAGCCCACGATTGCTGAACGTTTTGCTTTGCAAATGATAGGCTCCTGGCAGCCCAATCCAAGGCCTCGTGTTGTCCCTCAGTTGTTTCAGAGAAGGCTATTCTCATGCATTTTATTGTTTCATTGGTACGTCCGTTTTTTTGTGCTAGTTGTAGCACAGCATGGTTTAAATTATAAAAAAAAGGAAATTTGAGAAGGTTGCAATCTCTGCATCTGACACAATGACCCCCAGTTATTTTGTGGGCAACTCCTGCCAAAAACATCACTTGTACAGAGGTCCTAATTATTGCATATCAATGCAATTCTAAGCGCTTGGTGGATGTTGAGATTCACTGACAGACAGGTGTCTGGATGATTGCCCAGATTTTATTCCAAGGAGCGCAGAAGGTGAACGCAGCTCAGCGTATGCTTGGCCTGCCTTACTATCCATTGTAGTATATATCAGGGCTGTTCAATGTACAATACTGCCAGTGCTAATGCCTCTCGGCTCAGCGTGCTGGTCTGCTTCTTAGACATATCAGAACAGAAGTTTGTGACAAGGCTGAGAAGGTATCCAGCAGAATATTGTGTGGTGTGAGGTAAAGAGGCTCCATCTTGATTTCATGTAAGATTCATGTCTCTGAACTAATCAGAGGCTCCATTTGTCTCCTCATATTTACTCCCCTTGGTCAAGATTGTCCCCAAATCAACCCTGTTGTTGAACGCTGTTAACAGTTCACCAGTACCAAAACATCAGCATCACCTCTGATTGGTATCAAAGTAAGTGACAGTGACAACTGTATACCAAGCTTCTGCCATTTTAATCACACGCCTTTAGACTCCATTGTTGGTTGATGAGAATGGTGCCTGGGCTGGGAGCCAATCACAACTTTAGGAATCATAGACACTCAAGCAGCCTTGCTCAATCTCACACCCCAATTTCCAAATTTTACCCCAAAACACACCCCAATTTCCATATTTTACCCCAAAACACACCCCGTTTTTCATATTTTACCCCAAAACACACCCCATTTTTCATATTTTACCCCAAAACACACCCCAATTTCCTGATCAGACATCCGAAACCCATACCCACCCGAATAACTTTTAATTACCCCATTACTGACCTCACAATGCGTTGTAATCAAATGCGATGTAAAGGCACCTGCGTTGTCGGAGTTGTGTTGTTAACGATGTACTGCCTGCGTTGTAATGGTCGTCTCCCGTGCCAACGGCAACCCATAAGCTAAACCGTTTGCGTCCGTCTGGCCCTGGACCGCGCTAGGCACCAAGGAGCCTTCCTCTTGGACACTCCACCGCTACGACGCCAGCACCCTCCTCACCAGCAACCCTGGACGCCACCTCACCTGCCAGGACCAATCTCTGCTCCGGACCGGACATCGCCATCGCCATCACTGACGGCTGCAGTATCACCCGCAAGGAGCACCCCCACCCGTCAAGGAGGAGGCTTTGCCATCACCTACAAAAGCACACTCCGACTGACCACGCACTCTAATGACCCAAGGGTGAGCATGGACCACCTCAACTCCCAGATCCGGACCAAGCCCAAGTACATCCTCTGTGGCACCCTCATGTGCAGGCCCCCCGGGCCATGGCCCCCCATTCTCCAATACCATTGTAGACCTCATTGCACCCCAGGGTCTCCCATCCACCGACGGCATCCTACTTGGTGAACTCAAGTTCCACCTGGACAACCCCAGTGACCAGAACACCACCCCCTCCTGGGGAAGGTCCCCTACATCAGACGCAAGCAGCAAGTCACCTCAACAAGCCACATAGCAGGACACACGGTCGACCATGTCACCTCCGCCAGCGGGAACTTCAACTACAGCCACAACACCGGACTCTCCTGGACCGACCATCATTGGTAACATCACGTCTTCACCTTGCCCACCGGATGCCACCGCCATCATCGCACCCCCTCGCAGCTGGATCAAGGCCACCGAAGAACGTCTCGTCAACTCCCTCCGCACCAACACTCCACCAATGCTTCCAAACGATGACACCGCAGCGCGCAACCACCACCGATGGATCTCCAACAGCGCCGACATTCGGGCACCCCTCATGAACAGCACTGCGTCAGTACCTTCTGCCTGCCTGATGGCAGGCGTGAGGGTGACGCAGTGCCACAGGGATAGGCTGGCCCCATGCATTGATGGAATTGCGTCATGGTTGTGACACGACTGCAGCAATGCGTGACTTTAGTGCAGACAGATACGTCAGGATTCCTGATGTATCTGTCATTACTTGTGTCATGGAGCGCTGTCCAGTGTATACAACGCATCCATGCTGTCGCAAGAAGGGCGTAGTGAGAAGTGTTGCAATGCTGTCTTGTCGCAGCGCTGCAACACTTTTCATGACTGGGGCCCAGGAATGCGCACTATCTTATTGATGGTGCGCATTCCTGCACTGTAGTTTTGTCGCAGGGCAGCGCTGCAACATTGCTTGCAGCGCTGTCCAGCACCAAAACCTGCTGAGATGAGGCCCCAAGTGTTATCCCCATTTTTAAGACCAGCTATTTTCCTGTCTTAAGTAACTGGCTCATCTGCAGTTAGAGACAGTTTTTTTGGTCTTCAGAACTTCAAGGATCCCCTTGTGAATATGGAGAAGTGGGGTTTGCGGACGTTTTTGCACGGGAACACCTCTCCTGCATATTATTATCGCTAACAGAAGTGGCGATCTTTACAACAGACGTTTTTGCCTGAAAACTGTCACTAACGGCTGTTAGCGACAGCTTGGTAATAGGGCGATAAAATTATCGCCGCATTAGCGGCAGAAAGCTGCCGCGAACGCGGCGATAACTACTTGTGAATATGCCCCTTGGTTTTTTACCTCACCTCTCCCATCTTGTCACAGGGTGGGGTTAGGCCTGGGAGGCTCCTGACCTGACCCCACCCTGTAATAAGATGGAAGATGGTGAGGTGGCAGCCATTTTGAGGAATAGCCCGCTTGCATTGCAGGGCATAGCATTAAAGCAACCGGGGCACGTGCAGAGCGTCACAAGTGGGGAGGTGCCTATGCGTGTGAGGCACCTAAAGTCAGGGCTGGGACGTCACAGGCTCTGTCCAGTCTCTCTGATGGCTGGCGATGGAGCCTCTTTGCCCATGAGCCTGCAGTCAGACAAATTCACTGTCTGGTTGACAATGATGATTGTCCCTCGCAGCAAGGGTTGGCATTTTTTATTATGCTAATAGTGAAACCGGGTTAATATTCATTATTGATGTAAAGGGAAGACATCAAAGGAGGTGGAGCCAGGATGCTAATAGGGGAGAGCTGCCACTGCGGTGTGTATTGCAGATACCTCCAAACTTTTAGATGTCCAATCCCAGGTGCCCTGTACAAGTGGCCCTGGTCACTTTCACAGCTTCAGTTTATACAGTGAAACTTAACTTTGGTGGACCAGATATTAGTTTCAGTTCACAGGACAGAAACACGAATGGCTGCAATACATTATTGAGATTAATGCTGTTAACTGTTAAATAAAAGCACAGGACAGCAAATATTACAACATTTCCATAAAGTGCTCCCCACAGAGACTCCCTCTTTCATCACTGACTGTTCACCCTCACAGGGACTCATTGGACGGGAGAGGCCCCAGGCAATGATCCACTTTGCCAACCAACGCCTTAACAGGTCTCTGCTGCAGCTGCCTGCATTTGGAAACATTGGATGTTATACACTTGTAATGTGGCCTCAGGGTGCTGTCTCTTTAACTGCAGAATTGTCCAGGAAGACTTTCATGTGTATCTTGTAACTGCAAGGAAAAGAGGAAACTGCAGACCATTAACCCTTCCAACTTTTAGCAGGTAACAATATGCTTTGAAGCTGATTCAGAAACCTCAGCAGGAATCAAAGGCATTGACCGCAAACTGATCACTCTTTACACAAGAATTCAAGCACATTTTATGTACTCTGCATAAACCATGTAAAATTATTATTACCAAAAGCCATGGGTCTGTTAAACATTGTCCCTTTGAGTTATTTCTAAGCTCATTCGCGTATTCATATGTGGAAAGCATACATATGATTTATTAAAAGCAAAACAACAATCAAAAATGTTATTTGCCCATTTCATCTGCAGCGCCGTGCGGCCTGGAACCCACTGCAGAAGGCTGACAAAAAATGATTACAAGTTATCACAAACCTCATGCACTTTATTGCATCACTTTAATTTATCACAAATATATGCTTTAGAACCGATATGCTCTTTAGGACTCGTTTCCTGATTTTTTAAAACACTTAAATTACGTCTGCCCTACAGCCAGTCCCCGAGCGGCCCACATGGCCTCAGAGAGCTGCTCGTTGAAATAAAGAAGCCACGGGCACTTTGAGCAGCTTCTGCTTGTTTGCCTGCTCTCGTTTACTGCTGGATTCCACCTATTCAAGGCTTTCAGCTTGACGGGGAAATGGCTGCAGTTCTTATACCGGGAACTCGACTCTTGAAGGAAGAGGCCGCAGCTGCTTCTTCAAGGGAGGCTAGAATAATGAGGTGAATGCACACAGGCCGGTGAAACTCGCCTAACAAACAGGCATCCTCGTCGCCAGAAAACTACAGTTCCAACGAGAGGCCCGTGCACTAATAGGGCCAGGCTGCTGCAGAGGCCGCTACTCGCAAGTAAAACGCTGCCACCACCGGAGCACGGCCAGAGCTGGCATTTCTGGGTTGTTGCTCATCTTCAGCAGAAAGCACAGGTAGGTTTTGGGGTATTAGTTGTGATCAGTTGTTCGTGTATCAGCAGCATGTAGCCAGGGGCGCAGCTGCTATTGGTGCATCATGTGCCATGGTCCGGGGCACAGAGGTGGGAGGGGCCCAGTCTACCCTGCACCTGCTGATGCCATTTCAGAGGGGAAGAGAGAGACTGAGGGACATGGTAGAGGGAAAGCATTAAATGGATGAAGGAGATGTGAGGAGAGCAGGATGAAGAGAGGGAGGCAAGAAGGAAAGAGGAGTAGAAGGAGGAACTTGAAGATCCAGAAATTAGTGTAGCAGGTGCAGTGACACCGGGGCCCAGAAGTGTGATAGGCGCTAATACCAGCTGGAGGAGCCTAATTCCATTGCTTGCACTACGACCCGTGACCCTAAGGCTACCCACTGCGTGCATCAGCATCCCATGGCTCGTCCATCGTATCAAATTCCCTCGTATCTAACCCATAGCTCGAGACATGACTTGGCACTCTTCCCTCCACCACCCCTAAAAACGACGAGTGTGTACATGGCCGCTGTGCCACTGACACAAGTGTTCAGCAAATCCCTTGCACCGCCCGTCTGTCACTTTTTCCCATATTAAAAGTGACGCTCCGGTGGCGCAATTCCCTTGTAAATATGCCCCTGCAAGTGTGTTCACTGCAGCTGTGTCACCTACCGGGGTGTTCAACAAGTTACTCAGGGGCTTATTTGCAAGCCCCTTGCGCCGCTGGTACGTCACTTTTTCCCATATTGTGGCGCAAGGGGCTTTTAATAAGCCCCTTAGTTTTTGTTAAATAATTGAATTATTAGTATGTTTACTTTGACTTACATCCTTGAAAAAGCCTCATGTTACACACAATAAGGGGTGAGACACGTGGGCTATATTATAAATGTGTGGGCAGTACTCAAAATATATTAAGGACATTGTGACGTCATGTTATTTACGAAACCTACAACTAAAACTTGATCTAACAGCACAGCGACCTCAAGGTATGTGTCTGTACCTTGAATCACCATGACAGAATATGAAATGCGGAATTGACCCTGTACCCTCTTCTTAATGAAGCACACCATACATAGTAAGGTATTATTCTGCTCTTATATCAATAGGAAGCCAAAATCCTGCATCTAAAGGGGTGGCCTTCAAAGTTTCGGTTTCGATGGACCTTTTGATATTAGAGGAAACATCTGCCTCACAGAGACACATGACATGAACAAAAGGCGACAGCTCTAGCCTGAGTAATGGTCTATCAGAGCCGTCACCTCATCAATCAAATCATTTGACGTCACACACCAATGCATTCAAAGATTTGCCATTATTTTAGGGCGCCCACAGACAGTTCACTCCACTTCCTTCACTGGGTTAGCAAGCACTGAAAGTCCCTGGGTTCTCTAAAGACCAGTAATAACGACCCAGAGAAAATGGAGCATTCCAAGTCTGGCCCAACATCTCTGCATTAAATCTTCTTTCCTCTTACTCGACGCTGTTTGAATTTTCTTTGCCGGGCTTTGGGTGTCTCTGCTGTGAGCTCAGGTTTCTTTAGATG
The DNA here is from genome assembly GCA_963921515.1 of Calotriton arnoldi. Classification (NCBI taxonomy): domain Eukaryota; kingdom Metazoa; phylum Chordata; class Amphibia; order Caudata; family Salamandridae; genus Calotriton; species Calotriton arnoldi. The sequence goes on from CAWUFW010006350.1 coordinate 577,274, forward strand.
TAGTGGTCAGTAGCCCAAGTCAGGCGGTATAAACGACTGACCTTAGTTTGGCTTGTGCATGAGGACTTGAGGCTGTTGATGCTCAACTGATGTGATTAGGGAGGTCTATATTCTCTGTCATATTAGGGGCCTAACGTTGAAGGCTTTGACACATCACAGAAAAGCTTTGCGTAAAGCCAGAGTCACTGGTATCATACATGCTTCTGCCACGCACCAACATGTGCCAACCTTTCAGAGGCACCAGCCAGGTGTTTGGCCTCTTTCCCCATGGTCCAGCCTGCCTCTCATCCTCCCACCCACCCTCAGCGGGTGCGTCCCAGATTGCAGTCACTTGGCATTGTGTTGTTCACTTACAACCAAAATCAACTTGCTTTCTCTTCCACCCCTGTTCATAAAAAGTTGATGCATTCACAGAAACTCTGCAGGCGAAGTACAGCGGAGAGGAAATTGCCTGGAAGCATTCACGTTTTCAAAAGAACAGGAGGAACCCAGTCCTTCTAAGACACTAGCTCCATTACTTGAAAGTCAGATGCAGAGGCAAGGGTGAGCAAACCGAGGGGCTCCCTGATGGAGAATCAGACTTCAAAGAAAAGCACATCGGCAGGTGTAAACTGAAGACATTGCATTTTCCACCAGAAAATGTGGAATTATAGGAGAAATACTAAAAGGTAAGCGTGCCCTCTAGTGGTGAAATACATTTCTGGATTGCTCAAACGAGTATACGGTAAACGTGCATTATTCGTAAAACTAGAGAAAATAATTCGACTCGAGTGAAAGATCACACTCTCAATGCCTAGGATATGTTGGCTTTCTGTTGACATTGTTGAAATATTGTGTGTAAGCATGTTTTATTTTTATAGCGCAAAGGTAGCTAGCGTAAAGTCCGACGAGAGCTGTACAAGGTCGAAGGCAAAGATACAATGAAAGGAAAATCTAGGCAGGGATGATGTTTCTGTGAGGGAGGTGGAATATTTCCTGTGTTGAGATGTGTGATTTAAAGAGGTGTACCTCCAGCTCTTTCCTGAATTCAACAGTAGGGGCGATCCGGATGATATGGAAATGTCCACATCAGGAGATGTAAACATCCTGTTTCTCTTCTTAATTTACCCCCATTGTATTTCTTTAATATGCATATGTTCATATATTCATGTTTTTTTATATGTGATTACATGTTTTTATAAATGCTTGGTAAATTGAACAATATTAAGTCTGCATTGACCTTAATGACCTCCGAGCCCTGGATCCCGGATGCGTCAACAACATCTACTCCTGCAGCACATCCCCAGGCACCACCAGAGGACCATTCTCCTGACAGCGCTGCCACTTCACCTGCAACACCAAGGAAACCAACAACATCGGAGACACCGCAAACACAACGGTATCCACCACGCCGACTGAGACCACCACAGCACAACTTCAGTGCATTCTACTCAACACACGATTGCCCGGCAAGCATGCTTCACCCCAGATGTCATCTTCCTCACAGAGACCTGGCTGAACATTGCCTCCATGCCAGACATTGCCATCTCCACCCCCGAAGGCTACAAGATAACATGCCGGGACCGAACCAACAAACATGGAGGTGCAATTGCCATCATCTACAAGGACGCCATATGCTGCACGACTTCCCCAGACGACCCTGGTAATGGAACATCTCACCTTCCTACTCCACACAGATGGAAAAAGCACTATCAGAGGCACCCTCGCATACAGACCACCAGGACCAGGCCCCAGCTTCTGCAACGCCATCCCTGACCTCCTCGCCTCGATCACCATCGACTCCGAGCACTACATCTTCATAAGGGATCTTAACTTCCACCTCGACGACCCCAGCAACATCAACACAACCTACCTCCGAGAAAGCATGAGCAACATTGTCCTCAAGCAACTTTTCACCGACCCTACCCACATCGCAGGACACACGCTCAACCCTATTTTCACATCCAGCGACAGAGCCAAGTACAACTACGTCACACAGCTCACCTGGACTGATCACTACAGCATCCACTTCATCATCTCAGGACCTACGAATACTGGCACCGTGCTCCGCAGCTCCACGCGCAGAGACTGGAAAAGAATTTCAAATGACCAGTGGAACAACGCTGAAAACTCCCACCTCCCAGACACAACATCCAACCCAGACCAGGCTGCGAAGAATTTCTCCCAGTGGATCACAGAATACGCCAACACAATCACCCCCGCCAAGCCAGCTAAATCCAAAGGACCTACCAGAAGAGCAAGCTGGCTCACCGTGGAGCTGAAATCCTCCAAATGCAACTGCCGGCAACTATGAAGGAAGTAGAGCACCAGCAAAGAGACAGGAGACCATACCACCTTCAAGACAGCACTCAACCGGTAACCCCGCCTCCTGAAAGAAACAAAGAAGAATGCCTTAGCAGACTGCATAGAAGCCAGCACCGCATCAAGAAGTTCTTCACCATCGTGAAGGAGTTCTCCAACCCAGCAGCTGCCGAGAACAACATCACCCCCTCATACGAATTGTGTGACACCCTGGCGGACTTCTTATATGACAAGATCTCAGTCAACTACAAAAACTTCAAATCCCAATCCCCCGCCACTGACAGCATCAGCCTGCTCACACCCAGGAACACAAACCCCGAACACTTGCTCACCCACGAGGACCCTCTCACAACTCAGGCCACAATCTCCATCATGAGCTCCGTGCACTCAGGAGCACCCAAGGACCCCTGCCCCCACTAAGTCTTCAACCTTGGGAGCAAGACGATTGGCGATGAGCTCAAGAAAATTCTGAACACCTCCATCACCTCAGCCTCCTTCCCTGAGGACTGGAAATATAATGAAGTGAGGACCCTCCTGAAGAAACCATCCACCGGTCCAGCAGAACCGAAAAACTACCAGCACATCCCCCTACTCCTCTTTCAAGCAAAGGCTCTCGAGAAGGCAATCACCCAGCAACTCACTGAACACCTGGAACACAACAACCTCCTGGACCCCTCTCAATCTGGATTTTGAGCCAACTACAGCACAGAGACAGTCCTTATTGCAGCCACTGACGACATCAGGGCCCTCCCCAACCACAGTGAAATGGCAGCCCTCACCCTCCTGGACCTGTCAGCCACCTTCAACACCGTCTCCCATCACATCTTGATCAACAGACTCCACCACGTCGGAATCCAGGGAGATGCCTTCAAATGGATTGCCTCATACCTCAGAGGAAGAACAAAGAGAATCTGTCTCCCACCGTTCAACTCAGAACCCAAGAAGATCATCTGCAGCGTCCCCCAAGGATCGTCCCTCAGCCCCACCGTCTTCAACACCTCCATTACTCCCCTGGCCAACACCATCACATCGCACAGACTCAACATCATCTCCTATGCCGACGACACCCAGCTCATCCTCTCGCTGTCAGAAGACCCCTCCATCACCAGAGCCAACTTCCACAGATGTAAGATGAACTTCACCGACTGGATGAAGGACAACTGTCTCAAGCTCAACACGGACAAGACGGAAGTCTTCATCTTTGGGAACACCACCTCACCATGGAATGACGTATGGTAGCCTGCGGAACTCAGCCCGACCCCCTTCCCGACAGACCACGTACACAATCTCGGCATCATCTTGAACAGCAAGCTATCTATGAAGAAACAGGTAAATAAATGCAGTCTCATCCGCCTGCTTTTACACCCTATGAATGCGCCGCAAGTTCTTCAAGTGGCTCCTAGTCAACTCCAGAAAGACCATCATGCAGGCCCTCGTCACCAGCAGGCTGGACTACGAGAACATACTCTATGTAGGAATCACCACACTCATACTGAAGAGACTACAGACAATACAAAACTCAGCAGGCAGCAAGACTCATCCTCGACCTCCCAGGCGAACCCACATCACATCCCACCTCAAGAAGCTACACTGCTCCCGATCCAGAAGAGATGCCAGGCTGTACTATGGGAACACACTCTACATAGGAATCACCACACTCATACTGAAGAGACTACAGACAATACAAAACTCAGCAGCAAGACTCATTCTCGACCTCCCAGACGGACCCACATCACATCCCACCTCAAGAAGCTACACTGGCTCTCGATCCAGAAGAGAAGCCAGTTCAAGATGCTGACCCATGCATACAAAGCCCTGCACAACGAAAGACCAGCATACATTCAACACACGCATGACCTTCCACTTCCCTCTTCCTCGCAGACACCCCCAGATCTGCCGAGCCAACCGCGGTGGATGCTCTTTATCACACCGGGCGGCCAAAGCTTGGAACAACCTTCCCCTTCACCTCAGGACCACCTCATTATTCCAGCAATTCAGGAACAGACTCAAGACTTGGCTGTTCAAATGAACAGATCGCCATGCAGCAGCTAGCAACTCCAGCGCCTTGAGACCCTCAAGGGTGATTTGCTGCACTTTAAAAATTATTGATTGATTGAATGTCGCCTTTAGAGTGATCTTGTATTTCAACAAGTGTTTTTCAAAATATTCAGCAATATTTCACCTTGGGAATTATCAGGGATGTTTTTGAAAATATTCAACAAGGCTTTGAGAGTAAAAATAGGTGAAAGAGCTTCTGATTTACTTGTTGATTGTTATTTTCATAAACAATTACCAGAAGATGTTTAGAGCTGGTTATCAAAAAACATTAAAGAAAAGGTTTCTAATGGCAGGATAAGTAATTATCAGGGCACACACCACTTCATGCTCCAAGAGAGTTGAAGATCGCCAGAGGTGACTGCAGTGCAGAGATGCTAGCAAAAGCCAATCAGCCTGGCTTCATCACCTGGCTGACACATTAAGGGCCAGGTGTACAAATATTAGGAATAGCGATTACTTAATTGCAATTCTTTCTGAATCGCAATTAGGAAATTGGTATTCCTAATGTATGAAATTCACTGAGTTTCATTTAGGGATTCCTTGTGGGTCGCAAATCGACCTACTTCATGAATATTAATGAGATAGGGCACAGTTTGCAACCCATTAGGAATCAGAGCCATCACAGGCGTGTGGCCTGCTGAGGTCAGCAAACTACCAAGTCTGTGATCACTTTTTAAATAAAGCAATCTTTTTTTTTTTTTTTTAATGCCACCCGTTTCCCTTAAAAGAAAACAGGATGTTTAAAAAGAAAAAAATGAAACCTTGAAGTTTTATTTTTTAGTGGTAGGCAGTGGTCCATATGACCACTGTCTGCTCTTAAAAAATATAATATTTACATTCTCAAAAGAGGAAGGTCCCTTGAGGAGCCCTTCCCGTTTGCAAATGGGATACCACCAGTATTAAACTGGTGTAAAGTTTTACTGTTTTGCGACCAGAATTTGGTCCCAAAACAATAATACATACCATGCCAATTCGGTTTTGGAAGGGACGCCCTAAACACACACCTTCCAAATACCGAATTGCAAATACAAAATGCGATTTGGTAACAAGTTACCTATTCACCGTTTGCATTCTGTACATTTGAAAAAGCATTTTTTCTGGTCACAAACAGCCCGATTCTGCGAATCGGGCCGTTTACGACCGGAAAAATGCTTTGTATACCTGGCCCATAGTTTTCTGCACTCAGAACCTTATCCCCATGTGTTCTGGTAAGGTATGTGGGCAAATGCAAGAATATTTAACTCTCTGACAGGCTTTTTATGTGCTAGAGCTTATTTAGCTGAAGGCAAGGAGGGAGGGGATTTAGTAAATTATCACAAAGCTACAATAAAACCCTGGCTCATGTTGGATTTCTTTTTGTTATTCTGTTTACTGATTACTGATTACAGTCATTGCCACTATATTGTTTGTATTAATAGATATAAATATAAATGTACTTTGCATTAGAAAGTAGAGTTTGATTTTAAAGTAAAGTCATTTAAAATATTCCTAGTGCATATCCTCGAGTGTGTCTATCTAGGGTGAAAAGAAGTTTGGAATCTGCAATTTATCTCGGTGAGTTTCACAGGACTGTTAGTTGCCTGGAAAATATCACTCTCGTTTAAATGCAACAGTGATACATTGTCTCTAGTCTACAGGTCCTCCTTCTCAGAACTGGTATTTTGACTGAGCAAACTGTCTCCGGAAGCATCTGGCACATCCGTAACCAGAACACCATCAGACTGAAGAAGAAGGCATACAGAAAAGAAAAAAGTAGACAACAGGCCTTATCCGTATAAAGACCCTGTTTAGTGTTTCTTGGCTTCTAGATAAAATCACGGCCCTTCTTTGGAACTCAAAAGCCTTTAGTAAATACAAAGGCCTGTTATCTTCTTCTTTTTTCTCTTCTGTACGCCTTCATCTTCAGTCTGATGGTGTCCTGGTTACGGATGTGCCAGAAGCTTCCGGAGACAGTTTGCTTCTCAGCCAAATTAGAGGGAAGGAGGCAGCTGTGAAGGCTTTGCAGATGATGCAGCAGGCCTTGATGGTGGTGTGAGCTGGCAAGAGGAACCAGTGGAGATTCATTAGGGTGGGTGATGTGGTCATATTTCTTCAGGACTTTGATGAAACGTGCTCCAGCATGTAAGGTGCCCTTAAACAGGGCCAGTGTTCAAATGTGGGTGTAAGATTGAATGACAACTGTACTGAAATTGTGTTTGGGAAGGAATGTTTCAGTAGAGAGAGCTGTTACCAAGCTGTCTTGATTTTCTTGATGATGAGTTCCTTGAGGTTCAGTTCTATATCAAGGGTGAATCCAAGTGACTTACTTATGGTTGAGAGATGGGCTTTGAATTCATCTGGAGGAGCCCATGTTAATAAACGAGTGTCTGTTGAAGGAATAGGAGGAAAAGCAGAGGAGGACATGACCATTGAATCCCACTCAAGACTTCAGAGTGTGACACCAACACAAATATACTGGCCAGAATTATAGCTAGCAGACTTCAAGAGCCACAACATACCATTTACATATAATCTTTAACATGGTCTCACAGCTCAACCCAAAAGTTTGTCTCACAGCTCCACTCAGAACTCCTAGGTGCCGAGAAGTTATTTTATTTAGTGGAATGGGCGTATAAGAAGGCAATGTTAAACAGAATTGGTATTGGGGACACAATCTCATGCGGATAACTCTAGTCTATACTCAACCCACAGCCAGGATTAGGGCTAATAAATGTGTATCCAACCCCATCACCATGCAGCCCGGGACAAGACAGGGGTGTCCACTGTCGTCTCTGCTGTACGCAGTAAACTTGGAATCGCTGGCTTGTGCTTTATAAGAGTACCACTCGCATCAAGGACTGAGATTCTTGGGCAGGCAACTGATAATGTCTGCATATGAGGATATGTTAGAGAACCAGAAGCTAACCTCTTCCCAAATGTTCGTGAAATACTGAGGTTTGGGAGTTTCTGGATAAAATATTATTTTGTACAAATCACAAATGATTAACCTCTCAGTGTCATGGTTCAAGAGGATTGCAGTTATGAAAATGGTAAAGCACACTGAGATGGTACATTTATTTTTCAATATACCAATTGTTCCCATGAAAACATTTTTCAATACGTTAAAAAGTCTTATGAGCACTGTGCTGTCACATAGTGCAGGTGCAATTCATCCACTATTCCATCCATGGTTCTGTTAATCTGCCACACTTGTAGGTATAGAGGGATGCCGCACCACCATACACACCAATGACAGCGATACTGCTCCCTACTGAAAGACGCTGCTGGGTCTGGTTGCATGTACTAGATAAGCCTGGCACTGACTAAAGATATGCTGTAGTCAAGGCCTTTCTTATTCATCTAGAATACCTGCACAAGCATGTTTATGGCTACCAAGTCTACAAGAAAGGGGTTCAGGGCTAAAGATGGCAGACCTAAATATTGGCAGTCTTGGAGACTGGGTTCAGGATAGAAACACTAAAACATTAGGACAGTTCAGAAGCAGTACAACTGCCTCTACCCCTTTTGACATCTTTCTACATTAGAGAATCTGCAGTGTACTGAAGTCCAAACTATAAGACTTTCCAACAGAACCCACTCCATTTAAACGGTAATATTACTCATTAACAATATTAATTAGTAGCATATTATCTCGCAATCTCATAATGAAATAATTTCCACTCATAACAGGGCTCTGGACAGAGCAGGAGTTTTTTTTCAATTGTTTATTGGGTTTTATGGTAGGAAACGATACCATCCAACAGTACAGGTGCAGCAAGGTCCACTAACAGAAAACGCCAAAGCACAGAGGACAAAGGACAAACCCACCTCTCACAGCATGAAAAACATAGAACAGTCCATAATATCCACAGAGGCAGAGGCCAGCTCTTCGATGGGCGGAGGAGAGGGCCCATGAGGATCCAGGAGTATGGGCCTGCGAGTATATTTATATTACAATTTCCCTTCTGGTCGATGCAGAGTGAAGTGAGGTTGAGCTGGCACTGAGTAGACTGAACCAAGTCAGAACTAATTGGTATTCTGGTCCTCGCTGTAGGGAGATGGGGCAGTCCAAGGAGCGGGGTGGTAAATAACAGAAGGGCTGGGGGGGAGGAGGGGGGTCAGCCCAAGTGTGGTAAGGGGAAGTAGGGCAAGAGTGAAGTGGGAATTTGATGTGGGACATTTGATAACTGATGAGCAGTGGAAATATTGCTGCACACAATTACAGACATAGGGCCTGATTACGAGTTTGGAGGTCATGGAGTGGGCCGCCACACCAACGCCCTGCTCCAGGACCGCCAAACAGGACCACCGCCCACCAGATTGCGAGTTAAATCCTGGTCTGGAGGGCGAGCGGCGTGGCGGTCCTGGGGCGGTGCATTAGAAAGGCTCATATGTGAGCTTTAAATTGCACCGCCGTAGGACTGCCAGTGCATGTTCCTGCACGGTATGGACTGTGCAGTCCATGCCATGCAGGAATGTGGTGCATGCACACAGGGGGCACAACATGTGTGAAAGAAAGTCATAATATGCTTGGCGATGCCACAGGGCACCATCAAGCATATGGCAGCCTCACGGTTGCAGCGGTGCTAGGGAGGTCCGGTGGCTGAACTTGTAATACAGCAGTCGAACCGCTGGTGTGGTGGTCCCCTGACCGCTAACCCCACCTCCACCACGACTTTGGCGGTCCCATGGAAGTATGGGCACTATTCTAAGCTTGACTGTCTCCTGGTAGATAATAGCACGTTAGAGAAGGTGAAAGAGGTCAAGCATATGCCAAGGCATTTTTCTGATCATTCTGCTGTTGTATTGGCGTTAGAACTCCCATCTGAGAGGCAAATCCCCAGGTGGACTGTAAATTGGACCCTACATGAAGGATTTAGGCAGGTTCTGGATAAAAAGATTCAAGACTTTTTAAATCTTATCTCTGGGTCTGCCCCCCCCATCTAACGTTTGTGATGCCTAGAAGGCATTCATTTGCAGGATCGTATGTAAGCAAACCTCATAAGAAAGCTAGGAAGAAGTTAAGTTCCATTGAATGAGAAATTGGGATACTTGAGTGCACTTTGCAAATGCACAACTCACATATAGATATAAGTCAAGCCCTAACGAGACTTGAGGAGTTACGGGTGAGATATAAAACCAGGGTTGAATTGAAATGTCAGGAGAAGTGGAAGGCAATAGTCTGAAACTCTTTGGATATGGAGAAAGGTGTGGGGCTCTTCTAGCATGGAAGGCAAGATCGGACAGAATGAGGAATAACATTAAAGAGCTGATAGTTAATAGCACGGGGACTATGTCAAATAAAACGGAGGGAATGGAGAAACATTTAACTTGTTTACGTCTCTCTACACAGAAGAGACCTACCTGGATATCCCTAAGTTAAGAGACTGGCTGAGGGGCAGAGGTCTGCCCGTACTAACAGATGCAGGGAAAAATCTTTTACAGCTCAGATCACTGAGGAAGAAGTCAGGGAACACCTAAAAAAAGGCCAGGAATGGAAAAGCGGCTGGTTCGGCTCCTATCGCTGTAGAGCTTTATAAGCTAGTAAAGGAGTGTTCATCATTCTAGTGTGGAAGGATCTGTTTAATTCAGTCTACTCTGGGAAGGTCCTGATTCGTGGAAAGAGTCCACATTGATATTCAGCCTAAAACCGTTAAAAGATTCCAAGAATGCAGATTCTTATAGACCAATCTCACTGCTAAATAGCGACTATAAAATCTTCTTCTGATCAAATCCTACTTATTGGAAATGTAACAAAAATTGTAACATATTTAGAGACACCAGGCAAGGCTGCCCTCTCTCCCCACTTCTCTTTGAGATATATATATATAAATATGTATATATATGTATATATATATATATATAAATATATATGTTATGTTATGTTATGTTATATGGCTTTTGTATAGCGCAAATCACCTTCAGGTCTCTAAGCGCTTCTAGAGAATAGTGAGCAAGTCACTGGGGCAGAAATAAAACCAGCAGCAGTGGTGGAGGAAGATTACGCAGTTGTTAACGCCTCTCTAAATAAGAAAGTCTTTAAATGATTCCTGAAGATGAGCAGATATATATATATATATAGAGAGAGAGAGAGAGAGAGAGAGAGACATTGGAACAATCTTTTAGGTTGGACCTGCAGGTAATACTCTTTGTCTCCGAGGGATTTAGGAACAAGATAGCATTGTATACAGATGACCTTATAGTCTACATGGCTGATCCGGGCAAGACCAATCCTAAATTGGAGGAGCTAATCTGGGAGTTTAGGAATTTTTATTGTTATACTATAAATAAGGCCAAATCTGAGATCATGTGTTGGAATGTGCAATATACAGATGGGGCGGTTAAGATGGAACTTAAATATCTCTGTACCACCTCGACCATACCTTAGGCAAAATTCTGCAATATAATCTCAGGAAGGTGGCCAAGGATATTGACCAGCTATTGGCTAAATGGAGGAATTTTCCATGAACAATCTACAGGCGTGTCAATTTAATAAAAATGTCTATCCTTTCAAAGCTGAACTATCTTTTCAGTAGCATCCCTCTCTTTTTCCCTAAAAACTTTTATTGGATATTCAAGTGAGGATAACATATTTTATTTGGGCCTCTAAGGCAACCAGGTTCTTGTTGGAAAAAGTTAAGGTGGAAAATGGGTAAAAGGCGGTTAGCATTACGTGATTTGAGGGTATACTGTGACGCCGCCGCCTTCCAATTTAAGAACTGTAGGATGCTGTTGACATCCCCTCACACCTCGACCTGTAGCTTGTTGTTGGGGGCCGTGACTGGTAACCTGGGGTCATCAGGCTTTCTCTATAAGTTTAGGGCACCAACATTCTTTAAAAAGGTCCGTCTAAAGGTCCTCAGTGTTTGGCTTGGATATAAACACACTTTGGGTGTCAAGTATTTCTCAGATTTCGCCCCATTTAGGATTCCCCCGGCACGCCTGAGTTCCTATTAGACAATTAAGTCAGCCATTGAAAGAGGCCGATTTCACTCTCTGGGGTCAACTTCAGGCAGTTTAAGGATTGGTATCATGTGAGGTGTTGTACGGGATGACCTGTGGGAAACTTTCCAGATTCAAATATGTCCAACTAGCCTCTTGGTATGCTGCGGAGAGTCAGGAAGTCGGAGGCTCCTGGGACTTTCAGATGAAAGCGCTGGATCCACAGCCTCTGAAGAAAGAGGTACCCATGTGGTACTTCGAACTTCTCAATGATTAGGAGGGAAATCTGAAGCCTGCGCACCAGACCTGGGAGGGCTTGACGTCGGAGTTACAGCAGTTGGAAGCCGCAGAACGTCTTTCGCATGAGGGAAAGGGTTCTTCTCCCCCAGCGGTCCCTTAAGAAGCCTCTGCTTGGTGATATGAGAACCAAAAAAAGAATGTCATCTATGTTGTAGCAAAATGCACTGTTTGACATACATGTCTTTAACTGATGTATGAAACTATATCTCTGGCATTGAAGTCACATTTCTAATATAATGAGCGACATTATGGTACATATGGTTTAAAAAATAATTAACAAATAAATATAAAAAAGAGTTCAGGAATTGGGTGAGGGTAGGATTGTCGACTGCATCAAACGTGGTGATAGACCCAGCAGTATCACTGTGTTTGTCTCAGCTCCTCTTATGTATAATATTTCTCACCGCCACAGCGGATGGGAACATAGTACATTCACTGACTACACTTATTGGATCCAATATTTAAAAAAATTGCCAAACGGTGATCTGGAATTTCAAAATGCAGTGGCTTGCAGCGTCGCCCTGGCCTTAAAAAATGTGAATATGTTTCCCATCCAAATCAAAGTAACCGTTCCCTCCAGCATGTTGGCATCTGTTCCCCATCAATAGGCCAGAGTGTGCATTGAGAACATGGCCAGATCCACTATGGCTCCGACCAGCGCTAAGCTCTGCAAACAGAAGAGTCAAGCAGCTTTCTCATGCCAAAGCTAGTTGCATCGAAAGTTGATGCGAGTGCAGCGTCAAAATGCTTTGCACTGATGTGTGAAATTCATGATGCTGCATGCAGAATGGGTGTTTTAGGGCTGGAACTGTGCAAACACCCATAGACATCAATGCTAACCCTTATCTACGCATATGAGCGCACATGTAAATTGCATTAAAAATTGCGCAAGTAGAAGGCTGGACACCACTTGGGACACCTGGCTGATGACTGAAATTGCATTGTTCTCTCTTTCCATTACCGCCAGATTGCGAAATATGTATGTATTATTGTGATCGTGTATGATGCAGTGGTTTAATAAAAAGACTTTAAAAAAAATTGTGCAAAAAGAAATAAGATGCAAACATTTTTTTAAATTTTTTTAAACGACATTGAATACAGTAGAAAACATCTCCATAAACGTCATAATTGTGTTTGTAATATGCAGAGACATCGACTGCTGCAATTGGTTATGAATAAACCCAGGAAAGGGCTTCAGAAAAAATTACAAAGTCAGGGTGACATTGTTTGGGAAACATGAGGAGGAGATCAGAGAAAGTTGTACACTAAGCAGTGGCATTGTCTTGAGGTGCCTTCTACAAACTGCACTCGCCCTTCAGCCAACTACAGGTAGGTCACATGCATGTTAAACTTCCTGCAGTACTGCAGCTGCTGGCAACAGACACTGTCCAGAGCACATATGCGGAAGTAGGTGCTGAGTCAAAAAGCATAGTATCTGCATACTTAATCCTGTCCGTCACTCCACAGCATCTCAGTTTCCCTAAACCAAGCCCCAAACAGCAAGAAGTCGAGACTGACTTCTATGCCGTCGCAAACTTCCCACACATCCTGGGTACCTATGACTGCATGCACGTCACATTGGCTCCACCTGATGACATGCACATATGTATAAACTGCATATGCACACGCAATAAATGGCAATCTGTGATGCAAATACGGGTTCACGTATGTAGTAGCCACGTACCCAGGCAGCACACACAATTGATATTTATTTAGGGAATGGACCATAAACCCTTACTCTAATAGTGGTGTGTACGGGCAAGGCCCGCTTGTAGGTATGAATAGCGCACATGGGCATTACATCTACGAGTAAATAGCTGGTTAAAGGTAATATGTTTAAACTGCTTCCATTCTCCCATTCTCCTGCCATAGATGACAAGGGTTATGCCTCGAGTCCATGGTTGGTGAAACACTATTGAAATCAACAACACAGCACAGAGTACAGCACATGGCGTCATTGAACCTGGGCTTGGAATACTCGAGCCCAGATTGCGATGCTAGACCCCGTTTGGGGGGAGACTTCTCTACAGTCTCAACGTCTGTGGCATTATTGTTGAATGTTGCACGTTACAAAACCTAGCTTGTTGAGGTGGCATGCTTCTTGGGGAATATGCAGACAGCAATGTGTCATTAGGACAGCACCAATAATTGCCCCAGAACTGACACAAAGGACGGACAGATGAGAAGACTGTGCATCTATCTCAGCTTTTTTACGTGTGAGTGTAATGGAAAAAAGTGGCAGATTAGCTTCACGTGTCATTGAGCAGCAATGTTTTTGGCACATGCTGCTGCCACAGTTCACCATGTCTAAAAGCATGAGAAATTATGGTAATCCAAAATCAAATGACAAAATTGTCACATTGTCTGGCAGTGACCATTGGCCTTTCCTTTGCAGTAGTGTATACATCTTTTACACTACTGTGAGAAGTTGGCCTGGTATATGCTGTTCACTAATTAAAGTGGACACCTTGCACCAGAACAATTCGACTCTTATGGTAGATAGGTTTAAGACAACCTTTATAGAAAGCTATCCTAGTGGTAGCTGTGGAGAGCAGCCTTCAGGCTAAGTCTTGAAGGAATGTAAAGCAGCTTGTTTTACCACACAATCTCTTGAATCACCAAATGAAAAGACACCACACAGGTATATATATCAAATATATATGTATTTATTAATAAACCCTCTCTACTAATCTCTTTATGAGATTAGAGGATAGGAACGTATGTACAAGTCAAATATTATCAGGATAAGTTTAGCACAATTGAACATTACAATCTTAGTTTGCTAGACCTAGGTCTAGGGCATCTAGAATCGAGGGACCCCCAAGAACCACCCCAGGTAGTTGTAGGAGACCCACAGGGGACGGACCCGGTGACCTGGCACCGATGCGAATCCTGTACGAGTCTATGCGCTCAGACGCGATTGAGATATCAATGTTCAAGGTCCCTTGCGTGTTCGAGGCGAACACACCGATCGGACTCAGTACGAGTCGAACGATACGGTCTACAGATAGGATTTGCAAGGGAGTCGGACGCGGTGTGTCTAACACAGACGCGAACCATGTACGAGTCAGTGCGAGAATCGCACGGGGAAAGTAAGAGTTTTAGGATACTTCTGGTGAACCTACAAGCAAGTCACTTAGAGGGTAAGTAGTTCGAGGGCCCACACCCACAGGAGCACCGGAGTGCTGGAGTTACCTCACCCAGGGAAGCCGGGTGCACAGGTGTCCTTTGGTGTCGGGTCGCGGCGTCGTTTTCAATGGCGACCAAAGAAGACTTGCTGCTTGTGATGGTTTGAAGAAGTGTCCGGTGGAATCCAAGCCTGGATTCGGTGGAAGGATGACCTGAAAGCAGAGGGGACAGTGTTCAAAGTCACTTGGCAGTGACTCGGGGCAAGGAAGATGAATGCCCACGTCGTCGCAGGGTTCAGGTCGTTCACGCTTGCCTTGACTCTTCAGCCACGAGGTCCAGGAGGTGTTGACGACGACCAGGAGCTGGATTCGGCGTGTCCCACGATGTCTGCGGCTTACTGCGGTGTCGGCAACTCGATCGGAGCCAACAAGCCTTGGTAACAGCAAGTCTCGGGGAAAGTGTGAAGAGGCGATGGCGCAGACCAGCAAGGTCTGTGGAACTCACCCAGCGAGGATAAGTCAGGGCAGGCCTGGAGCAACCAGGGGAGCCCTTTGGTTTCTTTGGAAAGTCTTCTGGGGACCCACAAGCTGGCTGGCAAGGGGTCGCGAAGACGCCTCGGGAGGATTCTCTCACAGGGGCCCATGGTCACTCGGGACATAGTAGGCCACTGATCTTAGGAGGGATTTCTGCTGGAGGCTGGGACCACACGTGGTCCAAAGCACAAGTTCGTGGAACGTTGTGAGGGGTTGCACTCGACAATAGTGCACGGTACCCAGGGGTCGCGGTTCCTCGTTACTCTTGGGGTCCACTGGCCTCAGCTTCGCTGGGGACTCACGATGGCCTTTGAGAGGTCAGGAAATCCACTTCTTGGGCTGCAGGGACTTCGGACTCCGGCGGGAGTGGCGTAGTTTGTGACCGTCGTTTGTAGTTTTTGGTGCCTGCCAAGCAGGGGAGTCACTCCTTGACTCCAAGGGAGATTCTTCAGTCTTCCAAAGGTAGTGGAACGTCGAAGGTCCGGGATTCTTCTTGTAGAGCGTCGTCCAGGGAAATCTAGGTTGCAATGCACAGGTTCCCCCTCTTATACTAAAAGGAGGGGAGGGACTAGCTCTATGACCCTACCTATGGGAGGGTCAGGGGAGTGGGTGGCTACACCCACTTCCCTTTGTCCAGTTTCGCGCCAGAGCAGGGACAGGTAGCCCCTGAGCCGGTTTGAACTGGCATATGCACAGAGGGGCCTTCTGCTCCCCCAGTGCAGGACTTCAAAGCACTCTAAGAGTGCACCCACCCAGCCCCAATACTCTAAACCCTGTCTGGGAGGTGGTCACACCCCTTGGGACAGGATATCTATTGTTGGGCTCCCTCCACTGCGAGTGTTGGTCATCAGCAGGAGGGCAGCCCAGTGTCTGTGACTGGTGGCATCCATTTTGTGATGCCAGGGCTCTGTCGGATTCTACCGCGTTTCCACAGTAGGTACATGTCTATCCCTCTAGAAGGGTGGAATGCTACCCCGCCGCCAGAACTGGCGGGGGGTAGTATTCCAAGGTGTTTGACACCAAACACGACATGTTTCGATGCAGCCATTCCAAAGTTAGCATTTTACCGCGAGGATATAATGCACTTAAAAGTATATGCTTTAACCGCATCCACAAACAGCACCAGAGAATGGACTCTGAGAGCTGCAGAGGGGCCCTGCTCAGGCAGAGGCACCCCCTCACATAGAAGCCAAGCACCCTGCCCTCAGGATTGATAGGGCCTGCCTTAGGGGTGACTGATAGGGTTATATGTGTGTGCAGGAGAGATATAGGGAACCTGTATCTCAGTGAGGGGTGCAGTAGCAGGCCTGTGGTGTCAGATTTAGTCTGCTTCCCAGGGGTGGCATAATACATGCTGCAGCCCCTGGTAGGCCTGTGGAGTACCTATGCCCTTGGTACCTAGGGTACCATATACTAGGGACTCATAAGGTACCACAGTATCCAATCACTAGTGCACCTAGAGTGCACTCCAAATCGTTTAGAGAGAACAGAGAGGCTGGGGCCCTGATTAGCAGGGTCCCAGCCTGACTATAGCCAGAAACCAGTGTAAACATCAGAAAAAAAAGTGGGGGCAACATAAGAGGCAGATCCTACTCTCCTACAACTACACACTGCTTGCCCCTTTCCTGTATCTTGAACCTTTATGTTTGATTACGAAGCTGATGAATGGCATGGTTGTATCACTCTTTACCCCAAAGGAGGGGAAGGAGTGTGAGTATGAACTCTAGTCCATCAGTCATTCTAAGGAGAGCAGACACAGAGCCCCCTTGGGTATTGGCCATTCTGGGTTTTGCCCTAGTTAGTGAGTGGTTCTTCTTCACACCCAGGGCCTGTTTTTTTTTACATTATTGGGTAGTTTCCCAGTGGCATCCTTGATGGAGTTGTCTAGTCCCACAGACATGTTGCCAAGTGTCTCTTTTGGATGGCATTGACGTCAACTCTGGGGAGATTACAACAACCATGTGCTGCTCTATGGCTGCAAGCTGTTCCTGACTTTCTCCTTTGTGCTATTTTCTGTTTGGTGCAGTGTTTCATATCATGTCAGTGCTTCATCCATTCATCCACAAGTCCTCCTTACGGGCGGCACCACATTTATTTTCCCCGGGATGTTGTTCCATAGCACATCCTTTTGGCAGGAGTTAGTTTTGAGGAGAAAAATATTTGTCCTGATGTCTGGGTATCTCACTAATAAAAACTGCAATCCCCTCAACGGTACACGTCATATTTTTCTTTCTCACAACTCTACTCTAGGGTTCGTGGCTCGCTGAGATCTTCTCCTGCTCCTGGGTCAGAGCGTTAGCCATTTTGGGATGTCTTAGTAACTAATTTGAGTCACCAGCAAGTTTCCAGCATTTTTGTGTTTTAGCACAGGGAGCCATTGTGCTGCAATATTTATTATTTGTGTGACACAATCCAAACGTGCAGCTCAGTTTTTAGTGCCTGCAGAGGCAATGTCATGAATTCAGTGCAACACAAAGTAAATTTTGTCCTGCACGATTACCAGCTGCATTGCTGCAATGCAGTAAACATGGACCCAGGTTTCATGGCTGGGCTGAGCATGTGTTTGATGCTTCTGCAGGCTTAAGGGCTACCACATCTTGTGTGCCCACGAAACTAGGAGGAACACTGCATATCTGCCAGTCATCATATTTGACATGGCTAGTGCCTAGGTACGTGTCAGTTGTACAATCCCTCCCAGGGGCGAGTCTCCCTCTCTCCCCCTGCCCACTTAACTGCGTCCCTTTACCTTCAATTACACCACTGACAACGTGATTTGGTGCCTTAAAAGGTCGCACTTTATTCAAACATAACATGGTTGTACATTTCGCAATTTTATTGGTCATTCATAACATCCATGATAACGCATATTCTCATTGTCTTTGTGATTGTCTTATACCTTCCTTCTGGTTATGCGCTCCCAGACAGTGTATTTTGCGGGGGGTGCCCCTTTGTCAGGGCCTCTGTGTCTGCGGTACTAGGCTTTAACTTGCTACCGAATTTTGAGGGTGTCCGTCAGGACCTGCCCAGGCTGCAAGTGCCGTTCCGCTTGCCCTGGACCCTTTGTTGGCCCCTCGCCTGCACCTCAGGGCCCCTGCCGTGTGGCATCCCAAGGACCCTGTGTGCATCTCATCTACTCTGCCTGTGGCTGCGTCCTGTCATTTCGCTCCCTCAGTACCCCTGCCGTGAGGCATTCCAAGAGCCCTGTGGGAGCGTCACATCTACTCTGTCTGCGGCTGTATGCCGTCCTTCACTCTCTCAGTGCCCCTGCTGTGAGGCATCCCAAGGAAACTGTGTGAGCTTTCCGTCTACCTCTAGTAAACTTTCTCTCTTTTGTATATCTTTCTTGGGTTTCTTCCGCCACGCTCCCTCCGGTTTCACGATCGGAGGGAGCTCCCCCTGCTCTCTCTCCTCTTCCTACCTCACGAGAAACCCATCTGCTCTAGTACCCCCACTATGTTTAGCAGGAACATGTCCATCCCTACCCCCGTCAGGTGTACGCTTTCATCTAGATGATACCCTGGGGACCTCAAGTTGATGAACCCATGTCTCACGAACCCCCAGTCGTTGGCCCTACATAACTTAGCCATGGTAATATTCAGCTTACGTCTGGATTTCTCCACTGCCCCATAGTCCACGGCCCCCCTCCATGCTTTGCGCACTATTATCTCCGAGAAGATCACCTCCGCCGGGCGCACTATCCTCGCTATCGCTGAAAGGCCTGCCTGCATCTTGTCCAAGAGGCCCCTCCTACCGATTGTTGCCAGGCCATTCCCCCCCAGGTGGACCTCCACCGCATCCAGTCTGCCACCTTGCCCCAGGGCTTCCCGCACCGCAGGGAGCAGTTGGTCCCATTTCATTCCGGGCCGCCCCAACCAGATTACTTCTGTGTCCCGAAGCCAGATTCCTCCGAATTCGCGTCTGGCCTCCGCCCACCGCTGTGCCCACGTTACCAAAGAGTGACCCACATCGTGGGGCGAATGTATCGTTTAATCACGCCGGACGCCCAATGCCCTATCCGTTTGATTTGGTCAGCTCCCAACCCAAGCTCCGCTGTAGTGGTGGCCGCCCCAATTCGAAAGGAGTGGGACCCGAACGTCTTTGCCGGAAGCCCCACCCTGTCTAGCGCCCTCCTCATCACCGCTATGAATTGGAACCAGCTCAAGTAAGACCCGTCCTCATGTGTTAGCAGCGGGCCCCGCCTGTGTTCCCCTCGTTGTATGTACCGCCTCACTAGGCACACGGGACAGCACGACTTATCCCTGATGCAGTTGATCCTGGTCCACTTCCCCTTGCCTGCCTGATCCGTCTTTGACCGCCGCAGGAGGACGTTCATGTGTCCCAACCCCAGTTCAATGTAGGCCCGGCGAATGCAGGCTGTTCCTGGATTGTCTATCGAGGGGGCCACTAACTCGCTGACCCTGTACGCCCCAAAGAATGCCTGCGCAAACGCTGCCCTGAAGAGTGTAGCCTCCAGTTCCGTGGTGCATATCTCCCCCAGGGCCCCTATCAGCTGCTGTAGTACTGCAAAGTTAATGGGCCACCTACTGTCCTTCTTTGTTTGTTCCAGTCTGCCCCAGCCCTTCAGGACCATTCTACACTGGAAGGACCTTATCGGATCCTCCCCTGATGCCATTTTTGAGTAGTATGCCGCGGCATTGAGGTGTGCCTTGGCCCAGGATTTTGTTCTCCCCGTCACGAATGCCCATGCTAGGAAACCCAAGACCTCGTCCTGTCCTACCTGGCGGCTCCCCGTGATCCCTGTTATGTCTGTAAATGTCACCCAGCACTTACGGTATTTGTTCTTTGTCTTAGGGGCCAGCGCGTTGTCCAGCATCATCTTTAACCCGGGTCCACCCATGCCCAGGCCTCTCCCGGCACCGGGGTCATTCCTTGGTCCGCGTCGGGGCGAGCTCTCTGAATCTGCCCCACTGAAAATGAGAAATGGCATCCGCAATTGAGTTATCTATCCCCGGGATGTGCCGTGCCCTAAGCGCGATGTTTGCCCTTAACTGGCAGTCGACTAGCTGCCGCAGTAGGTTGACCACTGCCGGGCATTTCGCTGTTCTTGTGTTGATCGCCTGCACTGCTGCGTGGTTGCCTGACCATAGAATTATCTGCCTGTTGGCCAGCCGTTGGGCCCAAATGTGGAAAGCCACCACGATGGGGAATAACTAGTAGGGAGATGTTGGCCGTGATTCCTGACCTTTGCCAGCTGTCTGGCCATGCCCCTGCCGCCCATGCTCTTCCCAGGATAGCCCCGAAACCTTAGCCACTAGCCGAGTCCGTGTAGAGCTCGAGTTGGTTGGCCTGCACCCATGGCTCTCTCCACATGAGAGTGCCATTGAAGTTGGTCAGGAAAGCCTCCGACTGCCCCAAGTCCTCTCTCACCCCTTGCATCAAGCGAACCCTGTGGTGCTTCTGAGTGATGCCCCTGGTTAACCAGGCTAGGTATCTGGTGAAGGGGCGCCCTGCGGGGACTACTCTAGTGGCGAAATTCAACTTTCCCAGCTGCTGCTGTATCTCACCTAGGGTCGCCTTCTTTTGCTGTCTCAACCTGCCAATGATTTCTCTTAGCTTCGCCACCTTCTCGCGTGATAGTCTGCATGTCCCTGCCACTGAGTCTAGTTCTATCCCGAGGAAGGACAGATTTGTGGTGGGCCCCTCAGTATTGTCCTGCGCTAGGGGGACACCCAATTCCTGCTCCAGGTCTATGAAACGGCGGAGGAGGTCTGCACACTCTCCTGTGCCCGCCTCCGATGAAGAGGAAATCATCCAAGTAGTGGACCCTCCCCCCAGTCGGGGCACGCGTTCCCAGCTCCCGTTCCAAGAACCCAATGAAGGCCTCAAAGTATGCGCAGGATATGGAGCACCCCATGGGCAGGCATTTGTCATAATAGTACTGGCCGTCTAGCTGAAAACCTAGTAAGTGGTAGCTATCTGGGTGTACTGGCAGGAGGCGGAAGGCTGACTCTATGTCTGTTTTTGCCAACAGGGCCCCCTTCCAAGCTTGTTTTATCAGGTCCACTGCGTCATCTACTGATGCATAGGCCACGGAGCAACTTCCTTGATCCAGCCAGTCATTGATGGAGTCCCCCTGGGGGTGCGACATATGGTGTATTAGTCTAAACGTGCCTGCCTCCTTCTTCGGTACCACGCCGAGAGGGGATACCATCAAATATTTCAGCGGGGGGAACCAAACGGGCCAGCCACCCTTCCTAGCTGAACCTCCTTTTCCACCTTCTGTTGTGCCACCCCAGGGTTGTCCCGTATAGATTTCAGGTTCCGGCTTTCCCGGGCCCCCACCGGGCCCTTGTAAGGGATGGGAAGCCCGTCGTGAAACCTTCCGCTAGCATGTCTCTGTCTGAAGTTTTGGGGTAACGTCCTAATAAATATAACAGTCTGCTTGTTTTAATGGGGGTGGGCAAGAGCTGCCCCCCGTCCGCAGCCCCCTTGCCCCTTTCTGAAGCCCCCTGCTCCTCACTTTTTCGCGCCTCCCTTGTCCTTGTTGGTCCCTGCTCCCTGGGCCTGTCTGCAGCGTATGGCGGGGTGGTTCCCCCCCGCAGGACCCACATGCATGCTTGAATCTGCAGGCGGCCCCCCATTTACATTCGTCTTTGTTGAATTTCCAACAAGTTTTCCCTGATTTGCTGCTGTTCTGGGTCTTGCTTTTGAAAGACTGCCCCTGACTTTCATATTTCCCTTTTGCCCCATAGGGGCGAAAAGTGGGCTCTCTCGAGCTTACCCCTTCTCTGGCTTCTACCATATCAGTCGTGAACCCCTCCATGTCCTGGCAGTCCCACTCAGTCACCGGCCATGTCTGCATTTTTTCCCTGAAGCCTTCGTCATATTTTAGCCATGCGTCCCCCTGGTACTTTTGCTGTGCATCGTTCACCTTCTGTTCATATAAAATAAGTGCTGCCGCACTCTGGGGGAACTTTTCAATAAATACGCACGCTAGGGTCCTGAAAGCCCTCTGCCAATTCTCAAAGGACCTTTCCACCCTGGGCTTGCGTTTGTCCCTCCTGTCCTCGTCTTTTTTGTCTTGTGTCGTCAGGTCCAAACCTGCCTTGCGCACCTCTAGTAGCGTAAAGATATCTATGTATTCCTTCCTCCAGATCCATTCTTTTACTGACAGTGGGATGAGATTGGCTAGACCTAGGAGTTTCGTGGTCGTGGGGGGGTCTCCTGGGGAAGGGCGCAGGTACTCACTAGCTGGTTTCCCCCTGGGGTCCGGAGCCTCCCCTGCTCCGCTCTTGTCCGCCTTGCTGCCCTCGGGAGCTGCCCCCCTTGTGTGGCCTCTTCAGTCCTTGCCTCATCGTCTTGATCTACCCGCTGGGGGGTCTCCTGCCCTTTATCCTTTGCCCCCTTTAGGTCCCTGCTTTTCTTTGGCCTCTGCTCTGGTCCCTGGCTCCCTCCACTGCCCTCAGCGTTCCACTGGGCCCGCCCCCCATAAGGGAATCCCGCCCCAGGCCATTGCCACCATGG